>JAOPSE010000107.1:189897-794982 GCA_029449295.1 Zea luxurians
TATACGCTTGAGTGCTTGTTCTTATGATGCTTGGTTGATTTGGATCTTTGATTGTGTGATGAGTGTGGAGTAATGTCCACAATTACATCCGCATATACATATAGAAAAAAATGCTTATAAAAAAATAACTAGACAAACTAGATTATCCCTCATTAAAGTATCTAGCCTAACAATATCCATCTCATCTTAAAAGATTTATCCTACACTCATAGATCCATCTTATCTTAAAAATACTTATCTTGAAAAGATTTTATCTTATCCTAATAGATCTAACTGACCTAAAAAAATATATGTTATCTTATCCTCATGGATTCATCTTGCCCTAATAAGCATATTTACCCCCACAATAGTAACAACCATGATCTAATCCAAAGTAATTAGACATTACCTAGTTATACACAATCTAATCTAGACCTTATCCAATCTAATGTGATCTAATCTAGTGCGAGTTACTTAATGTTAGTATAAAGGATAAGGTCATACTCCTAACTCACTTAAGCCTAAATTGGTGACTAGGGATTAACTTGGCCATACCCAACAACTTGACCTACATAATAGTTTACATAACCTATCCAAACCATTCAGAAGCAAAACAACCCAACCAGATTCTGACTAAATCTCATTTAACTCATAGCCACCTACTAAACTAGCTGCTCCACCTACTACTTATCTTAACTACATGTCCCTAATTCGGATAACAACTTCAAGCACGAAGATCGAAGATGATCGACCTCATCAATTCAAGGAAGGGTAAGGTTCAAGCCAGATCTTCAGAAGAATCAAGAGCCACAATCCTGGATGGAGTCTTTCTTACCCTACTCTTTCTTACCCAAACCTATATATGCTTTTAAAAAAGATCCTTTATCCTACATAATAAAATGACTGTACATATAGATACCCATACTCTCCTAATCACTCACTAAAAAAGAAGAAGTTTTTTTTCATTTTTGAAATAATAGAAACTAAAAGCTAAAATTGTGAACCATTCTTCCTATATCCTTTTTCTTACTAATCTCGAGGACGAGATTATTTTAAGGGGGGTAGGATTTGTAATACCCAAATTTTTAAACCATGGTAATGGAGATAATTCTCTTATTTGCTTATTTAACTAAGCATGTGAACAACCCCATTTAAAGGAATTAAATGATTAATGTAAACTAAACAAACGTGTGCATCATATTGGAGTTTGTTTGTTGTGCATATAATAATAATAATATCAATACTAATAATCAAAATGTACTAATAAGAAAACTGAATTGGAACCCAAAAGGAAATTAGGGTTTGAAAATGAGAAAAAGGAGAGAAGAGAAAGAAAAGAGAAAGGTTATGAAAATATAAATAATATATATAATTGTATTTCTGAAATTGGTATTTTTAAATTTCACAATATGATATGAAGATAATGTGGCACAAGTTTGAATTCAAATTCGAAATTCAAATTGATCTTAGAAATAAAGAAAAGAAAAGAAAAGCTCACCGTCCAGACTTGGGCCAAATCCATTTCCCTCGGCCCATCTCCCTTGACCCCGCCATCGGCCCACTTAGACCTGCGCAGCCCAAGTACCAGCCAATTCAGTCGTTCACTCGCGGTTGATTCGCTGCCATGTGGGGTCGCATTATCAGACCTCCTTCAACCTCCCACCGCCGTGTTTGCCGCGAGGATCCCCCGCCCCGTCGACCTCCGCGGATGTAGCAATACTGTTGCATGGACTCAACCAACCTGCTTGAGTCTGCATTCGCGACAATCTCGCTCTATCTTCATCCTCCTGTGCAGTGCTCCGCGGTCGCACAGGCTCTGCCTCCACGCCGCGCGATTCTGGCCGTGGTACTCCGTGTTACAAATCCTAGTGAGAATCTCCTGGTGTCGTGGGACCGGGATCTTCGCCCGCGAATCTCGCTGCTCACCCAGCTCGGACTTCGCCGATGGTGTATAAATCTATCCGTGCTCTCTCCCCCTTCTCGCCCGCTCTACTCGGTGCGCCGAGATACTAGCTCGTCGTCGTGTGCTGAGAGGAGGAGATTCCGGCCGCCACCATGAACACGCTCGTACTCCATCGCCAGACGCCAAGGAGAGAAAAGGGAGACTCATCGCCGTGAGATAGAGAGGGCAGGAAGGACCCGAGCTCGGCGCGTGTGCTCAAGCGGAAGAAGACCGTCGTTCCGCTGTTCGCCGTACTCCGTCGCCAGGATACTACGCGACTTAATTGCCGGTAATAATACCTCATCAACATTCGCAAGGTTATGCACATCGAATTACGCCTGTCAATTTTGGTAATCAAGCTCAGTGAGCGATGTGCGGTTTGTGCCGATGGCGCTCCGCCGTGGGGATACCTGGCGCCGCCGTGGCTCGACCGTGGGAGAGGAGACGGGTGTGGCCGTCGATTTCATGATGGATGGCTAGGATTAGATCTTAGTTTACCCTTTCGTTTCATCGAGGCTATGCGTTGGATTGGGATCGGGCGTATGAGATTCCATCGCTAGTGTTTTAAATCTTGACCGTAGCCTTTTGATCCAACGGTCTGTGTCGCGCACCGATTCACTTATACGGGGATCTAATCTAGGCCGCCCACACTTGATCAGATGGCATAGATTGGCGCGTACCCTTCGGCCCTGGTCGTTTTTCTAAAGAACCCCTGCTCTTTTGCAAATTAACCCGCCGTCCATTCGGGTGTGGTTCTGTGTGTTGAGAACATTTGCGCAGGGCCCTGTACTTTACGGAATTTGATGTGCGGTCCAGAGAGATAGAAAAATCAGAAAAATAAATTTAGAAGATGATTTTAATGTGAAAATAAATGCTAGAAACTTATAAAATTAATAGTTAATTCATTTTAACTTCAAATTGAGTCATTCCAGTTGCAATAATTTTATATTAATATTGTTTATCACCTAGTAACATTGTTTAGCCGTAAAACTTGAATTTAAATTATTCATTTGGATTAATCTATTATAAACACTAAATAATCTTCGGAAATTCATAACTCGGTAACCGTAGCTCCGAATTTAGTGGCTCTTGTTTCTACGATCTCGTTACGACGCGTAGATTATTAATATGCAGTTTAATCTTATGTTTGGTGTGATGTTAATTTTGCCTATACATGTTTGTCTGTATTGCTACGTTTAGCAGTGAGGATACGTGTCATCAGAAGAGCAATACTGGTACCTGGAATCTCAAGTCCCAGGCAAGTTGTGCCCTTGATCACTTCTTTTTACCCACTCATGTTCTAATTAATCATAATGATCTGCATAGGTTAATTTTGATGGGACCTAATAGGTTACCCTAGTTTGACTATCTTTATACCTTGTTCACCACTGAATCTTTGGGTAGTACTTGCTATCGCTTATGTGGTTTTGGGTATAGAGATACACATTACTATTCATGATTATACTTTTATTGTCAGTTGTTATTTACTGTTCATGTTAAGATCATTATGTTAATTGGAACATGGAGAACCACCGGGAAAACAGTGCTACCACAAGGGTTTAATGGGACCCTTGGCCGATTAATTAGGAAAGCTAGTGGAAGACTACCTTACCCGAAAGGGGCAAGGGCAGTAGGGGAGTGGTCAGTGTAGGAGGCCCTCGGGAGGATTTTGCTGCGATGGCAGTCCTACAAGGGATTCCTGCTAGGGAGGCCCTCGGGAGGATTTTGCCGCGATGGCGGTCCTGCAAGGATTCCTGCATTGGAACTTCCTATAAAACTGTAGCGGGTTTTCTGAAGCTAGTGGAACTTTGTAAAGGCCTCGTAGTGTTACCTTGCCTCGCCTCCTCGGTAGAGGTGTATGGGATTGGCCGTCTCTTGGCAGATGGGTAACACGACTTGTGGGTAAAGATGCGCAACCTCTGCAGAGTGTAAAACTGGTATACTAGCCGTGCTCACGGTCATGAGCAGCTCGGACACTCACATGATTAATTTATGGAACTAAATTCAATTTGTCATATGCATTGCATCGCAGGTGATGTTGTTACTTTTGTTCTATTACTTAATTGGTTTGGTATTACTTATACTTAGTAACTGTTAATAAAATTTTGACCAACTTTAAAAGCAATGCTCAGCTTCAGCCATCCTCTTTGGTAAGCCTTACACTTCACATGAGCTCCCACCTTTGGCGAGTTCATACACATTATTCCCCACAACTTGTTGAGCGATGAACGTATGTGAGCTCACTCTTGCTGTCTCACACCCCCGCAGGTCAAGAACAGGTACCACAGGATGAGGCGCTTGGAGGATGCTGCGATGTGTTCGTGAGAGGTCTAGGCCGTCGTCTCCCAGTCAACTTTGGGTTGCTGGACCGTTGTCTCCTTATAATGTAATTATTTATTTTGTATAGAACTCCTGTTGTATATAAAGATGTGACATTCGATCCTGTGCCACTATACATCATATGTGTGAGACTTGGTCCCAGCATACCTGGTGTTTATGTTCGCGCCGGGTCTTGGTGCCCCTAAAACCCGGGTGTGACATTCTCTTTCCCAAGTTGCTTCATCTTCACCGTGGTGGCTCCATTGCACTTTGCACATCTTTATAACCTTATTCCTCGTGACCCGAGTCAATGTATCAAGAATTTTAATGGGGTACTCAGCATAAGTCAGATCCTCTTGAACACTAAGGTCCTCCATTGGTAACTGCTCTTCAGGTACCCTAAGACATTTCTTCAGCTGAGATACATGAAAGACATCATGAACATCCGCAAGATGATCCGGTAACTCCAATTGATATGCAACCTCTCCCACTCGCTTTAAGATTAAGAAGGGTCCAATAAAGCGAGGGGACAACTTTCCTTTGACTTTAAATCTTCTCATATCTCGGAGTCTTCACGCGAAGGGGCCCTCAAGCGAATGCCATATTTTTCACACCATACCCCGGGGACAACTTTCCTTCATAGAGCGAAGGCCATATTTTTCACACCATACGCAGGTCTTCACGCGAAGGGGCCCTCAAGCGAATGGGCCCTGAACTCAGCGAGAAGGGGTCCTCGTCGAAGTCAGCATCCACTGACCGTAGGACCCACTAGCGAAGAGGTCTTCGGTCCGATAGGCGACAACTTGTCCGTGGAAGCCTAGGCCTTCGCCATCTCATTGACTAAAGGACTTCCGTCATCTGGTCAGACGCAGCCGAGGGAGCAAAGATGCAAAGGCCACAAGTCGACCTCGAAACACCTCCGGTACAATAGAAGACATCAAGAAGGGTCCAACCCATCAATGTAGCGTGAGGGTGTGTTGTCTGGTGTGCGCAGATTACTGTACGGGCAATGTTGTAATTACCCCATAGTAGGGGATATTGAAAGTCGCCTAGAGGGGGGTGAATAGGCGAAACCTGGAAATTATGAACTTTGAACACGCACTTCACCCAGGGTTAGGGTTAGAACAACAATAAATGTGAATATAGAGTGCGGAAGATAGTTCTTCTTGCTTATGAGTTACTCAATTAATGCGGATAACTTTGGGAGTAAACTCAAAACGATGTGAGCAAGAGAACTTTAGAGAGAGAGGAGATAGAAGAAACAAATCGAATGGTGAAGATCAACACAAGTGGACACATCGATTTATTTCCCGAGGTTTGGTTCCAAAGAACCTACTCCCCGTTTGAGGAGGCCACAAAGGTCAGGTCTATTTCAACATTTTCCCTCTCTCAATCGATCACCTAGACCGGTCTAGTGCTTCTTCTTAATCTCATGGGTCACAAATACCCCGCAAGATCACCACACAATTAGGTGTCTCTTGCTTGCTTTGCAAAACACTTGGAAAGATTAGAAGGAGAAAAAGAAAGCAACCAAGCAACAAGAGCAACAATTGGAACACAAATCACCCTCTCTCAAGTCAATAAACACTTTAGATCACGACTTGATTTTGGCACTTGGAGAGGATTTGAAGCTTTGAATGTATCTTTGGAGTGTATTCTTTGCTCTTGTATTGAATGAAGAGAGTGGGATGCTTGGATGACTTGAATGGCGGTGGTTGGGGATATTTATAGCCCCAACCACTATTCAAGCCGTTGGCTGACTTTTCTGTCGATGGGCACACCAGACAGTCCGGTGGTGCACTAGTCACAGTACTGTTCACTGTCCGGTGCGTGCTACGTCAGTTGACCGTTGGGGTTTGGAGTTGTTGACCGTTGAAGTCGTATATCCTTTTGGTGCACCAGACAGTCCGGTGCGACCTGATATCGTAGACTGTCTTCTGACTTCTGACGCTTAGACTGCTGCGCAGTCAACCACAGTCGACCGTTGGCGAAGTCGACCGTTGCTCCGTGGGCTCACTGGACAGTCCGATGATTTTTAGTCGAGGAGCTCTTTGATTTCCCGAGAGCGGCCAGTTCGCGAATTGCTCTAGCCTGGGCGCCAGACACTGTCTGATGCACACCGGACAGTCTGGTGCGCATCGGGCTACAGCAAGTCTGTATTGCTACAAACTTGTAGAATTTTCCAAGGTCTTTTTCTTTGTTTGTATATATGAACTTTATGAAACTGGAAAAATATATCAACCAGGCAAATTAGTTAGTCCATAAGGTTTGTGATGGTCATCAAACACCAAAATCGATTATAGGAAATGTTGAGGCCATTTCCCTTTCAATCTCCCCCTTTTTGGTGATTGATGCCAACACAAACCAAAGCAAATACAAAGTGTAGAAATATAACTAGTTTGCATTTGGACAGATATGCAATAAGTTACTTTGAAATGAAAGTAGTTCTAAACATATATGGTTGTTTTGATATATTAATATTTCGGACCACATTTGCACCACTTAGCTTGTTTTTTGCAAATCTTTTGGAAAAACTTTTTCAAATTCTTTTGCAATTAGCCAATGGTATAAGAATATGATTTCTAAAGCATTTTCAAGTTTCTGAAAATTCTTTCCCTTTTTCAATGCTTTTCCTTTGGCTAAATAAAACTCCCCCCCTAAATAAGTTCTCCCCTTAGCTGTCAAGAGTGTTTTTTTGCAAATGCCTATTAATTTCTCCCCTTTTTGAAAAAGTTTTTAGAAAAACAGGGTGATGGTGCAGTCCTTTTGCTTTGGGCCTATTAATTTCTCCTTTTTTGGCATTAAGCGCCAAAAATGAAGAAAACTAGAGGCCTTTAACAAGAAGGATATGATTGTAAGTTCATGAGTAGGGCAAAGGATATATGATACCGATAGAGTCGTAGTGGAAGCCATGCCTTTACCGATTACTCAATTTCCCTTTCAATCTAAAACTAAGCATAGAAATGCTCTTGTAAACACATTAGTCTTAGCTTTGGCGCAAGGAGAATAGGAAATATGCATTTGTACCAAATGAAAGAGATATGACATGATCAAAGGTATAAAATGTGCAATGTGTGCAAGATTTCATTCAAAGTTCCGAGAATCTAAGACATTTAGTCCATTCCTAAGCTTGCTAAAAGTCTTTTTCATCTAGGGGCTTGGTGAAGATATCGGCTAATTGGTTGTTGGTGCTAACATAGGCAATTTTGATATCCCCTTTTGCTGGTGATCTCTCAGAAAGTGATACCGAATGTCTATGTGCTTAGTGTAGCTATGTTCAACGGGATTATCCTCCATGCGGATTGCACTCTCATTGTCACATAGGAGAGGGAGTTTGCTCAATTTGTAGCCATAATCCCTAAGGGTTTGCCTCATCTAGAGTAATTGTGCACAACAATGTCCTATGGCAATATACTCAGCTTTGGCGGTTGATAGAGCTACTGAATTTTGTTTCTTTGAAGCCCAAGACACCAGGGATCTCCCTAGAAACTAACAAGTCCCTGATGTACTCTTTCTATCAATTTTACATCTGGCATAATCAGCATAAGAATACCCAATTAGATCAAAGGTAGATCCCTTGGGGTACCAAAGCCTAAACTTAGGAGTGTAAACTAAATATCTCATAATTCTTTTCATGGCCCTAAGGTGGACTTCCTTATGATTAGTCTGGAACCTTGCACACATGCATACTGAAAGCATAATATCCGGTCGTGAAGCACATAAATAGAGTAAGGATCCTATCATCGACTGGTATATCTTTTGATCTATAGATTTACCTCCTGTGTCGAGGTCGAGATGTCCATTTGTTCCCATGGGAGTCTTGATGGGTTTGGCATTCTTTATTCTAAACTTCTTGAGTATATCTTGAATATACTTAGTTTGGCAGATGAAGGTGCCCTCTTGGAGTTGCTTGATTTGGAATGCAAGGAAATACTTCAACCACCCCATCATGGACATCTCGAATTTCTGC
This sequence comes from Zea luxurians, assembly GCA_029449295.1. NCBI lineage: Eukaryota > Viridiplantae > Streptophyta > Magnoliopsida > Poales > Poaceae > Zea > Zea luxurians. The sequence goes on from JAOPSE010000107.1 coordinate 198,108, forward strand.
ATCATAATCCTACTAAACTCTTCACAAGATGACTTGTTAGTAGACCCAGAGATAATATCATCAACATAACTTTGGCATATAAACAAGTCTTTAGAATTTGTTTTAGTGAAGAGAGTAGGGTCAGGTTTTCCAACTTTGAAGCCATTAGTGATAAGAAAGTCTCTCAGGCATTCATACCATGCTCTTGGGGCTTGCTTGAGCCCATAAAGCGCCTTTAAGAGCTTATAAACATGTGTAGAATACTCACTATCTTCAAAGCCGGGAGGTTGCTCAACATATACCTCTTCCTTGATAGGGCCATTGAGGAAGATACTTTTCACGTCCATTTGATACAACTTAAAGCCATGGTAAGTATCATAGGCAAGTAATATTAGAATTGGCTCATGCCTAGCTATGGGTGCATAGGTTTCATAAAAATCCAAACCTTCGACTTCTGAATATCCTTTGGCAACAAGTCGGGCTTTGTTCCTAGTCACCACACCATGCTCATCTTGTTTGTTACGGAATACCCACTTGGTACCTACAATATTTTGGTTAGGACGTGGAACTAAATGTCATACCTTATTCATCGTGAAGTTGTTGAGCTCCACTTGCATTACCACCACCTAGTCTGGATCTCTTAGTGCATCCTCTATCCTGTATGGCTCAATAGAAGACACAAAAGAGTAATGTTCACAAAAATGAACAATTCGAGATCGAGTGGTTACCCCCTTGTGGATGTCACCAAGAATAGAGTTGACGGGGTGATCTCTTTGAATTGCTTGGTGGACTCTTGGGTGTGGTGGTCTTTGATCCTGAATCTCTTGATCATCTTCCTTGTCTTGATCATCTTCATCTCCCCCTTGATCAATGTCCTCCTCTTGAGGTGGCTCATCGTCTTGATCTTGATCCTCTTCCTCTTGAGCCATTTCCTCATCTTGAGTTGGTGGAGATGCTTGTATGTAAGATGATGGTTGATCTTGTGCTTATGAAGGCTCTTCGGATTCTTTTGGACACACATCTGGAATGGACATGTTTCTTAGCGCGACACATGGAGCCTCTTCGTCATCTAATTCATCAAGATCAACTTGCTCCACTTGGGAGCCATTAGTCTCATCAAACACAATGTCACAAGAAACTTCAACTAATCCATTGGACTTGTTGAAGACTCTATATGCCCTTGTGTTTGAGTCATAACCAAGTAAAAAGCCTTCTACTGCTTTAGAAGCAAATTTAGAATTTCTACCTCTTTTAATAAGAATAAAGCACTTGCTCCCAAAAACTATAAAATAAGAAACATTGGGCTTTTTACTAGTGAGGAGTTCATATGATGTTTTCTTGAGGATTCAGTGAAGGTAGAGTCGGTTGATGGAGTAGAAGGCGGTGTTAATCGCCTTCGCCCAAAACCGATCCAATGTCTTGTATTCATCAAGCATGGTCCTTGACATATCCAAAAGAGTTTCATTCTTCCTTTCTACAACACCGTTTTGTTGAGGTGTGTAGGGAGAAGAGAACTCATGCTTGATGCCCTCCTCCTCAAGAAATCCTTTAATTTGAGAGTTCTTGAACTCCATTCCATTGTCGCTTCTAATCTTCTTGATTCTCAATCCGAACTCATTTTGAGCCCGTCTCAAAAAACTCTTTAAGGTCTCTTAGGTTTGAGATTTTTCCTGCAAAAAGAACACCCAAGTGAAGCGAGAATAATCATCCACAATCATAAGACAATACTTACTCCTGTCGATGCTTATGTAAGCAATCGGGCCGAATAGATCCATGTGGAGTAGCTCAAGCGGTCTCTCGGTCGTCATGATGTTCTTGTGTGGATGATGAACTCCAACCTGCTTCCCTGCTTGACATGCACTACAAATCATGTCTTTCTCAAAATGAACTTTGGTTAGTCCTAAACTATGTTCCCCTTTAGAAGCTTGTGAAGATTCTTCGTTCCAACATGAGCAAATCGGCGATGCCAGAGCCAGCCCATATTAGTCTTAGCAATTAAGCAAGTGTCTAGTTAGCATTGTTATCATTGAAATCAACTAAATATAGCTGACCATTAACACTCCCTTAAAAGCCATTGAATCATAACTTCTTGTAAAGACAGTAACACCAACATTAGTAAAAAGACAGTTGCAGCCCATTTTGCATAATTGAGACATAGAAAGCAAGTTGTAATCCAAAGAATCTACAAGAAAAACATTAGAAATAGAATGGTCAGGAGATATAACAATTTTACCCAAACCTTTGACCAAACCTTGATTTCCATCCCCGAATGTGATTACTCTTTGGGAATCATCATTTTTCTAATATAAGGAGAACATCCTTTTCTCCCCTGTCATATGGTTTGTGCACCCGCTGTCGATTATCCAACTTGTTCCGCTAGATGCATAAACCTACAACACAGATTTAGGCCTTGTTCTTGGGTACCCAAACGGTCTTGGTTTCTTTTGTTAGAAATATAGGCATTTTCCATGTTATTTTAATTCCATAAATTAACATTATGATGATGACATATAAAAGATGATTAATCATGATATCAAATATATCCATAACAATATGGATCATGAGAATATAAAACATATTAATCATATAAATCATATAAATATAATAAGCATATAAACTGACGGAACAATTGAAAATAAACAGATAGCAATATAAACAGCATGACTGTAAATTTAAACAAACAAATATAACATATTATTAGCATGAACAGACATCAGACATGTAATGATATCATATGATAGAACATATGAGATAAATTCATGGTTATATATGAAACAGTAGAGATGGACAACATATATAATCTGCAGAACGTAAAACAGTAAGGAGCTGAATTGACCATACCCTAGCATGCGCTCCAAGGATCTAGATCCTTGTCCAACTTCACCTGTCATGCCGTACGGGATGAAGACGCTAGGAACCAGTGAAGAAAACAACGACGAATGTTGGGCAGTCGCGTAGACGCTCCCCAAAAACCTAATTGCTGATTCCCTGTGCAAGGTCTTGAACGACAAGGGCTTCGGAGGCACCTGCCCTCTCGCTTCTCTGTGCACGTAGAGTTACGAGATGGAAATACCCACACTTGCGGCTGGACTGAGTTTCTGAGTTCTATTCATGTGTACCAAGTGATAGGGGTTCTCCCCTACTTAACCTCCCGCAGAGGGAAGCTGAAGGAGAAGGGTCGCATGCGGCTGATGGGAAGCTGAAGGAGAAAGGTTTCGCACATGTGGCTGATCAAGAGACGGGCATACTCCCGCGGTTAATGAGTGCTAAAAATTAACACAACCACACCACACCATGCCTCGCCCGCTCACCGCCTGCCTGCCACGCCACGCCACGCCCGGCTCGAGCCCGGCCCCGCCGCCAGCGGCGGCGGCGGCGCGCGCGTTTGGCACGCCCTTGTCTGTTTCTTGACTTCTCAAATTAGGTGGAATAATTCCCACCATATAAGTCAAGCCAAAGACCCTTAGACTTCCAATATGGTACTATTGGTATTCTCCACCATTACACACCATAGAGTTTATTCAATAAATGGGCCAAGCCCATAAAAGATCCAACAATCCCCACCAAACTCTACGGTTTGTAATGATGAAGTATCAGAATCACAATCCTTTGATATATCAGTGTTTTGATGGAGACTATTAAGTTGAACATCCATCTAGAATAAGAGTTTCACTCATTCACAACTGAACAATAGACTAAGCCTTGAATTGACAGTTTTGTGCGAAATGAGATTCGCTCAAATCCTTTGCTGATACTAGGCTGCAAAAGGGCATTCCCGCTGTTTAGAAGCATATAAGTCACACTTCAGTGCCTTTCATGAGTATTTAGGGATTACCCAAGTCCCATAGACTGTGACCAGCAGTCTGACTCATATAGGTGTATTCCTCAGAAGATGTTCTGTAGGACAACATCTCACCTTTATAAGACTCTTGGAATACATTAAGGTAAATACCATCCTGCCTTACAGATAGGAAAGATGTGCATCAACAATGAGTTAAAGGAAGGGATCTTTCCTCACAATCTACTCCTAGCTTGTTTCTCCACTCTACTTTACGGGATCTCCGATCACATAGAGCAGGTTACCACTAGAGTAGATTTCACATGGATCTCATACCCATTTCTCGCGATGCACTTTCTATCATATTGCATGACAGACCCTTAGTGAATTGATCTGCCAGATTATTCGATGTGTGGACATAATCCACCGTTATAACTAAGGAGTTTTCCAGCTTTCTGATAGATTTTAATCTCCTCTTAACATGCCTTGTAGACTTCATGTTATTCCTAGAACTGTTAACCTTTGTAATCACCGTTTAGTTGTCACAGTTCATGGAAATAACCGGTATCGGTTTTTCAACTACCGATAAATCCAATAGGAAATCACGGAGCCACTCGGCCTCAGCCCCAGCAGTGTCTAATGCTGCAAGTTCTGCTTCCATTGTAGACTTTGTTAAGATAGTCTGCTTGCAAGACTTCTAGGAAACAGTGCCACCTCCAAACAGAAACACATATCTGCTTGTGGCATAAAGCTCATCAGCATCAGAAATCCAGTTGGCATCGCAATAGCCTTCCATCACTTTTGGGTTTCCAGTATAATGAATATCGCATGTCATAGTACCTTTCAAATACCACAACACTCTCTCAAGAGCACGCTAGTGATCATCTCCTGGTTTTGACACAAACCGACTCAGCTTACTCACAACATATGAGATGTCTGGCCTTGTTGCACTTGCAAGGTACATGAGCGAGCCAATGATCTGGGAGTATGTCAATTGATCCCTTGCTATTCTTCGATTCTTTCTCAATAGCACGCTAGGGTCATAAGGTGTTGGAGTAAGATACAGTCACAAAAACCAAAGCGACTCAATACCTTTTCCACATAATGGGATTGTAACAAAATTACCCCACCATCAGTTTCTCTAACAAGCTTGATGTTTAGAATGACGTCAGCTTCTTCCAAATCTTTCATTTTGAAATTGCTCGATAGAAGATTTTTAACTTCCTCAATCACATTGAGATTTGATCCAAAGATCAAGATGTCATCAACATAAAGGCACATCATAATAGACTCACCCCCACCATACCGATAATATACACATGTGTCAGATTCATTTACAGCAAAACCAACAGCTGTAAGAGTATTATCAAACTTTTCATGCCATTGCTTAGGTGCTTGTTTTAGGCCATACAATGATTTTATCAACCTACACACCTTGTTCTCTTGACCATCCACAATGAACCCTTCTGGCTGATCCATGTAGATCTCCTCATCCAACTCTCCATTTAGAAAAGCTGTCTTAACATCCATCTGATGAATGATAAGACCATAAGAGGCTGCCACATCTAATAATGTGGGAATTATAGTCAATCGAGCCACTGGTGAATAGGTATCAAAGAAATCTTCACCCTCTTTTTGGGTATATCCTTTAGCCACAAGCCTTGCCTTGTACCTCTCGATTGTACCATCAGGTCTAAGCTTTTTCTTGAAGATCCATTTGCAGCCTATAGGTTAACAACCATAAGGACGGTCAACGACCTCCCAAGTTCCATTAGACATAATAGATTCCATCTCACTCCTTACTGCTTCCTTCCATAAGTCAGCATCAGGAGAGGAATATGCCTCACTAATGGTAGTTAGTGTGTCTTCCACAAGGTACACTATAAAGTCATTACCAAAGGATTTTGCAACCCTCTGTCTCTTGCCCTTTCGAGTGACTATAGTGTCATCCTCCTCAGGGATGTGCACATGAGAATCCTCAGCATGATCTATAGAAACAGACAGTTCGTGCTCATGGGGAATTATAGTCTCATGACTTGTATCACTAGGTGTATTCTTCATGGGAAACTCATGCTCAAAAATGTTGCATCTCTTGATTCCATGATAGTATCAACATACATATCAGGCACATCAGATTTTATAATTAAGAACCTATACCCAGTGTTGTGAAAAGAGTACCTAAGGAATATACAATCAACAATTTTAGGCCCAAGTTTACGCTTTCTGTTGATTGGCACGTTCACTTTAGCCAAGCAACCCCAAGATCGCAAATATGAGAGATTTAATCTTCTCTTTTCCCATTCCTCAAATGGTGTGATCTCTTTGTTCTTTGTTGGAACTCTGTTCAGGACATGACACGCTGTCAAAATCGCCTCACCCCACCATGCCTTGGATAATCCCGCTGTACTCAACATGGCATTCACCAAATCTGTTAGAGTGCGGTTTTTCCTTTCAGCAATCCCATTGGATTTGTGGTGAGAATGGCAGTGTCCTCTCATGAATAATACCATGTTCCACGCAGAACTCATCGAACACATTAGAGAAATATTCTCCACCTCGATCAGACCTTAACCGTTTTATTTTCCTCTCAAGTTGGTTCTCAACTTTAGCTTTGTAGGTCTTAAAATAATTAAACGCTTCATCTTTTGTTTTTAAGAGATACACATAGCAAAATCTGGTGGAGTCATCTATAAAAGTGAGAAAGTATCTTTTACCACCTTTGGTCAAAATTCCATTCATCTCGCACAGATCAGAATGAACAAGTTCTAGAGGTGCCAAATTCCTCGCCTCAGCAGCCTTGTGAGGCTTGCGGGGTTGTTTTGATTCAACACACACATGGCACTTAGACTTTTTGACCAAGTTAAATTTAGGAATTAGATTTAGATTTGCTAACCGCGTAAGACAGCCAAAGCTTGCATGACAAAAACGTGAATGCCATAAATCTGACTCATCAGAAAAATTAACAGAACTCACCAGTTTATTACACACATCATGCAGTGATAAGTGGAACAAGCCTCCGCAGTCATATCCTTTACCAACAAATGTACCATGTTTCGACACAACACATTTATTAGACTCAAGAACAACTTTGTATCCATCTCGACATAGCATAGAAGCACTAACGAGATTCTTCTTGATAGAGGGCACATGCTGCACGTTCTTCAATGGCATCGTCTTTCCCGAAGTAAACTTCAGAGTGACCATACCAACACCAAGAACATGAGCACGTGACCCATTTCCCATTAACAAGGCGCCAGACCTCCTGACCTGGTAGGAAGAGAACATAGAGACATCAGCACACACATGAATGTTTGCACCACTATCCATCCACCACTCAGGTGAATTACAAACTGAAAGAACAAATGGTAAAGAATTACCATACCCAGATGTTCCATCTCTAGTTTCAGTGGTTACAACATTAGCTGATTTCTTGTCCTGTGTGAACTTGCGATCAGGACACTCTCTTGCCTAATGTTGATCACTGCCACAGACAAAGCATCCTTTCTTTCCCTTGTTATTGTTGTTCTTCTTTTTAAACTGTGCTGTTTGAACAGGTTTATTTGTGTTCTCTTGTTTGTTCTGGTTTTTCTTCTTGTTAAACTTGCAGAAGTTTCTCTTTTGCACCACATTAGCAGTAGAGATCTCAACACCTTTTCCATTATCCTTTGTTCTAGCCCTTTCCTCAACATCAAGAGTACCAATGAGCTCTTCCACATTGAACTCTTGTCTCTTATGTTTGAGAGATGTGGCAAAGTCCTTCCAAGAAGGTGGCAACTTGGCGATTATACCGCCAGCCACAAACTTGTCAGGCAAAGGACAAGAAAAAAGTTCAAGTTCCTTAGCTAGTGCCTGAAACTCATGAGCCTGTTCCACTACAGAATGGTTCTCAACCATCTTGTAGTCATACAGCTGCTCCATGAGATACAGCTCGCTACCAGCGTCAGTAACTCTAAACTTTCCAAAAAGTGCATCCCACAGCTCTTTCCCTGTGGGAAGGATGATATAGCTTTTCTGGAATTTTGTATCAAGTGCGCTAATCACTGCTCCTCGAAAGAGGTTGTCATCAGCCTTAAACTTAGCCTCATCCTCAGGAGGTAAGTTGGCGGGTTTGCCCTCAGCGGCATGGTAACAAGACATTGCAGTAAGCCACAATTCCATCTTAGCTTTCCAAATCAAGAAGTTTTTACCATCAAAAGGATCAGTCTTTAACACAGCAGCAAAACCTCTGACAGAAAAATGACTAACATTAGGTTTTTGGATTGTTAGAAATTTAGGCATTTTCCATGTTATTTTAATTCCATAAATTAACATTATGATGATGACATATAAAAGATGATTAATCATGATATCAAATATATCCATAACAATATGGATCATGAGAATATAAAACATATGAATCATATAAATATAATAAGCATATAAACTGACGGAACAATTGAAAATAAACATATAGCAATATAAACAACATGACTGTAAATTTAAAACAAACAAATATAACATATTACTAGCATGAACAGATATCAAACATGTAATGATATCATATGATAGAACAGATGAGATAAATTCATGGTTATATATGAAACAGTAGAGATGGACAATACATGTAATCTACAGAACGTAAAACAGTAAGGAGCTGAATTGATCATACCCTCCCATGCGCTCCGAGGATCTAGATCCTTGTCCAACTTCACTTGTCATGCCGTAAGGGATGAAGACGCCAGGAACCAGTGAATAAGACAACTACGGACGTTGGGCAGTCGCGTAGACGCTCCCCAAAAACTTAATTGCTGATCCCCCGTGCAAGGTCTCGAACGACAAGAGCTTCGGAGGCACCTGCCCTCTCGCTTCTCTGTGCGCGTAGAGTTACGAGATGGAAATACCCACACTTGCGGCTGGACTGAGTTTCTGAGTTCTGTTCACGTGTACCAAGAGACAGGGGTTCTCCCCTACTTAACCTCTCGCGGAGGGAAGCTGAAGGAGAAGGGTCGCATGCGGCTGATGGGAAGCTGAAGGAGAAAGGTCTCGCGCATGTGGCTGATCAAGAGACGGGCATACTCCCGCGGTTAATGAGTGCTAAAAATTAACACAACCACACCACACCACACCATGCCTCACCCACTCACCGCCTGCCTGCCTCGCCACGCCACACCACGCCACGCCCGGCTCGAGCCTGGCCCGGCCGCCGACGGTGACGGCGCGCGCGCGTGTGGCATGCCCTTGTCGTTTCTTGACTTCTCAAATTAGGTGGAATAATTCCCATCATATAAGTCAAGCCAAAGACCCTTGGACTTCCAATATGGTACTATTGGTATTCTCCACCATTACACACCATAGAGTTTATTCAATAAATGGGCCAAGCCCATAAAAGATCCAACACCTTTTACATTAGAAACAAGCACCTTGGGTACCCAAACACAAGTCTTTGGACTCTTGTGTTTGTCCCAAACATATTTGGCAACTACCTTGCCTGCTTTGTTAGTAAGCACAAAAGATGCATCAAAAGTCTTAAATGAAATGTTATGTTCATTTGATGCATTAGCAATCTTTTCTTAGGCATTTTGATATGAGTTGTATGTCTAGAGCTAGAAACCTCATTACTATACATAAAATAATGATGAGAAACAGAATAAAATTTCTTAGCATAAATTTTCCTAATCTTATGCTCAGGATAGTTCTTAGGGTATAAAATGTAACCTTCCCTATCCTGAACCATGGGAGCCTTGCCCTTTACAAATTAGAAAGCTTGTTTCTTGGGGCATTAAGTTTGATGTTGCTTTGGCTCCCATGTTGGAAGCCAATGCCATCCTTAATGCAGGGCGTCTCCCATTATAAAGGCATATTACGAGCAAATTTAATTTTTTTATTCTCTAGCTCATGCTCGGCAATTTTAGCATTTAATCTAGCTATGTGATCATTTTGTTCTTTAATCATAGCAATGTGATCATTCATAGCATTAACATTAATATCTCTACATCTAGTGCAAATGGTAACATGCTCAATGGTAGATGTAGAGGGTTTGCAAGCATTCAATTCTTCAATCTTAGCAATTAAACTAACATTTTCAGTTCTAAGACAAGAAATTAAATCATTACAAATATTAAGCTATTTAGAAAAGTTTTCACATTTTTTTACTTCAAGAGCATAAGCATTTTTTAGCTTAACAAACTTTTTATTTTCCTTAACGAGCAAGTCCTCTTGGCATTCCAAGATCTCATCCTTCTCGTTAATGGTTTTTTACCAATTCATTAATTTTCCTCTTTTTATCCATGGTAAGGTTTGCAAAAAGAGAAGTTAAATCATCATCATTTTCACTAGAGCTACCCTCATCATTGAAAGTAGTGTATTTTGGGGTATCTCTAGAATGTACCTTCTTCTTTTTGCTGTCTCTGGCCATGAGACATTTGTGGCCGACATTGGGGAAGAGAAGGCCTTTGTTGATGACGATGTTGGTGGCGTCCCCGTCGGAGGAGGAGTCGGTGGAGATCTCATTGGAGTCCCATTCCCGTCCCATGTGTGCCTCGCCACCCTTCTTCTTGTTGTAGTATCTTTTCTTCTCCATCTTCTTTTTCCCTTTCTTGTCATCGTCACTGTCACTGTCACTTGTATATGGACATTTAGCTATAAAATGATCGAACTTACCACACCTATAGCAAACCCTCTTGGAGCGGGGTTTGTAGTCCTTCCCCTTCCTTTGCTTGAGGATTTGTCTAAAGCTCTTGATGATAAGAGCCATCTCCTCGTTGTCAAGCTTGGAGGTGTCGATTGGGAGTCTACTTGTTGGTGTAGACTCTTCCTTCTTTTCTTCCATTGCCTTGAATGCTTGCACCTCGGGTGTGTAGGTGGTGCCTTGCTCCAAGTTGACAATATGTTTGGAGTCTTTGATCATAAGTTCAAAGCTCATTGTCACACCTGGGTTTTAGGGACCCGAGACCTGGGCGCGAACATATTCACCAGGTGTGCTGGGACCAAGTCTCACACATATGATGAATCATGGTGCAGGAGCGAATGTAACATCTTTACTATAAATAGGAGTTCTGTAGAAAATAAATAAATAATTACATCGAAAGTAGACAACGATCCAACAACCCAAAGTTGACTGGGAGACGATCCCCTAGACCTCTCACGAACACATCACAACATCCTCCATGTGCCTCATCCTGTGGTACCTGTTCTTCACCTGTGGGGGGTGTGAGACAACAAGAGTGAGCTCACATACGTTCATCGCTCAACAAGTTGTGGGGAATAATGTGCATGAACTCGCCAAAGGTGGGAGCTCATGAAGTGTAAGGCTTACCAAAGAGGATAGTTGTAGCTGAGCATTGCTTTTAAAGTTGGTCAAAATTTTATTAGCAATTACTAAGTATAAGTAGATACTATACCAAAATAATAATAGAACAAAATTAATAACAAATCCCATGCAATGCAAATGACAAATTGAATTTAGTTCCATAGTTTAATCATGCGAGAGTCCTGAGCTGCTCATGACCGCGAGCACGACTAGTATACCAGTTTTACACTCTGCAGAGGTGGTACCCTTTACCCACAAGTCGTGTATCCCATGTCGCCAGGGTTTGCAAGGCCCTTAGACACTTCCGAGGTGAATGGCTAGGGATCCACTACGAGGCCTTTACAAAGTTCCACTAGCTTCCAAAAACCCGCTACAGTTCTAGGAAAAGCAATGCAGGAATCCCCGTCTGACTGCCATCGCAGCAAAATCAACCCAGGAACCTCCCTACACGCCTACTCCCCTACTCCCCTTGCCCCTTTCGGGTAAGGTAGTCTTCCACTAGCTTTCCTAATTAGTCAGCCAAGGGTGTCCCATTCCACCCTTATGGTGGCACATGTTTCTCAAGTTAAGCTCCATGTTGCAATTAAAAATAATGATCTTGACATGAATATAAATGAAAATAACAGAATAATTGGAACATGTACATAATGTAATATTAAACCTAAAACCATATAGAGCAATAGCAAAACTACCCAAATGATTTAGGGGTGAACAAGGTAAAAGGATAACCAGTCTAGGGTGACCTATTGGGTCCCATAAAAATTAAGCCTATGCATGAATAAATGATTATAAAGAACATTATTGGGTAAATAAAAGTGATCAAAGGCACAACTTGCCTGGGACTTGAGATTCCAGGTACCAGGATGATCTTCAGGTGACTCGTGACCTCACGCTAGTTATAGCAATACAAACAAATATGGCATGGACAAAACTAACATCACACCAAACATAAGAACAAACTGCATAATAATATTCTACACGTCGCTACGAGATCGTGGGATCGAGAACTAGTAAGATCGGAGTCATGATTAAGGAGTTACAATTGATGGGAGATCTATGTGATTTAACTATTAAACTATATTATAAATTGATTAGTATACGTCATATGAGAGAATAATTAACTCAACTTTAATCTAAGTCATTACTTGATTATAAATCATCTTTTAGGCCAAAGATAACCATAAGATCAGGATACAATATTAATATTAGAAAAAGCTAATCCAGAAAACATAGATTAACCAATTTGGTTACCTAATTATAAAAGTATGGGATATCATATAATCAATGTTGCTACTGTGTAGTAAATATTTATACAAAGCTAACACAACTTGAACGGATTAAAACAGAGTTAAAATGAATTAATTATGATTTTCTGAAGTTATTTGGTACCTAGAAAAGAGTGATTCAAATGAATAATTTTAATTCAAGTTTCATGGCTAAACAAAGGTACTAGAGGATGAACAATATTAAAACAAAATTATTGCAACTGGAATTGATCAATTTGGAGCTAAAATAAATTAAATATGAATTATACAAGTTTCTAGATTTATTTTTGTACTAAAAATCCTTTTTTTTTAAAAATAAATTCTGAATTTCCCAAGGATTCTAGGCTGCAGGCACTATTTTGACAAAGTCCAGGGTTTAATTTGCAAATAACAGGAACCCAAGTGTAGTAGTCTTACAACATAGAAGGATGACGAGTTGATTTCTATTATTCTGAGGGACTCTTTAGCAAATCGGTCATCGAAGGGGTATCGTCGCACACTGGCCGTCAGATCATAATCTGATGGAACAGATAAAAAAATGTTTACCGAACCGGTATATGATCTAGGCCACCTAACAAACGATTAGCGGCCCAGAACTAAAAGTGCCTAGATCTATTTTTGGTCGCTCGTTTTTCGATCAAGGGTCCAAATTTAATATACCGAAGAGGTATCCGACCGATTCAATCCCACCCATCAGTTGCGATCCAACGGTTGCAACACATCTTCTAACCCAGCGACTACCAGCCGGCGGCGCCGCCACGACTCCACGACGGAGAGTACGCGAGCGCAACGGTGACTGGCCAACCCCCAGCGACAAAACCAAATTGGATAGGGCTACACGATGCATGTGCTATTGCAAACATGGGCGTAGGGTACGATGATGCAGGGTTTCACGGCGGAACCCAGTCGGCAATGAGAAATTGGCTAGGCTCCAGTCACTACACTGTCCCAGCGACCGCGTGTCCCCTCACCAAGTGCCCCCTATATCACCCCCGAACGGTCACCTATGCCCCAATGCCATAACCAAACAGGTTCACGATGGCAGACCCTCACCCGCGGTGATGTTCCCCTCCTATGTTTCTAGCAAAGAGGGGTCACCTGTGCCCCAATGCCGTAACCGAGCAGGTTCACGACGGTGGACCCTCACCCGCGATGACATTCCCCTCCTATGTTTCTGGCAAAGATGCGTGAGGTCAGTCTGAGCCTATAACCTAAGGAGGTCACGGGGCTAAGATTTTATAGGTCAGAGGCGCGGCCAAACGGTCGCGACGGCCCCAAAGATCCCGTGGAGGTTGTTCAGAGCTCGTCACGGGGTTTGTTTGGAGTTGCGTGGTTTTCGGACAAGTGGGTGCGGCCATGGAGAAGATAGGCCTGACATGCAGGGCCTACTGACAACGAGAGCCTATTGGACGGGGGAATTGAAGTGAGGCTGGCAGCCCTGGCCCACGTGCAAAGACCGTGGCCCACCGGTTAGGGACTCTAGGAGCACGCACGAAGCCACGGTGAGGACCGAGGAGTGGGCCCCAGTGGTCATTGACTAGGACGCTGGTTAGTGGGCTGAGGGTTAGGAATTCGGCCGAGTTGCAGGTAATCTCCCTTTCGTTTTCTTTTCTCTTATTTTTTGATTTCTATTTTAAATTCAAATCAAGCTCAAGTTTGAATTCCAAACTTTTCTTTTAGATGCATAAATAAAACACCAGCATGAATGAAACACATTATATTATTTTTTATATATTTTTGTTTTAGTTATTTTATACATGATTCCAATCATAAAATAGAGAATAGTTCACATCTTATGAATTTTAGTGAAATATAATTTATATTGTAGATTATATATTAAGAAATAGTTTAATCATAATTCTTATAATTTCAATCCAAGAATAATTTAGTTTATCTAGGTATATAAAAAAATTATACTAATTTTGGGGAGTAGTAACTTTGAAATTATGAATATTCTTAAGGAAAGGTATTTTGATTGAAAACCTTTGGGGAATTTTCCTTATTTTCATAAGATTGAACTTTAGGGTGTTACACTCATAAACTTGCCGATCACCTCCTCGGGAGACATCTATTTATATCTAGGATCTCCACGGATTAGTTGTACTTGAGTGGGATTATGAAAGTTAGGTGTTCTTAAAATAATCTTGACCATTTCATGGTCATCCCACTTGGTGCTCCTAAGGTTGCAGACTTGGTTCACCATTGTCTTGAGCCGGTTGTACATTACTTGCGGCTCTTCACCCTTATCGAGGACGAACTGACCGAGTTCTCCCTCGATCGTTTCGCGCATGGTGATCTTTGTCACTTCATCTCCTTTGTGCACCATCTTGAGAACATCCCAAATTTCTTTGGCACTCCTAAACCCTTACACCTTGTTGTACTCCTCTCGACACAAGGAAGCAAGGAGTATAGAGGTGGCTTGGGAATTGAAGTGCCTTATTTGGGCGGCCTCATCGAAATTGTAATCCTTGTCGCCCACTTATGGTACCTGCGCTTCATACTCAACAATATCCCATATGCTTTCGTGGAGTTAGGTTAGATGGTGCCTCATTTTATCACTCCACATGCAATAATCTTCACCATCAAAATATGGTGGTTTTCCTAGTGGAACGGAAAGTAGGGGAGCGTGTTTAGAAATACGAGGATATCGAAGGGGGATCTTAATATACTTCTTGCGCTCTTGGTGCCTAGAAGATGTAGACTCGGCGTTGGAGGTTGAGGGTGAGGAAGAGTCGGTCTCGTAGTAGACCACCTTCTTTATTTTCTTTTCTTCTTGTCACCCTCCTTATGTGACTTGATGGAGCCGACGGATTCCTCCTTGTGCTCCTTGTGCTTGTCATCGGCCTCCTTCGACGGAGTCCTTTCTTCATTCTTCTTTCCCGAAGATGCGGGCTTTTCTTCGGTGACCATCTCCCTTTTGGCGTGTTCTCCCGACATCACTTAGAGTTGTTAAACTCTAATGAAGTATCGGACTCTGATACCAATTGAAAGTCACCTAGAGGGGGTGAATAGGTGAAACTTGAAAATTATGAACTTTGAACACGCACTTCACCCGGGGTTAGGATTAGAAACAAATAATTGTGAATACGGAGTGCGAAAGATAGTTCTTCTTGCTTATGAGTTGCTCAATTAACGCGGATAACTTTGGGAGCAAACTCAAAATGATGTGAGCAAGAGAACTTTAGAGAGAGAGGAGAGGGAAGAAACAAATTGAATGGTGAACATCAACACAAGTGGACACGTCGATTTGTTTCCCGAGGTTCGGTTCTAAAGAACTTACTCCCCGTTGAGGAGGCCACAAAGCCCGAGTCTATTTCAACCCTTTCCCTCTCTCAATCGGTCACCTAGACCGGTCGAGTGATTCTTCTTAATCTCATGGGTCACAAAGAGCCCGCGAAGATCACCACACAATTAGGTGTCTCTTGCTTGCTTTACAAAACACTTGGAAATATTAGAAGGAGAAGAAGAAAGCAACCAAGCAACAAGAGCAACAATTGGAACACAAATCACCATCTCTCAAGTCACTAAACACTTTAGATCACTTGACTTGATTTTGGCACTTGGAGAGGATTTGAAGCTTTGGATGTGTCTTTGGACTGTATTCTTTGCTCTTGTATTGAATGAAGAGAGTGGGATGCTTGGATGACTTGAATGGTGGTGGTTAGGTGGTATTTATAGCCCCAACCACTATTCTAGCTATTGGTTGACTTCTCTGTCGATGAGCACACTAGACAGTCCGGCGGTGCACCGAACATAGTAACGTTTACTGTCCGGTGCATGCCACGTCAACTAACCGTTAGGGTTTGGAGCTATTGACCATTGAAGTCGTCTGTCCTTTTGGTGCACCGGACAGTCCGGTGGCACACCGGACAGTCCAGTGCGACCTGATAACGCAGAGCGGCCAATTCGTGAAGTGCTCCAGCCTGGGCACCAGACACTGTCCGGTGCGCCTTAGGCTGCAGCAAGTCTATATTGCTCCAAACTTGTAGAATTTCCCAAGGTCTTTTTCTTTGTTTGTGTATATGAACTTTATGCACCTGGTAAATATATCAACTAGGCAAACTAGTTAGTCCATAAGGTTTGTGATGGTCATCAAACACCAAAATCGATTATAGAAAATGTTGAGGCCATTTCCCTTTCAGATATTCCCTGGATGTAGTTGGTAGCCAGGGTAGGGCTGTACTTTGGACCACCTACCCCCAGACGGACCTATAAATACCATCGTCGTGTAGAAGGATGGGACACGCTTAACGAGAAGCTACAGTTCCCCCTGTTTGTTTCGTTGTGCATCTTAGTTCTTACCTTCCCTCGATTGTTTGGGTACACCTTTCAGCTCATCTTGCGTCGGCTATAATTCACTGAATCATCCGTGCATAGCATCGGACAGTCCGGTGTGCCAGCAGCCAACGGCTAGCTGCCACGACGGTCGGGCGCCAACGGTCAACAGGAGCACCAGACAGTCCGGTGCCCCCAGAACAGGAAAGCAGCCAATCACGCGTTTCATAGTCGTTGCACTGTTCACTGTCCGGTGTGCACGGGACAGTCCGGTGCACCCATGGACAGAAGGCAACCAGGTCCTTCCAAATGAAGCTCCAACGGCTCCTAGGTCTCTTAGGGCTATAAAAGGGACCCCTTGGCGCATGGAGCTCCACACCAAGCACCAATGAACATCCTACAACGCCGAGACTTCGCAAGCACACAATTGTTTCATTGTGATAGAGATTTGAGCACTTCTTTAAGCTGTGACTCCCTTGTGTTGTTTCGTGTCCTCTTTCTTGACTCGTGTGCGCGTTGTTGCCGTAAATCTAGTTCTTGTGTGCGTTTCTCCCCCCTTACTCTTGTGTTCATTTGAGATCATTTGTGTAAGGCGTGAGAGACTCCAAATTGTGGAGATTCCTCACAATGGGATATTGTTGAGATAAAGAGAACCGTGGTATTCAAGTTGATTTTTGGATCACTTGAAAGGGGTTGAGTGCAACCCTCATCCGTTGGGACGCCACAACGCAGAGTAGGCAAGTATTCTACTTGACTAAATCATGGGACAAAAATCATCGTGTCACTTATCTTTATCTTACTGTGATTTTCTCTCTATTCACTTCACTTACAAAATTGCTCTATTTAATACTCACTTAGTGAAGAGCAATTAAGTGAAGAAGTTTACTCCTCTCATACTCCTCATTCGAACTTGGCTCTTGCTTTCACTAATCAAATATTAGTCCAAGTTTGTTTAGTTGAGCTGTTTTTACAGGATCACCTATTCACCCCCCTTTAGGTGCTCTCAGGAAGGGCCCTCCTATCGGTCGGAGGTGGTCCCGATTTAAGCCCATAGCTTCAAGTGTAGCAGAGTAAAGGATGTTGTGCCTGCTACCTCCATCCCTCAACACCTTCATAAGTTGTACCGACCCTACGATGGGATTGCCAATAAGTGAGTATCGCTCAGGTCGAGGGATATGATCCGGGTGGTTGGCACGATCATAGGTGATGGCTTAGTCAGACTAGTCGAGGGAAACCAGAGACGCTTGCCAAGCCTAGAGTATTTCGCGTCATTCCAACTTCCGATGTCTTCTTGGCGTGTAGTAATCCGACCCCGCAAAGATCAGTAGGCATCCGGTCTCGTTTGGGATGGCGACTCTTGCCTTCTTTCTCTCACCGCCCTATCTGGGTTCTCCTCTCGTCTTAGGCGGTGTTCCTCCACCTAGGAACCTTCTCCGCAACCCGCAGCCCATTAGGCATTCCAAACAGGGTAGCGGTGGTTCAAACACATGGCTTTGAGCAGTTTCTCGAAATGGTTGATGCCTTCCTTGGTCAGCGGTCCCTTTCCCTTCTGACCCACCGTCGCCACTAGCACTTTGTCGTGCCTCTGTCTTTCTTTCTTTTATTAGGGCGCCCTCCAAGGCCCCCATTGGAGTCCTTGCCATGCTTGGCCTTTTGCCCGGGAAGATGAAAGGTCACTCCCACAACGTCTTCTCCTGACGCGTGAGCGGTTGTGATGTCCAGGAGCTCTTTCGTGGTTCACGACCTCTTGCGCCCTAGCTTATGCACCAGAGTTTTGCTCATGGTTCCCGGAATGAATGCGTTGATGACGTCAGTGTCAGCAAGGTTTGTTAGTTTGTTGCATTGCCATGAGAAGCGTCGGATGTAGTCTCTCAAGGTCTCATCAGGTGTTTGTCGCAGTTCTTGAGGTCCCACCGGTTGCTAGGGCGAACATACGTGCCTTCAAAGTTCCCCACAAAAATCTCTTCGAGGTTGGCCTAGTTGTGAATGTAGCTAGGCCTCAAGTTTTCCAACCACGCCTACACCGAGTCTGCCAGGTATAGGGGGAGATTGCGGATTGTGAAGTCATCGTGATTCGCTTCTCCTGCATGGCACGCCAATCGATAATCCCCTAACCAGAGACTAGGGATCGAATCTCCCAAATATTTCATGATATTGGTGGGCACCCTGTACCTTTGCGACACCGGTGCTTGAAGGATATGATGGTTGAAGGCTCGAGGCCTCGGTGGCAGCAGGCTCAAGTTTTGTCTCCCATCGGGGTCCAAACGGCCTCCGCAGCGCTGTTTGTACCGACAGAAGTCACCCAACCTATCACATCCCTCCTCCCTAGTCTCGTGGCTAGGCGTGCTCCGCGCGCTTTGATCTGGCTTTTGGGACTAGCGAGGTGGGACCCATGCCACACATCCTTCGAGCTCGAGGGGTCGTCGCGATGTGGTATGTTTGTCGTTGGTGTAGACATGGTGTAGCGATTGGTCTCTGTTTCGCGGCACCTGGACATGGAGCTCTCGACTTGTTGCCGCATAACAAGAATGAGGTGGTCCTGAATCTCTTGGTCGAGCTTCCATTCACTTGGTGTTTCTGCCTTGGGGAGCTTGTCTAGAAGCGCTGCAGTAGCTGTGACATTTTGGCTCGCGTGGGGGAAACGCTACGCTGTGCCCCTGCCATAAACCAGGCAATGCGATGGTGGCTTTTTTATCACCGTGGCTAGCTATTGCCCCACCACATGGCATGGTCACCCCATCCCCCTAGGCTCCCTTGTCTTTTTTTTCGTGTGGTGCTGCTCGCTCTGTGAAAGGCTCGGGCCTGATGACAGCTCTTAGGGAGGCGGGTTGAGCTGAGGCGGGGCAGACACAGTAGTGCGCTCCATGATGCTGGGTGAGGTCTTGCCTAGGCCCCCACGTGGGGAAATGATCTCTCGCGGTGTTAGCTGCGAGGCATTCCTAACTAGGGTTGCAACTTGACTCGCTAGGCGGGGACGTGAGTCCGTCTTCTGACCCCTAACAAGAGGATATTGAGGAATGAGTCCTAGATGCGGTGTAGTACTCCCACTACCTCAGTACGATCGGGTCGTGGTGGGCCCTACGATCCACGGTTTTCCTATGGTGGGTCGAGTCAGAGGTCGCCGAGACTTCCAGCTACGTCAGGCAAGTCGCTTGCCAAGGGAAACAAGGCTTCTGAGGCCCTAGTCATCTCTCCTTCTTCGTTGAGATGAAATCCAGACTCCCAAAGCGAATGTCTGTCCTAGGAGTCCAGACTGCACCGCCATCGTCACTAGCCAAATAGAGCTTGGATGTTCCCGTCACAAAACACGCAAGACACCTGGTGTGCGTCAAATGTCGGTGTTTCGTACCTCGCTCCGACAAGTAAATTTATACTAGTTTAGGCCGAACATCCCTACTTCCTATCATCGGTGGCTTGCGCTATCGACACCATTGATGATCAAACTCATAGTAGGGGTTACAAGCAGTCGAGAGAGGGAGGAGATACTCCTAGATCTCTTTATCGGGGTGGAAGTGGAGCTTAGAAGCTGTAAGGTGGAGTCCTAGATAAGTCTTGGCTTGGTGGGGCTCCAACCTCGAGGTCCTCGTTGGCACTCCTCCTCCTCATGTTCGTCCTTATGGGTTCGTCTCCGTTTGAAGGCGTTCGATTGTCTTCAAGAGCTCTCTCCTTCTGGTTGATCAATCCCCCTGTCTGGAGGTCGGCCTCTTCCTTTTATAGGCTGGGAGAGGGATCGGCCAACGGTGGCTTCCCTAGGAAGGAGCTGTAAGGTAAGGGTAAAACTAGTGTTTTATTAGGGCCTCGAGCTGCCTGACTGGCTCATATTTATTGTGGTGGATGACGTGGGGGTGGTGATGGTCCCAGGCATCATCATCCTAGCTACACCGACCCGTGGCCTCCATAGCCTGAGGTTCAACATGGCCCATCGTGTAGTGCCCTGTGGGAGGTCTGTGCACTCAGGCCTAATCCGATAGGCCATAAGTGCACCGTAGACCAAGGGGCACACAGGCCATTAATGCGCCATAGTCCGGGAGCTCGTAGGTCATGAGAGCTATGCGTTCCGAGGGGTCATGAGTGGAAAGTGGACCGGTGCCCACGCTGTAGCTTGGTGTCAAGCGTGGTTAATGTGACCAGTCATTTATTGTGGGTTAGTCTAGGGCTAGGCGCAGGATCCACTCGAGTGGTTCCTTTCCGACACGTTCGGTCTCCCTTGTCAGTCTCCACCACGTCCGACCCCAGGCTCGGTGCCGTGAGAGTTCGACCAGGGGTGGGTTCTTTTAGGGTTGGCGCACCTGACTCTTCCAACTGACTGACGGACCCCAATGATTAGGGGAACTTTCCTTAGCGCGCTAACTGACCGACGAGTCCCAGGGACCGGGGATCATTTCCCCGACATCACTCCTATCTAGATTCAGGGGCACTCCCCCTTATCAAATTCAGCAAATCCATACATGCTACATACCATATAATATGAAATTGATGATGATTCATCAGTCAGATCTATAGGTAGAGGTAGGATCGCCACCATGCTAGAGGAGCTTCTCATCTTCACTCGGGACAGCCTCATCCTCTAGTCGTCTTATCTGACACTCGGTGTCATAGCCCTCAAGGGCTCCCCCATCGACGCCCTTATCTGCTCCTGTCTCCTCGAGGAGCGCTCCGCCGATTCCAGCAGATCCTCCTCAAGTGGACCTTCCACAATAACCTCGGTGTGAGATAGCTCTAGACCTTGTGCTGGTGCTACAACCATAGATCCTCCTCTACCTGGACCTACCAACTTTTGGCCTATAGCTGGCCTGGCCTCCTACTGTATTGTAGAATGTAGATCCATCCGAGTACATATGCGTCCTGTTGACTTCAATTTACGAATTATCGTGTGTTGAGTTTCTTCTTGTGATGGTTTTGCAGGTACCTTGTCGAGTTTAAGTTTCATTGTAGAGAGGAAAGGTGCTTGATTTAGGCTTTGTGAACATGTTGATAGAATGATCGTTCATATATCGTTAGCTGTGATTTAATTGTGTTGGCTTTTGGTTTGTAGGATATTGTTCTTGTAGATCGCTCCGAAACACCCATAAGGCTTGGGCTTAACTTTTTAGTGTTCTACTATGAGATCCTGAACTCCACACATCATGTTGCAACTTTGCAAAACACATGTTTGCTTATCCTCCTCCTCCTATTCCCTTTGTGAGTTTTTTGCTTTAAGACATAATGTATCATAGATTGGTAGTTGGACAACTGGCTAAGTGCGTAGATAACTTCTGGTGTCGTATGCTTTTGTGGTTGGATTTATTTAATAAAATATTGTGCAAATGATTAACTTGTTAGATATTGTATAGGATCTTGTCCTCAAACTCTAGCGTGAGTGTTGAGTCTGGGATGCGTGACGAACAAATTGCAAAAGCAACCTTAAGAACAACAAAGTATTAGGGTGTGTTTGGTTTGACTTTTGGCTTTGGCTTTTACCCCCTAAAAGCCAAAAGTCAAACCAAAGGGCTGAATCTGGAAAGCAGCTTTTTCTAAAAGCTGACTTTCTTGTAGTGTAAAACTGAAAGCACCTCTGGACCTGCTTTTATCAGCTTTTAGGTGGAACTGTGAAAATATTTATGGAATAATTTTCAGCGATTTTTAGTAGTTTCTACTAAACGGTTTTTAGGTTTTTAGCAGTTCACAGTCCACAGCAGCTTTTTTCACAGCCCACAGCTCACAGCAGCTTTTTTCACAGCCACAGCCCAACCAAACAGACCCTTAACATGTTAGAACTGTAATAGGATCTTGTCCTCAAACTCTAGCGTGGTTGTCGAGACTAGGACGCATGACGAACTCATTGCAAAAGTAACCTCTAGAACATATGCATCCTTGATTTGTTTTCAGGAAATGACACGGAAGAGGGAGCTTGGATGTTCATCTAGTTGCAACTAGGTTTGACAATGTGTAATCTATATCAGAAAAATGATGGCTATCCTTTGCCTGGTTGAGTTATTTCTAATTGAGATCCATATTGTTTCTATGCTCCTATCATGATTTACTTAATTATTAAATTGACAAAAAGTTTGTGGATACTTCTGATTGATTATGAGAATGTGTTGATTAAGAAAATATGTCATATCAGTATTCAAACGTGTTTTATTAACTATCCCATTTAAATAAGCTCTACCTATATGATATATAAAAACAATATATTATGCATGGGTATCTAACTAAAGTTTTTATACTAAACTCTCATGCAGCCACCATAATTTTGTCCCCAGTGTGGTTTCTTTATTTAGCAAAGTCATCTAGAGTGTGTTTGGTTTCATGGACTAAATTTTCGTCCGTGACACATTAAATGCTTGAATATCAAATACGAGTATTAAATATAATCTAAATAAAAAAATTAATGGCATAGATGAAGACTATGGGTCTATTTGGTTCTTGGCTAACTGTGTCACACTTTGTCTAAGGTTAGTCGTTCGAATTGAAGAATTAATCTTAGACACAAAAATTAGGCAAAGTGTGATAAGTTAGGCAGCGATCCAAACATGCTCTAAATGATGAGACAAATTTTTAAGTCTAATTAATTCATGATTAGCAAAAAATATTGTTGCACCACATGAGTCAGTTATAAGAAAACGGGATAAGACCCTTATCTAGATCTATCCTAATCCATAAATCTCTCATATGTCTAATACTACAGTTACAACAGAAAATTGGTAGATAAAATGTCATCCTATCCTCTAGGCCTTTCCTGATGCAAGTTCCCAAGAACTATGTCCAGGTTTGAGGCTGAGTTCGAGTTGCTGATTGGGTCCGAGATGGACCGAGTTGGGTTCACAAGCTAGCTCTCCATATAAAAATATATTTAGGTACTTTTTACATATTCTCAATAGTAGCCCTAGAGGTTAACGTAGCTAAACTGTCTTCTAGGATAGGTTAAGACTGATCATATTTCCATCACTTCTTATGACTATAACCTAGCGTCGAAGCAAATGACAATTTATACCTGCCCCACTACACAATGGTGTAGCCTCGGTTTTCCAACTGCCACATCGAGCGCCCCCTCGAGGCAGTTCACAGGATGATCTGTAGGATTATGTGGAGGCTACACTAGCATAACACAAAATTTTGGACCCCATGAACTAAGAACTACTGTTGTTATAGGTCATAGAATTACCACTAAACGCGCAAGGCAGCGGAAGTCGTCTCGATGTGCGTCGAGCAGTGTCGTGCAGTCATCGACATCCTTCACGTCCTCGCATGGTTCGTCACAGTGCTCCAGATACAGCACCTTCGAGGTATCCACACATAAAGGGAGGAAGTGCCACGTACCGAACTACTAGGTTCGCGACGACGGCTTGGCGAGGACAAGAGGGGCGCGGCTGCAGGTCTCGATGGTCATGTGCTTCTCTTCTTGGTACATTTGAAACATATCGCTAAGGTGAGCGCCACCAACAATTCTAACATCCTCACCACAATTTTTTTTCAAACATCTAGAGCACATGTTTTGATCCTCTCCCCATGTCATCTTAGTAGCTAAACTCAATGGAATGAATTCCATTGTAAAGCTTTCGCTATCAAGTACCCAATCCTGGTTGAAGCCTTTAGTGTACGTTTTCCTACCATTTGGGTCCGTACTAACGAAACCTTTGACTTTAACCTCTACTGTGTACTAGGTTTCAGTAAAACAGAGTGAAACTGAAAATAAAAAAACAACCTATCAGTGGACCAATTCTCTTTTACCGAAGTCAAACAAGCACAAATCCATGCTATGCTATCAGTTGACGAAGGAGAGGTACAAATGCTCACAGATTTGGGGAGCGAGGTGTAGCATGCATGGTGTCGTTTTTGTCCATTGTTGTTGGAACCCTAGATCTTACTCACTGTCATGACTGCTTCGTCAGTGCGTCGGTGTAGCGCCGCTATGGTCGGTTGGACGGTGGCTCCAGTCGCAGTTGCCCCACGAATGCTAGGGTTTTAGGAGATGGATTGCACGAAGGAGACGATGTAGAGCTGGCAGGAAACTAATAGGTAACGAATACGATAGATGCAAAGAGTGGAAATATGAAAACACACAGGCTTGCAGGTGGGGCCGCGATACCCACGGGCGTATACCATGGCATCTACTTCCTTAAAAACTTGACCCCTTTTGAAGCTCTGTCCGTGTTCCGCGGGTTTCCAGCCATCACCGTGTCGACGCGTGGCCATGTTGATCGCGGACCTGAAGCATTCATCCAGTAGAGCTGTGAGCGCCTGAACGGTTCTGTGTTCTCCACTTCTCTCCCACACCGTCCCTCTTCTCCTGTGCTTAGCTGCCATGAGCACGCTCTAGGCCTCCTCCTCCGCCCGCTCCTTTTGCCACTACCCCTGCCGCTGCCAGCCCCTCTCCTCCACCTCCCTCTATTTCCCCCACGGCCACCGCGAGCCCCACCTCCGTGCATTGGTCCCGGTCGCACCGTGAGGAGGTGGAGCACTGCGAACATGTGGCCGAAACGAAGACCCACTGCCACCGGGGATGGCCTAGACGCTGCCACGATCTGGGGAGCGAGGATGAGGAGCCTGAGGAGGTGGAGCCGTAGGCAGAGGATCCTCACGAGGAGAACACGAAGGCGGTGCCTGTAGCTATAGGGGAACCGATCAAGAGCACTAGCAAGGGGAAGAAGTAGAAGAAGCACTATGCTTCCTTTGAGTACCACGACAACAGCTTCAAGCTAGTAAGCCTCCTTCTCCTCTGTTTCTCGCTTCCAGATTTTTGCTCTCTTGGGATTTTTGGGGTTTTGAGAGGCACATATTGTTTTCTTTCCAATGGGTGATTGTCGGTGTTTGGAGCCCGATCGCACACCCGGGGTTACCCCTCATGGTGCTTTTGGGTAGGACGGTGCTGTTGACTGTAACTCAATGGTTCGTGCGAGATGCATGAGAGACGACAGATGATTTTCTATAGGTTCAGGACGCTTTGAGATGCGTAACACCCTACTTCCTGGCGTGGATCTTTATGTGGTGGGTTACACGGGAAGTCTCCTGTATGGAGAAAAGCTAGTGAGCTGAGTAGATGGTCGATCAATGGAAACGATGGGGTACCCCCTAGGCCTTATATACTCGACCGTGGGGCACTACATGCGCATAGGATGATGACGAGTACCTAAACAATAGTGAACCGACTGAACTTATCTTCCTATAATTCTGCCGACCTATCCCTATGGCAGAACCTCCCAAGTTATCGGGCCCACATGCACCTGCCCTTGTCTCAAAGACCTAAGATAGCTATGCATGTGCACCAGATAACTTAACAGGATCCATCCGAGTGCCCCAAGGACACCGGATAAACCACTTACAACCAAGATCGCGAGATTAAGTAAACACAAATCACACACCAACATCTTGCAGCAGAATCTTATTACAAGGAGTATACAAGTTACAAAATCGGAGTAGTTACAAAAGAATTTCACTTTTAAATATTGCAAAACTTTTTGTAAGTTTGAAGTATATGCTAGCTTAAGTGACCATCCTCAATAAGAAGTATAGAAGAGTTACTTAGACTTATAAGAAGGCCGAGCCCACTGGCACTTAACACCACCAACAACAACACAAAGTTAAAACCTGAAAAACAACAGGGAATAAAACCCTGAGTACGCAATTACTCAGCGAGACTTACCTGACTAAAGAAAAGACTCTCAAGGATATGCTGGCTTGAGGGAGTCAAGGTAAGGCTATTCAAGAATCAAGACTCTGTTTGCAAAAATGCTTACTAATAGTGGATCCTTAAAAATCCAGTTTTATTAGCAAGTTAAGTCATTACCTGAATCTAGAGTTCCTTCTACCCTAGTTCAAGCACTTGGCCTATACTAGCCATCTTTTATCATCCCTTCAGTTCACTGGATAGCTACGTGTAGGGTAGTGACCTAGTCTTCATATCCGAGAAGTAATGACGATCCGAATCGATTAATACTCAGCTGAGGATCTCCAATCACATGACATATGTAGCACTTAACCCTTGCATATGTCAACTCACCACCAGGTTTCTTAAGACCAGACCGGGTTCACGCCAACCGAGAGCATAGATACACCACCGTCCAGCCTCTTGCCACAGAGGGTACACGCTACTCTTGCCAACTCTCCACTCCCATTGTGTGTTGGCCTTTCTGGTATTAGTCAGCCCGAGGCAAAGCTTCCCCATGACGAGGCATGTGACCAGTTAAAAGGTCCTCGATCAGCAAGCCTACATCGAGACAGTCCTTAATCGACTCAGACGGAGACACTACACCGAGACTCTCTTCTCGTGCAAGTCAACCGTCCGGTATCAGCTTTATTATTTAAAACCCAAAGTTTAGTACCTGGCAGAGGTACATCTTTTCAGATGTTGAACCCATCACGGCCGTGATGGATCCACCATCAAGTTTTAACTTCCCATCCAATTTGAAGCATCATCTTTTGTTTTAAAGCAAAACATTTTATTTTTCTAGAGCAAGGCTAAGCATCATAAAAATCCTTTTTATAAAAGGGAGTATGGAAGGGTAATCAATTTTCCAAGGAAGGAAATGCATCAACGGTTTAGCACGCAACTCCTATCACCTAATGCATCAAACAAGGTGATAAAGATTTTAAAACACAAGGAGGTGGCAAATGCACCGGGGCTAGCCTGGAATAAACACTAGGTTAGTGTTTGTTAGGTGGCGACCACTTGACGATCATCCTTGTTCTAGCACTTGATCAGGCAGGTTCGTCCATCAGCACCACCATGCGGAGTAGCCCGCGCTTGGGGTCGACTTGGCTCTTTTTCTCCGCATCACGTGATTAATTATCGCACCTAAATGATATGCATAATGCATATGAATGAACATAAAGTAAACCAGAGGATATAGAAAAAAGAATCAAATACTTAGGGGCAAGACATCGACACACTCTTACGCAAACACTAGACACCTATAGCTGACTAAACACAACAATAACGATCTTCTAGTTTTACGAGATTTAACTTACAACATCACGAAAAACGATAAGCTATACCCACACTCTACCTTCCTTAGCTAACGTTCAATACTAAAAGGCTAACAAACTTAGTATTATTAGTCTAAGACACCTTGAAAGTCGCCTAGAGGAGGGGGTGAATAGGCGGAATCTAAAATTATCAAACTTTAAGCACAATCTACAAGCCGGGGTTAGCGTTAGAAATAAAACCGAGTCTGGAAGAGAGGGCGAAAACAAATCAACCAAGGAATAAAGCGGATGACACGATGATTTGTTTTACCGAGGTTCGGTTCTTGAGAACCTAGTCCCCGTTGAGGTGGTCACAAAGACCGGGTCTCTTTCAACCCTTTCCCTCTCTCAAACGGTCACCTAGACCGAGTGAGCTTTCTCCTTAATCAAACGGGTCACTTAGACCCCACAAGGACCACTACACACTTAGTGTCTCTTGCTTTGATTAAAAGTCACTTAGAGAACAAGAATGAGGAAGAAGAAAGCGATCCAAGAACAAGAGCTCAAAGAACACGAGCAAAACACTCTCTCTAGTCACTAGGTGTTTGGAGTGAATTTGGGACATGGAGAGGCTTTGATTCTTTTGAATTGTGTCTTGTATTGATTGCACTAGCTCTTGTATTGAATGAGATGTCTGAAAAACTTGGATGCTTAGAGTGGTGGTGGTTGGGGGGTATCTATAGCCCTCAACAACCACATAGCCGTTGGGGAGGGTGTCTGTCGAAGGGCGCACCGGACAGTCCGGTGCGCCACCAGACACTGTCCGGTGCGCCAGCCATGTCACCCAACCGTTAGGGTTCTGAAGATTCTGACCGTTGGAGTGCTGACTTCATGTCGCACCAGACAGTCCGGTGCTGCACCGGACAGGTGCTGTTCACTATCCGGTGCGCCTCTGATGCCTGCTCTGACTTCTGCGCACACTGTTCACGCACTGTTCACACTTTTGCAGACGACCGTTGCGCTGTTAGCCGTTGCTCCGCTTGGTGCACCGGGCAGTCTGGTGAATTATAGTAGAGCGGTGCCTGAGAAACCCGAAGGTGAAGAGTTTAGACTGTACGACCCATGGTGCACCGGACACTGTCCGGTGGCACACCGGACAGTCCGGTGCGCTAGACCAGGGTTCTCTTCGATTTCTTTTGCTCCTTTCTTTTGAACCCTAACTTTGATCTTTTATTGGTCTGTGTTGAACCTTTATGCACCTGTAGAATATATAATCTAGAGCAAACTAGTTAGTTCAATATTTGTGTTGGGCATTCAACCACCAAAATTATTTATAGGAAAAGGTTTAATCCTATTTCCCTTTCAATCTCCCCCTTTTTGGTGATTGATGCCAACACAAACCAAAGCAAACATATAAGTGTAGAATTGAACTAGTTTGCATAATGTAAGTGCATTGGTTACTTAGAGTTAAACCAATTTATAATTTCACTAGATATGCATGGATTGCTTTCTTTTATTTAACATTTTGGACCACGCATGCACCATGGTTTTGTTTTTGCAAATTCCTTTGGAAAGTCTTTTCAAAATCCTTTTTGCAAATAGTCAAAGTCATATGAATAAGATTGCAAGAAGCATTTTCAAGATTTGAAATTTCCCCCCTGTTTCAAATGCTTTTCCTTTGACTACAACAAAACCCCCCTGAATGAAATTCTCCCCTTAGTGTTCAAGAGGGTTTTTCCAACTTTTGAAAAACACTAATAACTTTCACCCCCTTTTGAAAACACATTAAGATACTAATTTGATTTTTTTTAAAATTGGTTGGTGGTGCGGTCCTTTTGCTTTGGGCTAATACTTTCTCCCCCTTCGGCATTAATCGCCAAAAATGGAGACATTGAGAGCCCTTTTGTATATTTTCTCCCCCTT
Organism: Zea luxurians; assembly: GCA_029449295.1. Taxonomy (NCBI): domain Eukaryota; kingdom Viridiplantae; phylum Streptophyta; class Magnoliopsida; order Poales; family Poaceae; genus Zea; species Zea luxurians. Next base: position 227,503 of record JAOPSE010000107.1, read on the forward strand.
TGGTAAACAACATATGAGTGAAAGATTTATACCAAAATGGAGAGTGAGTAACGATGAAGGGTAAATGATACCGATAGAGTGGAGTGGAAGCCTTGTCTTCGTCGAGTACTCCATTTCTCTTTCAATCTACGACTTAGCATAACAATACACTTGGAAACATATTAGTCGTAGTCATGAAAGAGGTAAGATCAAGGGTATATAAATGAGCAATGTGTGCAATGTTTCAATCAAAATTCCTAGAATCAAGGATATTTAGCTCATTCCTAAGTTTGCTAAAAGTTTTCTCATCTAATGGCTTGGTGAAGATATCGGCTAATTGATCTTTGGTGTTTATATAGGCTATCTCGATATCCCCCCTTTGTTGGTGATCCCTCAAAAAATGATACCTTATGTGCTTAGTGCGGCTGTGTTCAACGGGATTCTCCGCCATGCGGATAGCACTCTCATTATCACATAGGAGAGGGACTTTGCTCAATTTATAGCCATAGTCCCTGAGGGTTTGTCTCATCCAAAGTAATTGCGCACAACAATGACCTGCGGCAATATACTCGGCTTCGGCGGTTGATAGGGCTATTGAATTTTGTTTCTTTGAAGCCCAAGACACCAGGGATCTCCCCATAAACTGACAAGTCCCTGATGTGCTCTTCCTATCAATTTTACACCCTGCCCTGTCGGCATCAGAATAACCTATTAAATCAAAGGTGGATCCCCTAGGGTACCAAAGCCCAAACTTAGGAGTGTAAACTAAATACCTCATGATTCTCTTCACGGCCCTAAGGTGGACTTCCTTAGGATCGGCTTGGAACCTTGCACACATGCATATGGAAAGCATAATATCCGGTCGAGATGCACATAAATAGAGTAAAGAACCTATCATCGACCGGTATACCTTTTGATCTACGGATTTACCTCCCGTGTCGAGGTCAAGATGCCCATTTGTTCCCATGGGTGTCTTGATGGGCTTGGCATCCTTCATTCCAAACTTCTTAAGAATGTCTTGAATGTACTTGGTTTGGCTGATGAAGGTGCCCTCTTGGAGTTGCTTGATTTGGAGTCCTAAGAAAAATCTCAACTCCCCCATCATTGGCATCTCGATTTTTTGAACAATAATCCTACTAAACTCTTCACAAGTAGATTTGTTAGTAGACCCAAATATGATATCATCAACATAAATTTGGCATACAAACAAATCATTTGCAACAGTTTTAGTAAAGAATGTAGGATTGGTTTTACCGACTTTGAAGCCATTAGTGATAAGAAAATCTCGCAGGCATTCATACCATGCTCTTGGGGCTTGCTTGAGCCCATAAAGCGCCTTTGAGAGTTTGTAAACATGGTTAGGGTACTCACTATCTTCAAAGCCGGGAGGTTGCTCAACATAGACCTCTTCCTTGATAGGTCCATTGAGGAAGGCACTCTTCATGTCCATTTGATAAAGCTTGAAGCCATGGTAAGTAGCATAGGCAAGTAATATACGAATTGACTCAAGCCTAGCTACGTGTGCATAAGTTTCATCGAAATCCAAACCTTCGACTTGTGAATAGCCCTTGGCCCCCAATCGGGCTTTGTTTCTTATCACCACACCATGCTCATCTTGCTTGTTGCGGAATACCCATTTGGTACCTACAACATTTTGATTAGGACGTGGAACCAAATGCCATACCTCATTCCTCGTAAAGTTGTTGAGCTCCTCTTGCATTGCCAACACCCAATCCGAATCTCTTAGTGCATCCTCCACCTTGTATGGCTCAATGGAGGACACAAAAGAGTAATGTTCACAAAAATGAGCGACTCGAGATCGAGGAGTTACCCCCTTATGGATATCACCAAGAATGGAGTTCATGGGGTGATCTCTTTGAATCGCCTGATGGACTCTTGGGTGTGGCGGTCTTTGACCCTGTACTTCTTAATCATCTTCCTTATCTTGATCAATTTCATCTCCCCCTTGATCCTTGTCCTCCTCTTGAGGTGGCTCATCTTCTTGATCTTCTTCTTCTTCACCTTGAGCCTATTCCTCATCTTGAGTTGGTGGAGATGCTTGATTGGAAGATGACGGTTGATCTTGTGCTTGAATTGGCTCTTCGGATTCCTTAGGACACACATCCCTAATGGACATGTTCCTTAGCGCGACGCATGGAGCCTCTTCATCATCTAATTCATCAAGATCAACTTGCTCCACTTGGGATCCGTTAGTGTCGGCGTTTCGGACCCAGGGGGTCCCTGGACCGACGAGTGAAATCGCTGCGTGCCCCTACCTAGATGGGTTGGCGCGGGATGGAACACAAGAGGTGGGACAAGCCTTGTATTATCCTGCACCAGGGGTGCCGCTCATAGTAGGGGTTACAAGTGCGTCGCGTGAGGGATAGAGTGACAGAGAGCGGGAGCTCTTCGCCCGCTCCTTCCCCCGCGCGACCCCCCTCAGGATGGCCCTGGACCTCCCTTTTATAGACGCAAGGAGAGGGTCCAGACGTACAACGGGGGGCATAGCTATGCGCTAACGTGTCCGGCAGAGGAGTGCCTAAGCCCTGTGTACATGCCAACGTGGCTGTCGGGGGAGAGCTTGGGCCCTGTACACGTGATGGCGTGGCCGTCGGAGGAGCGCCTGAGTCCTGTAGGAGCACAGCTAGCAGTGCGGCAAGGATCCTCCTGACGTCTCCTTGCTGCCGTAAGGGACTGAGAGCCACCGGCATCATGGTGCACGCGGGGCACCATCATTACCCGTCGCTGGGGTAAGCCAGATGGGACGCCGGTCTTGTTCCTTGTAGCCTGAGCAGGCTAGGAATAGGGTAATGATGTATCCCCTGTTGGCGCGGTCGGTCCGAGCCCAAGGTCGGGTGAGGCGGAGACTTATCTTGAGGCCGAGGCCGGGGTCGGGCGAGGACATGATTCCTCCCGAGACCGAGGTCAAGGCCGAGTCCAGGGGTCGTGTAACACCCGGTTTTAAGGAACAAAGCCGGGTGCATCTCATACATGCGCCAAGAAGACAACATATATAATAACAGAGTGTATAGAGATAAATGTCATAAAACATCAGAGTAATTACATAGCGGAAGACTTATTACAAAATAAAGGAATAAATGTAAAACGAACTAAGGATCGTCGGCGCCAATGTCGACTGAGAAACGCCACCTAGGTCAGATCAAACTCCTCGATACTTGACTCCACTTGAAACCACCTGTTCTTCTCCTGTGGGGGGGTGTGAGACAGCAAGGGTGAGCTCACACATGTTCATCGCTCAACAAGTTGTGGGGAATAATGTGACATGAACTCACCAAAGGTGGGAGCTCATGAAGTGTAAGGCTTACCAAAGAGAATGGTTAAAGCTGGGCATTGCTTTTAAATAGTTGGTCAAATTTTATTAGCAGTTACTAAGTGTAAGTAAATACCAAACCATAATAAAGTAATAGAACAAAATTAATAATAAATCCCATGCAAATGCAAATGACAAATTGAGTTTAGGTTCCATAATTTAATCATCGGAGAGTCCTGAGCCGCTCATGACCGTGAGCTCGGCTAGTATACCAGTTTTACACTCTGCAGAGGTTGTACCCTTTACCCACAAGTCGTGTTTCCCATGTCGCCAGGGTTAGCTAGGCCCTTAGACACTACCAAGGTGAATGGCTAGGGATCCACTACGAGGCCTTTACAAAGTTCCACTAGCTTCCGAAAACCCGCTACAGTTTATAGGAAGTTCCAATGCAGGGTTCCTGGCTGACCGCCATCGCAGCAAAATCAACCAGGGACCTCCCTACACTGACCACTCCCCTACTGCCCTTGCCCCTTTCGGGTAAGGTAGTCTTCCACTAGCTTTCCTAATTAGTCAGCCAAGGGGTCCCATTCCTCCCTTGTGGTGGCACGTGGTTCTCAAGTTAAGCTCCATGTTCCAATTAACAATAACATAATGATCTTGACATGAACATAAATAGAATAACAAAATAACTGGAACATGGATATAATGAAATATTAACCCAAAAACCACGTAAAGCAATAGCATAACTACCCATGTGATTCAGGGGTAAACAAGGTAAACAGGATAAACAGTCTAGGGAAACCTATTGGGTCCCATCAAAATTAAACCTATGCATGGTAAATGATTATAAAGAACATTATTGGGTAACAAAAGTGAATCAAGGGCACAACTTGCCTGGCACTTGAGATTCCAGGTACCAACTTGCTTTTCAGATGGCACGTGTCCTCGCGCTAGTCGTAGCAATACAAACAAACATAGTATAGATAAAATTAACATCACACCAAACATAATAACAAACTGAATGATAATGATCTACGCGTTGCTACGAGATCGTGGGATCGAGAACTACTGAAATCGGAGTTACGATCACCGAGTTATGAATTTCAGAAATTATTTAGTGCTTAGAATAGATTAATCCAAATGAATAATTTTAATTCAAGTTTCATGGCTAAACAGTGTTACTAGTTGGTAGACAATATTAATACAAAATTATTGCAACTAGAATGACTCAATTTGGAGCTAAAATGAATTTTATATGAATTTCTCAAGTTTCTAGAATTGTTTTTGTACTAAAAACTAATTTCTATAATTATTTCTCTATTTTTAATCCCTTCTGGACTGGGCATCAAATTCTGTAAAATACAGGGGCTGCGGGGTAAGAATATCAAGACACAGTGTATAGCTGTAATGGACGGCGGGTTGTTATTCTAAAACTTCAGGGGCTCTTAAGCAAAAGAGTTGGCCGAAGGGGTATCCTTGAACCCCGACCACCCGATCCAACGCCAACGCCCCAGATTAGATCAGCCAAAGCAGTATGCGAGTTCTGATCCGGTTCGCCCATAGCGAGATCGACGGACGGCAAACAATCACGCCCGGCACTGCTCTACACCCTTGATCCTCTGATCAACGACCACGACCTAATCTATTGAATCGGTACCCCTTTTATCTAATCCTGACCGCCCCCTCTCTATCCAACGACTGAGCGCAGACTTCCACATCCGCATACAACCGCGGCGGCGCCCAAGCCTCTTCACGGCCGTGCCATCGCCGGAGGCAACCGCATCGCAACCCAGTGCACCAAAGCCCGATTGAACGACTGCTACGCGAATAGGGAACGAAGGCGTATCCGATAATCATGAACTTACTGGCGATTGAGACGCAGTTGGTGCTGTACACGAGAGCCTGCGGATCCGAGGTGCCTCCATTACTTCGTCGAGCGATTCAACAGGCCTAGGTCGATCACCACGCCCGACAAGGCTCCACGAAGATCACCCGAGCTCCCGCGACTCACCAGGGCACCTTATTTGGGCTCTACTCCTAGGCTCGGGCATAGTCTGTATGGTGGCCTCTTTCTCGCTCCCGGCCATGGTGGTGCTCGGCGATGGAGCATACTAGGGCTCGACTAGATAGGATGGCTGCGGGAGGGGGTAGCGACGCCCGGTCTTATACCCGCGAGGGCACCGCAACGGCCCGAGAAGAGGGGAAAACTCGGTCAGCGGAGCGCGCGATACGCTCGGCATCTGTTACGGCAGCCAGCGAAGGAGAAGGAGCTGACCGGGGTGGTCCACAGGTCAGTGTGCGAGCAACGCGCTATGCGTGATCCCGAGAGGCTGACGGGAAGGGCCCTCACGGCAGTGCCCAGCGCGCGGCTGAAGGCCGTCGACCCGGTGGTTTCCTGGATCGCGCGGAATAGAAAGAAGGTGGGCCGGCAGAAGGAGAGGATGGAGGTGGGCCGAGCATCTCGCCTGGCGAGTGGGCTCCACGAGACAGTGAGACCAGGACGCGGGAGCAGCAGGCCAAGCGCGCGAAGTCTGGCTGACAGGTGGGCCCACCATGTCAGCGACGGTGACTGCGCGCAAGTGGAGTGGGCCGCGCAGGAAAGGGGGAAGTGGGCTGAAATGAGCTAACCGAGCCCAGTTGGTTCTGTTTTCACTTTTTTTTCTGATTCCTTCTCCCTTTATTTAAAAATTCAAATTTGAATTTAAACAGTGATGTGAACTTACACTCAAATTAAATATTGAAAATAAACTTAGTAGTATGAAAGGAGGTTTAATATGATTATTTCTTTTAGTATTATTATTATTATTATAGTATCCTTTCTTCTTTTCTCAAAATCCTGATTTCCAAATTAGGTTTAATGCACATTTCCACTTTAGTTTTTTTTTATTATCATTGTATTCATGAGTGAATGCACAAACAAATAAACCTCGGCATGATGCATAAATTATATTTTTTTTAGATGTCATTTACTTTAAGTACTCACTTAAATAAGCTCGTTCACATATGATATCATAACGGAGGAATATTATATAGGAATGACTACCTCCTTTTATTTGATTTACAATTTTGGGTATTACAAATCCTACCCCCCTTAAAAATAATCTCGTCCTCGAGATTTAGGAAGGATTAGGGAGAAGATGGGGAAAATCTATGCGAAGCTCTTCTTCTCTTTCCCACGTAGCTTCATCTTCACCCTGGCGACTCCATTGCATTTTGCACATCTATATAACTTTATTTCTTGTAACTCAAGTCAAGATGTCAAGAATCTTGATAGTATACTCCATGTAAGTCAAATCTTCCTTATTTGTTGGACTTGTTCCTCTGCTTCTTGAATAAGTTTAGGTTCAAAGAACTGTCTTCCTCTAGTCTGGTCCAAAAATAGAGGAGTCCTGCATTTCCTGTCATACAGAGTCTCGAACGACGACATCTTCAGACTGGCCTGGTAACTATTATTGTATGAGAACTCAGCATAAGGTAGACTCTTGTCCCAACTACTACCATGCTGAAGGGCACAAGCTCTCAACATGGCCTCCAATACTTGATTAGTCCTTTTAGTCTGTCCATCAGTCTGAGGATGGTAGGCCAAACTAAAATTCAACTTTGTATCCATATTCTCATGAAAACTTTTCCAAAATCTGGGGGTAAACTGTGATCCTCTATCCAAAATGATCTTCTTCAGTACACCATGTAGAGACATAGTCCGAGCCATATATAACTCTGCCAATTGAGATACCTTATAAGTAGTCTTGACCAGAATGAAATGAGCCACTTGGGTCAGTCTATCCACAATAACCCATATAGAATCGTATCCTTTCGAGGTGCGAGGCAATCCAACAACGAAGTCCATAACAATCTTTTCCCACTTCCACTCGGGTATCTTCAGTGGATGAATTAGTCCAGCTGGCCTCTGGTGTTCAGTTTTAACTCTTTGACACACATCACACATAGCCACATGTGCAACCACATCTCTCTTCAATCCATACCACCAATACTTCCGCTTCAAATCCTGATACATCTTGGTACTACCAGGATGAATAGAATAATCCAAGTCATGGGCCTCCCTTAAAATAGTCTCTCGAAGGCTTTCCATACTAGGAACACATATCCTGTCCTTGAACCACACGATGCCTTGCTCATCTTTCGTGAAATCCGGACCTCGTCCTTCAGTAATCAGATCCTTAATCTCTTGTATTTTAGCATCACCAATTTGTCCTTTGCGGATCTCTTGCTCCAAAGGTAGGTTCCGCATCAATAGTTACTCCTTCAGTGTGAACAACTATCACAGGTTAAGTCTCCTGAAATCTCCAACAATCTCATCGGGTAGCTGGGTAACAACATCTGAATGAACATGTTCCTTTCGACTCAAGGCATCTGTAACCAAATTCGCCTTGCCCGGGTGATAGTGAATCTCCAAATCATAATCCTTAATAAGCTCCAACCAACGGCGTTGCCTAAGGTTGAGATCCTTTTGAGTGAATATATACTTCAAGCTCTTATGATCCGTATATACTTGGCACTTGGTCCCCATGATATAATGTCTCCAAATCTTAAGTGCATGCACAACGGCTGCCAATTCCAAGTCATGCGTGGGGTAGTTCAATTCATGTCTCCGTAACTGACGAGAAGCATAAGCGATCACATGTCCTTCTTGCATGAGCACACATCCTAAGCCTTGGCCACATGCATCGCAATAGATATCAAATCCTTTCTGTAGGTCTGGCATAACCAATACTGGTGGCGACATCAACCTCTTTTTCAATTGCTCAAAGCTGTCTTGGCACTTCTCGTCCCACTTAAATTCTCTTCCTTTCTCCAAAAGCGAAGTCATAGGTTTGGCAATCTTAGAGAACCCTTTAATAAATCTCCGATAATATCCTGCAAGTCCCAAGAAACTTCGGACCTCAGTAACTATAGTGGGTATGCTCCACGCCACTATCTCCTTGACTTTAGCAGGATCCACTGATATTCCGCCATTAGAAATGATATGTCCAAGGAATGGCACCTCACCAATCCAAAACTCGTACTTGCTAAACTTAGCGTAGAGTTGATTATCTCATAGCTTCTGTAGCACTAATCTCAGATGTTCCTCATGATCACTATCACTCTTGGAATAACTAAAAATATCATCGATGAAAATCACGATGAATCTGTCCAGATCATGAACACCTTATTCTTCAGATCCATAAAGTAGCTGGTGCATTAGTTAGTCCAAATGACATAACGATGAACTCATATAATCCATATTAGGTCGAGAAATCCGTCTTGGGAATATTCGATGGCCTAATCTTCATTTGATGGTAACTCGATCAGAGATCGATCTTCGAGAATACCCTTGCACCTCTCACCTGATCAAATAAATCCTCAATGCAGGGTAACAGATACTTGTTCTTCATAGTAACATCATTAAGGGTCCTATAATCCACACTCATCCCTTGCGATCCATCTTTCTTCTGTATAAATAGAACTAGTGCTCCACAAGGTGAAGAATTCAGACGAATGTATCCATCCTCTTGTAATTCCGTTAATTGCTTCTTAAGTTCCTTTAGCTCTTCTATGGACATCATGTATGGCCGTTTAGAAATAGGGGCAGTCTTAGGTAAGAGATTAATGACCAACTCAACTTCCATATCTGGTGGCATCCCTAATAACTCCTCTGGAAAGACATCCGGAAAATCCCTAACTGCACGAATGTTGTCACCCAAAAACTTCTCATCTACTAAGAATGCCACAATCTAATGGTGGTAGTTACTGCAATTTCAAATCTTTGTCCTTTGGAACTGGTGAGTTCTACGGTTCCCTTAGCACAGTGTATATACTGCCTTTACCTTTCTTAACCATGACATACCAAGGATCAAGTCTATACTGCTCTCTTCTAGCACTATAGGGGTAACCCATCTGGGTTAGAAACACAGGGTAAGGAAGGAAAAATTGTAGACAAGGCGAGTAATTACGAGAAATGTTATTGCGGGGGATTTATTAGCTAAGTAGATTAGTGTGTTATCCACTAAAGCTAATACATTACCTTATGGTGGTACATGCTAAGATGCCCGTCTATACTATTTCAATCAACCAAAGAAGCAAATCAAGCATCTATCATCAGAACAATCAACCAACATTTTTAATAGAGAAAATAATTTTAATTTTGTCTTAGGTCTCCTATCCCTTAAAAAGTTCATAAATGTAGGATTCCAAGGCGTGAAATCCATCTTGTCTTAGAATAGAAAAGGTAAGAATGATCAGAGTAGAACAGTAGAAGGTGAGACAGGATCAAGATAAGTATAGAGAGATCCAGAGTAAGGTAAGTATAGAATGAATCAGAATGAGATAAGTAGGTAAGGGTTGCCCATTTCTATCTAGGTTTCGTCCTACAGTCAACATTTCCTCTGATACCACTTCTGTAACACCCGGTTTTAAGGAACAAAGCCGGGTGCATCTCATACATGCGCCAAGAAGACAACATATATAATAACAGAGTGTATAGAGATAAATGTCATAAAACATCAGAGTAATTACATAGCGGAAGACTTATTACAAAATAAAGGAATAAATGTAAAACGAACTAAGGATCGTCGGCGCCAATGTCGACTGAGAAACGCCACCTAGGTCAGATCAAACTCCTCGATACTTGACTCCACTTGAAACCACCTGTTCTTCTCCTGTGGGGGGGTGTGAGACAGCAAGGGTGAGCTCACACATGTTCATCGCTCAACAAGTTGTGGGGAATAATGTGACATGAACTCACCAAAGGTGGGAGCTCATGAAGTGTAAGGCTTACCAAAGAGAATGGTTAAAGCTGGGCATTGCTTTTAAATAGTTGGTCAAATTTTATTAGCAGTTACTAAGTGTAAGTAAATACCAAACCATAATAAAGTAATAGAACAAAATTAATAATAAATCCCATGCAAATGCAAATGACAAATTGAGTTTAGGTTCCATAATTTAATCATCGGAGAGTCCTGAGCCGCTCATGACCGTGAGCTCGGCTAGTATACCAGTTTTACACTCTGCAGAGGTTGTACCCTTTACCCACAAGTCGTGTTTCCCATGTTGCCAGGGTTAGCTAGGCCCTTAGACACTACCAAGGTGAATGGCTAGGGATCCACTACGAGGCCTTTACAAAGTTCCACTAGCTTCCGAAAACTCGCTACAGTTTATAGGAAGTTCCAATGCAGGGTTCCTGGCTGACCGCCATCGCAGCAAAATCAACCAGGGACCTCCCTACACTGACCACTCCCCTACTGCCCTTGCCCCTTTCGGGTAAGGTAGTCTTCCACTAGCTTTCCTAATTAGTCAGCCAAGGGGTCCCATTCCTCCCTTGTGGTGGCACGTGGTTCTCAAGTTAAGCTCCATGTTCCAATTAACAATAACATAATGATCTTGACATGAACATAAATAGAATAACAAAATAACTGGAACATGGATATAATGAAATATTAACCCAAAAACCACGTAAAGCAATAGCATAACTACCCATGTGATTCAGGGGTAAACAAGGTAAACAGGATAAACAGTCTAGGGAAACCTATTGGGTCCCATCAAAATTAAACCTATGCATGGTAAATGATTATAAAGAACATTATTGGGTAACAAAAGTGAATCAAGGGCACAACTTGCCTGGCACTTGAGATTCCAGGTACCAACTTGCTTTTCAGATGGCACGTGTCCTCGCGCTAGTCGTAGCAATACAAACAAACATAGTATAGATAAAATTAACATCACACCAAACATAATAACAAACTGAATGACAATGATCTACGCGTTGCTACGAGATCGTGGGATCGAGAACTACTGAAATCGGAGTTACGATCACCGAGTTATGAATTTCGGAAATTATTTAGTGCTTAGAATAGATTAATCCAAATGAATAATTTTAATTCAAGTTTCATGGCTAAACAGTGTTACTAGTTGGTAGACAATATTAATACAAAATTATTGCAACTGGAATGACTCAATTTGGAGCTAAAATGAATTTTATATGAATTTCTCAAGTTTCTAGAATTGTTTTTGTACTAAAAACTAATTTCTATAATTATTTCTCTATTTTTAATCCCTTCTGGACTGGGCATCAAATTCTGTAAAATACAGGGGCTGCGGGGTAAGAATATCAAGACACAGTGTATAGCTGTAATGGACGACGGGTTGTTATTCTAAAACTTCAGGGGCTCTTAAGCAAAAGAGTTGGCCGAAGGGGTATCCTTGAACCCCGACCACCCGATCCAACGCCAACGCCCCAGATTAGATCAGCCAAAGCAGTATGCGAGTTCTGATCCGGTTCGCCCATAGCGAGATCGACGGACGGCAAACAATCACGCCCAGCACTGCTCTACACCCTTGATCCTCTGATCAACGACCACGACCTAATCTATTGAATCGGTACCCCTTTTATCTAATCCTGACCGCCCCCTCTCTATCCAATGACTGAGCGCAGACTTCCACATCCGCATACAACCGCGGCGGCGCCCGAGCCTCTTCACGGCCGTGCCATCGCCGAAGGCAACCGCATCGCAACCCAGTGCACCAAAGCCCGATTGAACGACTGCTACGCGAATAGGGAACGAAGGCGTATCCGATAATCATGAACTTACCGGCGATTGAGACGCAGTTGGTGCTGTACACGAGAGCCTGTGGATCCGAGGTGCCTCCATTACTTCGTCGAGCGATTCAACAGGCCTAGGTCGATCACCACGCCCGACAAGGCTCCACGAAGATCACCCGAGCTCCCGCGACTCACCAGTGCACCTTATTTGGGCTCTACTCCTAGGCTCGGGCATAGTCTGTATGGTGGCCTCTTTCTCGCTCCCGGCCATTGTGGTGCTCGGCGATGGAGCATACTAGGGCTCGACTAGATAGGATGGCTGCGGGAGGGGGTAGCGACGCCCGGTCTTATACCCGCGAGGGCACCGCAATGGCCCGAGAAGAGGGGAAAACTCGGTCAGCGGAGCGCACGATACGCTCGGCATCTGTTACGGCAGCCAGCGAAGGAGAAGGAGCTGACCGGGGTGGTCCACAGGTCAGTGTGCGAGCAACGCGCTATGCGTGATCCCGAGAGGCTGACGGGAGGGGCCCTCACGGCAGTGCCCAGCGCGCGGCTGAAGGCCGTCGACCCGGTGGTTTCCTGGATCGCGCGGAATAGAAAGAAGGTGGGCCGGCAGAAGGAGAGGATGGAGGTGGGTCGAGCATCTCGCCTGGCGAGTGGGCTCCGCGAGACAGTGAGACCAGGACGCGGGAGCAGCAGGCCAAGCGCGCGAAGTCTGGCTGACAGGTGGGCCCACCATGTCAGCGACGGTGACTGCGCGCAAGTGGAGTGGGCCGCGCAGGAAAGGGGGAAGTGGGCTGAAATGAGCTAACCGAGCCCAGTTGGTTCTGTTTTCACTTTTTTTTTTTCTGATTCCTTCTCCCTTTATTTAAAAATTCAAATTTGAATTTAAACAGTGATGTGAACTTACACTCAAATTAAATATTGAAAATAAACTTAGTAGTATGAAAGGAGGTTTAATATGATTATTTCTTTTAGTATTATTATTATTATTATAGTATCCTTTCTTCTTTTCTCAAAATCCTGATTTCCAAATTAGGTTTAATGCACATTTCCACTTTAGTTTTTTTTATTATCATTGTATTCATGAGTGAATGCACAAACAAATAAACCTCGGCATGATGCATAAATTATATTTTTTTTAGATGTCATTTACTTTAAGTACTCACTTAAATAAGCTCGTTCACATATGATATCATAACGGAGGAATATTATATAGGAATGACTACCTCCTTTTATTTGATTTACAATTTTGGGTATTACAGGTCGGGCGAGGCGGAGACCTCCTCCCAAGGCCGGAGCCTGAGGTCGGGCGAGGCGGAGCTTCCTGTTGCGCCTGAGGCCGAACTCAGTGGTTAATCGTGACTTGTTGTCAGTCTTTGCCTGGGTGCTTGACACAACAGTCGGAGCAGGGCGAGCAGCGCTGTTTTCCTGTCACATCAAACAGTAAAGAAGAGGGGTGAAGTGACTGCGGTCACATCGGCCTGACCGACTGAGGCGCGTGTGTCAGGATACGGCGTCAGGCGTACCCTGCATTGAATGCGCCTGTGAAGCGGTCGGTTGGTGAGGCGGTCTGGCCAAGGTTGCTTCACAACGAAGCCTGCCCGAGCCGGGCTTCAGGAGAGCCGATGGGGCGCTCGCTGCCTGAGGAGGCCCTCGGGCGAGGCGTGAACTCGTCTGGGACTACTACTCCAGCCCGAGGCTGGGTTCGGGTGAGATCACGTCCCTTGGGTAGACGAAGCCTTGACTTGAACCGCGCCTGTTAGTTGGTCTAAGGGTGTTTACCAGTCATGATTAGGAGCATTGGGGGTACCCCTAATTATGGTACCCAATAGTAGCCCCCGAGCCTCGAAGGGAGTGTTGGTACTCGCTTGGAGGCTTTTGCCGCATTTTCGGTGAGGGGACCGGCCTTTCTCGGTTTTTGCTTTGTTCTGGTGGGTGCACGCGAGCGCACCTGTCGGGTGTAGCCCCCAAGGCCTCGGAGGAGTGGTTTGACTCCTCTGAGGTCTGAATGCTTTTCGTGGTGCCTCGGCTGGTCTGATCGTTCCCTCATGCGGTCTGGCCGTAGCCCAGGTGCGTGGTCAGGTTCCAAGTTATCAAGCTGGTTTGTTGTCGCTGTCAATAGTTTTGGCCGTAGCCGGGTGCGAGAGCAGCCCCCGAGCCTCTGCACGGAGCGAGAGGACGATCAAGGACTTTCCCGACTTTTATCATACGCCCCTGCGTCGCCTTTCCGCAAGGAGGAGGGGGGGGGGGGAAGCACCATGTTGCCCTCAGAGGGCGCCGAACATGATGTTTCCAGTGAGCTGCTAATGGGTGATCTGAGTGGACGCCCGTGCCCTGTTCGTTAGGGGTCGGCTGGTGGCCCGGAGGCGCGCTCCAAAAGTACCTGCGGGTGATTCGCCAGACCCAGACCCCTTCGACAGGGTCCGAGGGCTCGATGCCTCCCTCCGGTGGGATTCCGTTACAAATTGTTCCCGCTGGTCTTGGAAATGTCCTAGGGTACCTCGGGAGCGTAGCCCGAGCCTCGGCCATGTATCGGACGTACCCAGAGTCATCCCTCACTCTGCGTGCTCTGGGGCGACTGTCGAACCCTTCCGAGGGGCCAGCCTACGAACCCTTGATCAGTAATGAGCATGGAGCCCGAGCGCTCTGGGGCGGCTGTCGAAACCCTTCCGAGGGGCCAGCCTTCAAACCCCTGATCTGTAGGAGGGCTCGGGGCCCGCTTCCTTCGCCAAGAAGGATCCTTTCCACAACATCCCCTTTCCCGGTCCCTGTAGCAAGAGAGAGAGAGAGGAGGAGGGGAAGGATATGAATTTAAATAAGGTGGCGCACCTTTTTTGACATAGTCATTATGGCAAAGACGAAGCGACGCTCGCCTCGCCTGCCAGAGGTGGCGCCTGCTCCGCTGGGGAGTTAATGCGACGGGACGGGCGATTCGCATGGCGCCCGTTGCGCGTGCGAGCCGTTCGAGGAACGGGGCATGGGTGCATCGTCTTCACACCGTGGGAGAGGGCTCTCCCGTCGCTTCAGGAGGGGACGCGAGCCTACAGGCGACTTGACCGCTGCTTCCGCTCGTCTGCCGCTGCAGTTACTGCCAGCCCACTTTTGGCCATGCCAACCGTCGCGCCTTCCCCCACGGCTGACTGACCCGTGGCCGTTTCCTTTAATTGGCACTATTGGGTCATGCGCAGCGCTGCCTCGAGTCGTGGTACTGGTTCTGCAGTCGAGGAGGCGCGGTATTCTGCGGGAGTGGTGGTGCAGCTCTTTGCACGTCGTAGCTGGCGCGCCGGTTACATGACATATGGGCCCGCTTCTTTTGCGCTGGTCCACCGGAGGTGGTCAAAGCCGAAAGGGCGCACAGTTGTGGTGCAGTTGGAAGCCGGTCGCGTGGCGGTCCACCCTTTCGACCATCGGTTTCTGCAAAGATGGGAGAGCGCTTGTAACCGCGGGACGGTTACATGCCTCACGTGCAGCGGTTCGCCTTCTTCACGCTTCAGATCAGCTCGTATGACGTGTGGGTCCCAGCCCCCGTGTCGTAGGGGGAGAACCCTGGAGTATGTTAGTGGAGACTTCGCC
Organism: Zea luxurians; assembly: GCA_029449295.1. NCBI lineage: Eukaryota > Viridiplantae > Streptophyta > Magnoliopsida > Poales > Poaceae > Zea > Zea luxurians. The sequence continues at coordinate 242,865 of JAOPSE010000107.1, forward strand.
CGTGACACTAAGGGGTGCAAGTGAAGAGGTCTGCCTATAAAAGGGGGATCGATCCCCTGGGCCGTGGCCATGCCTTCGTTCTCCCCTCATGCATTGCGCCCTTCCACCTCTCGAGCCCCCGGATGGGGTGCTCCAGCGTTGCCTTGCTCTTGCTGTCGTTGAAGGAGCGCGACCTCGTGGAGATCGGCACCTTTCAGCCATCGCTCGGCTTCAAGGATTTTCGTCGTGCAGGCTGAGGTGGAGAGCGAGCTGAGCCGGGTTTCGCCTCCCGTGTGGGCCGGCGACCCGCTTCTTCCTCCAACGTTTGGGGGAGAAGGGTATCCTCTAGCACTGTGGAGGTGACGTCCTCCAGCCACACGGGGGGAAGGCAAATCGTTGCTGCCCGGCCAGGGCGCAGCCGTCCGTCCTCCACTTGGGCAACGGTAGCGCCGTACGTCGGTGGCTGCTGTCACCGCCTTCGCTGAGGGGGAGGACCTCGACAACGTGGGTTCGGTCGGCCGTAGACGTCATCATCTACAGCGTGTCCGGCTCGCTGGCCCAGCTGGCTCTAACGCCGCTCCCGATGCTGCCTCCTGCCGCTTGGTCCTTGTGGGGACCGGCACTGGCCGGTCCTCGAGGATTCGAGTGGGGATCTACCGGCGAACCGCTTGGAGTTCGTCATCCCGCGGGCCCCCTGGTGTGGAGGTTGTTCATACACGCGGGAGCGGAACCAGAGTACCGTTCGTAAGGAGATATACCGGGTTTTTGCCGGAGCAAAATGTAACCGCTTTGAGTACTTAGACATTTGTCGTAGGTCGGGAGAACCGCCGAGGGTTCTGCCAACGTCTAAGTCTATGTAGCATAGTTACCCCAAGTATATGTGCTGTTCTTTGTGGCTATCGAGGCCTGAACATTTGGGTATTTCAAGTATAAAGTTGTGTTTCTTCCTCATTCCGAGCACTGGGACTTGCCTGTTGGCTAGCCGAACCACTTAACCGAGCGTGAGTTGCCTTTCGCGGAAGGTGATGAGTGAGGTATCCGTATCCCGGAGGCGTAGGAGTCCCTCAGCTCGGTTGGCCTTGCCTCCCTAGGCCTCTCTTGCTTAGTTTTTAGAACCCTCGGCTGCTCTACGATGAGCCGGAGCCAGAGGCAGCGGTGTTAGCGTGGATAGAGGCGGAGTCGGCTCAGAAAGAGGCTTCGTCGGCCCGAGAGCTGGCGGCTTCCCAGGCCAAGGAAGATGCAGCAGTAGCAGCTGGAGCTTGGCCAAGACATCTGCTGGCGCCCTCCCTTAGGTGGAGGTCCTTTCGCCCGGGTCACTGTCCGAGGCCGGGCCAGGTTCCGCCGAGGGTGGAAACAACGCCGAGGGTGCTGCTGCTCCCCTGCTGATGCCTGAACCTACACGAACAGTTTGTCTATAGCATGCACATGCTTTTTCGCGGCCGTCGAGGCCTAAACACTTTATCGTCGTGTTAAAAAGCTATGTCTCCTTTCCTCTTGTTTCGAGCATCACGACTTGTCTGTCAGAAGCAGAATCGTTTATCCAAGCGAGAGTTACTTTTCACGGAAGGTGATGAGTGATGTATCCGTATCCTGGAGGCGTAGGAGTTCCTCGGCTCGGTCGGCCTTGCCGCTTACGTGCACTCTCATTTGGTCGTAGGATTCCGTTATTAATACAGTCGAGAAGGCACGAAAGTCGTTTTCTACCCGAGTGTTTGGACTTGTTCGGCAGCATAATCGCCTATCCGAGCGCGAGTTACTTCTCGCGGAAGGTGATGAGTGAGGTATCCGTATCCTGGAGGCGTAGGAGTTCCTTGGCTCGGTCGGCCTTGCCGCTTACGTGTACTCTCGTCATTCATAGGATCCCGCTATCGATACGGAAGTCGAAAGCACAAAGGTCGTTTTGGTAGAAAAATTTTTCGAGGAAAATTTTGACGCAGAGGGGGTTCCCCCTTCTAGCCCCCGAGGGAGGGTCAGGCTTTGCTGAGGCAAGGCCGACCCTTCCTTGACGGTTAGACTTTGTGTATGTAAACGAGGTACATGAACGACTTAAAACATCTTAAGGGTAGAAGCGACGTAGCTGTTGGATGTTCCAAGCGTTGCTGTAGACCTCGCCTTGGTCGTTGGCCAGCTTGTATGTTCCGGGCTTCAAAATCTTAGCGATGATGAAGGGCCCTTCCTAGGGAGGAGTGAGCTTGTGGCGCCCTCGGGCGTCCTGTCGCAGACGAAGCACCAAGTCTCCTACTTGGAAGCCTTGGGGCCAGACATTTCGGGCGTGGTAGCGCCGCAGCGACTGTTGGTACCGTGCCGAATGTAGTAAGGCGACGTCCCGTGCCTCCTCGAGCTGGTCCAGCGAGTCCTCTCGGCTGGTCTGGTTGCTTCGGTCGTCGTACACCCTGGTCCTCAGGGAGCCATATTCTAAGTCCGTGGGGAGGACGGCCTCGGCCTCATAGACTAGAAAAATGGCGAGAAACCCGTGGCACGGCTTGGCGTCGTCCTCAGACTCCAGACTACCGAGGGTAGCTCTTTCATCCATCGTTTGCCGAGGCATCTTACTATACTTCTTGCGCTCATGGCGCTTAGAAGTGACAGATGGCGCGTTGGAGCCGGAGGTAGATGGTGACGAAGAATCGGTCTCGTAGTAGACCACCTTCTTCATCTTCTTTTTCTTGTCGCCACTCTGATGCGACTTGTGAGGAGGTGATCCCTCCTTAAGCTTGTTGCTGGACTCCCTCGATGGAGCCTTCTCATGGCTTGTGGACTTGTCGCCGGTTACGATCTCCCTCTTGGCGTGATCTCCCGACATCACTTTGAGTGGTTAGACTCTAATGAAGTACCGGGCTTTGATACTAATTGAAAGTCGCCTAGAGGAGGGGGTGAATAGGCGGAATCTGAAATTTACAAACTTTAAGCACAATCTACAAGCCGAGGTTAGCGTTAGAAATAAAACCGAGTCCGAAAGAGAGGGCGAAAACAAATCAACCAAGGAATAAAGCGGATGACACGGTGATTTGTTTTACCGAGGTTCGGTTCTTGAGAACCTAGTCCCTGTTGAGGTGGTCACAAAGACCGGGTCTCTTTCAACCCTTTCGCTCTCTCAAATGGTTACCTAGGCTGAGTGAGCTTTCTTCTTGTCGGCGTTCCGAGACCGGGGGGTCCCCGAGCCGACGAGTGAGAGTGCCGCGTGCCCCAGCCCAGATGGGTCGAGCGTGTGGGCGAGCGCGAAGGGGGGAACAGAGAGAGAGAGGTCGGTGGCCGGAGCCGGGTCGTGAGGGAGTCGGAGAATTCCCGCGGCCTTCGTGTTCGTCCCGCGCCCAGGTCGGGTGCGCTTGCAGTAGGGGGTTACAAGCGTCCGCGCGAGGTGAGGGAGAGCGAGCGGCCCCTAGAGAGCGCCTGCCCCTGCCCTTCGTCCCCGCGAGGCCAACCTTCTCTAAGAAGGCCCTGGTCCTTCCTTTTATAGTCGTAAGGAGTGGATCCAGGTGTACAAAATGGGGGTGTAGCAAGGTGCTACGTGTCTAGCGAGGGAGAGCTAGCGCCTAAGTACATGCCAAGGTGGCAGCCGGAGAGGTCTTGGCACCCTGTTGTTGTGGCGTCGTGGCTGTTGGAGGAGTAACGGAGCCGGACGGGGGGACAGCTGTCGGAGTGGCTGGGCCCTTGCTGACGTCCTCCTGCTTTCGTAAGGGAGCTGAGAGCCGCCGTCGTCATGGTCTAGCGGGGCGCCATCATTTGCCTATCTGGCGTAGCCGGCCAGATGGGACGCCAGTCTTGTTCTCTGCGACCCAAGTCGGCTCAGGGCAGGGTGACGATGACGCTTCCTGTTGACGTGGCGGTCTCGTGTCCTAGGTCGGGCGTCGTGGAGGCTCCTCCGAAGCCGAGGTCGAGTCCGTCCTGCAAGACAGAGGCAGAGTCCGAGCCCTGGGTCGGGCGAGGCGGAGATCGTTCGGCAGAGGCCGAGGCGGAGTCCGAGCCCTGGGTCGGGCGAGGCGGAGTTCGTCGTCTTCCGAGGCCTTAGCCCGAGTCCGAGCCCTGGGGTCGGGCGGAGCGGAGTTCGCCGTCTTCCGGGGCCTTAGCTCGAGTCCGAGCCCTGGGGTCGGGCGGAGCGGAGTTCGCCGTCTTCCGGGGCCTTAGCCCGAGTCCGAGCCCTGGGGTCGGGCGGAGCGGAGTTCGCCGTCTTCCGGGGCCTTAGCCCGAGTCCGAGCCCTGGGGTCGGGCGGAGCGGAGTCTCCTATGGCACCTCTGGCGAAGTCTGGTCGCCCGTCGGTCTTACCTTTTGCGTTGCGGTTGGCGCGGTGATTTAGTCAGGGTTTCTTCTTATCGAAGGCGGGGCCTAGGGCGAGCCGGAGATGCGTCTGCCGTGAAAGAGGAGGCCTCAGGCGAGACGGAGTCATCTTAGGGTCGGCTGCACTCGCCCGAGGCTAGGCTCGGGCGTGGCGTGGTCAAGTCACTCGTATGGACTGATCCCTGACTTAATCAAACCCATCAGGCCTCTGCAGCTTTATGCTGATGGGGGTTACCAGCTAAGAATTAGGCGTCTTGAGGGTACCCCTAATTATGGTCCCCGACAGTAGCCCCCGAGCCTCGAAGAGAGTGTTAACACTCGCTTGGAGGCTTGCGTCGCACTTTTTTGCAAGGGGACCAGCCTTTCTCGGTGGTACTTGGTTCCGGTGGGTGCGCGCGAGCGCACCCGCCGGGTGTAGCCCCCGAGGCCTCGGAGGAGTGGTTTCACTCCTTCGAGGTCTTAATGCCTTGCGCAATGCTTCGGCTGGTCTGGCGGTTCCCTCATGCGAGCAGGGCGTAACCCAGGTGCACTGTCGGGGCCCAAGTTCTCGGGCTGGTATGTTGACGCTGTCAACAGTTCGGCCGGAGCCGGGTTTGCGAGAGCAGCCCCCGAGCCTTCGCACGGAGCGAGAGGACGATCAGGGACAGACTCGACTTTTTATATACGCCCCTACGTCGCCTTTCCGCAAGGAGGAGGGGGGGAGTGCGCCATGTTACCCTCGATGGGCACCGAACATGGTGTCTCCGGTGAGCTGCAATCGGGTAATCCGAGTGGACGTCCGTGCCCCGTTCGTTGGGGGTCGGCTAGGGGCCCGGAGGCACGCCCAAAAGTACCTGCGGGTGATCTGCCGGACCCGGTCCCCTAGCGACGGGGTCCGAGGGCTCGTTGCCTCCCTCCGATGGGATTCCGTTACAGAGTCGTTCCCGCTGGTCTCGGAAATGTCCTAGGGTACCTCGGGAGCGCAGCCCGAGCCTTGGTTATGTATCGAACGTACCCCTGGTCATCCCTCGCTCGGCGTCTGGGGCGACTGTGAACCCTTCGACAGGCCAGCCTTCGAACCCCTGATCAGTAGGGGGCACGGAGCCCGAGTAGCCTGAGGCGGTCGTGGAACCTTTCGGGGGCCGACCTTCGAACCCCTGACCAGTAGTGGGTGTCGGGCCCACGCGATCTGAGGCGGCTGTTGAACCCTTCGGGGGGCCAGCCTTCGAACCCCTGATCAGTAGGGAGGCTCGGAGCCTAGTTCCTTCACGGGGAAGGATCCCTTTGGGGTTATCCCCCTTCTCGGTCCCTGTTGCAAGAGATAGAGAAAGAAGGAAAAGGGAAAAAGGATTCGAAATTGAACGTCGTGGCGTACCTTTTTCGGCGTGGTCGTTTTGGCGAAGGCGAAACGTCACCAGCCGCTCCGCCCGTAGCGCTGTCCGTCAAGCCACGGAGTTAATGCGCCGGGGTGAATAGTTGGCGAGATTACCGTCGCACGTGCACGAGCCGTTCGAGGTACGGGTCACGGGCGCGTCGTCTTCACGCCGTGAGAGGGGGCTCTCTTGCTGCCTCCGGATGGGACATGAGCTTGGCAGATGGCGTGACCGCTGCTCTCGCGCGCCTGCCACCGTCATTACTGCCGGCCCATTTTTGACCGCGTTTGACCACTGCGCCAGGCTGGCGCTGCTGGGTCGCGGGCTGGGTCGCCTCGAATCGCGGTATCGGTTCCGCAATCGAGGAGGTGCGGTGGTGGAGCGAGTGGCATAGCGGTTCGCATGCAGCGCCCGGCGCGCCAGTTGCACGACGCGTGGGCTTGAGCCATCGCGCTGGCCTGTCAGGAGTCGGAGAGGCGCGTCCACTTGGCGCGGTTGCATGCCGCCTGCATGGCCGCCTGCCCCTTTCGCCCGCTGGTCCGAGCAAAAGTGGAGGGTTACTTGTAACCGCTGGGCGGTTGCATGCGTCGTGTGCGGCGGTTCGGCTTCTTCTGCTCAGAGCCGGTCTGTATGACAGGCGGGCCCCAGCCCCCGCGCCGCAGGGAAGGGCTTTGGAGGCGTGTTGGAGAAGACTCAGCCCGTGACGGTCGAGGGTGCAAGCAGGGGGAGTTGCCTTTAAAAGGAGGGCGCCCCCTTTCGTAAGGTGACCATGTCTCCTTCTTCCCCCATGCATTGTGTCTCTCCGTCTTCCGAGCCCCCGGATGGGGGAAAACCGCCGTCTTTTCGCCCCATCGCCGGAGGAACGCAACTCCGCGGGAGTTGGTACCTTTCAGCCATCGTTCGGCTTCAAGGATTTTCATCATGCAGCCCGGCTGCACCCCTCCACCGGCGGTCACCCAAGAGGGCGACCTCCGGCTTGATGGTGGGGGAAAGCGAGCCGGGCTGCGGCATCCGCCCCTTCCTCAGCCTCAAGGATTTTCATCACCAGGGCTGAGGCGGGGCGTGTGCCGGGTCGGGGTTGGCCCCTGCGCGGGTGGTGACCCGCTCCTTCCCTCAGTGATCGGGGGCAAGGGCGGGAGTCGCCCGTGGCGCCAACAGCTGCAGCGTGCCCGGCTCTCTGAGCCGAGCAATCTCGGAGCCGCCCCCGGTGTCGCCTTCCGCCACGGCAACTGGAAGAGGTTCTTCCGCCGGCGCGACGGCCGAGGTTGGCCACGGACCGACCTCCGACTCTACGGCCTTCTGCCCGTCCTTGCCTCTCGAGTTTGGGCAAGGGCGGGGGCCTCCCAGCAGCAGTATCCACCCTGAGGCCATCACTGCTGCTGTTGGGCCCCTCGGGACAGACGTCTTCATCGTCGCCGCTGCCGGGGCGGGGCGGCGACATGCCGTTCGTCGGTCTTCTGCTGCCCCGCAGGCCCTCCCCCATCGAGTGGGGTTGTTCGTACCTGCGGGGGGGAACCGGAGTTCCGTTTGTAATGGCACTTCGAGTGCCGGGTTTTTTGTTCATTTCGGCTTTCGGGGCCTGAACATGTATGTAACTCCGGCACATAGCCGTGTTTTTTCCTCATTTCCGAGCGCTAAGACTCGTCTGCTGATTGTATGAACCGCTTCACCAAGCGTGAGTCGCCCCGTGTCAAGGTGACGAGTGAGGTATCCGTATCCCGGAGGCGTAGGAATCCCTTGGCTCGGTCGGACCTGTTGTCCGAGGCTCCTCTAGCTTAGTTAAAGTGACCCCTCGGCCGCTCTTCGACGAGCCGAGGCCAGGGGTAGCGATATCAGCATGAGCAGAGGCGGAGTTGGCTCGGAAATGAAACCTGGTTGGCCGGAGCCTAGCCGGGTTGTCCGTTGGCAGGATCGATGTCGGAGCTGTTCAGCCGAGGCTTCGGACCGAGCTGGCGCCCTCGGAAGGCGGTCGGCCGAGGCCCCGGAGGTGGCCGGCCGAGCCGTCCGCTCGGGCCGGGTTCTCGGAGAAGTCCCTGGCAGAGATTGCTCGAGCGTGATGATGACGTCGTCCTTCGGAGCGGAGGCCCTCGAACCGCGTCGCCGTCCGAGGCTAGGTCGGGCCTTGCCGAAGGTGTTGTCGACGCCGAGGGTGTCATCGCCCTCTTCCAGCGTCAAGATCCGAGCCTGCAGGGTCAAATCGTCTTGTAGCGTGGGCCTTGCGCGGCCGTTGAGGCCAGAACACATACCCTTGTTGCGTTATAAAGCTGCGTCTCTTTTCCTCTTGTTTCGAGTATCTGGACTTTTTGTCAGTAGCAGGGATGCTAGTGCGAGCAAGAGTTGCTTCTCGCGGAAGGTGATGAGTGAGGTATCCGTATCCCGGAGGCGTGGGAGTCCCTCGGCTCGGTCGGCCTTGCCGCTTACGCGTACTTTTACCCGTCCATGAGGCCCTGTCGCCGACTCGGTCTAGAAGGCTCGAAGAATCGCTTTGACAGAAGAGCTTCCGTACGTAAAGACTCGTTCGATCCGCGGGTTCACCTTATCCGAGCGCGAGTTACTTATCGCAGAAGGTGATGAGTGAGGTATCCGTATCCCGGAGGCGTAGGAGTCCCTCGGCTCGGTCAGCCTTGCCGCTTACGTGTACTCCGTCGTTTCCAGGACCCACTTTTCGAAGTAATCAAAAAGCACGAAAGATGTTCTGGTAAAAGAGATTTTTTGTTCGAGGAAAGTTTCGACGCAGAGGGGGTTTCCCCCCTTTTAGCCCCCGAGGGAGGGTCGGGCTTTGCCGAGGCGAGGCCGACCCTTCCTTGTTGACTAAACTTTGCGTGGGCGCGAGGTATATAAACAACTTGGAAACATCTTAAGGGTAGAAGCGACGTAGCTGTTGGATGTTCCAAGCGTTGCCGTAGACCTCGCCTTGACTGTTGGCCAGCTTGTACGTTCCGGGCTTCAGAACTTTGGCGATGACGAACGGCCCCTCCCAGGGGGGCGTGAGTTTGTGCCTCCCTCGGGCGTCTTGCCGCAGCCGAAGCACCAGATCGCCCACCTGGAGATCTCGGGGTCGGACCCCTCGGGCGTGGTAGCGTCGTAGTGACTGCTGATACCGTGCCGAGTGTAGTAAGGCCCTGTCCCGAGCCTCGTCCAGCTGGTCCAGCGAGTCTTCTCGGCCAGCTTGGTTGCTTTCTTCGTTGTAGGCCCTCGTCCTCGGGGAGCCGTATTCCAGGTCCGTGGGCAGGATGGCCTCGGCCCCGTAGACCAGGAAGAACGGCGTGAAACCCGTGGCTCGGCTTGGCGTCGTCCTTAGGCTCCAGACCACCGAGGGGAGTTCCTTCATCCACCGCTTGCCGAATTTGTTGAGGTTGTTGTAGATCCGAGGCTTGAGCCCTTGTAGGATCATGCCATTGGCACGCTCTACTTGCCCATTCGACATGGGATGAGCTACGGCGGCCCAATCCACCCGGATGTTGTGATCCTCGCAAAAATCCAAGAATTTTTTGCCGGTGAACTGGGTGCCATTGTCGGTGATGATTGAGTTCGGGACCCCGAAGCGGTGGATGATGTTGGTGAAGAACACCACCGCCTGCTCGGACCTGATGCTGTTCAGGGGTCGGACCTCGATCCACTTGGAGAATTTGTCGATGGCGACCAGCAGGTGCGTGTAGCCCCCGGGCGCCTTCTGTAAGGGGCCGACGAGGTCCAGACCCCACACAGCGAAAGGCCAGGGGATGGGTATCGTCTGCAGAGCCTGAGCGGGCAGGTGGGTCTGCTTCGCATAGAATTGGCACCCTTCGCAGGCGCGGACAATTCTAGTGGCGTCGGCCACCGCCGTTGGCCAGTAGAAGCCTTGGCAGAAAGCGTTCCCGACGAGGGTTCGAGGTGCTGCATGATGACCGCAAGCCCCCGAGTGTATTTCCCGCAGGAGTTCCTGGCCTTCGGCGATGGAGATGCATCGCTGGAGGATGCCCGAGGGGCTTCGGTGGTAGAGCTCCTTCTCATCGCCCAGCAAGACGAACGATTTGGCGCGTCGCGCTACCCGCCGAGCCTCGGCTCGGTCGAGGGGCAGTTCTCCTTGGCGGAGATATTGCAGGTACGGGGTTTGCCAATCTTGATCTCGCACGACCCCGTTCTGCTCCTCCTCAATGCGCAGCGCTTCGCCCTCGGGCTCCGAGGGTTCCTCGGGTTGAGCCGAGGATGGCTCGGGCTGGGCCGAGGTCACCTCGGATGAGGCCGAGGGTGCTTCGGGCTCGAGCGCGTCATCCATCTTGACGGAGGGTTGGTGCAGATCCCGGGAGAAGACGTCCGGGGGGACCGTCGTTCGCCCCGAGGCTATCTTCGCCAGCTCATCCGCAGTCTCGTTGTAGCGCCGGGCGATGTGGTTAAGCTCGAGCCCGTAGAACTTGTCTTCCAGGCGTCGAACCTCCTCACAGTAAGCCTCCATCTTTGGGTCGTGGCAGAGGGAGTTCTTCATGACTTGGTCGATGACGAGCTGCGAGTCGCCACGTGCATCGAGGCGTCGGACCCCTAGCTCGATGGCGATTCGCAATCCGTTGATCAGAGCCTCGTACTCAGCCACATTGTTGGACGCCGGGAAATGAAGGCGGAGCACGTAGCGCAGGTGTTTCCCGAGGGGCGAGATGAAAAGCAGGCCCGCGCCAGCTCCCGTCTTCATCAGCGACCCGTCGAAAAACATGGTCCAGAGCTCTGGTTGGATCGGAGCCGTTGGTAACTGGGTATCGACCCATTCGGCTACGAAATCCGCCAGTACCTGGGACTTGATGGCCTTCCGAGGGGCAAACGAGATTGCCTCGCCCATGATTTCCACCGCCCACTTCGCGATCCGTCCTGAGGCTTCTCGGCACTGGATGATCTCCCCCAGGGGGAAGGATGACACCACAGTCACCGGATGGGACTCGAAGTAATGTCGCAGCTTTCGCCTCGTCAGGATCACTGCATATAGCAGCTTCTGGACTTGTGGGTAGCGGATCTTGGTCTCGAACAGCACTTCGCTGACGAAGTAAACTGGCCTCTGGATGGGCAAAGCATGCCCCTCTTCCTGCCTTTCGACTACGATCGCGGCGCTGACCACCTGAGTGGTTGCGGCGACGTAGACCAAGAGGGTTTCTCCATCAGCTGGGGGCACTAAGATGGGCGCCTGGGTGAGGAGCGCCTTCAGGTTCCCGAGGGCTTCCTCGGCCTCGGGAGTCCAAGTGAAGCACTCGGCCTTCCTTAAGAGGCGGTACAGGGGCAGGCCTCTTTCGCCGAGGCGCGAGATGAAACGGCTCAAGGCCGCGAGGCATCCCATGACCCTCTGTACGCCTTTTAAGTCCTTGATGGGCCCCATGTTTGTGATTGCTGCGATCTTCTCCGGGTTGGCTTCGATGCCCCGCTCGGAGACGATGAATCCCAAGAGCATGCCTCGGGGCACCCCGAAGACGCACTTCTCGGGATTAAGCTTGACGCCCTTCGCCTTGAGACACCGGAATGTCAGTTCGAGGTCGGAGAGAAGGTCGGAGGCTTTCCTCGTCTTGACTACGATGTCATCGACGTAGGCCTCGACCGTGCGACCAATGTGTTCGCCGAACACATGGTTCATGCACCGCTGGTACGTCGCACCCGCGTTTCTCAACCCGAACGGCATTGTGACATAACAGTACATGCCGAAGGGCGTGATGAAAGAAGTCGCGAGCTGGTCGGACTCTTTCATCTTGATTTGATGATACCCTGAGTAGGCGTCGAGGAAAGACAGGGTTTCGCACCCTGCAGTGGAGTCCACAATTTGGTCGATGCGAGGTAGAGGGTAGGGGACCTTCGGACATGCTTTGTTGAGACCAGTGTAGTCTACACACATCCGCCACTTCCCCCTTTTTTCCTCACAAGTACAGGGTTGGCAAGCCATTCGGGATGGAATACCTCTTTAATGAACCCTGCTGCCATCAGCTTGTGGACCTCCTCGCCTATCACCCTGCGCCTTTCCTCATCGAATCGGCGCAGAGGCTGTCTGACCGGCCGGGCTCCGGCCCGAATATCCAGCGAGTGCTCGGCGACATCCCTCGGTATGCCGGGCATGTCCGAGGGACTCCACGCAAAAACGTCGGCGTTTGCGCGGAGAAAGTCGACGAGCACTGCTTCCTATTTGGGGTCGAGCCCGGAACCGATCCGGATCTGCTTGGAGGTGTCGCCACTGGGGTCGAGAGGGACGGCCTTAACCGTCTCCGCTGGCTCGAAGTTGCCGGCATGCCGCTTTACGTCCGGCACCTCTCGGGAGAGGCTTTCCAGGTCGGCAATGAGGGCCTCGGACTCGGCGAGGGCCTCGGCGTACTCCACGCACTCCACATCGCATTCGAATGCGTGTTTGTACGTGGGGCCGACGGTGATGACCCCGTTGGGGCCCGGCATCTTGAGCTTCAGGTAGGTGTAGTTGGGGATGGCCATGAACTTCGCGTAGCATGGCCTTCCCAACACCGCGTGGTAGGTTCCTCGGAACCCGACCACCTCGAACGTCAAAGTCTCCCTTCGGAAGTTGGAGGGTGTTCCGAAGCAGACAGAGAGGTCGAGCTGTCCGAGGGGCTGGACACGCTTCCCGGGGACGATCCCATGGAAGGGCGCAGCGCCTGCTCGGACGGATGACAGGTCGATGCGCAGGAGCCTGAGGGTCTCAGCGTAGATGATGTTGAGGCAGCTGCCTCCATCCATCAGGACCTTGGTGAGCCTGACGTCGCCGATGACGGGGTCGACGACGAGCGGGTACTTCCCCGGGCTCGGCACGTGGTCGGGGTGGTCGTCCCGGTCGAAGGTGATGGGCTTGTCGGACCAGTCTAGGTAGACTGGCGCCGCCACCTTCACCGAGCAGACCTCCCGACGCTCTTGCTTACGATGCCGAGCCGAGGCATTCGCTGCATGCCCTCCGTAGATCATGAAGCAGTCGCGGACCTCTGGGAACTCTCCTGCTTGGCGATCCTCCCTTTTGTCGTCGTCGCGGGCCTTGCCACCCTCTGCGGGCGGCCCGGCCCTGTGGAAGTGGCGCCGAAGCATGACGCACTCCTCGAGGGTGTGCTTGACGGGCCCCTGATGGTAGGGGCACGTCTCCTTGAGTGCCTTGTCGAAGAGGTTAGCACCTCCGGGGGGCTTCCGAGGGTTCTTGTGCTCGGCGGCTGTAACACCCGGATTTTAGGGGTCCAAAACCCGGGGTTAACATAAACACCAGGTATGCTGGGACCAAGTCTCAAACATATGATGTATAGTGGCACAGGATCGAATGTCACATCTTTATATATAACAGGAGTTCTATACAAAATAAATAATTACATTATAAGGAGACAACGGTCCAGCAACCCAAAGTTGACTGGGAGACGACGGCCTAGACCACTCACGAACTCATCACAGCATCCTCCATGAGCATCATCCTGCAGTACCTGATCTTGACCTGTGGTGTATGTGAGACAGCAAGAGTGAGCTCACATACGTTCATCGCTCAACAAGTTGTGGGGAATAATGTGCATGAACTCGCCAAAGGTGGGAGCTCACGTGAAGTGTAAGGCTTACCAAAGAAGATGGTTAGAGCTGAGCATTGCTTTTAAAGTTGGTCAAAATTTTATTAGCAATTACTAAGTATAAGTAAATACCAATCCCAATTAAGTAATAGAACAAAAGTATCAACATCACCTGCCATGCAATGCATGTGACAAATTGAATTTAGTTCCATAGATTAATCATGTGAGGGTCCGAGCTGCTCATGACCGTGAGCACGGCTAGTATACCAGTTTTACACTCTGCAGAGGTTGCGCATCTTTACCCACAAGTCGTGTATCCCATGTCGCCAGGGTTTGCAAGGCCCTTAGACACTTCCGAGGTGAATGGCTAGGGATCCACTACGAGGCCTTTACAAAGTTCCACTAGCTTCCGAAAACCCGCTACAGTTTATAGGAAGATCCAGTGCAGGAATCCCTTGCAGGACCGCCATCGCAGCAAAATCCTCCCGAGGGCCTCCCTACACTGACCTCTCCCCTACTGCCCTTGCCCCTTTCGGGTAAGGTAGTCTTCCACTAGCTTTCCTAATTAATCAGCCAAGGGCATCCCATACTACCCTTGTGGTAGCACTGTTTTCCCGGGTGGTCGCTCCATGTTCCAATTAACATAATGATCTTAACATGAACATTAAATAACAACTGATAACAAAAAGTGTAATCATGAATAATGTATCTCCATACCCAAAACCACATATAGCACTAGCAAGTACTACCCAGAAAGATCAGTGGTAAACAAGGTATAAAGATAGACAAACTAGGGTAACCTATTGGGTCCCATCAAAATTAACCTATGCAGATCATTATAATTAATCAGAACATGGCTGGGTAAAAAGAAGTGATCAAGGGCACAACTTGCCTGGGCCTTGAGATTCCAGGTACCAGGATGATCTTCAGGTGATACGTATCCTCACTGCTAGTCGTAGCAATACAGGCAAACATAGTATAGGCAAAATTAACATTACACCAAACATAAGAACAAACTATATGATAATAATCTACACATTAGAATAAGATCACAGGAAAAAGAATTATTAATTTTTGAGTTATAGAATTCAAGTTATGAATTTCTTAAGTTTTAATGTGTTTGAAATAGGGTTAAATGATAAATAAATTTTCTAACAGAGTTCATATCAAAACAGTGACACTAGGTGATAGAGAATATTATTACAAAATTTTAGCAAGTGGAATGGATTAATTTGGAGTTCATATGCATTTTCTATGGATTATTGAAGTTCTAGCAATTATTTTCCTATTAAAAATCTATTTAATAATCATTTTCTCTGATTTTATTATGTTCTGGACTGGGCCTCATTTTCCCGAGAGTGCAGGGGCTATTTCAGAAAAATCCCAAAGACTCAGAATTCTGTACCGCGGACTGCGGGTTGATATCTAAATACTTCGGGGACTCTTTTGCAATTATGGCTCGGCGAAAGGGTATCGGGATCACAGGGCCGCCCGATCCAGATTCTAGGGCCCCGATTAGATCTAGCTTTTTAATGAGTCGTTTATGCGCCGAGGATCGTCGATTACGCTTTCTACGGTCAGGATTTTATGAGACGAAAGGGTACGCCAAATCAGATCGTGGCCACCCAAATCTAATCCGACGCTCAGTATTTCATTCGTCAAGATCTAATCCTAGCCGTTGAACACTAGATCTACGGCTGGCAACCTTCCACTCTACTAGCGTCGACGCACGGTGGCCGCCGCCAACGGCCAACGGCGGAACATCGCCGGTGAGCACCGACGCCCGATCCAGGTGCCCAAACCCGACGCCGAAAGGTGCTACTCAGTGCCCAGATTCTTGCGAACGCGTATGAATGCTTACCGAAGAGGGATCCGGCGTACAGACGACTGCCCACGACGCAGCGCAATCCTGCGGTGGAGCCTGGGTGCCGGCGAGCAATTGTGGTGACGGTGCGCGCCCAAAGAGTCGAGCGACACCGCGGCCGACCTCCATTCGCACGGACGATGCCCTACCCCCTGACCGTCGGGTTCGGGACGTCGGTAGCCTCCCGATTGCAGGTACGGCGGAACTCTTCTCCCGCAGACATGGTGGTGCTGCAGCGAGGCGAAAGGATTTGCGGCACAAGGTAGAGGGCGAGAGGGGGGGTCGGTCCTATTTGATGGCGCGCCTGACTGGAGAGCCGATCCCGGCGGGAGCGGAGGTCTGTTGAGGCCTCCGATTTGCTCGGGGATGCTGTTGGCGCGGCGGCGGACGGAGTCCGAACGCGGAAGAAGCTCCTGGCCAGTGGGCCCGAGCACTCAGTGACACGCGATAAGGAATGAACGGCTGGCGCGCGGGTTCATTACGCGCGGCGCGCGCGCGCTACTGGCCAGCGGGCCCGCCAGTCATAGGCGTCAGGTGAAGTCCACTGCTGGGCTGGACAGAGGGAGCGCAGATGGGCCAAAGCCTGGTGATTCGGCCCAAGCGCAGGTTAATGTTTCTTTTTTTTTTTATTTTAACATTCCTGATTTGTTTTCCTATTCCTTATTCTTTTGAGTTTGGACTTCATGTAAATTCAATTCTGAGTTTTTTAACAAGCAAAATAATACTAGCATGATGTGATGATATTTTATTATTTGAATAATATCGATGCCTAATTCGTGACAGAGAGAAAAGAATAATTTACTTATCCGAAAATAGAACTCTTTACATTTATTAAAAGATTTTCAACTTTGACTTTTAGTTTTGAGACTCAATTCTATCTTTGATAAAATAAAATATTATATATATATAATATTGGCTTTTTCTTATTTCCAAGAAGTATTTACTAATCTTTATTCCAAGTTGAGTTTTAGTTACAAACTTTAACTTACTTATTTTGGACAAACTTTTATGAAATTCCAAAGTTAGGATTTTGGGATGCTACAAATCCTACCCCCCTTAAAAGAAATCTCGTCCTCGAGATTTGTAAGGAAAGGGTGTATAACTACGTCTTCTCAAAACATATGCACAAACAAAATCTCGGCATGATGGATAATTTATTAGCAACACATGGGGTCAAATAGACCATATTATCCCTTCTAAAATAATATTATATCATCTACTAACTAAAGTAACACTCAAAGCTTACAAATAGTCGTAATCCATATATGTTTATGTAGCCTGGTGGAACTGGTGGTTAGGAAAGCATGGGTGTATATATGTATGTCCACTTTATTATGTAGGATAGAAGATGTCTTTAGGGCATATATAGGTTTGGGTAAGAAAGAGTAGGATAAGAAAAACTCCATCCAAGATTGTGGATCTTGACTCATCTTGGTGACCTCACTTGATCCTTGAAGACTTGAGTTGGTGCTCACCCTTACTTGATGAAGTTGATCATATTCTTCGGTCTTGTCTTATTGATTAGGAGTTGGTGTATATTATCGGGCTAGAGAATATGGTTAAGATAGGTATGAATAAGATAGACTACATGATGTAGATCAAAAGTTTATTTGACGTTAGGTGGGGATAAGCAGATCATGCAATCCATTATGAATCTATTGGTTGAGTTAGATCTTCTGCTCATGGTTGAGTTAGTCTAATGTGCTAAGTTAACACCTGACTAGTGAGGTCTAATCCCTTCTTACCTGTAGCATTAGTCTGATTAAGTAGGCCACATTAGATTAGTTTAGTAGATGGCTATGAGTTAAATGAGATTGGTCAAAATCTGGTTTGAGTGTTTTGCTTATGTATGGTGTGGATAGGGTATGTAACCTGGGTATGGCTGAACTGATCTAAGTCACCAATTTAGACTTAAGTGAATTAGGAGCATGGCCATATCTTTTGTACCAGCATTAAGTAACACACACTAGATTAGATCATATTAGATTAAGTAGGAGCTAGACTAGATTAGACTAGTTTAGGTTAAATAGATCTACTAGGGTAGGATAAATTAGGATGTTTTGAGATTAGTTAGATATGTTATGATAAGATAGAATCTCTTGCTAGTTTATAGTTGAGAGGTTATGTAACTATCAGATGGTTAAGGTAGTTGCATATAGCCAAGTTGATCTGTCATTCCTAATTTAGTGCGGGGTGAACTAAGTTAAGTCCTGTTCTATGGGGGTAGAGTCTAAACTATTTCATCGGTATTATCTAACATGTTTGATAAGTCACTTTAGATTTGATCAGATCTAGGTTAGATTGGTGTGACTTGTTTGACTAGATAAGATCTAATTAATTTGCATTAGATCATGATTGTTAGACTAGGGTGGATAAGTATGTTTACTAGGACAGGATGGATCCATAAAGATAAGACAGAATCTTTTAAGGCCAGTTAGATCTATTAGGATGACATAAAATCTCTTCAAGATAAGATGAGTATCTTTTTAGGATAAGATGGATTATATTCATTAGGATAAGTTAAGATCTTTTTGAGATAAGATAGATCTATGAGTGTAGGGTAGAATCTCTTGGGATGAGATGAATTTATTAAGATAAGGGAGAATGTCTTAAGATAAGATGAATTGGTTAGAATGAGAGCTTTTAGGATAAGATAAATCTCTTTAAGCTAGGTATGTTCCAATGGGGATAATCTAGGTTGTCTAGTTATTTTATAAATATATTTTTATACTTATGTATATATGCAGATGCAATTGTGGACATTACTCCACAACCCATCACACTCAATCAAAGATCCAAATCAAACAAGTATCATAAGAACAAAAATTCTAGTTCATAGATATTTATAAAAATAGTTTTGTTTTTGTTCCTAAGAGTAGGTCTCCTATTCCTAAAGTCACTTTAGGCACAGGATTTCAAAGTGTGAAATCCACATTTGTCTTTTTAGAATAAATAGGTAAGAATAATCAGAGTGAAGCGGAGATAGATGAGAAAAGATTAAGATAAGTTTAGAAATGATCAGAGTAGCAAAGGTAAGTAGATAATGGTTGTCCAGTTCTATCTAGGTTTCGTCCTACAGTCAACATTCCTCTGATACCACTTCTGTAACACCCGGATTTTAGGGGTCCAAAACCCGGGGTTAACATAAACACCAGGTATGCTGGGACCAAGTCTCAAACATATGATGTATAGTGGCACAGGATCGAATGTCACATCTTTATATATAACAGGAGTTCTATACAAAATAAATAATTACATTATAAGGAGACAACGGTCCAGCAACCCAAAGTTGACTGGGAGACGACGGCCTAGACCACTCACGAACTCATCACAGCATCCTCCATGAGCATCATCCTGCAGTACCTGATCTTGACCTGTGGTGTATGTGAGACAGCAAGAGTGAGCTCACATACGTTCATCGCTCAACAAGTTGTGGGGAATAATGTGCATGAACTCGCCAAAGGTGGGAGCTCACGTGAAGTGTAAGGCTTACCAAAGAAGATGGTTAGAGCTGAGCATTGCTTTTAAAGTTGGTCAAAATTTTATTAGCAATTACTAAGTATAAGTAAATACCAATCCCAATTAAGTAATAGAACAAAAGTATCAACATCACCTGCCATGCAATGCATGTGACAAATTGAATTTAGTTCCATAGATTAATCATGTGAGGGTCCGAGCTGCTCATGACCGTGAGCACGGCTAGTATACCAGTTTTACACTCTGCAGAGGTTGCGCATCTTTACCCACAAGTCGTGTATCCCATGTCGCCAGGGTTTGCAAGGCCCTTAGACACTTCCGAGGTGAATGGCTAGGGATCCACTACGAGGCCTTTACAAAGTTCCACTAGCTTCCGAAAACCCGCTACAGTTTATAGGAAGATCCAGTGCAGGAATCCCTTGCAGGACCGCCATCGCAGCAAAATCCTCCCGAGGGCCTCCCTACACTGACCTCTCCCCTACTGCCCTTGCCCCTTTCGGGTAAGGTAGTCTTCCACTAGCTTTCCTAATTAATCAGCCAAGGGCATCCCATACTACCCTTGTGGTAGCACTGTTTTCCCGGGTGGTCGCTCCATGTTCCAATTAACATAATGATCTTAACATGAACATTAAATAACAACTGATAACAAAAAGTGTAATCATGAATAATGTATCTCCATACCCAAAACCACATATAGCACTAGCAAGTACTACCCAGAAAGATCAGTGGTAAACAAGGTATAAAGATAGACAAACTAGGGTAACCTATTGGGTCCCATCAAAATTAACCTATGCAGATCATTATAATTAATCAGAACATGGCTGGGTAAAAAGAAGTGATCAAGGGCACAACTTGCCTGGGCCTTGAGATTCCAGGTACCAGGATGATCTTCAGGTGATACGTATCCTCACTGCTAGTCGTAGCAATACAGGCAAACATAGTATAGGCAAAATTAACATTACACCAAACATAAGAACAAACTATATGATAATAATCTACACATTAGAATAAGATCACAGGAAAAAGAATTATTAATTTTTGAGTTATAGAATTCAAGTTATGAATTTCTTAAGTTTTAATGTGTTTGAAATAGGGTTAAATGATAAATAAATTTTCTAACAGAGTTCATATCAAAACAGTGACACTAGGTGATAGAGAATATTATTACAAAATTTTAGCAAGTGGAATGGATTAATTTGGAGTTCATATGCATTTTCTATGGATTATTGAAGTTCTAGCAATTATTTTCCTATTAAAAATCTATTTAATAATCATTTTCTCTGATTTTATTATGTTCTGGACTGGGCCTCATTTTCCCGAGAGTGCAGGGGCTATTTCAGAAAAATCCCAAAGACTCAGAATTCTGTACCGCGGACTGCGGGTTGATATCTAAATACTTCGGGGACTCTTTTGCAATTATGGCTCGGCGAAAGGGTATCGGGATCACAGGGCCGCCCGATCCAGATTCTAGGGCCCCGATTAGATCTAGCTTTTTAATGAGTCGTTTATGCGCCGAGGATCGTCGATTACGCTTTCTACGGTCAGGATTTTATGAGACGAAAGGGTACGCCAAATCAGATCGTGGCCACCCAAATCTAATCCGACGCTCAGTATTTCATTCGTCAAGATCTAATCCTAGCCGTTGAACACTAGATCTACGGCTGGCAACCTTCCACTCTACTAGCGTCGACGCACGGTGGCCGCCGCCAACGGCCAACGGCGGAACATCGCCGGTGAGCACCGACGCCCGATCCAGGTGCCCAAACCCGACGCCGAAAGGTGCTACTCAGTGCCCAGATTCTTGCGAACGCGTATGAATGCTTACCGAAGAGGGATCCGGCGTACAGACGACTGCCCACGACGCAGCGCAATCCTGCGGTGGAGCCTGGGTGCCGGCGAGCAATTGTGGTGACGGTGCGCGCCCAAAGAGTCGAGCGACACCGCGGCCGACCTCCATTCGCACGGACGATGCCCTACCCCCTGACCGTCGGGTTCGGGACGTCGGTAGCCTCCCGATTGCAGGTACGGCGGAACTCTTCTCCCGCAGACATGGTGGTGCTGCAGCGAGGCGAAAGGATTTGCGGCACAAGGTAGAGGGCGAGAGGGGGGGTCGGTCCTATTTGATGGCGCGCCTGACTGGAGAGCCGATCCCGGCGGGAGCGGAGGTCTGTTGAGGCCTCCGATTTGCTCGGGGATGCTGTTGGCGCGGCGGCGGACGGAGTCCGAACGCGGAAGAAGCTCCTGGCCAGTGGGCCCGAGCACTCAGTGACACGCGATAAGGAATGAACGGCTGGCGCGCGGGTTCATTACGCGCGGCGCGCGCGCGCGCTACTGGCCAGCGGGCCCGCCAGTCATAGGCGTCAGGTGAAGTCCACTGCTGGGCTGGACAAAGGGAGCGCAGATGGGCCAAAGCCTGGTGATTCGGCCCAAGCGCAGGTTAATGTTTCTTTTTTTTTTATTTTAACATTCCTGATTTGTTTTCCTATTCCTTATTCTTTTGAGTTTGGACTTCATGTAAATTCAATTCTGAGTTTTTTTAACAAGCAAAATAATACTAGCATGATGTGATGATATTTTATTATTTGAATAATATCGATGCCTAATTCGTGACAGAGAGAAAAGAATAATTTACTTATCCGAAAATAGAACTCTTTACATTTATTAAAAGATTTTCAACTTTGACTTTTAGTTTTGAGACTCAATTCTATCTTTGATAAAATAAAATATTATATATATATAATATTGGCTTTTTCTTATTTCCAAGAAGTATTTACTAATCTTTATTCCAAGTTGAGTTTTAGTTACAAACTTTAACTTACTTATTTTGGACAAACTTTTATGAAATTCCAAAGTTAGGATTTTGGGATGCTACAGCGGCGGCGACAAGGTCTGCATCGGGAACGTCGTGCTTCGCTTGCGACTTCCTCCTGCCTTTCTTCTTGGCGCCGCGCGGAGTGGACGCCTCGGGGGCATCTTCCGACGGGCGGCCCTAGGGCTGCTTGTCCTTTCGGAAGATGGCCTCTACCGCCTCCTGGCCGGAGGCGAACTTGGTGGCGATGTCCATCAGCTCGCTCGCCCTGGTGGGGGTCTTGCGACCCAGCTTGCTCACCAGGTCGCGGCAGGTGGTGCCGGCGAGGAACGCGCCGATGACATCGGAGTCGGTGATGTTGGGCAGCTCGGTGCGCTGCTTCGAGAACCGCCGGATGTAGTCTCGGAGAGACTCTCCCGGCAGTTGCCGACAGCTTCGGAGGTCCCAGGAATTCCCGGGGCGCACGTACGTGCCCTGGAAGTTCCCGGCAAAAGCCTGGACCAGATCCTCCCAGTTGGAAATCTGCCCCGGGGGCAGGTGCTCCAACCAGGCACGAGCGATGTCGGAGAGAAACAGGGGGAGGTTTCGGATGATGAGGTTGTCATCGTCCGTCCCACCCAGTTGACAGGCCAGGCGGTAGTCCGCAAGCCACAATTCCGGTCTCGTCTCCCCCGAGTACTTCGTGACAGTAGTCGGGGGTCGGAATCGGGGCGGAAACGGCGCCCGCCGAATGGCTCGGCTAAAGACCTGCGGACCGGGTGGTTCGGGCGAGGGACTCCAATCCTCCCCGCTGTCGTAGCGTCCCCACGCCTAGGGTGATAGCCTCGGCGCACCCTCTCGTCGAGGCGTGCCCGACGGTCACGATGAGGGTGCTCGTCGCCAAGGTGGCCCGGGGCCGCAGGCGCGGTGTTGCGCGTGCGCCCGGTGAAGACCGAGGCTTCCCGCGTGAGTCGGGAAGTCGTGGCACGAGGTTCTGAGGGGTATCCCTGCCTTCGGGAGGCAGAGCTCTCGGCCCGCCGGGCCGCAGCGCCTTCCAGGAGATGCTTGAGTTCTCCCTGGATTCGCCGACCCTCGGTGGTTGATGACTCCGGCATTGCGCGGAGGAGCATCGCTGCAGCGGCCAGGTCCTGACCGGTTCCGCCGGACGCGGGTGGCGGCCTGTCCCTGGCATCGTTGGCGATGCGGTGCTGGAGACCTTGGGGCAGGTGACGTATTCCTCCGGCCGGGGGTTGGCTCGCCCATACCTGCCCGATGTTCTGGCGGATTGCCTCGAGCGCTCCTGCTCCCTCATCGAGCCCGGCCTGCGCCCCGCGGACTTGCTCGAGCTGTGGGTCGTGACCCCCCGCCGGAACGGGGACCACAGCTAGCTCCCGCGGGATGTCGGCGCGAGGCGCTGGCCTAGGGGGATCACCATCCTCCGGCATGCCGAGACAGCCGCCTCCGGAGGGATCCCCTAGCTCGATGTGGAAACATTCGCGACTCGGGCCGCAGTCCTTGTCGCCAAGGCTGCGGCTGCCGTCGGAACAGTCGGAGAGGCAGTAGTCACATGCGGTCATGAAGTCCCGCATGGCACTAGGGTTGCCAGATCCGGAGAAATCCCAGCAGATGCTGGGGTCGTCATCTTCCTCGGACCCAGAGGGTCCGTAGGTCGAGACACCCGTCAATCGGTCCCAAGGCGACCGCACACGAAACCCCAGAGAGGTTGCACTCGCCTCAATGTGAGCGCCCGCCAAAGCGAGGTCGCCAGGCGGGCTGAGGCCGAGTCGAAATGACGAAAGATGGGGAGCAGTCGGTACCTTTTTGTCGACGAGGGGCGATGAAGTCACGTCGGGGGCTGACCGCGTCGTCGACTTGGGTACGAGGGCGACGTCCTGCAGGCCCTCCGTGAGCGCGCTGGCGTCGTCCACTTGCTCGGGGTCGACGTGTTGCGGGGGGATGGCGCTCGCGTTTGCCTCGAACGCGAGGGCGACGCTTGGCGTGTCCTCCGTTGAGGCGCCGGGGATGTCGATTTGCTCAACAGCCGTCGGAGCGCGATCTCCCGCTTGGCCCCGGTTGCCCCGCCTCCTCCTCCTCCGATGGCGAGGGAGAGGATGGGGCGAGCTCGAAAGTTGTCCTTCCCCCACGCGGGAAAGACGTCGTCGATTCCGCCGCCGGCGGGCGGGCTGTCCGCCGCCATTGTCGCTACCGCGCGGCGGTGGAAGGAGTACCATGTCGTAGTTGCCGTCGAGAGACATGAACTCGAGGTTCCCGAAACGGAGCACCGTCCCGGGTTGAAGAGGTTGTTGGAGACTGCCCATCTGGAGCTTGACGGGAAATCGAACGTCAACACGCAGCGTGCCCCTACCTGGCGCGCCAACTGTCGGCGTTCCGAGACCGGGGGGTCCCCGAGCCGACGAGTGAGAGTGCCGCGTGCCCCAGCCCAGATGGGTCGAGCGCGTGGGCGAGCGCGAAGGGGGGAACAGAGAGAGAGAGGTCGGTGGCCGGAGCCGGGTCGTGAGGGAGTCGGAGAATTCCCGCGGCCTTCGTGTTCGTCCCGCGCCCAGGTCGGGTGCGCTTGCAGTAGGGGGTTACAAGCGTCCGCGCGAGGTGAGGGAGAGCGAGCGGCCCCTAGAGAGCGCCTGCCCCTGCCCTTCGTCCCTGCGAGGCCAACCTTCTCTAAGAAGGCCCTGGTCCTTCCTTTTATAGTCGTAAGGAGTGGATCCAGGTGTACAGAATGGGGGTGTAGCAAGGTGCTACGTGTCTAGCGAGGGAGAGCTAGCGCCTAAGTACATGCCAAGGTGGCAGCCGGAGAGGTCTTGGCACCCTGTTGTTGTGGCGTCGTGGCTGTTGGAGGAGTAACGGAGCCGGACGGGGGGACAGCTGTCGGAGTGGCTGGGCCCTTGCTGACGTCCTCCTGCTTTCGTAAGGGAGCTGAGAGCCGCCGTCGTCATGGTCTAGCGGGGCGCCATCATTTGCCTATCTGGCGTAGCCGGCCAGATGGGACGCCAGTCTTGTTCTCTGCGACCCAAGTCGGCTCAGGGCAGGGTGACGATGACGCTTCCTGTTGACGTGGCGGTCTCGTGTCCTAGGTCGGGCGTCGTGGAGGCTCCTCCGAAGCCGAGGTCGAGTCCGTCCTGCAAGACAGAGGCAGAGTCCGAGCCCTGGGTCGGGCGAGGCGGAGATCGTTCGGCAGAGGCCGAGGCGGAGTCCGAGCCCTGGGTCGGGCGAGGCGGAGTTCGTCGTCTTCCGAGGCCTTAGCCCGAGTCCGAGCCCTGGGGTCGGGCGGAGCGGAGTTCGCCGTCTTCCGGGGCCTTAGCCCGAGTCCGAGCCCTGGGGTCGGGCGGAGCGGAGTTCGCCGTCTTCCGGGGCCTTAGCCCGAGTCCGAGCCCTGGGGTCGGGCGGAGCGGAGTTCGCCGTCTTCCGGGGCCTTAGCCCAAGTCCGAGCCCTGGGGTCGGGCGGAGCGGAGTCTCCTATGGCACCTCTGGCGAAGTCTGGTCGCCCGTCGGTCTTACCTTTTGCGTTGCGGTTGGCGCGGTGATTTAGTCAGGGTTTCTTCTTATCGAAGGCGGGGCCTAGGGCGAGCCGGAGATGCGTCTGCCGTGAAAGAGGAGGCCTCAGGCGAGACGGAGTCATCTTAGGGTCGGCTGCCCTCGCCCGAGGCTAGGCTCGGGCGTGGCGTGGTCAAGTCACTCGTATGGACTGATCCCTGACTTAATCAAACCCATCAGGCCTCTGCAGCTTTATGCTGATGGGGGTTACCAGCTGAGAATTAGGCGTCTTGAGGGTACCCCTAATTATGGTCCCCGACACTTCTTAATCAAACGGACCACTTAGACCCCGCAAGGACCACTACACACTCTTTGTCGGCGTTCCGAGACCGGGGGGTCCCCGAGCCGACGAGTGAGAGTGCCGCGTGCCCCAGCCCAGATGGGTCGAGCGCGTGGGCGAGCGCGAAGGGGGGAACAGAGAGAGAGAGGTCGGTGGCCGGAGCCGGGTCATGAGGGAGTCGGAGAATTCCCGCGGCCTTCGTGTTCGTCCCGCGCCCAGGTCGGGTGTGCTTGCAGTAGGGGGTTACAAGCGTCCGCGCGAGGTGAGGGAGAGCGAGCGGCCCCTAGAGAGCGCCTGCCCCTGCCCTTCGTCCCGCGAGGCCAACCTTCTCTAAGAAGGCCCTGGTCCTTCCTTTTATAGTCGTAAGGAGTGGATCCAGGTGTACAGAATGGGGGTGTAGCAAGGTGCTACGTGTCTAGCGAGGGAGAGCTAGCGCCTAAGTACATGCCAAGGTGGCAGCCGGAGAGGTCTTGGCACCCTGTTGTTGTGGCGTCGTGGCTGTTGGAGGAGTAACGGAGCCGGACGGGGGGACAGCTGTCGGAGTGGCTGGGCCCTTGCTGACGTCCTCCTGCTTTCGTAAGGGAGCTGAGAGCCGCCGTCGTCATGGTCTAGCGGGGCGCCATCATTTGCCTATCTGGCGTAGCCGGCCAGATGGGACGCCAGTCTTGTTCTCTGCGACCCAAGTCGGCTCAGGGCAGGGTGACGATGACGCTTCCTGTTGACGTGGCGGTCTCGTGTCCTAGGTCGGGCGTCGTGGAGGCTCCTCCGAAGCCGAGGTCGAGTCCGTCCTGCAAGACAGAGGCAGAGTCCAAGCCCTGGGTCGGGCGAGGCGGAGATCGTTCGGCAGAGGCCGAGGCGGAGTCCGAGCCCTGGGTCGGGCGAGGCAGAGTTCGTCGTCTTCCGAGGCCTTAGCCCGAGTCCGAGCCCTGGGGTCGGGCGGAGCGGAGTTCGCCGTCTTCCGGGGCCTTAGCCCGAGTCCGAGCCCTGGGGTCGGGCGGAGCGGAGTTCGCCGTCTTCCGGGGCCTTAGCCCGAGTCCGAGCCCTGGGGTCGGGCGGAGCGGAGTTCGCCGTCTTCCGGGGCCTTAGCCCGAGTCCGAGCCCTGGGTCGGGCGGAGCGGAGTTCGCCGTCTTCCGGGGCCTTAGCCCGAGTCCGAGCCCTGGGGTCGGGCGGAGCGGAGTCTCCTATGGCACCTCTGGCGAAGTCTGGTCGCCCGTCGGTCTTACCTTTTGCGTTGCGGTTGGCGCGGTGATTTAGTCAGGGTTTCTTCTTATCGAAGGCGGGGCCTAGGGCGAGCCGGAGATGCGTCTGCCGTGAAAGAGGAGGCCTCAGGCGAGACGGAGTCATCTTAGGATCGGCTGCCCTCGCCCGAGGCTAGGCTCGGGCGTGGCGTGGTCAAGTCACTCGTATGGACTGATCCCTGACTTAATCAAACCCATCAGGCCTCTGCAGCTTTATGCTGATGGGGGTTACCAGCTGAGAATTAGGCGTCTTGAGGGTACCCCTAATTATGGTCCCCGACAGTAGCCCCCGAGCCTCGAAGAGAGTGTTAACACTCGCTTGGAGGCTTGCGTCGCACTTTTTTGCAAGGGGACCAGCCTTTCTCGGTGGTACTTGGTTCCGGTGGGTGCGCGCGAGCGCACCCGCCGGGTGTAGCCCCCGAGGCCTCGGAGGAGTGGTTTCACTCCTTCGAGGTCTTAATGCCTTGCGCAATGCTTCGGCTGGTCTGGCGGTTCCCTCATGCGAGCAGGGCGTAACCCAGGTGCACTGTCGGGGCCCAAGTTCTCGGGCTGGTATGTTGACGCTGTCAACAGTTCGGCCGGAGCCGGGTTTGCGAGAGCAGCCCCCGAGCCTTCGCTCGGAGCGAGAGGACGATCAGGGACAGACTCAACTTTTTATATACGCCCCTACGTCGCCTTTCCGCAAGGAGGAGGGGGGGAGTGCGCCATGTTACCCTCGATGGGCACCGAACATGGTGTCTCCGGTGAGCTGCAATCGGGTAATCCGAGTGGACGTCCGTGCCCCGTTCGTTGGGGGTCGGCTAGGGGCCCGGAGGCACGCCCAAAAGTACCTGCGGGTGATCTGCCGGACCCGGTCCCCTAGCGACGGGGTCCGAGGGCTCGTTGCCTCCCTCCGATGGGATTCCGTTACAGAGTCGTTCCCGCTGGTCTCGGAAATGTCCTAGGGTACCTCGGGAGCGCAGCCCGAGCCTTGGTTATGTATCGAACGTACCCCTGGTCATCCCTCGCTCGGCGTCTGGGGCGACTGTGAACCCTTCGACAGGCCAGCCTTCGAACCCCTGATCAGTAGGGGGCACGGAGCCCGAGTAGCCTGAGGCGGTCGTGGAACCTTTCGGGGGCCGACCTTCGAACCCCTGACCAGTAGTGGGTGTTGGGCCCACGCGATCTGAGGCGGCTGTTGAACCCTTCGGGGGGCCAGCCTTCGAACCCCTGATCAGTAGGGAGGCTCGGAGCCTAGTTCCTTCACGGGGAAGGATCCCTTTAGGGTTATCCCCCTTCTCGGTCCCTGTTGCAAGAGATAGAGAAAGAAGGAAAAGGGAAAAAGGATTCGAAATTGAACGTCGTGGCGTACCTTTTTCGGCGTGGTCGTTTTGGCGAAGGCGAAACGTCACCAGCCGCTCCGCCCGTAGCGCTATCCGTCAAGCCGCGGAGTTAATGCGCCGGGGTGAGTAGTTGGCGAGGTTGCCGTTGCGCGTGCGCGAGCCGTTCGAGGTACGGGTCACGGGCGCGTCGTCTTCACGCCGTGAGAGGGGGCTCTCTTGCTGCCTCCGGATGGGACATGAGCTTGGCAGATGGCGTGACCGCTGCTCTCGCGCGCCTGCCACCGTCATTACTGCCGGCCCATTTTTGACCGCTTTTGACCGCTGCACCAGGCTGGCGCTGCTGGGTCGCGGGCTGGGTCGCCTCGAATCGCGGCATCGGTTCCGCAATCGAGGAGGTGCGGTGGTGGAGCGAGTGGCATAGCGGTTCGCATGCAGCGCCCGGCGCGCCAGTTGCACGACGCGTGGGCTTGAGCCGTCGCGCTGGCCTGTCAGGAGTCGGAGAGGCGCGTCCACTTGGCGCGGTTGCATGCCGCCTGCATGGCCGCCTGCCCCTTTCGCCCGCTGGTCCGAGCAAAAGTGGAGGGTTACTTGTAACCGCTGGGCGGTTGCATGCGTCGTGTGCGTCGGTTCGGCTTCTTCTGCTCAGAGCCGGTCTGTATGACAGGCGGGCCCCAGCCCCCGCGCCGCAGGGAAGGGCTTTGGAGGCGTGTTGGAGAAGACTCAGCCCGTGACGGTCGAGGGTGCAAGCAGGGGGAGTTGCCTTTAAAAGGAGGGCGCCCCCTTTCGTAAGGTGACCATGTCTCCTTCTTCCCCCATGCATTGTGTCTCTCCGTTTTCCGAGCCCCCGGATGGGGGGAAACCGCCGTCTTTTCGCCCAATCGCCGGAGGAACGCAACTCCGTGGGAGTTGGTACCTTTCAGCCATCGTTCGGCTTCAAGGATTTTCATCAGGCAGCCCGGTTGCCCCCCTCGGCTGGGGGTCACCCGAGACGGTGACCACCAGCTCCTGGGTGGGGAGGGGCAAACCGGGCTGCGGTCCCGGCCCCGCCCTCAGTGTCAAGGATTTTCATCACCTGGCCAAGAGGGAGGACGAGGCGAGTCAGGGAGCTGTCTCCGTGTGGGTCGGTTGCCCTCTTCTTCCCCGTGCGCCTGGGGGAGAACGGCATCCTCCAGCATCACGGAGACTTCCTCCAGCCATGTCGGAAGTAGCGGGTCCTGGGGCGTCGGCGGACGGAAGTGGCTTCTCTACCGACGAGATTGCCGACTCCGTCAGTAGCCCTGGGTCTCCGTCTCCCGGCCTGAATGGCTGGCTCTCGTCCTCGGGGGGTGAGAGTTTTTCCGCTGCCCCGCAGGCCCGCCCCTATCGAGTGGGGTTGTTCGTACCTGCGGGGGGGGGGGGGGGGGGAACCGGAGTTCCGCCTGTAACGGCACTTCGAGTGCCGGGTTTTTTGTCCATTTCGGCTTTCGGGGCCTGAACATGTATGTAACTTACGGCACAGAGCCGTGTTTTTTCCTCATTTCCGAGCACTAAGACTCGCCTGTTGTTTGCCTGAACCGCTTCACCAAGCGTGAGTCGCCCCGTGTCAAGGTGACGAGTGAGGTATCCGTATCCCGGAGGCGTAGGAATCCCTCGGCTCGGTCGGACCTGTTGTCCGAGGCTCCTCTAGCTTAGTTAAAGTGACCCCTCGGCCGCTCTTCGACGAGCCGAGGCCAGGGGTAGCGATATCAGCATGAGCAGAGGCGGAGTTGGCTCGGAAATGAAACCTGGTTGGCCGGAGCCTAGCCGGGTTGTCCGTTGGCAGGATCAATGTCGGAGCTGTTCAGCCGAGGCTTCGGACCGAGCTGGCGCCCTCGGAAGGAGGTCGGCCGAGGCCCCGGAGGTGGCCGGCCGAGCCGTCCGCTCGGGCCGGGTTCTCGGAGAAGTCCCTGGCAGAGATTGCTCGAGCGTGGTGATGACGTCGTCCTTCGGAGCAGAGGCCCTCGGACCGCGTCGCCGTCCGAGGCTAGGTCGGGCCTTGCCGAAGGTGTTGTCGACGCCGAGGGTGTCATCGCCCTCTTCCAGCGTCAAGATCCGAGCCTGCAGGGTCAAATCGTCTTGTAGCGTGGGCCTTGCGCGGCCGTTGAGGCCAGAACACATACCCTTGTTGCGTTATAAAGCTGCGTCTCTTTTCCTCTTGTTTCGAGTATCTGGACTTTTTGTCAGTAGCAGGGATGCTAGTGCGAGCAAGAGTTGCTTCTCGCGGAAGGTGATGAGTGAGGTATCCGTATCCCGGAGGCGTGGGAGTCCCTCGGCTCGGTCGGCCTTGCCGCTTACGCGTACTTTTACCCGTCCATGAGGCCCTGTCGCCGACTCGGTCTAGAAGGCTCGAAGAATCGCTTTGACAGAAGAGCTTCCGTACGTAAAGACTCGTTCGATCCGCGGGTTCACCTTATCCGAGCGCGAGTTACTTATCGCAGAAGGTGATGAGTGAGGTATCCGTATCCCGGAGGCGTAGGAGTCCCTCGGCTCGGTCAGCCTTGCCGCTTACGTGTACTCCGTCGTTTCCAGGACCCACTTTTCGAAGTAATCAAAAAGCACGAAAGATGTTCTGGTAAAAGAGATTTTTTGTTCGAGGAAAGTTTCGACGCAGAGGGGGTTTCCCCCCTTTTAGCCCCTGAGGGAGGGTCGGGCTTTGCCGAGGCGAGGCCGACCCTTCCTTGTTGACTAAACTTTGCGTGGGCGCGAGGTATATAAACAACTTGGAAACATCTTAAGGGTAGAAGCGACGTAGCTGTTGGATGTTCCAAGCGTTGCTGTAGACCTCGCCTTGACTGTTGGCCAGCTTGTACGTTCCGGGCTTCAGAACTTTGGCGATGACGAACGGCCCCTCCCAGGGGGGCGTGAGTTTGTGCCTCCCTCGGGCGTCTTGCCGCAGCCGAAGCACCAGATCGCCCACCTGGAGATCTCGGGGTCGGACCCCTCGGGCGTGGTAGCGTCGTAGTGACTGCTGATACCGCGCCGAGTGTAGTAAGGCCCTGTCCCGAGCCTCGTCCAGCTGGTCCAGCGAGTCTTCTCGGCCAGCTTGGTTGCTTTCTTCGTTGTAGGCCCTCGTCCTCGGGGAGCCGTATTCCAGGTCCGTGGGCAGGATGGCCTCGGCCCCGTAGACCAGGAAGAACGGCGTGAAACCCGTGGCTCGGCTTGGCGTCGTCCTTAGGCTCCAGACCACCGAGGGGAGTTCCTTCATCCACCGCTTGCCGAATTTGTTGAGGTTGTTGTAGATCCGAGGCTTGAGCCCTTGTAGGATCATGCCATTGGCACGCTCTACTTGCCCATTCGACATGGGATGAGCTACGGCGGCCCAATCCACCCGGATGTTGTGATCCTCGCAAAAATCCAAGAATTTTTTGCCGGTGAACTGGGTGCCATTGTCGGTGATGATTGAGTTCGGGACCCCGAAGCGGTGGATGATGTTGGTGAAGAACACCACCGCCTGCTCGGACCTGATGCTGTTCAGGGGTCGGACCTCGATCCACTTGGAGAATTTGTCGATGGCGACCAGCAGGTGCGTGTAGCCCCCGGGCGCCTTCTGCAAGGGGCCGACGAGGTCCAGACCCCACACAGCAAAAGGCCAGGTGATGGGTATCGTCTGCAGAGCCTGAGCGGGCAGGTGGGTCTGCTTCGCATAGAATTGGCACCCTTCGCAGGCGCGGACAATTCTAGTGGCGTCGGCCACCGCCGTTGGCCAGTAGAAGCCTTGGCGGAAAGCGTTCCCGACGAGGGTTCGAGGTGCTGCATGATGACCGCAAGCCCCCGAGTGTATTTCCCGCAGGAGTTCCTGGCCTTCGGCGATGGAGATGCATCGCTGGAGGATGCCCGAGGGGCTTCGGTGGTAGAGCTCCTTCTCATCGCCCAGCAAGACGAACGATTTGGCGCGTCGCGCTACCCGCCGAGCCTCGGCTCGGTCGAGGGGCAGTTCTCCTTGGCGGAGATATTGCAGGTACGGGGTTTGCCAATCTTGATCTGGCACGACCCCGTTCTGCTCCTCCTCAATGCGCAGCGCTTCGCCCTCGGGCTCCGAGGGTTCCTCGGGTTGAGCCGAGGATGGCTCGGGCTGGGCCGAGGTCACCTCGGATGAGGCCGAGGGTGCTTCGGGCTCGAGCGCGTCATCCATCTTGACGGAGGGTTGGTGCAGATCCCGGGAGAAGACGTCCGGGGGGACCGTCGTTCGCCCCGAGGCTATCTTCGCCAGCTCGTCCGCAGTCTCGTTGTAGCGCCGGGCGATGTGGTTAAGCTCGAGCCCGTAGAACTTGTCTTCCAGGCGTCGAACCTCCTCACAGTAAGCCTCCATCTTTGGGTCGCGGCAGAGGGAGTTCTTCATGACTTGGTCGATGACGAGCTGCGAGTCGCCACGTGCATCGAGGCGTCGGACCCCTAGCTCGATGGCGATTCGCAATCCGTTGATCAGAGCCTCGTACTCAGCCACATTGTTGGACGCCGGGAAATGAAGGCGGAGCACGTAGCGCAGGTGTTTCCCGAGGGGCGAGACGAAAAGCAGGCCCACGCCAGCTCCCGTCTTCATCAGCGACCCGTCGAAAAACATGGTCCAGAGCTCTGGTTGGATCGGAGCCGTTGGTAACTGGGTATCGACCCATTCGGCTACGAAATCCGCCAGTACCTGGGACTTGATGGCCTTCCGAGGGGCAAACGAGATTGCCTCGCCCATGATTTCCACCGCCCACTTTGCGATCCGTCCTGAGGCTTCTCGGCACTGGATGATCTCCCCCAGGGGGAAGGATGACACCACAGTCACCGGATGGGACTCGAAGTAATGTCGCAGCTTTCGCCTCGTCAGGATCACTGCATATAGCAGCTTCTGGACTTGTGGGTAGCGGATCTTGGTCTCGGACAGCACTTCGCTGACGAAGTAAACTGGCCTCTGGATGGGCAAAGCATGCCCCTCTTCCTGCCTTTCGACTACGATCGCGGCGCTGACCACCTGAGTGGTTGCGGCGACGTAGACCAAGAGGGTTTCTCCATCAGCTGGGGGCACTAAGATGGGCGCCTGGGTGAGGAGCGCCTTCAGGTTCCCGAGGGCTTCCTCGGCCTCGGGAGTCCAAGTGAAGCACTCGGCCTTCCTTAAGAGGCGGTACAGGGGCAGGCCTCTTTCGCCGAGGCGCGAGATGAAACGGCTCAAGGCCGCGAGGCATCCCATGACCCTCTGTACGCCTTTTAAGTCCTTGATGGGCCCCATGTTTGTGATTGCTGCGATCTTCTCCGAGTTGGCTTCGATGCCCCGCTCGGAGATGATGAATCCCAAGAGCATGCCTCGGGGCACCCCGAAGACGCACTTCTCGGGATTAAGCTTGACGCCCTTCGCCTTGAGACACCGGAATGTCAGTTCGAGGTCGGAGAGAAGGTCGGAGGCTTTCCTCGTCTTGACTACGATGTCATCGACGTAGGCCTCGACCGTGCGACCAATGTGTTCGCCGAACACATGGTTCATGCACCGCTGGTACGTCGCACCCGCGTTTCTCAACTCGAACGGCATTGTGACATAACAGTACATGCCGAAGGGCGTGATGAAAGAAGTCGCGAGCTGGTCGGACTCTTTCATCTTGATTTGATGATACCCTGAGTAGGCGTCGAGGAAAGACAGGGTTTCGCACCCTGCAGTGGAGTCCACAATTTGGTCGATGCGAGGTAGAGGGTAGGGGACCTTCGGACATGCTTTGTTGAGACCAGTGTAGTCTACACACATCCGCCACTTCCCCCCTTTTTTCCTCACAAGTACAGGGTTGGCAAGCCATTCGGGATGGAATACCTCTTTAATGAACCCTGCTGCCATCAGCTTGTGGACCTCCTCGCCTATCACCCTGCGCCTTTCCTCATCGAATCGGCGCAGAGGCTGTCTGACCGGCCGGGCTCCGGCCCGAATATCCAGCGAGTGCTCGGCGACATCCCTCGGTATGCCGGGCATGTCCGAGGGACTCCACGCAAAAACGTCGGCGTTTGCGCGGAGAAAGTCGACGAGCACTGCTTCCTATTTGGGGTCGAGCCCGGAACCGATCCGGATCTGCTTGGAGGTGTCGCCACTGGGGTCGAGAGGGACGGCCTTAACCGTCTCCGCTGGCTCGAAGTTGCCGGCATGCCGCTTTACGTCCGGCACCTCTCGGGAGAGGCTTTCCAGGTCGGCAATGAGGGCCTCGGACTCGGCGAGGGCCTCGGCGTACTCCACGCACTCCACATCGCATTCGAATGCGTGTTTGTACGTGGGGCCGACGGTGATGACCCCGTTGGGGCCCGGCATCTTGAGCTTCAGGTAGGTGTAGTTGGGGATGGCCATGAACTTCGCGTAGCATGGCCTTCCCAACACCGCGTGGTAGGTTCCTCGGAACCCGACCACCTCGAACGTCAAAGTCTCCCTTCGGAAGTTGGAGGGTGTTCCGAAGCAGACAGAGAGGTCGAGCTGTCCGAGGGGCTGGACACGCTTCCCGGGGACGATCCCATGGAAGGGCGCAGCGCCTGCTCGGACGGATGACAGGTCAATGCGCAGGAGCCTGAGGGTCTCAGCGTAGATGATGTTGAGGCAGCTGCCTCCATCCATCAGGACCTTGGTGAGCCTGACGTCGCCGATGACGGGGTCGACGACGAGCGGGTACTTCCCCGGGCTCGGCACGTGGTCGGGGTGGTCGTCCCGGTCGAAGGTGATGGGCTTGTCGGACCAGTCTAGGTAGACTGGCGCCGCCACCTTCACCGAGCAGACCTCCCGACGCTCTTGCTTACGATGCCGAGCCGAGGCATTCGCCGCATGCCCTCCGTAGATCATGAAGCAGTCGCGGACCTCTGGGAACTCTCCTGCTTGGCGATCCTCCCTTTTGTCGTCGTCGCGGGCCTTGCCACCCTCTGCGGGCGGCCCGGCCCTGTGGAAGTGGCGCCGAAGCATGACGCACTCCTCGAGGGTGTGCTTGACGGGCCCCTGATGGTAGGGGCACGTCTCCTTGAGTGCCTTGTCGAAGAGGTTAGCACCTCCGGGGGGCTTCCGAGGGTTCTTGTGCTCGGCGGCGGCGACAAGGTCTGCATCGGGAACGTCGTGCTTCGCTTGCGACTTCCTCCTGCCTTTCTTCTTGGCGCCGCGCGGAGTGGACGCCTCGGGGGCATCTTCCGACGGGCGGCCCTGGGGCTGCTTGTCCTTTCGGAAGATGGCCTCTACCGCCTCCTGGCCGGAGGCGAACTTGGTGGCGATGTCCATCAGCTCGCTCGCCCTGGTGGGGGTCTTGCGACCCAGCTTGCTCACCAGGTCGCGGCAGGTGGTGCCGGCGAGGAACGCGCCGATGACATCGGAGTCGGTGATGTTGGGCAGCTCGGTGCGCTGCTTCGAGAACCGCCGGATGTAGTCTCGGAGAGACTCTCCCAGCAGTTGCCGACAGCTTCGGAGGTCCCAGGAATTCCCGGGGCGCACGTACGTGCCCTGGAAGTTCCCGGCAAAAGCCTGGACCAGATCCTCCTAGTTGGAAATCTGCCCCGGGGGCAGGTGCTCCAACCAGGCACGAGCCGTGTCGGAGAGAAACAGGGGGAGGTTTCGGATGATGAGGTTGTCATCGTCCGTCCCACCCAGTTGACAGGCCAGGCGGTAGTCCGCAAGCCACAATTCCGGTCTCGTCTCCCCCGAGTACTTCGTGACAGTAGTCGGGGGTCGGAATCGGGGCGGAAACGGCGCCCGCCGAATGGCTCGGCTAAAGACCTGCGGACCGGGTGGTTCGGGCGAGGGACTCCGATCCTCCCCGCTGTCGTAGCGTCCCCACGCCTGGGGTGATAGCCTCGGCGCACCCTCTCGTCGAGGCGTGCCCGACGGTCACGATGAGGGTGCTCGTCGCCAAGGTGGCCCGGGGCCGCAGGCGCGGTGTTGCGCGTGCGCCCGGTGAAGACCGAGGCTTCCCGCGTGAGTCGGGAAGTCGCGGCACGAGGTTCTGAGGGGTATCCCTGCCTTCGGGAGGCAGAGCTCTCGGCCCGCCGGGCCGCAGCGCCTTCCAGGAGATGCTTGAGTTCTCCCTGGATTCGCCGACCCTCGGTGGTTGATGACTCCGGCATTGCGCGGAGGAGCATCGCTGCAGCGGCCAGGTCCTGACCGGTTCCGCCGGACGCGGGTGGCGGCCTGTCCCTGGCATCGTTGGCGATGCGGTGCTGGAGACCTTGGGGCAGGTGACGTATTCCTCCGGCCGGGGGTTGGCTCGCCCATACCTGCCCGATGTTCTGGCGGATTGCCTCGAGCGCTCCTGCTCCCTCATCGAGCCCGGCCTGCGCCCCGCGGACTTGCTCGAGCTGTGGGTCGTGACCCCCCGCCGGAACGGGGACCACAGCTAGCTCCCGCGGGATGTCAGCGCGAGGCGCTGGCCTAGGGGGATCACCATCCTCCGGCATGCCGAGACAGCCGCCTCCGGAGGGATCCCCTAGCTCGATGTGGAAACATTCGCGACTCGGGCCGCAGTCCTTGTCGCCAAGGCTGCGGCTGCCGTCGGAACAGTCGGAGAGGTAGTAGTCACATGCGGTCATGAAGTCCCGCATGGCACTAGGGTTGCCAGATCCGGAGAAATCCCAGCAGATGCTGGGGTCGTCATCTTCCTCGGACCCAGAGGGTCCGTAGGTCGAGACACCCGTCAATCGGTCCCAAGGCGACCGCACACGAAACCCCAGAGAGGTTGCACTCGCCTCAATGTGAGCGCCCGCCAAAGCGAGGTCGCCAGGCGGGCTGAGGCCGAGTCGAAATGACGAAAGATGGGGAGCAGTCGGTACCTTTTTGTCGACGAGGGGCGATGAAGTCACGTCGGGGGCTGACCGCGCCGTCGACTTGGGTACGAGGGCGACGTCCTGCAGGCCCTCCGTGAGCGCGCTGGCGTCGTCCACTTGCTCGGGGTCGACGTGTTGCGGGGGGATGGCGCTCGCGTTTGCCTCGAACGCGAGGGCGACGCTTGGCGTGTCCTCCGTTGAGGCGCCGGGGATGTCGATTTGCTCAACAGCCGTCGGAGCGCGATCTCCCGCTTGGCCCCGGTTGCCCCGCCTCCTCCTCCTCCGATGGCGAGGGAGAGGATGGGGCAAGCTCGAAAGTTGTCCTTCCCCCACGCGGGAAAGACGTCGTCGATTCCGCCGCCGGCGGGCGGGCTGTCCGCCGCCATTGTCGCTACCGCGCGGCGGTGGAAGGAGTACCATGTCGTAGTTGCCGTCGAGAGACATGAACTCGAGGTTCCCGAAACGGAGCACCGTCCCGGGTTGAAGAGGTTGTTGGAGACTGCCCATCTGGAGCTTGACGGGAAATCGAACGTCAACACGCAGCGTGCCCCTACCTGGCGCGCCAACTGTCGGCGTTCCGAGACCGGGGGGTCCCCGAGCCGACGAGTGAGAGTGCCGCGTGCCCCAGCCCAGATGGGTCGAGCGCGTGGGCGAGCGCGAAGGGGGGAACAGAGAGAGAGAGGTCGGTGGCCGGAGCCGGGTCGTGAGGGAGTTGGAGAATTCCCGCGGCCTTCGTGTTCGTCCCGCGCCCAGGTCGGGTGCGCTTGCAGTAGGGGGTTACAAGCGTCCGCGCGAGGTGAGGGAGAGCGAGCGGCCCCTAGAGAGCGCCTGCCGCTGCCCTTCGTCCCCGCGAGGCCAACCTTCTCTAAGAAGGCCCTGGTCCTTCCTTTTATAGTCGTAAGGAGTGGATCCAGGTGTACAGAATGGGGGTGTAGCAAGGTGCTACGTGTCTAGCGAGGGAGAGCTAGCGCCTAAGTACATGCCAAGGTGGCAGCCGGAGAGGTCTTGGCACCCTGTTGTTGTGGCGTCGTGGCTGTTGGAGGAGTAACGGAGCCGGACGGGGGGACAGCTGTCGGAGTGGCTGGGCCCTTGCTGACGTCCTCCTGCTTTCGTAAGGGAGCTGAGAGCCGCCGTCGTCATGGTCTAGCGGGGCGCCATCATTTGCCTATCTGGCGTAGCCGGCCAGATGGGACGCCAGTCTTGTTCTCTGCGACCCAAGTCGGCTCAGGGCAGGGTGACGATGACGCTTCTTGTTGACGTGGCGGTCTCGTGTCCTAGGTCGGGCATCGTGGAGGCTCCTCCGAAGCCGAGGTCGAGTCCGTCCTGCAAGACAGAGGCAGAGTCCGAGCCCTGGGTCGGGCGAGGCGGAGATCGTTCGGCAGAGGCCGAGGCGGAGTCCGAGCCCTGGGTCGGGCGAGGCGGAGTTCGTCGTATTCCGAGGCCTTAGCCCGAGTCCGAGCCCTGGGGTCGGGCGGAGCGGAGTTCGCCGTCTTCCGGGGCCTTAGCCCGAGTCCGAGCCCTGGGGTCGGGCGGAGCGGAGTTCGCCGTCTTCCGGGGCCTTAGCCCGAGTCCGAGCCCTGGGGTCGGGCGGAGTGGAGTTCGCCGTCTTCCGGGGCCTTAGCCCGAGTCCGAGCCCTGGGGTCGGGCGGAGCGGAGTCTCCTATGGCACCTCTGGCGAAGTCTGGTCGCCCGTCGGTCTTACCTTTTGCGTTGCGGTTGGCGCGGTGATTTAGTCAGGGTTTCTTCTTATCGAAGGCGGGGCCTAGGGCGAGCCGGAGATGCGTCTGCCGTGAAAGAGGAGGCCTCAGGCGAGACGGAGTCATCTTAGGGTCGGCTGCCCTCGCCCGAGGCTAGGCTCGGGCGTGGCGTGGTCAAGTCACTCGTATGGACTGATCCCTGACTTAATCAAACCCATCAGGCCTCTGCAGCTTTATGCTGATGGGGGTTACCAGCTGAGAATTAGGCGTCTTGAGGGTACCCCTAATTATGGTCCCCGACACTTCTTAATCAAACGGACCACTTAGACCCCGCAAGGACCACTACACACTCTTTGTCGGCGTTCCGAGACCGGGGGGTACCCGAGCCGACGAGTGAGAGTGCCGCGTGCCCCAGCCCAGATGGGTCGAGCGCGTGGGCGAGCGCGAAGGGGGGAACAGAGAGAGAGAGGTCGGTGGCCGGAGCCGGGTCGTGAGGGAGTCGGAGAATTCCCGCGGCCTTCGTGTTCGTCCCGCGCCCAGGTCGGGTGCGCTTGCAGTAGGGGGTTACAAGCGTCCGCGCGAGGTGAGGGAGAGCGAGCGGCCCCTAGAGAGCGCCTGCCCCTGCCCTTCGTCCCCGCGAGGCCAACCTTCTCTAAGAAGGCCCTGGTCCTTCCTTTTATAGTCGTAAGGAGTGGATCCAGGTGTACAGAATGGGGGTGTAGCAAGGTGCTACGTGTCTAGCGAGGGAGAGCTAGCGCCTAAGTACATGCCAAGGTGGCAGCCGGAGAGGTCTTGGCACCCTGTTGTTGTGGCGTCGTGGCTGTTGGAGGAGTAACGGAGCCGGACGGGGGGACAGCTGTCGGAGTGGCTGGGCCCTTGCTGACGTCCTCCTGCTTTCGTAAGGGAGCTGAGAGCCGCCGTCGTCATGGTCTAGCGGGGCGCCATCATTTGCCTATCTGGCGTAGCCGGCCAGATGGGACGCCAGTCTTGTTCTCTGCGACCCAAGTCGACTCAGGGCAGGGTGACGATGACGCTTCCTGTTGACGTGGCGGTCTCGTGTCCTAGGTCGGGCGTCGTGGAGGCTCCTCCGAAGCCGAGGTCGAGTCCGTCCTGCAAGACAGAGGCAGAGTCCGAGCCCTGGGTCGGGCGAGGCGGAGATCGTTCGGCAGAGGCCGAGGCGGAGTCCGAGCCCTGGGTCGGGCGAGGCGGAGTTCGTCGTCTTCCGAGGCCTTAGCCCGAGTCCGAGCCCTGGGGTCGGGCGGAGCGGAGTTCGCCGTCTTCCGGGGCCTTAGCCCGAGTCCGAGCCCTGGGGTTGGGCGGAGCGGAGTTCGCCGTCTTCCGGGGCCTTAGCCCGAGTCCGAGCCCTGGGGTCGGGCGGAGCGGAGTTCGCCGTCTTCCGGGGCCTTAGCCCGAGTCCGAGCCCTGGGTCGGGCGGAGCGGAGTTCGCCGTCTTCCGGGGCCTTAGCCCGAGTCCGAGCCCTGGGGTCGGGCGGAGCGGAGTCTCCTATGGCACCTCTGGCGAAGTCTGGTCGCCCGTCGGTCTTACCTTTTGCGTTGCGGTTGGCGCGATGATTTAGTCAGGGTTTCTTCTTATCGAAGGCGGGGCCTAGGGCGAGCCGGAGATGCGTCTGCCGTGAAAGAGGAGGCCTCAGGCGAGACGGAGTCATCTTAGGGTCGGCTGCCCTCGCCCGAGGCTAGGCTCGGGCGTGGCGTGGTCAAGTCACTCGTATGGACTGATCCCTGACTTAATCAAACCCATCAGGCCTCTGCAGCTTTATGCTGATGGGGGTTACCAGCTGAGAATTAGGCGTCTTGAGGGTACCCCTAATTATGGTCCCCGACAGTAGCCCCCGAGCCTCGAAGAGAGTGTTAACACTCGCTTGGAGGCTTGCGTCGCACTTTTTTGCAAGGGGACCAGCCTTTCTCGGTGGTACTTGGTTCCGGTGGGTGCGCGCGAGCGCACCCGCCGGGTGTAGCCCCCGAGGCCTCGGAGGAGTGGTTTCACTCCTTCGAGGTCTTAATGCCTTGCGCAATGCTTCGGCTGGTCTGGCGGTTCCCTCATGCGAGCAGGGCGTAACCCAGGTGCACTGTCGGGGCCCAAGTTCTCGGGCTGGTATGTTGACGCTGTCAACAGTTCGGCCGGAGCCGGGTTTGCGAGAGCAGCCCCCGAGCCTTCGCACGGAGCGAGAGGACGATCAGGGACAGACTCGACTTTTTATATACGCCCCTACGTCGCCTTTCCGCAAGGAGGAGGGGGGGAGTGCGCCATGTTACCCTCGATGGGCACCGAACATGGTGTCTCCGGTGAGCTGCAATCGGGTAATCCGAGTGGACGTCCGTGCCCCGTTCGTTGGGGGTCGGCTGGGGGCCCGGAGGCACGCCCAAAAGTACCTGCGGGTGATCTGCCGGACCCGGTCCCCTAGCGACGGGGTCCGAGGGCTCGTTGCCTCCCTCCGATGGGATTCCGTTACAGAGTCGTTCCCGCTGGTCTCGGAAATGTCCTAGGGTACCTCGGGAGCGCAGCCCGAGCCTTGGTTATGTATCGAACGTACCCCTGGTCATCCCTCGCTCGGCGTCTGGGGCGACTGTGAACCCTTCGACAGGCCAGCCTTCGAACCCCTGATCAGTAGGGGGCACGGAGCCCGAGTAGCCTGAGGCGGTCGTGGAACCTTTCGGGGGCCGACCTTCGAACCCCTGACCAGTAGTGGGTGTCGGGCCCACGCGATCTGAGGCGGCTGTTGAACCCTTCGGGGGGCCAGCCTTCGAACCCCTGATCAGTAGGGAGGCTCGGAGCCTAGTTCCTTCACGGGGAAGGATCCCTTTGGGGTTATCCCCCTTCTCGGTCCCTGTTGCAAGAGATAGAGAAAGAAGGAAAAGGGAAAAAGGATTCGAAATTGAACGTCGTGGCGTACCTTTTTCGGCGTGGTCGTTTTGGCGAAGGCGAAACGTCACCAGCCGCTCCGCCCGTAGCGCTATCCGTCAAGCCGCGGAGTTAATGCGCCGGGGTGAGTAGTTGGCGAGGTTGCCGTTGCGCGTGCGCGAGCCGTTCGAGGTACGGGTCACGGGCGCGTCGTCTTCACGCCGTGAGAGGGGGCTCTCTTGCTGCCTCCGGATGGGACATGAGCTTGGCAGATGGCGTGACCGCTGCTCTCGCGCGCCTGCCACCGTCATTACTGCCGGCCCATTTTTGACCGCTTTTGACCGCTGCACCAGGCTGGCGCTGCTGGGTCGCGGGCTGGGTCGCCTCGAATCGCGGCATCGGTTCCGCAATCGAGGAGGTGTGGTGGTGAAGCGAGTGGCATAGCGGTTCGCATGCAGCGCCCGGCGCGCCAGTTGCACGACGCGTGGGCTTGAGCCGTCGCGCTGGCCTGTCAGGAGTCGGAGAGGCGCGTCCACTTGGCGCGGTTGCATGCCGCCTGCATGGCCGCCTGCCCCTTTCGCCCGCTGGTCCGAGCAAAAGTGGAGGGTTACTTGTAACCGCTGGGCGGTTGCATGCGTCGTGTGCGTCGGTTCGGCTTCTTCTGCTCAGAGCCGGTCTGTATGACAGGCGGGCCCCAGCCCCCGCGCCGCAGGGAAGGGCTTTGGAGGCGTGTTGGAGAAGACTCAGCCCGTGACGGTCGAGGGTGCAAGCAGGGGGAGTTGCCTTTAAAAGGAGGGCGCCCCCTTTCGTAAGGTGACCATGTCTCCTTCTTCCCCCCATGCATTGTGTCTCTCCGTCTTCCGAGCCCCCGGATGGGGGGAAACCGCCGTCTTTTCGCCCAATCGCCGGAGGAACGCAACTCCGTGGGAGTTGGTACCTTTCAGCCATCGTTCGGCTTCAAGGATTTTCATCAGGCAGCCCGGTTGCCCCCCTCGGCTGGGGGTCACCCGAGACGGTGACCACCAGCTCCTGGGTGGGGAGGGGCAAACCGGGCTGCGGTCCCGGCCCCGCCCTCAGTGTCAAGGATTTTCATCACCTGGCCAAGAGGGAGGACGAGGCGAGTCAGGGAGCTGTCTCCGTGTGGGTCGGTTGCCCTCTTCTTCCCCGTGCGCCTGGGGGAGAACGGCATCCTCCAGCATCACGGAGACTTCCTCCAGCCATGTCGGAAGTAGCGGGTCCTGGGGCGTCGGCGGACGGAAGTGGCTTCTCTACCGACGAGATTGCCGACTCCGTCAGTAGCCCTGGGTCTCCGTCTCCCGGCCTGAATGGCTGGCTCTCGTCCTCGGGGGGTGAGAGTTTTTCCGCTGCCCCGCAGGCCCGCCCCTATCGAGTGGGGTTGTTCGTACCTGCGGGGGGGGGGGGGGAACCGGAGTTCCGCCTGTAACGGCACTTCGAGTGCCGGGTTTTTTTGTCCATTTCGGCTTTCGGGGCCTGAACATGTATGTAACTTACGGCACAGAGCCGTGTTTTTTCCTCATTTCCGAGCACTAAGACTCGCCTGTTGTTTGCCTAAACCGCTTCACCAAGCGTGAGTCGCCCCGTGTCAAGGTGACGAGTGAGGTATCCGTATCCCGGAGGCGTAGGAATCCCTCGGCTCGGTCGGACCTGTTGTCCGAGGCTCCTCTAGCTTAGTTAAAGTGACCCCTCGGCCGCTCTTCGACGAGCCGAGGCCAGGGGTAGCGATATCAGCATGAGCAGAGGCGGAGTTGGCTCGGAAATGAAACCTAGTTGGCCGGAGCCTAGCCGGGTTGTCCGTTGGCAGGATCAATGTCGGAGCTGTTCAGCCGAGGCTTCGGACCGAGCTGGCGCCCTCGGAAGGAGGTCGGCCGAGGCCCCGGAGGTGGCCGGCCGAGCCGTCCGCTCGGGCCGGGTTCTCGGAGAAGTCCCTGGCAGAGATTGCTCGAGCGTGGTGATGACGTCGTCCTTCGGAGCAGAGGCCCTCGGACCGCGTCTCCGTCCGAGGCTAGGTCGGGCCTTGCCGAAGGTGTTGTCGACGCCGAGGGTGTCATCGCCCTCTTCCAGCGTCAAGATCCGAGCCTGCAGGGTCAAATCGTCTTGTAGCGTGGGCCTTGCGCGGCCGTTGAGGCCAGAACACATACCCTTGTTGCGTTATAAAGCTGCGTCTCTTTTCCTCTTGTTTCGAGTATCTGGACTTTTTGTCAGTAGCAGGGATGCTAGTGCGAGCAAGAGTTGCTTCTCACGGAAGGTGATGAGTGAGGTATCCGTATCCCGGAGGCGTGGGAGTCCCTCGGCTCGGTCGGCCTTGCCGCTTACGCGTACTTTTACCCATCCATGAGGCCCTGTCGCCGACTCGGTCTAGAAGGCTCGAAGAATCGCTTTGACAGAAGAGCTTCCGTACGTAAAGACTCGTTCGATCCGCGGGTTCACCTTATCCGAGCGCGAGTTACTTATCGCAGAAGGTGATGAGTGAGGTATCCGTATCCCGGAGGCGTAGGAGTCCCTCGGCTCGGTCAGCCTTGCCGCTTACGTGTACTCCGTCGTTTCCAGGACCCACTTTTCGAAGTAATCAAAAAGCACGAAAGATGTTCTGGTAAAAGAGATTTTTTGTTCGAGGAAAGTTTCGACGCAGAGGGGGTTTCCCCCCTTTTAGCCCCCGAGGGAGGGTCGGGCTTTGCCGAGGCGAGGCTGACCCTTCCTTGTTGACTAAACTTTTGCGTGGGTGCGAGGTATATAAACAACTTGGAAACATCTTAAGGGTAGAAGCGACGTAGCTGTTGGATGTTCCAAGCGTTGCCGTAGACCTCGCCTTGACTGTTGGCCAGCTTGTACGTTCCGGGCTTCAGAACTTTGGCGATGACGAACGGCCCCTCCCAGGGGGGCGTGAGTTTGTGCCTCCCTCGGGCGTCTTGCCGCAGCCGAAGCACCAGATCGCCCACCTGGAGATCTCGGGGTCGGACCCCTCGGGCGTGGTAGCGTCGTAGTGACTGCTGATACCGCGCCGAGTGTAGTAAGGCCCTGTCCCGAGCCTCGTCCAGCTGGTCCAGCGAGTCTTCTCGGCCAGCTTGGTTGCTTTCTTCGTTGTAGGCCCTCGTCCTCGGGGAGCCGTATTCCAGGTCCGTGGGTAGGATGGCCTCGGCCCCGTAGACCAGGAAGAACGGCGTGAAACCCGTGGCTCGGCTTGGCGTCGTCCTTAGGCTCCAGACCACCGAGGGGAGTTCCTTCATCCACCGCTTGCCGAATTTGTTGAGGTTGTTGTAGATCCGAGGCTTGAGCCCTTGTAGGATCATGCCATTGGCACGCTCTACTTGCCCATTCGACATGGGATGAGCTACGGCGGCCCAATCCACCCGGATGTTGTGATCCTCGCAAAAATCCAAGAATTTTTTGCCGGTGAACTGGGTGCCATTGTCGGTGATGATTGAGTTCGGGACCCCGAAGCGGTGGATGATGTTGGTGAAGAACACCACCGCCTGCTCGGACCTGATGCTGTTCAGGGGTCAGACCTCGATCCACTTGGAGAATTTGTCGATGGCGACCAGCAGGTGCGTGTAGCCCCCGGGCGCCTTCTGCAAGGGGCCGACGAGGTCCAGACCCCACACAGCAAAAGGCCAGGTGATGGGTATCGTCTGCAGAGCCTGAGCGGGCAGGTGGGTCTGCTTCGCATAGAATTGGCACCCTTCGCAGGCGCGGACAATTCTAGTGGCGTCGGCCACCGCCGTTGGCCAGTAGAAGCCTTGGCGGAAAGCGTTCCCGACGAGGGTTCGAGGTGCTGCATGATGACCGCAAGCCCCCGAGTGTATT
Organism: Zea luxurians; assembly: GCA_029449295.1. Classification (NCBI taxonomy): domain Eukaryota; kingdom Viridiplantae; phylum Streptophyta; class Magnoliopsida; order Poales; family Poaceae; genus Zea; species Zea luxurians. The sequence goes on from JAOPSE010000107.1 coordinate 287,620, forward strand.
TCCCGCAGGAGTTCCTGGCCTTCGGCGATGGAGATGCATCGCTGGAGGATGCCCGAGGGGCTTCGGTGGTAGAGCTCCTTCTCATCGCCCAGCAAGACGAACGATTTGGCGCGTCGCACTACCCGCCGAGCCTCGGCTCGGTCGAGGGGCGAACGAGATTGCCTCCTCAATGCGCAGGTACGGGGTTTGCCAATCTTGATCTGGCACGACCCCGTTCTGCTCCTCCTCAATGCGCAGCGCTTCGCCCTCGGGCTCCGAGGGTTCCTCGGGTTGAGCCGAGGATGGCTCGGGCTGGGCCGAGGTCACCTCGGATGAGGCCGAGGGTGCTTCGGGCTCGAGCGCGTCATCCATCTTGACGGAGGGTTGGTGCAGATCCCGGGAGAAGACGTCCGGGGGGACCGTCGTTCGCCCCGAGGCTATCTTCGCCAGCTCGTCCGCAGTCTCGTTGTAGCGCCGGGCGATGTGGTTAAGCTCGAGCCCGTAGAACTTGTCTTCCAGGCGTCGAACCTCCTCACAGTAAGCCTCCATCTTTGGGTCGCGGCAGAGGGAGTTCTTCATGACTTGGTCGATGACGAGCTGCGAGTCGCCACGTGCATCGAGGCGTCGGACCCCTAGCTCGATGGCGATTCGCAATCCGTTGATTAGAGCCTCGTACTCAGCCACATTGTTGGACGCCGGGAAATGAAGGCGGAGCACGTAGCGCAGGTGTTTCCCGAGGGGCGAGACGAAAAGCAGGCCCGCGCCAGCTCCCGTCTTCATCAGCGACCCGTCGAAAAACATGGTCCAGAGCTCTGGTTGGATCGGAGCCGTTGGTAACTGGGTATCGACCCATTCGGCTACGAAATCCGCCAGTACCTGGGACTTGATGGCCTTCCGAGGGGCGAACGAGATTGCCTCGCCCATGATTTCCACCGCCCACTTCGCGATCCGTCCTGAGGCTTCTCGGCACTGGATGATCTCCCCCAGGGGGAAGGATGACACCACAGTCACCGGATGGGACTCGAAGTAATGTCGCAGCTTTCGCCTCGTCAGGATCACTGCATATAGCAGCTTCTGGACTTGTGGGTAGCGGATCTTGGTCTCGGACAGCACTTCGCTGACGAAGTAAACTGGCCTCTGGATGGGCAAAGCATGCCCCTCTTCCTGCCTTTCGACTACGATCGCGGCGCTGACCACCTGAGTGGTTGCGGCGATGTAGACCAAGAGGGTTTCTCCATCAGCTGGGGGCACTAAGATGGGCGCCTGGGTGAGGAGCGCCTTCAGGTTCCCGAGGGCTTCCTCGGCCTCGGGAGTCCAAGTGAAGCACTCGGCCTTCCTTAAGAGGCGGTACAGGGGCAGGCCTCTTTTGCCGAGGCGCGAGATGAAACGGCTCAAGGCCGCGAGGCATCCCATGACCCTCTGTACGCCTTTTAAGTCCTTGATGGGCCCCATGTTTGTGATTGCTGCGATCTTCTCCGGGTTGGCTTCGATGCCCCGCTCGGAGACGATGAATCCCAAGAGCATGCCTCGGGGCACCCCGAAGACGCACTTCTCGGGATTAAGCTTGACGCCCTTCGCCTTGAGACACCGGAATGTCAGTTCGAGGTCGGAGAGAAGGTCGGAGGCTTTCCTCGTCTTGACTACGATGTCATCGACGTAGGCCTCGACCGTGCGACCAATGTGTTCGCCGAACACATGGTTCATGCACCGCTGGTACGTCGCACCCGCGTTTCTCAACCCGAACGGCATTGTGACATAACAGTACATGCCGAAGGGCGTGATGAAAGAAGTCGCGAGCTGGTCGGACTCTTTCATCTTGATTTGATGATACCCTGAGTAGGCGTCGAGGAAAGACAGGGTTTCGCACCCTGCAGTGGAGTCCACAATTTGGTCGATGCGAGGTAGAGGGTAGGGGACCTTCGGACATGCTTTGTTGAGACCAGTGTAGTCTACACACATCCGCCACTTCCCCCCTTTTTTCCTCACAAGTACAGGGTTGGCAAGCCATTCGGGATGGAATACCTCTTTAATGAACCCTGCTGCCATCAGCTTGTGGACCTCCTCGCCTATCACCCTGCGCCTTTCCTCATCGAATCGGCGCAGAGGCTGTCTGACCGGCCGGGCTCCGGCCCGAATATCCAGCGAGTGCTCGGCGACATCCCTCGGTATGCCGGGCATGTCCGAGGGACTCCACGCAAAAACGTCGGCGTTTGCGCGGAGAAAGTCGACGAGCACTGCTTCCTATTTGGGGTCGAGCCCGGAACCGATCCGGATCTGCTTGGAGGTGTCGCCACTGGGGTCGAGAGGGACGGCCTTAACCGTCTCCGCTGGCTCGAAGTTGCCGGCATGCCGCTTTACGTCCGGCACCTCTCGGGAGAGGCTTTCCAGGTCGGCAATGAGGGCCTCGGACTCGGTGAGGGCCTCGGCGTACTCCACGCACTCCACATCGCATTCGAATGCGTGTTTGTACGTGGGGCCGACGGTGATGACCCCGTTGGGGCCCGGCATCTCGAGCTTCAGGTAGGTGTAGTTGGGGATGGCCATGAACTTCGCGTAGCATGGCCTTCCCAACACCGCGTGGTAGGTTCCTCGGAACCCGACCACCTCGAACGTCAAAGTCTCCCTTCGGAAGTTGGAGGGTGTCCCGAAGCAGACAGAGAGGTCGAGCTGTCCGAGGGGCTGGACACGCTTCCCAGGGACGATCCCATGGAAGGGCGCAGCGCCTGCTCGGACGGATGACAGGTCGATGCGCAGGAGCCTGAGGGTCTCAGCGTAGATGATGTTGAGGCAGCTGCCTCCATCCATCAGGACCTTGGTGAGCCTGACGTCGCCGATGACGAGGTCGACGACGAGCGGGTACTTCCCCGGGCTCGGCACGTGGTCGGGGTGGTCGTCCCGGTCGAAGGTGATGGGCTTGTCGGACCAGTCTAGGTAGACTGGCGCCGCCACCTTCACCGAGCAGACCTCCCGACGCTCTTGCTTACGATGCCGGGCCGAGGCGTTCGCCGCATGCCCTCCGTAGATCATGAAGCAGTCGCGGACCTCTAGGAACTCTCCTGCTTGGCGATCCTCCCTTTTGTCGTCGTCGCGGGCCTTGCCACCCTCTGCGGGCGGCCCGGCCCTGTGGAAGTGGCGTCGAAGCATGACGCACTCCTCGAGGGTGTGCTTGACGGGCCCCTGATGGTAGGGGCACGTCTCCTTGAGTGCCTTGTCGAAGAGGTTAGCACCTCCGGGGGGCTTCCGAGGGTTCTTGTGCTCGGCGGCGGCGACAAGGTCTGCATCGGGAACGTCGCGCTTCGCTTGCGACTTCCTCCTGCCTTTCTTCTTGGCGCCGCGCGGAGTGGACGCCTCGGGGGCATCTTCCGACGGGCGGCCCTGGGGCTGCTTGTCCTTTCGGAAGATGGCCACTACCGCCTCCTGGCCGGAGGCGAACTTGGTGGCGATGTCCATCAGCTCGCTCGCCCTGGTGGGGGTCTTGCGACCCAGCTTGCTCACCAGGTCGCGGCAGGTGGTGCCGGCGAGGAACGCGCCGATGACATCGGAGTCGGTGATGTTGGGCAGCTCGGTGCGCTGCTTCGAGAACCGCCGGATGTAGTCTCGGAGAGACTCTCCCGGCAGTTGCCGACAGCTTCGGAGGTCCCAGGAATTCCCGAGGCGCACGTACGTGCCCTGGAAGTTCCCGGCAAAAGCCTGGACCAGATCCTCCCAGTTGGAAATCTGCCCCGGGGGCAGGTGCTCCAACCAGGCACGAGCGGTGTCGGAGAGAAACAGGGGGAGGTTTCGGATGATGAGGTTGTCATCGTCCGTCCCACCCAGTTGACAGGCCAGGCGGTAGTCCGCAAGCCACAATTCCGGTCTCGTCTCCCCCGAGTACTTCGTGACAGTAGTCGGGGGTCGGAATCGGGGCGGAAACGGCGCCCGCCGAATGGCTCGGCTAAAGACCTGCGGACCGGGTGGTTCGGGCGAGGGACTCCGATCCTCCCCGCTGTCGTAGCGTCCCCCACGCCTGGGGTGATAGCCTCGGCGCACCCTCTCGTCGAGGCGTGCCCGACGGTCACGATGAGGGTGCTCGTCGCCGAGGTGGCCCGGGGCCGCAGGCGCGGTGTTGCGCGTGCGCCCGGTGAAGACCGAGGCTTCCCGCGTGAGTCGGGAAGTCGCGACACGAGGTTCTGAGGGGTATCCCTGCCTTCGGGAGGCAGAGCTCTCGGCCCGCCGGGCCGCAGCGCCTTCCAGGAGATGCTTGAGTTCTCCCTGGATTCGCCGACCCTCGGTGGTTGATGATTCCGGCATTGCGCGGAGGAGCATCGCTGCAGCGGCCAGGTCCTGACCGGTTCCGCCGGACGCGGGTGGCGGCCTGTCCCTGGCATCGTTGGCGATGCGGTGCTGGAGACCTTGGGGCAGGTGATGTATTCCTCCAGCCGGGGGTTGGCTCGCCCATACCTGCCCGATGTTCTGGCGGATTGCCTCGAGCGCTCCTGCTCCCTCATCGAGCCCGGCCTGCGCCCCGCGGACTTGCTCGAGCTGTGGGTCGTGACCCCCCGCCGGAACGGGGACCACAGCTAGCTCCCGCGGGATGTCGGCGCGAGGCGCTGGCCTAGGGGGATCACCATCCTCCGGCATGCCGAGACAGCCGCCTTCGGAGGGATCCCCTAGCTCGATGTGGAAACATTCGCGACTCGGGCCGCAGTCCTTGTCGCCAAGGCTGCGGCTGCCGTCGGAACAGTCGGAGAGGCAGTAGTCACATGCGGTCATGAAGTCCCGCATGGCACTAGGGTTGCCAGATCCGGAGAAATCCCAGCAGATGCTGGGGTCGTCATCTTCCTCGGACCCAGAGGGTCCGTAGGTCGAGACACCCGTCAATCGGTCCCAAGGCGACCGCACACGAAACCCCAGAGAGGTTGCACTCGCCTCAATGTGAGCGCCCGCCAAAGCGAGGTCGCCAGGCGGGCTGAGGCCGAGTCGAAATGACGAAAGATGGGGAGCAGTCGGTACCTTTTTGTCGACGAGGGGCAATGAAGTCACGTCGGGGGCTGACCGCGCCGTCGACTTGGGTACGAGGGCGACGTCCTGCAGGCCCTCCGTGAGCGCGCTGGCGTCGTCCACTTGCTCGGGGTCGACGTGTTGCGGGGGGATGGCGCTCGCGTTTGCCTCGAACGCGAGGGCGACGCTTGGCGTGTCCTCCGTTGAGGCGCCGGGGATGTCGATTTGCTCAACAGCCATCGGAGCGCGATCTCCCACTTGGCCCCGGTTGCCCCGCCTCCTCCTCCTCCGATGGCGAGGGAGAGGATGGGGCGAGCTCGAAAGTTGTCCTTCCCCCACGCGGGAAAGACGTCGTCGATTCCGCCGCCGGCGGGCGGGCTGTCCGCCGCCATTGTCGCTACCGCGCGGCGGTGGAAGGAGTACCATGTCGTAGTTGCCGTCGAGAGACATGAACTCGAGGTTCCCGAAACGGAGCACCGTCCCGGGTTGAAGAGGTCGTTGGAGACTGCCCATCTGGAGCTTGACGGGAAATCGAACGTCAACACGCAGCGTGCCCCTACCTGGCGCGCCAACTGTCGGCGTTCCGAGACCGGGGGGTCCCCGAGCCGACGAGTGAGAGTGCCGCGTGCCCCAGCCCAGATGGGTCGAGCGCGTGGGCGAGCGCGAAGGGGGAACAGAGAGAGAGAGGTCGGTGGCCGGAGCCGGGTCGTGAGGGAGTTGGAGAATTCCCGCGGCCTTCGTGTTCGTCCCGCGCCCAGGTCGGGTGCGCTTGCAGTAGGGGGTTACAAGCGTCCGCGCGAGGTGAGGGAGAGCGAGCGGCCCCTAGAGAGCGCCTGCCCCTGCCCTTCGTCCCCGCGAGGCCAACCTTCTCTAAGAAGGCCCTGGTCCTTCCTTTTATAGTCGTAAGGAGTGGATCCAGGTGTACAGAATGGGGGTGTAGCAAGGTGCTACGTGTCTAGCGAGGGAGAGCTAGCGCCTAAGTACATGCCAAGGTGGCAGCCGGAGAGGTCTTGGCACCCTGTTGTTGTGGCGTCGTGGCTGTTGGAGGAGTAACGGAGCCGGACGGGGGGACAGCTGTCGGAGTGGCTGGGCCCTTGCTGACGTCCTCCTGCTTTCGTAAGGGAGCTGAGAGCCGCCGTCGTCATGGTCTAGCGGGGCGCCATCATTTGCCTATCTGGCGTAGCCGGCTAGATGGGACGCCAGTCTTGTTCTCTGCGACCCAAGTCGGCTCAGGGCAGGGTGACGATGACGCTTCCTGTTGACGTGGCGGTCTCGTGTCCTAGGTCGGGCGTCGTGGAGGCTCCTCCGAAGCCGAGGTCGAGTCTGTCCTGCAAGACAGAGGCAGAGTCCGAGCCCTGGGTCGGGCGAGGCGGAGATCGTTCGGCAGAGGCCGAGGCGGAGTCCGAGCCCTGGGTCGGGCGAGGCGGAGTTCGTCGTCTTCCGAGGCCTTAGCCCGAGTCCGAGCCCTGGGGTCGGGCGGAGCGGAGTTCGCCGTCTTCCGGGGCCTTAGCCCGAGTCCGAGCCCTAGGGTCGGGCGGAGCGGAGTTTGCCGTCTTCCGGGGCCTTAGCCCGAGTCCGAGCCCTGGGGTCGGGCGGAGCGGAGTTCGCCGTCTTCCGGGGCCTTAGCCCGAGTCCGAGCCCTGGGTCGGGCGGAGCGGAGTTCGCCGTCTTCCGGGGCCTTAGCCCGAGTCCGAGCCCTGGGTCGGGCGGAGCCTCCTATGGCACCTCTGGCGAAGTCTGGTCGCCCGTCGGTCTTACCTTTTGCGTTGCGGTTGGCGCGGTGATTTAGTCAGGGTTTCTTCTTATCGAAGGCGGGGCCTAGGGCGAGCCGGAGATGCGTCTGCCGTGAAAGAGGAGGCCTCAGGCGAGACGGAGTCATCTTAGGGTCGGCTGCCCTCGCCCGAGGCTAGGCTCGGGCGTGGCGTGGTCAAGTCACTCGTATGGACTGATCCCTGACTTAATCAAACCCATCAGGCCTCTGCAGCTTTATGCTGATGGGGGTTACCAGCTGAGAATTAGGCGTCTTGAGGGTACCCCTAATTATGGTCCCCGACACTCTTGCTTTGATTACAAGTCACTTAGAGAACAAGAATGAGGAAGAAGAAAGCTGTAACACCCCTGGTGTTACTGTTACTAAAACTTGAGCATAACATCATCAGCATTAGCATTTCATGTGTTTGACACACCTAGAATGCATTCACTAGGTAAAGATTTCAAACAAGTTGTATTGAGATGACTTTTTGCAAATAAAACCCTAGAGTAGGGTATTTAACCCTAAATGGGGTTCAGAAGGGTAAAACAAAATCCAAAAAGAGAAAACCCTAAAGCTTAAGTGAAATAGTCATAAAATGTTACTAAGAATGGACCTACATTACATTCACCTCCCTGAAATACCAAAAACCCTAAAAAGGACCCTGGAAAACCCTAAACCTAAACCCTAGGGGGGCTAAGTGCAAAATCAGTGCACTTTTGGTCTAAAGTGCAAAAACTATGAAAGTAAGGTATCTTAAGTCATATGGTTCACAATCATGAAGATTTGCAAGCTAAACCTTGAATTTTGGACCTATTTGCAAAAGGACCCTATTTGAGTTCTAAAGCTAAGTCTGAAATTCAGTGTTTTGAGCTCATCTTTGTGACCTTGTAACTTCCAAACAAGAAGGATTTTGCCCTAGATCACCACATCAACATTGTAGACCTATCAAAGGAGAATAACTTTGCTTAAGAGAGTAAACATGGTTGTTATGAAGAAATTGGAGAAAAATGCACCCAAAGTTGGGCTGTCAGTCGGGTTGCTGACTCAAAAATGACCATCAGTGTTCTTGGTCGAGCTTTGGGATTGAAATTATGTAAGATCTAGTGCTTAACTGAGTTCAGTTCCTATAGTCGAAATGTAGCTGGTTTGTAACTCTTTAACTTTGGTGCAGAGGGATGATAAAGTTGTTATAAGAAAATTAGAGAAAATTTGCCTTGAAGTTGATCTATCAGACCAACTGCATTTAGCTCGCCATGGTACAGTGCCTGAGGGGATAAGCTTCAAAACCTCGCCGCCGACGACCAATCCGCACCGTGATTTGCGCCAGGGTTGGGTTGGGCGAGCGGCGAGCATCTCCTCGCAAAGATCTTCTTGATCCGGATAAGATCGCCGTGGGGGAGTGTAATAATTCCAGCCGCCACGTGGCCGCTAATCATTCTGGTCATATCTGGTTACCGGCGCTGCTCCTCTCCGTTCATCCACGCCCTCACCGATTTGACCGCGTTACTGTCGAGGCGGGACGTGGCAAGCTCGTAGGAAAGGATAGCGCTCGACGCCGTCGTTGATCGCCAGCTTAGGCCGGTGATGGTTATCACTGTGGCCATGGCGGTGGCTCACTGATCCTATAAATTCACCGCACTCTCACCCCCTTCATTCAAATCAACCGAACACAGCTCTTCGTCCCTTAATTGCGAAGCCAAAGCACCTGCTCCCACCCTCAATTAGCCACCATAGCCAGAGAATCTCCCTCTTCCCCCAAATTGGGTCGTCGTGCCACCGTGGACAGCTCGTCCGTGGCCAGCCCGCTCTGGTAAGACTCTGCCCAACTCAAGCACTGTTTTAGTAGCTCTGTGAAGCGCCCCAATCCTCTAGGACTCAAATGTGATACAATTACTAGTCCCAGGAGGCTAGTAAACACATTTATACATCAGATGATTACAGATCTGCTTAAACGAGACAAACCTATAAAGGTGGCGATCAACTTTAAGAGTTGGTCCACAACTCGGGACATATCATCAGAGTGGGGTTGAAGCAGCCTGATATACGCAGGCGAAGCAAATCAGCGGTCCAACAACCACAGGAAAGTTTGGGAACAGTCGTAACTCTTACCCGATCTCCTTTTTCTAAAAAACAACAAATAAGCAAGGGTGAGTACAAACGTACTCAGCAGCCCACCTTCACCCGTGGAATGGGGAAATCAGATATAATGCATGGAATATGTGGAGCTCAGGATATTTTGCAGAAACATCAATATTTTATGCAGGGTTGTTTTGTAAAACGTTTTGTATTTTTTCAAAGCGCATCCTCTCCCAAAGGAGAAGGAAGTTTTTCAATATAGAGCAAAATCCCCTGGACTGAACCATCCAGGTATCTCAGCAGTTTCCCACTGGTTTTCATTTTCAAAAACAGCTACTAGACTTCCCGTCCACCATAGCTCACGGCTAAACCGCCGGACCTTTTAAAAACATTTTTCTCAAATGCACCCCTTTTTTTTGAAAACAAAACACTAATTGCCATACCACACCAGACTCATCCATACCAGTGGACACGGACTATTCGAATGGGTTTGAACTCTGCGCAGAGGGATACACTTTACCCACTAGTCCGGTTTTTGCGATCTCACCGTCGTGAGACCCGAATGCCGAATCTCTTTCTTTTCTCGCATGTTGGGGACTTGTTCTCAAATGCTTCGGATTGCAGGAAGGCAAAAGTACAAGGATGACAGAAAGCAAATGCCAAGTCAGCGTGAACAGTACGGGAGTACTGTTCATCTATTTATAGGCGTGGGACACAGCCCATAAAATTACATTCATGCCCATTACATTTGCTAATGACTTATGGGAGTCTATCAAGGCCTAAGTAGTCTTTTCATCTTTAGGTCGGTTCCCCGTTCTGCTACCGCGACGAAGCTTTCTTGCGCATAGCTTCGGCTGCGCACCATCCTTCGTACAGCATGGCAATCAGCCCGTCCTTCATTTCAATCCCCCTTCGTCTGGCTTGGACTTCGTCCTGACCGTACTCCATGTTCATAATCTGAGTCCAAAAATACCTGTTCATATAATTCACTTGGAAAACATTGTCAAATCTTGTTTTTGAGGACCTTCGGAGGACGAAGGCCCCCAACAGTAGCCCCTCGCAATATTAATTTGTTAGTGATAAATTCAGATTGCGATATGGATGAAGGCCTTAAGCCGAAGGTCCGAAAAAACACCTTCCCTTTGCTAGAATAGCAACATTCACTGACAAGCGGGGTCTTTCAATTTTCAACGCACTGGGCGTATAAATAAGATCATACCGCAAACTCGTTTGATACGCTCTCTTGCCATCTGCTCTCGCTCACTGAATTTTTTGCTCTTGCGCACTAAGATTTGCTGATCTTTTAGTTTTGAAGCTTCGGCCTTGAAAACAGTTTTTTAGTGTCTCCGAAGATGTCTGGAGATAAGAAGGCTGCTGCTGAGATGAAGCTGAGCCTCGACGAAGAGAAGAACTTGGGGTTTCTTATAGCGATGGCGAAGACCAATACGGAAAAAATCACTAAGGAGATTCTGGAAGGTTTGTCTGAAGATACTGGTGACAGCGGCAGTTATGATATGGACAGTGGTGGTGAAGACTCCGAAGATCGCCCCTGGCGACCGAGCCATTCAGTTTTTGGCAAGTCAGGTATCAAAGAAAATCATCTTGTCAACATGAGGGGAAGATACTTCCGGGATTTATCCATTGTGAGGGTCGACGAAGGAGAGAAAACTTGCCCGACCCCTGAAGAAAATGAAGTTGTAGTGTTCCGAAGCTTTTTGAAAGCTGGACTGCGATTTCCCCTGAGCAGCTTCGTTGTAGAAGTGCTGAAAATGTTTGAAATCTATCTTCATCAACTTACCCCCGAAGCAATTATAAGGCTGAATATCTTCGTGTGGGCCGCAAGAAGCCAAGGTCTGGAACCTGATGCAAAAAGTTTCTGCAACATACACGAGTTATCATACGAGACAAAACCCTGGGGTAAGGAACAATATCACAATAATTTTGGCTGCTATAGTTTCGTTTCTCGGTCTGGGTCAAGCTGTCCCGTGCCAACATTTCGGAAAAGATGGCCCGGCGACTGGATGACAGAATGGTTCTATGTGAAAAATGACCTGAAAGCACGGGAAGATATTAAAGGTATAATTATGCGCCCTATTTGGCAAAGTTTCGGCCTGCGAAAGCCGAAGGTCGAGATGAGTGAAGCTGCCGAAGAATGCCAGAGAGCCTTCGGAGTTATTTGTTCTTTTATTGGGACGAGAGATTTGGTACAAGAACATATTGCCTTCAGAGTATGGCCGCTCGCGGAGAAATGGGAAATGCCGCAAGAAACCATGAAGGAGGCCGACGAAGGTGGACTTATCAGGCTGAAGTATACTTTCAAATTCGGAGATAGATTCGTTGAGCCAGATGATGACTGGTTAAAGAGTATTGAAAATTTAAGTGATGAACTGCTTGGGGCTTATTCGAAGGCCGAAGATACTGCACTGTCAGCAGCCTTCGGAGGCCGAAAAAAGAAAAGGCTGAACCGGGTGTTTGATGCAATCGGGTTCGTCTACCCTGACTATCGCTACCCCATTCGAGGGCAGAAAAGAAAAAGCACAACCTCTGCGGAAGAAGAAGCTGCAACTGCTGCTAGCAAACCAGAACCAAAAAGAAAGAGGATGAAGGTTCTTACACATCGGCCACGCTATATTGAACCAGCTTCTTTGCCTGAGTTCATTGGTGAAGTCTCTTTGGCCACTGAAACTACAGAGCCAGCTCCAGTGCCGAAGATCGAAGAAAAAACTGAAGCACCTTCAGCAGAGAAGGCAAAAAAACCGAGAATTGAAGGACCAAAAATATTGGAAATCTTAAGTCCTTCAGCAAGTGTTGAAACAACAATAAAAAATCAAAAGGGTCCATCGGTAACCCCGAAAAGAAAAAGAATGGTGAACGTGCTAGATGTTTTGGAGACAATTAAGTCTTCAAGCACAACTCCAAAGAAGACTGTTGAACTTTCTGAAGTGTCTACTGAAGCTTTAGTTGCTGAAGCTTCGAAGCAACAACCTGAAGTTGAAGCTGGGACTTCAGAGCCCACCAAGTAACAACCTTTGGAAACCAAAGAAAAAATAAAAATGCTAGAGCCAATTTTGGTTGAAGAAATTGACACTGCTGCCCCCGAAGCTCCTTCCAACATATGCGATTACATTGTGCGACATGCTTCGGGGAAGAAATTATCTGAAGAAGAGATTTATGAAGCCAACCACTATGCCAAAGAATTAAAATATCCGAAGGGGGCACTAGTGTTCAGTGGGACAAACGAAGATGACTTCCTATACTGTCTCCCTGACAACAAAGAATTAACTGTCTGCCGGGAGATGGCTAGGAGTATGGGGTTTCCGAAGCTTGAAGCTGGACTATGCGCTATGACGAAGGAGGATCTTGCGGATAGCCTTGCATATAATAGTCTGAAGGTGCGATAATTGCGCATTTTGGAAACTTTATGATTCGAAATCTATTGTTTTATTCTTATACTAACTTTTTTCATATAGGGATTAATACTAAGCAACACGCTGAGAGCGCAAAAGAGTGCCGAAGACGAAAGCTATGAAATTGCCTTCAACAACCTTTGAACAGAGGTTATCAAGCTAAGGAACGAAGCCCTGGAAAAGGACAAGATTCTAGTTACATTAGTGGATAAAGTAAAGGAGAACGAAGCTGCGTCCAAAGCTCAAAAGCACAAGATTGACGATCTTCGGAAGCAATTAGCCCGAGCGAAAGAAGAACGCATACTTGAAGAAACGAGGCGGGAATGTAGCGACCAATGGGCTAATCATTTGGAAGGAACCGTTGAAGAGCTTCGGTCTTCTAAGAAAAGGTGCTACGAGAAATCCATGGATTGTGTAAAGAAAATAAAAACCAGCTTCGCCAATGTTGGCGCATTTTCGAGTGAAGAAGATTTTGTGAGAGGTAACCCAGAAGGGCCGATAGAATGGATCTGCCACGAAGCTGAAGCCTTTGAAGAAATTCTAAACAGTCGAGGAGACATTTGCGCCTTCTCGGGTGCCAGGGGGATTGCTTCTATACTGGAGAAAAAAGGCTGCGATCATGTTAAGGTTCTTGCATAACCCGAAGCCAGCTTATCCCCTGAAGATATTAAAGACCACTCGGCCGAAGCTAGCCAGGCTGGTGGAAAATTTTTCACCGACGTCTGGGACAATGGTGGCCGAGAAATGGCCCGAGAAATTATCCAAAAAAGCGAAAAAGGCATTCATGATGCTAGGAAAGTAGCAGAAGCTGCTGAAAAAAGCACAGAGCCCGAAGGGCAAATAGGTATTAACTAGTGTTTTTTATCTCTTTGTTGTAATTTTTGATTTCAAACTTGTCGACGGCTTGTAATAGTAATAAGTCCGCATCCACTCTTCCCTCAGAACCTGCTGGATCGTCGGCTGGCCCCCACACGAAGGGGGATGACGAAATTAGACAAATGGCCGAAGCTATCATGGATAAAGTTGTTGAACAACTACTAAATGAGGCTGCAGAAGTAGTACTCAGGGAAGACTAGATGTTATTGTAAAAACATTTGAAATGTGATCTATGTAATATTTTGTAACTTTGAATGTAATATACAAGTTTCTTTTTAAGATTCAATTCTTTACGATGCATGAAATTTAACATACATACCGTTTTTGAGCCTTCGGCGAAAAAACACCTTCCCTTCTTTTCATGCTTCATGAAGAAAAACTTTTATGTATCCCGACAACTTCGATACTGCTCTGATGAAAAATATCCAAACTTCGTAAAAACATTCTCCGAAGCTATATTCCGAAGATTTTTACTTTCTCAAAGCATCCTTCCGAAGGTTGATACTGTGTTCCCTTCTTTTGCCATATGCAATATGATGTATGATGCTTATGCTATGCAAAATGATGTGATGATGTTATGTTATGTAGATGAGATTGATTCCGAAGATACACACATATCCCCGTAAAACACACAATCTTTTTGTATCAGCGCTGACTTTTCGCTGTAAGCTCTGCATTCCCTTAGGAACGTCTTTGGAGCTTCTTCGCCTTTTACTTAGGCGGTATCAGCGTTGACTTTTCGCTGTAAGCTCTGCATTCCCTTAGGAACGACTTTGGAGCAGAAAACTTACACTGCGCTCCCTTTGGAACGACTTTTTCTGATTTCAGCAAACTTACTCTGCGTTCCTTAGAACGACTTTTTGTTGCTTCGAAGGATTTTCAATGATTCGAAGGTCCTCCTTGTTATCGTAAATTTTTAAGCTTCAGCAACTTAAGCCTGAGAAAATACATTTTCCTTGGAGCAAGCAAAAAAAACTTTTACATGAAAAATAAAAAAATAAAAAATGTCATTTATTACACAGAAAATAGAACTGAATGGAAAAAACTGGTAGGATATTTGTCAATAGATGTGCTTCGACTCTGGCACAGTGCTATTGACTGTGCGAGCTTCGGATTGTTCTCTGAGATCCCTTTGGTGTGGAGCATATTGGCTCCCTTCTGGCTGTTGGCCTTGTTGCAACGGTGGTGGAGGCGGAGGCTGTTGCCAGGAAGCTTGGGGTTGACTCGCTGAAGCAACAGAAACTGCAGGGTGGTTGCCTATGTATTCTGGGATGTAAGGCGGATGGTACGAAGCAGTATGCATGACCTGCTTCGGCTGAGCTTGTTGCGCTGCAGCTTCGGCTATCTCCTTTTGCTTCTGGATGGTAACATGGCACATCCTGGTGGTATGGCCCTTGTTTTCACCACAGAATAAGCAAAATACTCTCCTTGGTTGATCTCCAAATCTTCCGCCGAAGCCCCTGGCACCTCTGCCTCTTGGAGCTGGTGGCCGGAAGAAATTTTGCTGTTGCCCCGAAGCCTATGAGGAGCACTGCGTCCTGTTCTGCTGACTCCCCTTATCATCATTTTGAGTAGAGTTGTGGATGGACCTGACATGCCTCGGATAGAATCTTCCTCCGAAGCCCCTGGTCATTTCAGAAAATCTAAAAGCCTCCTCCCTTCTTTGGCGAAAATCATTGTCGGCACGAATGTACTCGTCCATCTTCTGGAGCAGCTTCTCCAAAGTTTGAGGGGGCTTCCTAGCAAAGTATTGAGCTGAAGGTCCAGGACGAAGCCCCTTGATCATGGCTTCGATGACAATTTCATTGGGCACCGTTGGTGCCTGCGCCCTCAAACGCAAGAACCTTCTGACATACGCCTGAAGGTATTCTTCATGATCCTGAGTGCATTGGAACAGGGCCTGAGCAGTGACCGGCTTCGTCTGAAACCCTTGGAAGCTGGTTAACAACATGTCCTTCAGCTTTTGCCATGAAGTGATCGTTCCTGGTCGAAGGGAGGAATACCAGGTTTGAGCAACACTCCTGACAGCCATAACAAAAGACTTTGCCATGACTGCCGTATTGTCACCATACGAAGACACTGTTGTTTCGTAGCTCATCAAAAACTGCTTCGGGTCTGAGTGGCCATCGAACATGGGAAGCTAGGGCGGCTTGTAGGATGAAGGCCAAGGTGTAGCCTGCAGCTCAGCGGACAGAGGAGAAGCATCATCAAAAGCAAAATTTCCATGGTGGAAATTCTCATACCAGTCATCTTCGTTGAAGAAACCCTCCTGATGAAGATCCTTGTGCTGAGGCCTTCGGTTCTGCTCATCCTGAGTAAGATGGCGAACTTCTTCAGAAGCTTCGTCTATCTGCCTTTGCAGTTCAGCTAGCCTGGCCATCTTTTCCTTCTTCCTCTGCACATGTTGATGAAGCATCTCCATATCCCTGATCTCTTGGTCTAGCTCATCCTCCTGAAGCGTCGGGCTGATGGCCTTCCTCTTCTGGCTTCGGGCCTCCCGAAGAGAGACAGTCTCCTGATTGTGGTCCAGCGGTTGCAGGGCTGCAGCCCCAGTCGCTGAAGCTTTCTTCGGCGCCATAGCGAAGGTTTATGGCTTCCGAGGGTGTTCAAAAACTCAAAGTGGAAGTGAGTTCACTGGAGGTGGGCGCCAATGTTGGGGACTTGTTCTCAAATGCTTCGGATTGCAGGAAGGCAAAAGTACAAGGATGACGGAAAGCAAATGCCAAGTCAGCGTGAACAGTACGGGAGTACTGTTCATCTATTTATAGGCGTGGGACACAGCCCATAAAATTACATTCATGCCCATTACATTTGCTAATGACTTATGGGAGTCTATCAAGGCCTAAGTAGTCTTTTCATCTTTAGGTCGGTTCCCCGTTCTGCTACCGCGACGAAGCTTTCTTGCGCATAGCTTCGGCTGCGCACCATCCTTCGTACAGCATGGCAATCAGCCCGTCCTTCATTTCAATCCCCCTTCGTCTGGCTTGGACTTCGTCTTGACCGTACTCCATGTTCATAATCTGAGTCCGAAAATACCTGTTCATATAATTCACTTGGAAAACATTGTCAAATCTTGTTTTTGAGGACCTTCGGAGGACGAAGGCCCCCAACATCGCACGTCCTAACCTTAACGGTTATATCGGAAGGAGTCAGGCCACCGCCATGCCCAAACCGGACAAAACATTCCCCCTCCTTATCCTCCCGGTGCTCCCCAGCCTTCATAACCCTGGGGTTGGACCGTACGAGTTCAGATTGAGTGACTGCCCACACAGTCTCGAGTGGTTGTACTTATCATGAGTACAGGTAGTGAAGGATGACAAACCAGTCCTTATATGAGGGGACAATCCTTCTGCTCACACCTAAACCAGCTGAGCCATCACCCTTGGTCCCTCCCCTAAACTAGGGAGTCCCTGATCATCCCTACTCAAAGGTGATAAGGGTGAAAACCCTTCATCATACACATTTTGAAAAGCATTTTCTTTTGAAAACTCACACCTTTTCTCAAATCATTTGTAACAAATATATCAAGTATTGATTGCGGCAAGCGGCTAGGTGGCCATAATAACTTGTCTCAAAATCATATCATGCATAAAATAACAGGCTGAGGGTTGTGGTTGAAAAATCATAGGTAATTTATGCATCAAAGGGATCCAGTGAGCTTGCCGTGCTTATTCGGCGAAGGGGGAAGGGGAGCTCGTGGAACTGGCTTCTAGCTCCACTGCTTGGCGTAGACTTGCAGATCTGGCCTCCACGAGACGACACGAACGCTCCGATAACTATGTAACATGAACAAGCAAACAACAAACCAGCAAGTATACCAACAAATATTTAGTATAGTGGTCAGAATAGCGATATATCGATGGGCAGAGTCTTGAGTAGAATCTGTGTCATGTGGTGTTGAGGTACTACTAGTGGTGGAGCAGAGGTGCTTACTAGGAGGGTGGACTGGAGGCGAAGCGACACTGTGCGTGTAGCCGGCAGAGCGGAGTAACTGAGTGGGTGGGGTGTTTGCCTTGGCTGAGGGTGTTGAGTGTGTGGAGTGAGAGAGGGTAGCTGGGTGTATTTATAGCTAGGTGTATGTGGTGTAGCTCAGTGAAGTTCACTATTGGTGAGAATAGTGACGAAAGAATCGTCTGACTTAGCATGGACAGGAGAGTTATAGGCAGAATATGGGACAAGAGTATTTTGGGAGTTTTCTGGAATATGAACCATGCTTAAGGGATGACATGATTGGATAGGGAATAGTTTGACGAGAATTTTAGAAACAAGAATGACTGAAATCTGAGTTTGGATGGAGGAGTTTTGGATTTTATAATCATAGGGAGAAAAAGAAAAGGATAGGAATATTCTAGAAATTGAATATTTAAAGATATTTGGAAAATCAAAAATACAAATGTATTTTTGAGCGGGGTGCGAGGAATTATTTTTGGGCTTTTCTTGGGCAGAGGTTTATGTTGGTGGAAACTGTTCCTACCTACTGTGTCACATCAGACAACAGTAAGGCGGGACCCAAATAGCTGGGATGCTATGGTATTCTGGTCCAAGTGGACTGTGGTATCTTGGGCCAGGTTTTATAGGATTGAAGACGTATCCATACAAACATGGTTCACCTTTATTTTTGGAAGTCTGGCTTGAAAGAATCCCAAAGTTAAGCGTGCTCAACTTGGAGAAATCTGAGATGGGTGACCAGATGGGAAGTTCCCTACTGGAAGGAAAATCACAGTCACCGGAGTTCGTATGACTGGAATATGGGTCTAGCTGGTCTTAGGTGGACTGGACAACATGATGGATGAGTAGTTGAAATTTGGGGTAATCAGATGATCGATGAATAGTAACGATGAATAGTGATGGTGAATAGTTCGTATGAACGAACGATGAACGATGAATAGTGATGATGAACGAACGATAAATAGGAACTATGAACGAACGATGAACGATCGAATGATCGAACGAACGATCGGAATTTCGGCAGCATAATGGCAAGAAAAAGATTATTTGGACGAACGAACGGACGAACGATCGGATGAACGGACGAACGAACCATGAACGATCGGACGAACGATCGAACAATCGGACGAACGAACAAACAAACTAAGAACAGGTGGACGAACGATCGAAGAACGACCGAACGATCCTTGTGCTAGTGTGTGGTTGTGTGGGAAGTGGAGTGGGAGTGGGCGTGTGGGGGGGGG
Source organism: Zea luxurians (assembly GCA_029449295.1). Lineage (NCBI taxonomy): Eukaryota > Viridiplantae > Streptophyta > Magnoliopsida > Poales > Poaceae > Zea > Zea luxurians. The sequence goes on from JAOPSE010000107.1 coordinate 305,883, forward strand.
GGGGGGAGGGAGTTGCCATGAAATGGCTTGGGGTGGGATGAGAGGAGGCCCTTACCCCTCTATTTATAGCCATGGTGGGGGGGATTAGGGGGAGGGATGAGAGGATTAGTGGGAGGATGAGAGGATTAGTGGGAGATTAGCATGGATTTGTCTTATATGAGTGTAATTAGCTTGTAGAGCTCACCGTATGACACCGGAGGCATACATATACGTATGAGCATGAGGAAAGTTATGGAGAAAATATTTGTAGGGACTTGAAAAATGATTCTGAAGGTATTTCTGAGGAAGAAAATACTTGGACATATATCGGTGGAATATTTGGGCAGTATTTCTGAAAGAGTTTGAGGGTGATCACTAGGGAAATATTTGTAGGATATTTTGAGGAGATTTTAGAGAGAATATAGTCCACTATAATTTTATTTGTTGATATCAACAAATAAACAAACATTTTGAAATGAAATTTGAAATTCATTTTGAATTTAGAGCGAGTTTGAGAAAATTCCAAGATTTGAATTTTTGGGATGCTACAAATCTACCCCACTTCAAGGAATCTCGTCGTCGAGATTCGCCTTAGAAGGGTTATGGGTATAGCTTTACTTCAGCTACATATCTTCACTTTGCAACTCTTCGAGGAGATGGAACTTCAACAAGATCTGGCATTGAGGAGCATCTGGTTGCTGATTGCAAACGCTGATTCTGGCTACTCAAGATCATCTTCAGGCTTCTAGGTTTCGCTTGGCAGCTAGCTTATTGAAGAAGCATCGATGCCAACACACAAACCTTCCTCTTGCGAACTTCCACATGGATTCCATCCTTGATTGGTCTTCTAGTGCTTCATCAACAAAACTTGGGTGACCACTTCTCATCCAGGAACTTATAAGCTTTGATGATCTGGTCCTTCACAAGCTTGCTACATGCCTTCTTCTTTTTCTCCACAGCAGGAACCTTACTGGGACACTACCCCACTTAAAAGAAATGAGGGTAGAACTCTTGAATCTCGGGGATTTGAACTCCTTGAAGTACCACATAACAAGGGTGTTATGGTGCCTTCTTCTACTACTGTTTGAGCAGACTGCGGAGAGATGACTGACATAGGGTTCATTCTGGGAGAACCTTCTTCTTATCTTCTCTTCGCTTTTTCTTTTCTCTTCTTACTGCCTCTTTCTTTCTCTTTGCTCTTCCCACTGGAGGATTCTATCGATGAGTATTACCATCATACAGAGGAGGAAACCAAAGATTGTGAACCATGTACAACAGTCTTCAACCCAAGAATCACCAAGCATTGTGATCTTAGGGGCGAGGGAGTGGAAACTGGAGTTGCTTGCGATTTGGCAGAGGGGATTTATCTAGAGTGTGCTTTGCTTCGAGCGAGATGGGAGTTGAGGGAGCTGGTGGGGGGTTTTATAGGCGAGCGGGGGTGCTCGGGGGGTGAGGAGTGGTAGTGATGGAGCAGGTGACACGAGGCAGCAGGTGCGACAAGGGGAACAGGGGCCTGTTGCCGGCGACGATGGCGGTGGGTGCGCTGCAAAAGGGGGTATGGGTGGCGGTAGTGAGTTGCAAAGGGGGCGTGGAGCGGTGCTAGTGCGCATGAAGGCGGGCACGCGTGCGGGGGGGGGGGGCACGGGTGAGTGGTGGGGTCAATGACCCTGATGTTTGTGGTCTCTGGTTCCAAGAATCTTTGCCTCTATGTATGGTAATAACTCCTTTTGTCCTCTTTTCCTGTTTACTTTGACTCAGGGGCGGTGCTTTGATTCTCACAGTCGGTCCTTTTGACCGAGCGGCTGGACATGTTTCTTCTGTAGCTTGTTCCAGGCTTCAAGGGTAAGCTTCTCGGTATCTTCTTGGGTAAGGTGCTTTTCTCTTGAGATGGCTTAAGATGAGAATGGAAGCATAAGGTGAGGATTAGCTCTAATTTGTGATCTATGTTTTTAGAGAAAACCTTTCTTAAAAAGAAAGAAAACACACAAGCTCAGCAATGATAAGCACAAACAAATCAAATGTTTTGAATAAGGGAAGAATAGAGTTTTTCCAAAGCACGGTCTACTCAGATTCGGGGGCTAAGCATAACTAATATTGCTTGGCTCCTGAATTAAGAACTATGCTAAATGCGACTTATGAGCACTAACGTTAAAGCATCACATATGCACTCAAAAGGGGGAAAACATCAAGCGAAATTCATTTTGAAATGCCCTAGGGGGCCACACAATTAGAGTTTTGCAAAACACGAGTCTACACGATTACCTCTCATACATGCAGGGCTCTAGCCAAAGTGAAGAAAAAACTTCACTACCTAATGCATGCAGAGGACTGGGCATAACTAACTCAGACCAGGCAGCTTCTCTTCTAGCAAGGCTGGCGCACTTCAATCTGAGACATCTCCTGGATGGGTTAAGAGGGAGCTGATGTTGATGATTTCTTCTGGCAGCGACTGAGATGGTAGCACGGGGTCGAACTCTTCTTCAAGCGGGACTGGCTCTTGTAGCTCCTTAGAGGGCGGCGGTGCTGGCAGGGTGCTTGCAGCTTCTTCTTTGATCTCACGGGACGGTGCTGGAATCTTCTTCATGGTGAGGGGCTCAAACAACTCTGGCGGGGGATCTTGGGAGGACTCGGGGTGCTCTTGCTTATTCATAGCCTGAGGAAAGACTGGAATTCCTTCCAAGACTATGGCTCCATCCGGTAGTTCCCAAGCCTTCTTCTCTCCTCTGATAGAGACCGGGTGACCTTCAAGAATCTAGGGGTCTTGAGCTCTGATGGGTTGAACTGGGTTGGATGAAGCGGGCTCTTGGATCCACAGGGCTCTACGTTGGTTATGGGTTACCAAGTAGGCCTCCATCAACTTCTGGACATGCTCATCCTTAGCTTGCTTCAGGGCTTCAACAGCAATGGCTTCACGACTTTCCAAGGCAGCTACACGGGCTTAAGCTGTGGTGAGATCCACTTGGAGCTTACGGTTGAGCTTCTCTGCATCTTCTGCTCGGGCAATCATTTGACGGTGGCGCCGAGCCAAGAAATCATACTGTGCATCCAGGGTGAGTAGGTAGGCAGTGAGGTACACGACTGAGGGGTCGTCCTCAAGCAGCTGCTGCCCTTCCAATGCACGCATCCTGGGCATCCAGACTGGACGATCTCTCTGAAAGGGTGGAAAGAATCTGAGCGGGGTATCAGCCACTTCTTCTTCATAGATCTGACACAGGGCCCTCAATGCCTTGCGAGTGACGACTTGGCAGGTGTCTTTGAATCTATGCCCAGCAGCAGTGACACTCCATTCCACATGGTGCGGACTGGATCCAATGTATACAGTCACGACACACTTCTTTGTGCCATGCTCGACGAATTCACGACCATCATACTCTGGCTGGCTCCTGATTCCGAGGCGAACTGTGCATGCTCTCAACAACTTGGGGAAACCATCTTCATTCTGGCAAAAGCTGGTTTGGCAGCGAACCTCCATCTGACTTCTGAGAGAAGGAAAGGGGGAAAGCATTTTTGAAATGAAGGGATGAGAGCAAGAATTTTTTTTAAAAAAATAGTTTGGACTCAAAAACTTTTGGATCAGGCTAAGGGTTACGTCCTGCGGCCAACCTAACAGCTCCGATACCACCTGAAGCGCCCCAATCCTCTGGGACTCAAATGGGATACAATTACTAGTCCCAGGAGGCTAGTAAACACATTTATACATCAGATGATTACAGATCTGCTTAAACGAGACAAACCTATAAAGGTGGCGATCAACTTTAAGAGTTGGTCCACAACTCAGGACATATCATCAGAGTGGGGCTGAAGCAGCCTAATATACGCAGTGAAGCAAATCAGCGGTCCAACAGCCACAGGCAAGGTTGGGAACAGTCGTAACTCTTACCCGATCTCCTTTTTCTGAAAAACAACAAATAAGCAAGGGTGAGTACAAACGTACTCAGCAGCCCACCTTCACCCGTGGAATTGGGAAATCAGATATAATTCATGGAATATGTGGAGCTCAGGATATTTTGCAGAAACATCAATATTTTATGTAGGGTTGTTTTGTAAAACATTTTGTATTTTTTTCAAAGCGCATCCTCTCCCAAAGGAGCAGGAAGTTTTTCAATATAGAGCAAAATCCCCTGGACTGAACCATCCAGGTATCTCAGCAGTTTCCCACTGGTTTTCATTTTCAAAAACAGCTACTAGACTTCCCGTCCACCATAGCTCACGGCTAAACCGCCGGACCTTTTAAAAACCATTTTTCTCAAACGCACCCCTTTTTTTTGAAAACAAAACACTAATTGCCATACCACACCAGACTCATCCATACCAATGGACACAGACTATTCGAATAGGTTTGAACTCTGCGCAGAGGGATACACTTTACCCACTAGTCCGGTTTCTGCGATCTCACCGTCGTGAGACCCGAATGCCGAATCTCTTTCTTTTCTCGCACGTCCTAACCTTAACGGTTATACCGGAAGGAGTCAGGCCATCGCCATGCCCAAACCAGACAAAACATTCCCCCTCCTTATCCACCCGGTGCTCCCTAGCCTTCATAACCTTGGGGTTGGACCGTACGAGTTCAGATTGAGTGACTACCCACACAGTCTTGAGTGGTTGTACTTATCATGAGTACAGGTAGTGAAGGATGACAAACCAGTCCTTATATGAGGGGACAATCCTTCTGCTCACACCTAAACTAGCTGAGCCATCACCCTTGGGCCCTCCCCTAAACCAGGGAGTCCCTGATCATCCCTACTCAAAGGTGATAAGGGTGAAAACCCTTCATCATACACATTTTGAAAAGCATTTTCTTTTGAAAACTCACACCTTTTCTCAAATCATTTGTAACAAATATATCAAGTATTGATTGCGGCAAGCGGCTAGGTGGCCATAATAACTTGTCTCAAAATCATATCATGCATAAAATAACAGGCTGAGGGTTGTGGTTGAAAAATCATAGGTAATTTATGCATCAAAGGGATCCAGTGAGCTTGCCGTGCTTATCCGACGAAGGGGGAAGGGGAGCTCATGGAACTGGCTTCTAGCTCCACTGCCTGGCGTAGACTTGCAGATCTGGCCTCCACGAGACGGTACGACTGAAATCTGAGTTTAGATGGAGGAGTTTTGGATTTTATAATCATAGGGAGAAAAAGAAAAGGAAAGGAATATTCTAGAATTTGAATATTTAAAGATATTTGGAAAATCAAAAATACAAATGTATTTTTGAGCGGGGTGCGAGGAATTATTTTTGGGCTTTTCTTGGGCAGAGGTTTATGTTGGTGGAAACTGTTCCTACCTACTGTGTCACATCAGACAACAGTAAGGCGGGACCTAAATAGCTGGGATGCTATGGTATTCTGGTCCAAGTGGACTGTGGTATCTTGGGTCAGGTTTTATAGGATTGAAGACGTATCCATACAAACATGGTTCACCTTTCTTTTTGGAAGTCTAGCTTGAAAGAATCCCAAAGTTAAGCGTGCTCAACTTGGAGAAATCTGGGATGGGTGACCAAATGGGAAGTTCCCTACTGGAAGAAAAATCACAGTCACCGGAGTTCGTATGACTGGAATATGGGTCTGGCTGGTCTTAGGTGGACTAGACAACATGATGGATGAGTAGTTGAAATTTGGGATAATCAGATGATCGATGAATAGTAACGATGAATTGTGACGGTGAATAGTGATGGTGAATAGTTCGTATGAACGAACGATGAATGATGAATAGTGACGATGAACGAATGATGAATAGGAACTATGAACGAACGATGAACGATCGAATGATCGAACGAACGAACGATCAGAATTTCGGCAGCATAACGACAGGAAAAAGATTATTTGAACGAACGAACGGACGAACGATCGAACGATCGGATGAACGAACCATGAACGATCGGACGAACGAACAAACAAACTAAGAACAGGTGGACGAACGATCGAAGAACGACCGAACGATCCTTGTGCTAGTGTGTGCTTGTGTGGAAAGTGGAGTGGGAATGGGCGTGGGGGGGGGAGGGAGTTGCCATGAAATGGCTTGGGGTGGGATGAGAGGAGGCCCTTGCCCCTCTATTTATAGCCATGGTGGGGGGATTAGGGGGAGGGATGAGAGGATTAGTGGGAGGATGAGAGGATTAGTTGGAGATTAGCATGGATTTGTCTTATATGAGTGTAATTAGCTTGTAGAGCTCACCGTATGACACCGGAGGCATACGTATACATATGAGCATGAGGAAAGTTATGGAGAAAATATTTGTAGGGACTTGAAAAATGATTCTGAAGGTATTTCTGAGGAAGAAAATACTTGGACATATATCGGTGGAATATTTGGGCAGTATTTCTGAAAGAGTTTGAGAGTGATCACTGGGGAAATATTTGTAGAATATTTTGAGGAGATTTTAGAGAGAATATAGACCACTATAATTTTATTTGTTGATATCAACTCGCAAACAAACATTTTGAAATAAAATTTGAAATTCATTTTGAATTTAGAGCGAGTTTGAGAAAATTCCAAGATTTGAATTTTTGGGATGCTACACTCTGCATGCTTGTGAAGCTTGCCGTGGCAACCGTTGGACAAATTCAAGTACGGGAACACAAGCTTGATGTCACGGTCTCCGCCGTGCACATGGGCAGACCATTCTCGAAGTATTCAAACTAAAATTAGTAAGTGTTCCGGAGTCGCCTTAGGTCGGTTATGCCTCCCCGATAGCTAGACTTGGCCACCATCGCGGGCCATGGCTAGTACAGGCCGCGTCGGGGACGAACGGCGAGCGCGCCATGGCCAGGGGTGTATTTGGAGAAGAAATAAAAGTGCGAGGGTGTTTCTGCAAGTGTCAGCGAGACATTGAATAGTGGCTGAGGGTTCTTAGCGCATTCTTCAGATTATCGGGGGTATTTCTGCAAAGTCGTCGTGCGCGCGCGAGCGGGCGTAGGCGTGTCCCTGTTCCTGTGCAGGCTGGGCCGCCTGGGCTGAATTCGGCCCAGGACTGTTCACAGCTTTTTCCTTTTCTTTTTCTGCCAAAACTAAAACAATTTTAAAAAATTATAGAAAAATGGTAAAAATGTCAAACCAATTTTGCTAGATTCCTAATTTTCCATAGAATTTAATAAAAATAGTTTCATAATTTTTAGATCAAACAGGGAATTTTGGAGCATTTGAAATAGCTTAAACATTATTTCTAGATTTTTAGAAAATCAATAATAATTCCAAAAATTCCCAAACTTTTTAGATGACCTTTATACATTATTTAGAAGCTTTGTATAGAATTTGGTATGATTTCGACCTTGTTTGATACTTAGACCCCAAAACCCTACCCCTGCCCTTTGAATTCCTTTACTAACTCCGGAAACCCTAGGTTCTCAGAGAACCGTGAAGGAAAATTGTATTCAAGACTTTAGATAATAAACCTTTATTATCTTTGCATTCTCATGAGCATTACATGGGTATTCATTATTATGTATGGTTATATTTAGAAAATGAAGAAGAAGTTGAAGTAGAAGAAGAGAAGACTTCGCCACCACCACCTGAAGAACATCAGGCGGGCAGCTACTTTTATTTTGATATCTGCGGATCTGAGCCTGAATCACCTGTAAACCAAGGCAAGCCCCAGTGCATTTGCCACCTCCTTGATTCTTTTAAAAGCTTTCTCACTTGCATGATGCATTAGGTGATAGGAGTTGAATGCTAAAACAATTCCTGCATTACCTTCCTTGAATTGATTACCTTCCTTTGAATCCCTGTTTTACAAAAGAGTTTTTACTATGCCTAGTCATGCTCTAGCAAAACAAAAGGTTTTGTTTTTACAAAAGATGATATGGCAAAGTGGGAGGGATGTTTTTGAAAATAAAACTTGATGGTGAATCCATCATGGCCATGATGGGTTCAACGTCGGAAAAGATGTACCTCTGACAGGTACCAAACTTTAGGTTTGAAATGATTAAGCTGAGACCGGGCGGGTGACTTGCATGAGAAGAGAGTCTCGGTGTAGTGTCTCCGTCTGAGTCGATTAAGGACCGTGTCGATGTAGGCTTGATGACCGAGGACCCTTTAACTGGTCACATGCCTCGTCATGGGTAAGCTTTGCCTCGGGCAGACTAAGGCCAGAATAAGATACCACACAATGGGAGTGGAGAGATGGCGAGAGTAGCGTGTACCCTCCGTGGCAAGAGGCTGGACAGTGGTGTATCTGTGCTCTCGGTTGGCGTGAACCTAATCTGGTCTTAAGAACCCCGATGGCAAGTTGACATATGCAAGGGTTAAGTGCTATATTTGTTGTGTGATCAGAGATCCTCAGCTGAGTATAATCGATTCGGATCGTCGTACCTCCGCGGTTATGGAGACTTGGTCACTGACCTATACGTAGCAATCCAGTAAAGACGAAGGATGGTTAAGAAATTGGCTAGTGTAGGTCAAGTGATTGAACTAGGGTAGAAAGAACTCTAGTTACAGGTAATTTTATTTAACTTGACAAATAAAACTGGATTTTTAAGGATCCACTTTAGTAAGCATTTCTGCAAACAGAGTCATTGATTATTGAGAAACCTTACCTTGACTCCCTTATAACTAGCATACCCTTGAGAGTCTTTTTTTAGTCGGGTAAGACTTGCTGAGTAATTCCATACTCAGGGTTTTATTCCCTATTGTTTTTAGGTGAAGAAGCGATAAACTTTTGTTGCTTCTGTTCTAAGGTGGTACCAAAGGAAGAGCACCAGGAGTAAAGTTGCGGGAGGAAAGGATCCTCCATAAAAGCTTTTTGTTTGATACTTATCGGGAGGGGTTTTTGCCTCCCATGGTTTGTAATAATAATACTCAGCAATCATATATTATATTTCTGGTCTATAATATTATAACTCTATCTTACTTTTAAATAAAGGTAAGTTTATGTAACCGCTTCCACATTTTCGTACCTCCAATTATTTGTAATGTCTGTGTGACGGGTAAAACACTCTTGGGAAAGGTAAGAAAAACAGATACCGAACTTGTCAAGTGATTCAGGGGCACCTATAGGGTTGTCTGAGGTCTGTTGGACAAGGACAACTGTAGGTGGGCCTAATGACTTGAGAGGTTCCGTCACAAAAGCGATCCAAGAACAAGAGCTCAAAGAACACGAGCAAAACACTCTCTCTAGTCACTAGGTGTTTGGAGTGAATTTGGGACTTGGAGAGGCTTTGATTCTTTTGAATTGTGTCTTGTATTGATTGCACTAGCTCTTGTATTGAATGAGATGTCTAAAAAACTTGGATGCTTGGAGTGGTGGTGGTTGGGGGGTGTTTATAGCCCTCAACCACCACATAGCTGTTGGGGAGGCTGTCTGTCGAAGGGCGCACCGGACAGTCCGGTGCGCCACCGGACACTCTCCGGTGCGCCCGACACATCACCCAACCATTAGGGTTCTAAAGATTCTTACCATTGGAGCGCTGACTTCATGTCGCACCGGACAGTCCGGTGCTGCACCGAACATGTGTTGTTCACTGTCTGGTGCGCCTCTAACGCCTGCTCTGACTTCTGCGCACACTGTTCACACACTATTCACACTTTTGCAGATGACTGTTGCGCTGTTAGCCGTTGCTCTTCTTGGTGCACCGGACAGTCCGGTGGCACACCGGACGGTCCGGTGAATTATAGCGGAGCGGCGCCTGAGAAACCCGAAGGTGAAGAGTTCAGACTATACGACCCCTGGTGCACCGGACAGTCCGGTGCGCCAGACCAGGGTTCTCTTCGGTTTCTTTTGCTCCTTTCTTTTGAACCCTAACTTTGATCTTTTATTGGTTTGTGTTGAACCTTTATGCACCTGTAGAATATATAATCTAGAGCAAACTAGTTAGTTCAATATTTGTGTTGGGCATTCAACCACCAAAATTATTTATAGGAAAAGGTTTGATCCTATTTCCCTTTCACACCTAATTGTGGGAATAACCATAGGAGCACATCAACTTTCTAAACCACTTGACCGGACGACTTTGTATAACCCATCAACTAATTAAAATGACTACTAGCAAAGCATTAATTGGTTATTAAAACTTAACTCACTAACCTTGGATGTCTAAACATCCGAATATGAATAGAAACTCTATAACTAGCTTCTAAGCCATTTCATCGGATTAACTTGTATAGCCTACGAGTTAAATACGATATTTAATCGTTCGCTCTAGCAAGTGTACCTCAAACCTATATTTTACCACACCTCGCGACTACTTCATAATTACGGCGGTAACCAAGTAGCATACAATTACAACCTTTATCATGCATCAAGTACACCCACGACGCGTTTAAGCTACAAATAGAATAATCATCATGATAAATATCCCTCTAATTCATTTATCAAATTAATTAGCTAGAATAGCGAATCAAAATATGATTACCATATATCTAATTACTCCACTCATAAACCCTAAATAACATAAATAATAAACCGACTTGCCATGACTGAATCGACCCGATATTTGTAAGAATGACGATGAACATCGGGTTCAAGTGCTTTTTTAAGCCCTAAGAGAGCGCTTACATGCCTTGCTTCTCTTGAACATCAGGGATTTCCCATCCAAAGGAAGTCCGACTCAAGGCTTGCGAGAACGTCGATAGTATCTGAATAAAGTCTTCGATCAAACACCTGATGAGCGACGTATAGAAATGTCACTTTCTTCTTTTCCCGAACACCCTAATATCTCTCATTAATAAAATCCGACGCGAACTCCGCAAGAACCACGCTAATTTCTAATTCAGACTTCTCATCGAGTACTTGGTGAATTTCACGTTGCTAGCTTCGTCTTCACCTAACTTCACCTCGCCATAAATGTGCAACGCATCAACGAGCAGCGAGATCGAAGGAGGGACTACGAGACTCTAGTGTTGATGGCACAGAAGATGGGGTCTGAGCGCTGTGGCGAAGCGAATAGGGAAGGTCCTCGCCAAAGTTACAAGGACAGCAACGTTGCACCAACTAGCAACAACAGACGATGTTGTGTCAACGGTAGAGCAGAAAACGACGCTGACAGGGAGCACGTGCCACGCGTGGCTGGAGAAGCCAAGCACCATGGCCAGGACGAGTTCGGACACCAGCACACATAGCGTCTTCATCGCGACCATCACGCACGCGTCGGGCTGAGCGCCAGCAAGGATTCCAGGCGCACGACCAGCAAGGCGACGACCGGACCTGGGGAACGCCGGGCGCCAAGGACAGGCTCCAAGACCAAGAACCGAGGGGACGCCATGCCATGGGGGAAACTGCGACGACTGAGGGTGCTAGGAACAAGGGGGACATGGGCGAGCGCGAATCTTCCAAGGAACGGCACCAGCGAGCCCCCGACGAAGGAGAAGTAGGAGGCGAGCAGAGAGGGACAGCCATGGCTAAGAGATGGGCGGTCGAGCGGACCGTGGCTGCACAAGCACGCCCGGACGACCAGAGCGAGAAGGGCGTGCAGTAGGGGCACACAACATTCGGCCCTAGGAGAGGGAGCTCGGCTGCGGCGTGCAGAGGACACTACAGGAAATGCCTAAAGTGTGCCCTAAGTACATGTCATCATGGCAGCCGGAGAGGTTTTGGCACCCGGTTCGTGTGGTGTCGTGGCCGTCGGAGGAGCGCTGGAGCCTGGCGGAAGGACAGCTGTTGGGGCTGTCGAGTCCTTGCTGATGTCTCCTTGCTTCCGTAAGGGGGCTGAGAGCCGCCGTCGTCATGGAGCATGCGGGGCGCCATCATTACTTGTTTATCGGGGCAAGCCAGATGGGATGCCGGTCTTGTTCCCCGTAGCCTGAGTTAGCTTGGGGTAGGGTAATGATGGCGCCTCCTGTGACGTGGTCGGTCCGAGCCCTGGGTTGGGCGAGGCGGAGGCTCCTCCGAGGTCGAGGTCGAGTCCGAGCCCCTAGGTCGGGCGAGGCGGAGACCGTCGGCTGAGGCTAGGGCTGAGTCCGAGCCCTAGGGTCGGGCGAGGCGGAGTTCGTCGTCTTCTAGGGTTGAGCCTGAGTCCGAGCCTTGGGTCGGGCGAGGCGGAGTTCGTCGTCTTCCGGGGCCGAGCCCGAGTCCGAGCACTGGGGTCGGGCGATGCGGAGTTCATCGTCTTCCGGGGCTAAGCCCGAGTCAGAGCCCTGGGGTCGGGTGAAGCGGAGTTCGTCGTCTTCCGGGGCTGAGCCTAAGTCCGAGCCCTGGGGTCGGGCGAAGCGGAGTTCATCGTCTTCTGGGGCTGAGCCCGAGTCCGAGCCCTAGGGTCGGGCGAAGCGGAGTTTGTCGTCTTCCGGGGCTGAGCCCGAGTCCGAGCCCTGGGGTCAGGCGAAGCGGAGTTTCCTATGGCGCCTGAGGCCGGACTTGGCTGCTATCAGCCTCACTCTACCGAGTGGCACAGCAGTCGGAGCGGCGCAGGCGGCGCTGTCCTCTTGTCAGGTCGGTCAGTGGAGCGGCAAAGTGACTGCGGTCACTTCGGCTCTGTCGACTGAAGGGCGCGCGTCAGGATAAGGTGTCAGGCCACCTTTGCATTAAATGCTCCTGCGATACGGTCGGTCGGCATGGCGGCTTGGCCAAGGTTGCTTCTTGGTGAAGTCTGGGCCTCGGGCGATCCGAAGGTGTGTCCATTGCTGGAGGGGGTCCTCGGGCAAGACGTAAATCCTCCGGGGTCGGCTGCCCTTGCCCGAGGCTGGGCTCGGGTGAGGTGAGATCGTGTCCCTTGAGTGGACCAATCCTTGACTTAATCGCACCCATCAGGCCTTTGCAGCTTTGTGCTGATGGGGGTTACCAGCTGAGATTAGGAGTCTTGAGGGTACACCTAATTATGGTCCCCGACAGTAGCCCCCGAGCCTCGAAGGGAGTGTTAATACTCGCTTGGAGGCTTTTGTCGCACTTTTTTGCAAGGGGACGGCCTTCTCGGTTGCATTTTGTTCCGGTGGGTGCGCGCGAGCGCACCCGCCGGGTGTAGCCCCTGAGGCCTTGGAGGAGTGGTTTGACTCCTTCGAGGTCTTAATGCATTTCGCAATGCTTCGGCCGGTCTGGTTGTTCCCTCATGCGAGCTGGCTGTAGCCCGGGTGCACGGTTGGGTCCCAAGTTCTTGGGTTGGTATGTTGACGCTGTCAACGGTTTGGCCGGAGCCGGGTTTTCGAGAGCAGCCCCCGATGTCACACCCGGTTTTGGAAGGCAAACCAAGTGCGAACTATGTACGTGCCAGGATCAGAACTCACGTACACAGCGATTACATAAATGAACATCAATGCACATTGCTCGAATAATAACTTAAAAGAGTATTAACTTATTACATCACAGAGTCATAGACATCCACATAATCATCGTCTTAACAGGTGAATCAAAGTGCTAGCGAAACGCAGTAAAGATAAGGCCTTCACAGGCAGCTGACTGGGGGTTGCCGCCAACCCACACCTAGAATTCGTCGTAGTCTTGGAACTCCTGGAAGTCTCCTTCCACGACCTCGCCTTCTCCTGAGCAGTGATTACAATGCGGACAACCTGGTGTTTTGTGGTAAAGCAAGGATGAGTACACATCAACGTACTCAGCAAATGTCCCGTTTGGCTGAAGTGGACTAGCTTTATGTGGGGTCAGGCTCAAGCAGTTGCTTTTAGTTGGACAGGTATTTATCATTAGTAGAAGCCAGATTTTAGCATTAACCAACCCATGAACCATTTCCTCATCGAGGAACAACATCATCATATTCGAACCAAAACCATAACATAATCCCTGTATCTCGAACCATCTGTATCTCTAATCAAAGAGGATCCCAAGGCTGCTCTTAACCGTGAGCACGGCTGATATATCAGTTTCACTACCCTCTGCAGAGGTCGCACACTTTACCCATGAGTCATGATTCCCTTTCTGCCCTGGGAGAGCTAATCCCCATTGACCACTACCTAGGTGGTCCGGCAGGGTATCACTACGTAGCTGTTACAAAGATTCCCTAGAGATCATAGCTGCCCGTTAGGTTTCTCCAGTTTGATAAACACAGTACCCCTCCCCGCAGGAGAGTGACTAACAAAAGCAAAACGAAAGAACCTCGGCACTCAGCCTCGGCAGAGCAAGCACTGTGCCTGGACCCCATTGACGGCACGATGGCGAAGCAACTACACCTCTAGTTCCTCTAATTAATTAGCTAAGGGCGTCCCATTTCACCCTCATGGTTGCACTGTTATCCCGGGTGGTCTCTCAACGAACAGGTCCTTACGGAGAGGTACTCAGGAAACAGCCTGAGCCCCCTAGAGTATCACAAGATCATCAACGTACTCAGGATAACAGTATCATAAATATTCACATCATGTTCATTGATTAAGTTAAGGCAGTAGCAGAATGCTAACCATAATAGCCCATAAGGTCATCAAGGATAAAGTAAAGTGTAAAGCTAGTCAATCCTTAGGTTTCAAGTAAGTAATGCGGGGTAGTAAGTTATAAATGAATAGGAGATAATGGGTCAGAGGACACTTGCCTTCACCAAACTGCTGATCAGGAACTTCCTCTGCAACTCCCTCGGGAAACACAGACTGCTCGTTGTCTACGTAAAGTAATCATTCACACTATGCACTTGGGAAATAACAAACAAAAAACAATATACCAAACATATGCAGCAGAGAGATCACAAGTTCATAACAGAAAAGGGATAGGCACTCTGGTATTCTCTAGGTCTAGGGTAGGGGACTATACAAAGTGATTCATTATCCACTAATCAGGTTTAAGTCAGTGGTGGGATTAAATCATTATCTGGTTTTAAGTTCCTAAACTTAGGTGTTTAAGTCCATAAACTTAAGTGCTCCAACTTTTATTAAAGTCTACCAACTTCTAATTATCTCAAATAAGGTTCCAATAACCTTAATCCTATCCTAATGATTAACCATTAATTGGGACATGGAAACAGCAGGGAAACATTGCATAAACAGATAGATAATAATATTATGAACATTTTGCAATTTGAAGCACCTAATTTGGAGTTCATATGGCAAAGTTATGAATTTTACAAGTTTAGGGGTTAAAAAATATACCCTAAGTACCTATTTTGAATTAAATAAAAGGTCCGAGGACCTAACTGTAAGAAACCAGGGACGGCGGGTTCAAATTCCAGAAAACCGGGGGGCTCTTTAAGAAAACGCGCGGGCGAAGGGGTATCGGACTCCTACGGCCGTCGGATCTCAGGCGGACGGCCAGGATTAGATCCTGCGGGCGGGCGCGCGGGCGCGCGGTGGCCTGGGTGGCTGACAGGCGGGACCGGCGGGCAGCGCGAGCGCGCAGGCGGGCTGACAGGCGGGACCCAAACGGCAGGGAGACGGGGTGCGGGGGAAGAGGGCCTGGGCCGCTGGATCTCCAGCGGACGGCCAGGATTAGGTTTGGCCTAATTAAAACGGGACCGCCCGATCTGGGACGGACGGTGGGGATTGGGTGGCCGGCCTGGGCTTCTCCTATGGCTAGCTGGGGCGGCGGCTCTCGTCCCCGCGGCGGAGGACTCGCCGGAGACGAGGGGCGCAGGCGCTTGGCGGGTCTCTGGGGCGACCTGAGTGGCCGGGAAGGTTGGGAAGGGCACGGGGAATTCTTTGGTGGGGTCTGGGTCGGGGCAGGGGCACCGGAGGGGGGCGGTTCACGGCGGAGCGGCTCGGCGGCGGCGTTGAACAACTCCGGCGAGGAATCAAACGCGATAGAGTGCAATAGAGGGGAAGAGAGGGGGCATGGGAGGTTCCTTACCTCAAGGCGAACTCCGGGGACTCCTTGGTGGCGGCGATGACGCGACGGTGGCCCGGGGCGACGGTGGCGGACCCCCGCGGCTACACGGAGGACGGCGGGTGAGCGCGGGCAGAGAGAAATAGGGAGGGGGAGAGGGGATTCGGGCGCGTCCCGGGTTGCGGACGCCGGGGCGAAGCTCACCGTGGCAATGGACACGGCGGAGCTCCAACGACGGCCAGGAAACGAGCTCGGGACGGCGGCGGTTCGCGGCGACGGCGCACTGGCGTGCGCGCAGCGAGGGGAAGGTGGAAGAGGGGCCTGCAGGTGCGCAAATGAGGGAGGGGGAGAGGGCGAGTGGGGCTCTGGGCTCTAGTGGCCGAGGCGAGGTGGGGGCGAGCTCCACGCGCGACGTGGGCGCGGAGTCCGCGGCACGCGCGGCGGCGGTTACGCGGAGACGACGGGGCCGACAGCCCGGGCCCGCGAGCAGAGAGAGAGAGGAAAGCGGGCGCGGGCGCGGAGAATGGTTGCGCTGACGGGCGGGCCCGCCAGGGCAGAGAGCGGGGGAAGCGGGGGAAGCGGGCGCGCGCGCGGGGAACGCGGCCGCGCTGACGGGTGGGCCCGCCAGGGCAGAGAGAGGAGGGGGGGGGGGAAGGCGCGCGCGGGATGGGCCGAGCTGGGCCGAAAGGCCGAGGGGGGCGGGGGAGTGGGCTTCTTTTCCTTTTTCTTTTATTCTGGTTTTTGTTTTCTCTTTTCTTTTTATTTTCTCTATTTGATTCAAATTCAAATGAGCCACAAATTCAAATTAGACTTCCTAAGAATTATGCACCAAACAAAAGTGAAATCTAGGGTTCAACATGATGCAACAATTCATACTCCCTTGGAGTTTGAGCTAATAGACTATAATTACAATTAAAATAACCACTTTTCTCCTATAGAAATGAGAAAGAGAAGATTGGGGAAGAATGAGGAAAGGGAAGTAACACCTGAATTTGTGAATATGAGCAAAGAAATTTTATACCCCCAAATTCAGGGTGTTACACCCGAGCCTCCGCACAGGGCGAGAGGACGGTCAAGGACAGACTCGACTTCTTTACATATGCCCCTGCGTCGCCTTTCCGCAAGGAGGAGGGGTGAAAAAGCGCCATGTTGCCCTTGGAGGGCATCGAACATGGTGTCTCCGGTGAGCTGCTAACGGGTAATCCGAGTGGACGCCCGTGCCCCATTTGTTAGGGGTCGGCTAGAGGCCCGGAGGCGCGCTCCAAAAGTACCTGCGGGTGATCTGCCGGACCCGGTCCCCTTTTGACGGGGTCCGAGGGCTCGATGCCTCCCTCTGAAGAGATTCCGTTACAAGATCGTTCCCACTGGTCTCGGAAATGTCCTAGGGTACCTCGGGAGCGTAGCCCAAGCCTTGGTTATGTGTCGAACATACCCAGGGTCATCCCTCGCTCTGCGTCTGAGGCGGCTGTGAACCCTTCGAGGGCCAACCTACGAACCCCTGATCAGTAGTGGGCGCAGAGCCTGAGTGGCCTGAGGTGGTCGTTGAACCCTTCCGAGGGGCCGGCCTTTGAACCTCTGACCAGTAGTGGGCACGGAGCCCGAGCGCTCTGAGGCGGCTGTTGAACCCCTCCGAGGGGCCAGCCTTCGAACCTCTGATCAGTAGGGGGGCTCGGGGCTCGTTTCCTTCGCGGGGAAGGATCCCTTTCGGGGTATCCCCTTTCCCGGTCCCTGTTGTAAGAGAGAGAAAGAGGAACATGAAAAGGATATGAAATCGAATGATGTGGCGTACCTTTTTGGACGCGGTCATTATGGCGAAGGCGAAGCGTCGCCCGCTTCTCCTGCCAAAGGTGCCACCTGTCCCGCGACGGAGTTAATGCGGCGGGACGAGTGGTTCGCGGGGCAGCCGTTGCGCGTGCGCGAGCCGTTCAAGGAACGGGACGCGGGCGCGCCGTCTTCATGCCGTGGGAGAGGGCTCTCCCGCCGTCCCAGGAGGGGACGTGAGCTTGGCTGACGACTTGACCGCTGCTTTCGCTCGCCTGCCATCGCCATTACTGTCGGCCCATTTCTGGCCGCATCGACCGTCGCGCCTTCTCCTGCAGCTGACTGGCCCGTGATCGATGTGCCTGGTTGGCACTGTTGGGTCATGCGCAGGGTTGCCTCGAGTCGCGGTACTGGTTCCGCAGTTGAGGAGGCACGGTAGTGGCACGAGTGGCGGTGCGGTTTCTTGCACGTAGCGACCGGCGCGCCGGTTGCATGACGCGTGGGCCTAGGCCTCCTTGTTGGACGCGTCGAAGTCGAAAGGGTGCGCCCCTTCAGTGCGGTTGCATGCCGCCTGCATGGCGGTCCGTCCTTTCACTTGCTGGTCTAGGCGAAAGTGGGGGAATGCTTGTAACTGCTGGGCAGTTGCGCGTGCCGCGCGTGGTGGTTTGGCTTCTTCTGCCCTGGGCCAGCTTGCATGACGCGTGGGACCCAGCCCCCGTGTCGCAGGGGGAGGACCTTGGAGCGTGTTGGAGAAGACTTAGCCCACGATGGCTGAGGACGCAAGTGGGGAGAGTTGCCTTTAAAAAGGGGGGGTGACCCCTTGAAAGGCAACCATGTCTTCGCGCTCCCCTCATGCATCGTGTCTTTCCGCCTTTCGAGCCCCCAGATGGGGGGCGCCCGTGGTTCTTCCGCCTTGTCGTCGTTGGGGAAACGCAACTTCGCGGAAGTTGGTACCTTTCAGCCGTCGTCTGGCTTCAAGGATTTTCGTCAGGCAGCCCGGCTGCACTCCCCCACCAATGGGCAGTTTGGTGGAGGGAAGCGAGCCGGGCTGCGGCCTCCGCCCCGCCCTCAGCTTCAAGGATTTTCGTCATCCGGGCTGAGGTGGAGGGGCGCACCGAGTGGGGGGTTGCCTCCGTGTGGGCCGGTAACCCTTTTCTTCCCCCAGCGTTTGGGGAAAAAAGGCATCCTCCAGCCCTGCGGAGGCTTCCTCCAGCCATGCCGGGGAAGGCGAACTGCTGCTGCCCAGCCAGGGTGCAGCATTCCGTCCCCTGTCTGGGTGATGGTCGCGCCATGTACAGGCCGACCATGTCCGGGTCTTCCTTGCGCCAACAGCCGCGCCAGAGGGTTGCCCAGCACGTTGTGTGCCACGAGGGCGGCGCTCATGTTCTGGGGCGGCCTCGGCGAAGGCGGGAGCGAGGACCTGCCGGTGCGCTTTGGGGCGCCTGGCACCCACTGGTGCAGTGTTGAGGTGGTGGCAGCCGGAGAAGGTTTCTTTGCCGACGAGATTGCCTACTCCGCCTGCTCCCCTGGACCTCTGTCCCCTGACTCGAATGGCTGTTTCTCATCCTTCGCGGGCGAGAGCCCTTCAGCCGCAGCATCTGCCTGAAAGCCGTTGCTGCAGCTGTTTCACCGCCCGGGGCGGAGGTCGTTGTCGCTGCTACCGGAGTGGGCGCTGGCGAGTTTCCAGGGGTTTTATCGCCCGCAGGCCCTCCAACGTGGGGGGTTGTTCGTACCTGCGGGGGCGGAACCAGAGTTCCGTTTGTAATGGCACCTTGAGTGCTGGCGTATGTTCATTGTGGCTGTCGGGGCCTGAACATGTACGTATCTCTCGGTGTGAAGCCGTGTTTTTCCCTCATTTCGAGCACTGTGACTCGCCTGTCGGCTAACTGAACCGCTTCACCAGGCGTGAGTTGCCTCGTGCGAAGGTGACGAGTGAGGTATCCGTATCCCGGAGGCGTAGGAGTCCCTCGGCTCGGTCGGCCTTGCTGTCCAAGGCTTCTCTTGCTTAGTTAAAGGAACCCTCAGCCGCTCTTCGATGAACCGAAGCCGGAGGTAGCCGTGTTAGCACAGACAGAGGCGGAGTTGACTCGAAAAGAAGACTTCGTCGGCCGGAGCCCGGCCGGGCCGTCCACTGGCGGGACCAGCGTCGGAGTTGAGTTGCCAAGGCCATGAGCCGGGCTAATGTCCTCGGGGGACAGGTGGCTGAGGCTTCAGGGTGGCCGGCCGAGCCGTCTGCTCGGGCCGGATTCCTAGAGAAGACCCTGGCGGCGATGGCCCGGGTGTGGTGCTGATGTCGTCCTTCAGAGTGGAGATCCTCCGACCGCGTCGCCGTCTGAGGCTAGGTTGGACCTCGCCGAAGGTGTAGTTGACGCCGAGGGTGCTGCTGCTCCCTTCAACCATCAAGGTCCGAGCCTTTTTGGATCGAGTTATCTTGTAGTGTGCGTATGTTTTCTGTGGTCGCCGAGGCCCAAACATACTGTCATCGTGTTGTAAAGATGCGTTTCTTTTCCCCTTGCTTCGAGTATCTGGACTTATTTGTCGGTAATAGAGTTGTTTGTCCAAGCGAGAGTTACTTTTCACGGAAGGTGATGAGTGAGGTATCCGTATCCCGGAGGCGTAGGAATCCCTCGGCTCGGTCGGCCTTGCCGCTTACGTGTACTCTTACTCGTCCGCCGGATTCTGCTATCGATGTAGTCGAGATGGCCCGAAAAATCGTTTCGGCAGAAGGGTCTTCGAGCGTTGGGACTTGTTCGATCAGCGAAATCACTTATCCGAGCGTGAGTTACTTATCGCAGAAGGTGATGAGTGAGGTATCCGTATCCCGGAGGCGTAGGAGTCCCTCGGCTCGGTCAGCCTTGGCTGCTTACGTGTACTCCGTCGTTTTCAGGATCCACTTTCAAAGTAGTCGAAAAGCACGAGAGATATTCTAGCAGAAAAGATCTTTTTCCGAGGAAAAATTTTGACGCAGAGGGGTTCCCCCCTTCTAGCCCCCGAGGGAGGGTCGGGCTTTGCCGAGGCAAGGCCAACCCTTCCTTGATGATTAGACTTTGTGTGTGAACGAGGTGTATGAACGACTTGAAAGCATCTTAAGGGTAGAAGCGACGTAGCTATCGGATGTTCCAAGCGTTGCTGTAGACCTCGCCTTGACTGTTGGCCAGCTTGTACGTCCCGGGATTCAGAACTTTGGCGATGACGAACGACCCTTCCCAGGGAGGCGTGAGCTTGTGCCGCCCTCGGGCGTCTTGTCGCAGCCGAAGCACCAGGTCGCCCACCTGGAGGTCTCGGGACCGAACCCCTCGGGCGTGGTAGCGTCGCAGGGACTACTGATACCGCGTCGAGTGTAGCAAGGCCATGTCCTAAGCCTCCTCCAGCTGGTCCAGTGAGTCTTGTCGGTTAGCTCGGTTGCTTTGATCGTCGTAGGCCCTCGCCCTCGGGGAACCGTATTCTAAGTCTATGGGCAAGATGGCCTCGGCCCCATAGACTAGAAAGAATGGTGTGAAGCCCGTGGCTCGGCTCGGCGTTGTCCTCAGACTCCAGACCACTGAGGGGAGCTCCTTCATCCATCGCTTGCTGAACTTGTTGAGGTCGTTGTAGATCCGCGGCTTGAGTCCTTGCAGGATCATGCCGTTGGCATGCTCTACTTGCCCATTCGTCATGGGGTGAGCCACGGTGGCCCAGTCCACCTGGATGTGGTGATCCTCGCAGAAGTCCAGGAACTTTCTGTCGGTGAACTGGGTGCCGTTGTCGGTGATGATGGAGTTCGGGACCCCAAAGCGATGGATGATGTTGGTGAAGAACGCCACTGCCTGTTCGGACCTGATGCTGTTTAGGGGCCAGACCTCGATCCACTTGGAGAATTTGTCGATGGCGACCAGCAGGTGCGTGTAGCCCCCGGGTGCCTTCTGCAAGGGGCCGACGAGGTCCAGACCCCACACAGCAAACGACCAGGTGATGGGTATGGTCTGCAGGCAGGTGGGTCTGTCTTGCGTAGAATTGACACCCTTTGCAGGTGCGGACAATTCTAGTGGCGTCGGCCACCACGGTCGGCCAGTAGAAGCCTTGTCAGAAGGCGTTTCCAACAAGGGCTTGAGGTGTTGCGTGATGACCGCAAGCCCCCGAGTGTATTTCTTGTAAGAGCTCCTGGCCTTCGGTGATGGATATGCATTGCTGGAGGATGCCTGAGGGGCTGCGGTGGTAGAGCTCCTTCCCGTCCCCCAGCAAGACGAACGACTTGGCGCGCCGCGCCAACCGTCGAGCTTTGGCTCGGTCGAGGGGTAGCTCTCCTCGGTGGAGATATTGCAGGTACGGGGTCTGCCAGTTTCGATTAGGCGTGACCCCGCTTCGCTCCTCCTCGACGCGCAGTGCCTCATCTTCAGGGCCCGAGGTTGCCTCGGGCTGAGCCGAGGGTGTCTCGGGCAGAGCCGAGGGTGCCTCGGGCTGAGCCGAGGATGCCTCGGGCTGGGCCAAGGCCTTCTCGGGCTCGGGCGTGTCGTCGGTCTTGATGGAGGGTTGGTGCAGGTCTCATGAGAAGACGTTCAGGGGAACCGTTGTTCGCCCCGAGGCTATCTTAGCTAGCTCGTCCACAGTCTCATTGTAGCGTCGGGTGGTGTGGTTGAGCTCGAGCCTGTATAACTTGTCTTCTAGGCACTGAACCTCATCGCAGTAGGCTTCCATCTTCGGGTCACGGTAGTGGGAGTTCTTCATGACTTGGTCGATGACGAGCTGCGAGTCACCGCGAGCATCGGACCCCTAGCTCGATGGCGATGCTCAACCCATTGACCAGAGCCTCGTACTCGGCCACATTGTTGGACACCGGGAAGTGGAGGCGTAGCACGTAGCGTAGGTGCTTTCCAAGGGGCGAGATGAAGAGCAGGCCCGTGCCTGCCCTAGTCTTCATCAGCGACCCATCGAAAAACATGGTCCAGAGTTCCGGTTGGATCGGAACTGTCGGGAGCTGGGTGCCGACCCATTCAGTCACAAAGTCCGCCAAGACCTGGGACTTGATGGCCTTCCGAGGGGCGAACGAGATCATCTCACCCATGATTTCCACCGCCCACTTTGCAATTCTACTCGAGGCCTCTCGGCACTGGATGATCTCCCCCAGGGGGAAGGATGACACCACAGTCACCGGATGAGACTCGAAGTAGTGTCGCAACTTCCGCCGCGTCAGGATCACCGCGTACAGCAGCTTCTGAATTTGTGGGTAGCGAATCTTGGTCTCGGACAGTACCTCACTGATGAAGTAGACTGGCCTCTGGACGGGCAATGCATGCCCCTCTTCTCGTCTCTCAACCACGATCGTGGCGCTAACCACCTGAGTGGTAGCGGCGACGTAGATCAAGTGGGCTTCTCTGACGGCGGGAGGCACTAAGATGGGCGCGTTCGTGAGGAGCGCCTTCAGGTTCCCAAGGGCTTCCTCGGCCTCAGGGGTCCAAGTGAAGCACTCGTCCTTCCTTAAGAGGCAGTGTAGAGGCAGGCCTCTTTCGCCGAGGCATGAGATGAAATGGCTCAGAGCCGCAAGGCATCCCGTGACCCTTTGTACGCCTTTCAAGTCCTTGATGGGCCCCATGTTGGTGATGGCCGCGATTTTTTCCGGGTTGGCCTCAATGCCCCGCTCGGAGACGATGAACCCCAAGAGCATGCCTCGGGGGACCCCGAAAACGCACTTCTCGGGATTGAGCTTTACGCCTTTCGCCTTGAGACATCGGAATGTCACTTCAAGATCGGAAAGGAGGTCAGAGGCTTTCCTCGTCTTGACTATGATGTCATCGACGTAGGCCTCGACCGTTCGACCAATGTGTTCGCCGAACATGTGGTTCATGCACCTTTGGTATGTCGCACCCGCATTCTTCAAACCGAACGGCATGGTAACATAGTAGTACATGCCGAAGGGTGTTATGAAAGAAGTCGCGAGCTGGTCGGACTCTTTCATCCTGATTTGGTGATACCCTGAGTAGGCATCGAGGAAAGACAGGGTTTCGCACCCAGCAGTGGAATCCACGATTTGATCGATGCGAGGCAGAGGGTAGGGAACTTTCGGACATGCTTTGTTTAGACCAGTGTAGTCTACACACATCCGCCATTTCCCTCCTTTCTTTCTCACAAGCACAGGGTTGGCAAGCCATTCGGGATGGAATACCTCTTTGAGGAACCCCACTGCCATTAGCTTGTGGATCTCCTCGCCTATGGCTCTGTGCTTTTCTTCGTCGAATCGGCGCAGAGGCTGCCTCACGGGTCGGGCTCCAGCTCGGATATCCAGCGAGTGCTCGGCGACATCCCTCGGTATGCCGGGCATGTCCGAGGGACTCCACGCAAAAACATCGGCGTTTGCGCGGAGAAAGTCGACGAGCACTGCTTCCTATTTGGGGTCGAGCTCGGAGCCGATACGGATGTGCTTGGAGGCGTCGTTGCTGGGGTCGAGAGGGACGGACTTAACCGTCTCCGCCGGCTCAAAGTTGCTGGCATGGTGCTTCACGTCTGGCGCCTCCTTAGAGACTCTCCAGGTCGGCGATGAGGGCCTCGGATTCGGCGAGGGCCTCGGCGTACTCCACGCACTCCACGTCGCATTCGTACGCGTGTCGATACGTGGGGCCGACGGTGATGACCCCGTTGGGGCCCGGCATCTTGAGCTTGAGGTAGGTGTAGTTGGGGATGGCCATGAACTTGGCGTAGCATGGCCTCCCCAGCACTGCGTGGTAGGTTCCTCGAAACCCGACCACCTCGAACGTGAGGGTCTCCCTTCGAAAGTTGGAGGGTGTCCCAAAGCAGACGGGTAGATCGAGTTGTCCGAGGGGCTGGACGCGTTTCCCGGGGATGATCTCGTGAAAAGGCGCAGCGCCTGCCCGGACCGAGGATAGATCGATCCGCAGGAGCCCGAGGGTCTCGGCGTAGATGATGTTGAGGCTGCTGCCTCCATCCATGAGGAGCTTGGTGAGCCTGACGTTGCCGATGACGGGGTCGACAACGAGCGGGTATTTCCCCGGGCTCGGCACGCGGTCGGGGTGATCGCCCTGGTCGAAGGTGATGGGCTTGTCGGACCAGTCTAGGTAGACCGGCGCCGCCACCTTTACTGAGCAGACCTCCCGACGCTCTTGCTTGCGGTGCCGAGCCGAGGCGTTCGCCACTGGCCCACCGTAGATCATGAAGCAGTCGCGGACCTCAGGGAACTCTCCTGCCTTGTGATCCTCCTTCTTATCGTCATCGCGGGCCCTGCCACCTTCCATAGGTGGCCCGGCCTTGTGAAAGTGGCGCCGAAGCATGGCGCACTCCTCAAGGGTGTGCTTGACGGGCCCCTGATGATAGGGGAACGGCTCCTTGAGCATCTTGTCGAAGAGATTGGCACCTCCGAGAGGTTTTCGAGGGTTCTTGTACTCAGCAGCAGCGACAAGGTCCGCGTCGGGGGCGTCGCGTTTCACTTGCGACTTCTTCCTGCCTTTCTTCTTGGTGCCGCGCTGAGTTGACGCCTCGGGGACATCTTCCGGTGGGCGGCTCTGGGGCTGCTTATCCTTCCGGAAGATGGCCTCAACCGCCTCCTGGCCAGAGGCGAACTTGGTGGCAATGTCCATCAGCTCGCTCCCCTGGTGGGGGTCTTGCGACCCAGCTTGCTCACCAGGTCGTGGCAGGTGGTGCCGGCGAGGAACGCGCTGATGACATCCGAGTCGGTGACGTTGGGCAGCTCGGTGCGCTGCTTCGAGAATCGCTGGATGTAGTCCCGGAGAGACTCCCCCGGCTGCTGGCGGCAGCTTCGGAAATCTCAGGAGTTCTCAGGGCGCACGTACATGCCCTGGAAGTTGCCAGCGAAGGCTTGGACTAGGTCGTCCCAGTTGGAGATCTGCCCCGGAGGCAGGTGTTCCAGCCAGGCTCGAGCGGTGTCGGAGAGGAACAGGGGGAGGTTGCGGATGACGAGGTTGTCATCGTCCGTTCCACCCAGTTGGCAGGCCAGCCGGTAGTCCACGAGCCACAGTTCCGGTCTTGTCTCCCCCGAGTACTTGGTGATGGTAGTCGGGGTTCGGAACCGGGTCGGGAACGGCACCCGTCGTATGGCTCGGCTGAAAGCCTGCGGGCCGAGCGGTTCGGGCGAGGGGCTTCGATCCTCCACGCTATCGTAGCGTTCCCCACGCCTGGGGTGGTAGCCTCGGTGCACCCTCTCGTCGAGGCGGGCTCGATGGTTGCGGTGGTGGTGCTCGTTGCCGAGGCGTCCCGGGGCTGCAGGCGCTGTGTTGCGCGTGCGCCCGGTGTGGACCAAGGCTTCCCGCATGAATCGGGAAGTCGCGGCGCGATGTTCCGAGGGGTACCCCTGCCTTCGGGAGGCGGAGCTTTCGGCCCATCGGACCACGGCATCCTCCAAGAGATTCTTGAGCTCTCCCTGGATACGCCGCCCCTTGGTGGTAGATGGCTCCGGCATCGCGCGGAGAAGTATTGCCGCTGCAGCCAGGTTCTAGCCGACCCCACTGGAAGCCGGTGGCGGCCTTGCCCTGACATCGTCGGTGATGCGGTGCTGGATGCCCTGGGGTAGATGATGCGTTTCTCCGGCCGGAGGTTGGCCTGCCCATTCTTGCCCGATGTCCCGGCGGAACGGCTCAAGTGTTCCTGCTCCCTTGTCGATCCTGGCCTGTATCTCGCAGATTTGCTCGAGCTGTGGGTCATGACCCCCCGCCGGGACGGGGACCACAGCTAGCTCCCGAAGGATGTCAACGCGAGGCGCAGGCCTAGGGGGATTACCGTTTTCCGGCGTACCAAGATGGTTGCCTTTGCTGGGATCCCCTAGATCAACGTGGAAACATTCACGACTTGGGCCGCAGTCCTTGTCGCCGAGGCTGCGGTTAGCGTCGGAACAATCGGAAAGGTAGTAGTCGCATGCGGTCATGAAGTCCCGCATTGCACTGGGGTTACCAAGTCCGGAGAAATCCCAACAAAAGTCGGGCTCGTCATCTTCCTCGGAACCCGAGGGCCCATAGGTCGAGACGGCCGTCAGCCGGTCCCAGGGTGACCGCATACAATACCCCAGAGGGTTTGGACTCGCCTCTATGAGAGCGTCCACCGAAGCGAAGTCGCTTGGTGGGTCGAGGCTGAATCCAAAAGGCACGAGATGGGAGTCGGTCGGTACCTCTTGGTCGACGGGCGGTGGCGAAGTCGCGTCAGGGGCAGACTGCACCGTCGTCTCAGGTACGAGGGTGACACCCAGCAAGTCCTTTGTGAGCGTGCTGGCGTCGTCCGTTTGCTTGGAGTTGGCGTGTTGCTGGGAGACGATGCTTGTCTTCGTCTCAGACGCGAGGTCGATGCCCGATGTGCCCCCCGTTGGGGCGCCGGCGCCGTCGACTCGCTCAACAGCCAATGAGGTGTCGCCTCCTGCTTGGCCTTGGTTGCCCCGCCTCCTCCTCCGTCGGCGGGGGAGGGGACGGGACAAGATCGAATGTCGTTCTTCCGCCACGTGGGGAAGACGTCGTCGATTCTGCCGCCGGCGGGCGGATTGTCGGCCACCATTGTCGCTGTCGCGCGGCGGGGGAAGGAGTATCATGTCGTAGCTACCGTCGAGGGACATGAACTCAAGACTCCTGAAACGGAGCATCGTCCAGGGCTGGAAAGGTTGCTGGAGACTACCCATTTGGAGCTTGACGGGAAGCTGTTTGTCAACACGCAGCAGGCCCCTACCTGGCACGCCAACTGTCGGCGTTTCGACCCCGGGGGGTCCCTGGACCAACGAGTAAATTGTCGCCGCGTGCCCCAGCCCAGATGGGTCGGCGCGAGACGGAGCGTGAAGGGGGGAAGAAGCCGGAGGGAGACAGGCGTAAAAGGGGAATCCCGCGGCCTTCGTGTTTGTCCCGCGCCCAGGTTGGGTGCGCTTGCAGTAGGGGGTTACAAGCGTCCACGCGGGAGGGAGCGAGAGGCTTACGCGAGCGCCGTCCCGTCCTTCCCCGCGTGGCCAACCTTCTGTAAGAGGGCCCTGGACCTTCCTTTTATAGGCGTAAGGAGAGGATCCAGGTGTACAATGGGGGGTGTAGCAGTGTGCTAACGTGTCTAGTGGAGAAGAGCTAGCGCCCTAAGTACATGTCGTCGTGGCAGCCGGAGAGGTTTTGGCACCCGGTTCGTGTGGTGTCGTGGCCGTTAGAGGAGCGCTGGAGCCTGGCGGAAGGACAACTGTTGGGGCTATCGAGTCCTTGCTGACGTCTCCTTGCTTCCGTAAGGGGACTAAGAGCCGCCGTCGTCATGGAGCATGCGGGGCGCCATCATTACTTGTTTATCGGGGCGAGCCAGATGGGACGCCGGTCTTGTTCCCTGTAGCCTGAGTTAGCTTGGGGTAGGGTAATGATGGCGCCTCCTGTGACGTGGTCGGTCCGAGACCTGGGTTGGGCGAGGCGGAGGCTCCTCTGAGGTCGAGGTCGAGTCTGTCTTCCGAGGCCGAGGTCGAGTCCGAGCCCCTGGGTCGGGCGAGGCGGAGACCGTCGGCTGAGGCCAGGGCTGAGTCCGAGCCCTAGGGTCGGGCGAGGCGGAGTTCGTCGTCTTCCGGGGCTGAGCCCGAGTCCGAGCCCTGGGTCAGGCGAGGCGGAGTTCGTCGTCTTCTAGGGCCGAGCCCGAGTCCGACCCCTAGGGTCGGGCGATGCTTCCGGGGCTAAGCCCGAGTCCGAGCCCTGGGGTCGGGCGAAGTAGAGTTCGTCGTCTTCCGGGGCTGAGCCCATGTCCGAACCCTAGGGTCGGGCGAAGCAGAGTTCATCGTCTTCTGAGGCTGAGCCCGAGTCCGAGCCCTGGGGTCGGGCGAAGCGGAGTTTCCTATGGCGCCTGAGGCCGGACTTGGCTGCTGTCAGCCTCACTCTGCCGACTGGCACAGCAGTCGGAGCGGCACAGGCGGCGCTGTCCTCTTGTCAGGCCGGTCAGTGGAGCAGCGAAGTGACTGCGGTCACTTCGGCTCTGTCGACTGAAGGGCGCGCGTCAGGATAAGGTGTCAGGCCACCTTTGCATTAAATGCTCCTGCGATATGGTCGGTCGGTGTGGCGGCTTGGCCAAGGTTGCTTCTTGGTGAAGTCTGGGCCTCGGGCGAGCCGAAGGTGTGTCCGTTGCTGGAGGGGGTCCTCGGGCGAGACGTAAATCCTCCGGGGTCGGCTGCCCTTGCCCGAGGCTGGGCTCGGGCGAGGCGAGATCGTGTCCCTTGAGTGGACCGATCCTTGACTTAATCGCACCCCTCAGGCCTTTACAGCTTTGTGCTGATGGGGGTTACCAGCTGAGATTAGGAGTCTTGAGGGTACCCCTAATTATGGTCCCTGACACTAGCGAAATACTTAAGCAACAATTTTAGTTCGTCTCAATCGGTTAAGTTAAACTGGCACTAGGCCCGACATTTTAGAAATAAATAAATTTTAAACGGTGCGAGCTGAATGCGGCATCGCAATCGGAATCCCCCGGAGATGACGTCAGCATTGTCATGGGAGCGAGATATAAACGGATTAAACCATACGAAATTAGATTCCATATTTTAGTCGACGTCTGATTTAGTTGAACCTAAACAAATTTCGCCTGGTATCCGAATATTCAATCGGAGAACAATTTAAGTAACAATCCTGTGCCTGGTTTTTCTTGGATTCCGAGTGTGGTCCGATTAAATTTTACATTAAAACTTTTGTCACGAGTTCAAATTAATTTGCCCGGGACAAAAATCACAAGACTGGGTGAAGTTTCTAGACTCGTATCGCGTAATTAATGGATTTTAAATAGGCACAAGACTCGCAAGCTTTCAGAACAATTACGTTCCGAAATTCACGAAAATTTTAGGAAGAGTCTAAATAGACAGAAACAGATGCGATATTAAAATCGCGATAGACAAAACATATTAAGACAGAGATACTTTTATTCACCGCTATCACGTGTTAAAGTCCGCACTCATGGTCGAGCAGACGATAAACACCTGGGGTGTTACAATCCCTAGTTTGCTCCGATATTCAAGGTCGCCTTACGCGGGAAAATCGGATCGGTGCTGCGGATAGCGCTCAAATCCAACGAGCCACCTAGGGCTGAGTTTGCTTGTTTCTCACGTCGGCCCATTCCACCAGCAGTTCTCTCCTGGCCCATGAAGGGATGACCTTGCGAGATAATAGGCTCAAAGCCTCTCACGAGGCCTTCTTGCCTTCTAGTGGACCCGGAGGATATCTGTCCCCCATAAGCCCCCAATCTTTGAGTTGATTTTGAAATAATCAGCCCAAAGATTCTAGGTCCAGCTTGCAATTTTGTGGCTTGATTTCCATTCTGGTGATGGGCACGCCGAAGGTGCACCTATTGAGTGTTGCTCCTGAACTTTAAGTGACTTCGGTAAAAACAGTCTTCTCAAAGGTCCTCATTCAGTGCTTTGGAGATCAGCATCTTGTCATCATGCTGTGCTTTGGAAGTCAGCATGTGGAACTTTGAGTAGGTTTTTGAAAACAAACCACTCGAAGGTCTTCATTTCGTGCCTTAGAAATCAACATTCTGTCATTAGCTTGTGCTTTAGAAATCAGCATTCAAAACTTTGAGTAAGTTTTTGAAAACAAACCACTCGAAGGTCTTCATGTCGTGCCTTAGAAATTAGCATTCTGTCATCAGCTTGTGCTTTAGAAATCAGCATTCTTTCTCATGGGATTAAAAATCTATTGGGCACACTGGAGGTGCACCCAATGGGTATAGCCTCCGAGTTTTGAGTGGATTTTTGAAAACAATCCACTCAAAGATCTTCATCTTATGCTTTAGAAATCGACATTCTATCTTCACCTCATGTTCCTGCGAATTCAAATAATATTGTCTGCCCACTCCTTGTTAGGTCTGCAATTTATTTGGTCGGTGACAGATTGGACGTTTGGTAGATGGCTCTTAGCTGGTCTTCACTCCACTCCGCGCTTCAATGCCTCTACTGACTAGACTTGCAGTTCAGTAGCTATATTTGGATTTCCTTTGATCTCTACCGATCTCTTCCTTCTGTCTCAGTACATTCATTGTGTATACTGTATGGATATGACTTCTTCATAAAATCCCATGAAAATTCCTGGTCGTCCCCCCCAATGGGTGTGACCAAGGGGCGTCTTGGTACGTAGAGCGTTTAGCACACTATCCTGGAGTAGTAACTTGATGTGATCGTGGGGTGTAATCATACCGTCCGAGCAGTTGACCTTGGTCCAAACGGTGTCATGTTACGCGAAGCGGCGCATGTTGCCTGACTCATTTTCAGGCGGCTTGAATTGCTTATTGAATACTTGCGACTGTTCGGCGAGCGTGGTAGGAAGTGGACGATCACTCCCAGCCTCTATAAATAGCCTGCTTGCACCATCGTTCTCTTCACTTATCCTTCGATCACCTGTTGCTTTTCTTCTAACTCCCTCTTCTCTTCCATCTGACCATGGGCAAGGACAAAAAGGGTTGAGGTTCGCCTCATTGCTCAGGCGACAAACGGAAGCATGAACCAAGTCCTCCCTCGAAGGACTTTGGCAACTCTGAGTACTCGGAGGAGGAGGTTTCCTTCGAGTCCGAGGGGTCGTTGGTCTATGCTTCCCCCAGGTGTCGTCCGATGACTCGGACAACTCCCAGGGGATAGCCGCCGAGGTGTGGACGTACATCCGATCCATCAAGCGCGCTGGGCTCGAAGGCTCAGATGAGTCAGAGGTCTCCTCGGACGAGGAGAACTCTTCCGACTCGTCCGAGGAAGGGAGCAGTCGCGACGGCGACGATGAAGGCGATGGCAGTGCCAGCGATAGCGACGACGGTGATGGCGGCGAAGGTGACGACAACAGCGGCAAGGGCGGCGAAGGTGACAACGGCGGCAACGGCGACGGTGGCGACGGTGGCAGCAGTGGCGGCGGCAAGGCCAGTGGCAAAGCGCCATTTGTTTAAATATTAGTATAGATAATTAGTAGCAGTAGTAGTAGTAGAATAATGTAGTAGTAGTTAGTAGTATAATGTAATGTAAGTAATGTAGTGTAAGGTATTTGTTGGGGGCCTTCGTCCTCCGAAGGTCCTCAAAAACATGATTTGACAATGTTTTCCAAGTGGATTATGTGAACAGGTATCTTCGGACTCAGAATTATGAACATGAAGTACGGTCATGACGAAGCCTGAACCAGACGAAGGGGGATTAAAATGGAGGACGGGCTGATTACCAAGCTCCATGAAGGATGGTGCACAGCCGAAGCTGTGCGCAGGGAAGCTTCGTCGCGATAGCAGAGAGGGGAACCGACTTAAAGATGAAAAGACTACTTGGGCCTTGACAGATTTCCATAAGTCATTGACAAATGTAATGGACATGAATGTAATTTTACGTGAGCTGCGTCCCGCGTCTATAAATAGATGAACAGTACTCCCGTACTGTTGACGCTGATCTGGCATTTACTTTTGCGTCATCCGTGTACTTTTGTCTTTCTGCAATCCGAAGGTACACTTGTAATTTGAAGTCATTTCTATTGATATACGATAATAAAATAGAAATGACATGATAATAAAGTTTAAATGTTTATATTACTTTTAATGTTGCTCATAAGTCCTTCGTCATAACTTATCGCACTTACGAAGGTATATTATTTGTGACCTTCGTCCGGAGTACATTATATCCTGAAGGGAAATAATGTTTCGAGGGACGAAGGACCTCATCATTTAACACTTTTTATGTTGCCTTGTTCTTAATCCGAAGCATTTGAGAACAAGTCCCCAACATTGGCGCCCACCTCCGGTGAACTCACTTCCATTTCGAGTTTTTCGAACACCTTCGGAAGCTATAGACCCTCGCTATGGCGCCGAAGAAAGCTTCAGCGACTGGGGCTGCAGCACTGCAACCGTTGGACCCCAACCAGGAGACCGTCTCTCTTCGGGAGGCCCGAAGCCAGAAGAGGAAGGCCGTCAGCCCGACGCTTCAGGAGGATGAACTAGACCAAGAGATCAGGGATATGGAGATGCTTCATCAACAGGTGCAGAGGAAAAAAGAAAAGATGGCCAGGCTAGCTGAGCTGCAAAGGCAGATAGACGAAGCTTCTGAAGAAGTCCGTCATCTTACCCACGATGAGCAGAACCGAAGGCCTCAACAAAAAGACCTTCGTCAGGAGGGCATCTTCAACGAAGATGACTGGTATGACAATTTCCATCATGGAAATTTTGTTTTCGATGATGCTTCTCCTCTGTCCGCTGAGCTGCAGGCTACACCTTGGCCTCCGTCCTATAAGCCACCTCAGCTTCCCATGTTTGATGGCCATTCAGACCCGAAGCAGTTCTTGATGAGTTATGAAGCAACAGTGTCTTCGTATGGTGGCAATGCTGCAGTCATGGCAAAGTCTTTCGTTATGGTCGTCAGGAGTGTTTCTCAGACCTAGTATTCCTCCCTTCGACCAGGAACGATCACTTCATGGCAGAAGCTGAAGGATATGTTGTTAACCAGCTTTCAAGGATTTCAGACGAAGCCGGTCACTGCTCAAGCCTTGTTCCAGTGCACTCAGGATCATGAAGAATACCTTCAGGCGTATGTCAGAAGGTTCTTGCGTTTGAGGGCGCAAGCACCAACGGTGCCCAATGAAATTGTCATCGAAGCCATGATCAAGGGGCTTCGTCCTGGACCTGCAGCTCAATACTTTGCTAGGAAGCCTCCTTAGACTCTGGAGAAGCTGCTCCAAAAGATGGACGAGTACATTCGTGCCGACAATGACTTTCGCCAAAGAAGGGAGGAGGCTTTCAGATTTCCTGAAATGACCAGGGACTTCGGAGGAAGATTTTATCCGAGGCATGTCAGGTCCATCCACAACTCCACTCAAAATGATGATAAGGGGAGTCAGCAGAACAGACCGCAGAGCTCCTCACAGGCTTCGGGGCAACAGCAAACTTTCTTCCGGCCACCAGCTCCAAGAGGCAGAGGCGCCAGGGGCTTCGGCGGAAGATTTGGAGATCAACCAAGGAGGGTATTTTGCTTATTCTGCGGTGAAAACAAGGGCCATACCACCAGGATGTGCCATGTTACCATCCAGAAACAAAAGGAGCTAGCAGAAGCTGCAGCGCAACAGGGCCAGCCAAAGCAGGTCATGCATACTGCTTCGTACCATCAGCCTTACATCCCGGAATACGTGGGCAACCACCCTGCAGTTTCCGTAGCTTCGGCGAGTCAACCTCAAGCTTCATGGCAACAGCCCCCGCCCCCACCTCCGCTGCAACAAGGCCAACAGCCAGAAGGGAGCCAATATGTTCCGCACCAAAGGGATCTCAGAGAGCAATCTGAAGCTCGCATAGTCAATAGTACTGTGCCAGAGTCGAAGCACATTTATTGACAAATATCCTACTTTGATAGCAGTCTTTTCCGTTTAGTTCTATTTTCTGTGTAATAAAGAACATTTCAGTTTTCATGTAATAGTTTCGTGTTTGGTTATCAGGAAAACCTATCTTCTCCACAGGCTTAAGTTGCTGAAGCTTAAAAATTTGCGGTAACAAGGAGGACCTTCGAATTATTAAAAATCCTTCGAAGCAACAAAAAGTCGTTCTAAGGAACGCAGAGTAAGTTGCCGAAGTTACAAAAAGCCGTTCCAAAGGGAGCGCAGTGTAAGTTTTTTGCTCCAAAGACGTTCCTAAGGGAATGCAGAGCATACAGCAAAAAGTCAACGCTGATACCGCCTAAAGTAAAAGGCGAAGAAGCTCCAAAGACGTTCCTAAGGGAATGCAGAGCTTACAGCGAAAAGTCAACGCTGATACCGCCTAAAGTAAAAGGCGAAGAAGCTCCAAAGACGTTCCTAAGGGAATGCAGAGCTTACAGCGAAAAGTCAACGCTGATACCGCCTAAGTAAAAGGCGAAGAAGCTCCAAAGACGTTCCTAAGGGAATGCAGAGCTTACAAATATATTTTGTGTGTATCTTCGGAACAAACGTCATTTGCATAACATAACATCATCACATCATTTTGCATAGCATAAGCATCATACATCATGTTGCATATGGCAAAAGAAGGGGACACAGTATCAACCTTCGAAAGGACGCTTTGAGAAAGTGAAAATTGTGTAAAGTCACGAGGGAATACAATGATAATCTTCGGAATACAGCTTCGGAGAATGTTTTCACAAAGCATGGACGTGCTTCATCAGAGTAATATCGAAATTGCACAGCTTCGGAGAATGTTTTCACAAAGCATGGACGTGCTTCATCAGAGTAATATCGAAATTGCACAGCTTCGGAGAATGTTTTCACGAAGCGTGGACGTAAGTCATCAGAATAGTTTTAACGGAGAATGTCTTCTTCACGAAGCATGAAAAGAAGGGAAGGTGTTTTTTCGCCGAAGGCTCAAAAATGGTATGTATGTAGAATTTCATGCATCGTAAAGAATTGAATAATGAAAAGAGACTTGTATATTACATTCAAATGTACAAAATATTACATAGATCACACTTCAAATGTTTTTTCTAATAACACCTAGTCTTCTCTTAATACTACTTCGGCAGCCTCATTTAGAAGTTGTTCAACAACTTTATCCATGATAGCTTCGGCCATTTGTTTGATTTCGTCATCCTCTTTTGTGTGAGGGTCAACAGACGATCCAGCAGGTTCTGAGGGAAGAGAATATTTTTGCATTACTATTACAAACCGCGAGCAAAGTTTGAAATAAAAATTACAACACAATAAGAGCGACTAATTAATACCTATTTGCCCTTCGGCAACTTCTGTCACTTTCCTAGCATCATGGATGCCTTTTTCACTTCTTTGAATAATTTCTTGCGCCATTTCTCGGCCGCCGTTGTCCCAGACATCAGTAAAGAATTTGCCACCAACCATGCTTGCTTCGGCCGAGGGGTCTTTGATGTCTTCGGAGGATAAGGCAGCTTTGGACTGAGCTAAAGATTTTACATGTTCACAACCTTTCTTCTCCAAGACAGTAGCAACTCCCCTGGCGCCCGAAAAAGCGCAGATGTCACCGCGGCTACTCAGGATTTCCTCGAAGGCCTCTGCTTCGTGACTGATCCATTCTATTGGACCTTCGGGATTGCCTCTTGAGAAATTCTCTTCACTGGAAAATGCGCCTACGCTGGCGAAGCTGGTTTTAATTTTCTTTACGCATTCCATGGATTTTTCGTAGCATTTTTTCTTAGAAGACCGAAGCTCTTCCATGGTTGCTTCCAAATGATCAGCCCATTGGTCGCTGCATTCCCGTCTTGTTTCTTCAAGTATGTGTTCTTCTTTCGCCCGGGCCAATTGCTTCTGAAGATCTTTAATTTCGCGTCTCTGAACTTCGGCCTGAACCTTTGCAGCAGCTTCGTCCTTTTTTATTTTGTCTACTAATGTAAGAAGAATTTTATCTTTTTCTAGAGCTTCGTTTCTCAGTTTAATAACTTCTGAACGTAAATTGTTGAACGCAATTTCATAGCTCTCATCTTCGGCACTCTTTTGTGCTCTTAATGCGTTGCTTAGGATTAAGCCCTATACGAAAAAGAATCCATATAAGAATAAAAGAATGAATTATGTATTAAAAAAAATTTTCAAGCGTCTAATTCCCATACCTTTAGGCTATTGTACGCAAGACTGTCCGCGAGATCCTCCTTTGTCATAGCACATAATCCAGCTTCGAGCTTCGGGAACCCCATACTTCTAGCCATCTCTCGGCAGACAGATAGTTCTTTATTATCAGGAAGGCAGTACAGGAAGCCATCTTCATTTGTCCCATTAAACACTACTGCCCCCTTCGGATATTTTAGCTCTCTGGCATAGTAGTTGGCTTCGTAAGTCTCTTCTTCAGATAATTTCTTCCCCGAAGCATGTCGTACGATGTAATCGCATATGCTGGAAGGAGCTTCAGGGGCGGCAGTGTCAATATCTTCAACCAAATTTGGTTCTGATATTTTTGTTTCCAAAGATTGTTCCTTGGTGGGCTCTGAAGGCCCAGCTTTAGCTTCAGGTTGTTGCTTCGAAGCTTCAGCAACTACAGCTTCGGTAGACACTTCAGCAACTTCAATAGTCTTCTTTGGAGTTGTGCTTGAAGACTTAATTGTCTCCAAAACATCTAGCACGTTCACCATTCTTTTTCTTTTCGGGGTCACCGACGGGCCCTTTTGATTTTTTATTGTTTCGACATTTGCTGAAGGACTTAAGGTTTCCGATATTTTTGGCTCTTCAATCTTCGATTTCTCTGCTTTTTCTGCTGAAGGCGCTTCAGTCTTTTCTTCCATCTTCGGCACTGGAGCTGGTTCTGTAGCTTCAGAGGCCAAAGAGACTTCACCAATAAATTCTGGCACTATGGCCGGCTCAATAAAACGCGCTCGGTGGGTGAGCACCTTTATCTTTTTCCTTTGCGGCGCTGGCTCGCTAGTGGCACTCGTGGTAGCTTCTGTCGCAGGAGAAGTATTTTTTCTTTTGCGACCCGTCACCGGATAGTGATAGTCAGGGTAGACAAACCCGACTGCGTCAAATACCCGGTTGAGCCTTTTCTTCTTTCGGCCTCCGAAGGCTGCTGATAACGCAGTGTTCTCGGCCTTCGAGTACACCCCAAGCAGTTCGTCACTTAATGTTTCAATGTTTTTCAACCAGTCGTCATCAGGTTCAACAAATTTATCCCCGTATTTGAATGTGTATTTCAGTCTGACCAGTCCGCCTTCGTCGGACTCTTTGATGGTCTCCTTCGGCATTTCCCACTTTCCTGCAAGTGGCCACACCCTGAAGGCAATATGTTCTTGAATCAAGTCCCTTGTCCCAATAAAAGAGCACACTACGCCGAAGGCTCTTTGGCATTCCTCGGCTGCTTCATCCATTTCAACCTTCGGCCTTCGAAGTCCGAAGCGTTGCCAGATGGGGCGCATAATGATACTCTTGACATCTTCTTGCGTTGTTAAGTCATTCTTTACATAGAACCATTCAGTCATCCAGGCTCCGGGCCACCTCTTCCGAAAGGTCGGCACAGGGCGGCTTGACCCGGAGCGGGCACCGAAGCTGTAACACCCAAAGTTGTTGTGATATTATTCTTTCCCCCAGGGCTTCGTCTCATATAACAACTCATGAATGTTGCAAAAGCTTTTAGCATTTGGTTCTAAACCTTGGCTTCTCGCAGCCCAGACAAACATCCCCATTCTTATAATAGCTTCGGGAGTAATTTGATGAAGGTAGACTTGAAATGTCTTCAGGACTTCAACAACAAAGTTGCTTAGGGGGAATCGAAGCCTAGCCTTGAGAAAGCTTCGGAAGATTACGACTTCATCTTCTTCGGGGGTGGGAGAAGTCTTTTCTCCAGCATCAACCCTCACAATATATATATCTCGAAAATACCTCCCCCTCATATTATCAATATGATTCTGCTTAATAGTGGTTTTCCCGAAATCGTGTGACTTGGCCGCCATGGTCGATCTTCGGACTCTTCCCCACCACTTTCTACATCATAACTGTCGCTGTCACCAGTATCTTCGGACAAACCTTCAAGAATCTCCTTGGTGATTTTCTCCGTATTGGTCTCCACCATCGCTATAAGGAACCCCAAGTTCTTCTCTTTGTCGAGACTCAGCTTCGTCTCAGCAGGGATCTTCTTACCTTCAGACATCTTCGGAAACGCTAAAAAACTGTTTTCAAGGCCGAAGCTTCAAAATCAAAAAGATCAGCAAATCTTCGTACACAAGAGCTAAAAATTTAGTGGGCCGAAGCAGATGGCAAGTGTGCGTACCAAATAAGTTTGCGGTATGATCTTATTTATACCCCCAGGGCGTTGAAAATTGAAAGACCCCGCTTGTCAGTGAATGTTGCTATTCTAGCAAAGGGAAGGTGTTTTTTCGGACCTTCGGCTCAAGGCCTTCGTCCATATCGCAATCTGAATTTATCATTAACAAATTAATATTGC
This sequence comes from Zea luxurians, assembly GCA_029449295.1. NCBI lineage: Eukaryota > Viridiplantae > Streptophyta > Magnoliopsida > Poales > Poaceae > Zea > Zea luxurians. The sequence goes on from JAOPSE010000107.1 coordinate 344,020, forward strand.
GAGGGGCTACTGTTGGGGGCCTTCGTCCTCCGAAGGTCCTCAAAAACATGATTTGACAATGTTTTCCAAGTGGATTATGTGAACAGGTATCTTCGGACTCAGAATTATGAACATGAAGTACGGTCATGACGAAGCCTGAACCAGACGAAGGGGGATTAAAATGGAGGACGGGCTGATTACCAAGCTCCACGAAGGATGGTGCACAGCCGAAGCTGTGCGCAGGGAAGCTTCGTCGCGATAGCAGAGAGGGGAACCGACTTAAAGATGAAAAGACTACTTGGGCCTTGACAGATTTCCATAAGTCATTGACAAATGTAATGGACATGAATGTAATTTTACGTGAGCTGCGTCCCGCGTCTATAAATAGATGAACAGTACTCCCGTACTGTTCACGCTGATCTGGCATTTACTTTTGCGTCATCCGTGTACTTTTGTCTTTCTGCAATCCGAAGGTACACTTGTAATTTGAAGTCATTTCTATTGATATACGATAATAAAATAGAAATGACATGATAATAAAGTTTAAATGTTTATATTACTTTTAATGTTGCTCATAAGTCCTTCGTCATAACTTATCGCACTTACGAAGGTATATTATTTGTGACCTTCGTCCGGAGTACATTATATCCTGAAGGGAAATAATGTTTCGAGGGACGAAGGACCTCATCATTTAACACTTTTTATGTTGCCTTGTTCTTAATCCGAAGCATTTGAGAACAAGTCCCCAACAGTATTGTAGTGTAGTAAAAAAGGGGAAAAAGGCTGACTCATAATGAGTCGGCTTTTGAGTTTGTGAAAAGCCCCTCCAATATGTAATGAAGAACTTTAGGTGCTTCCAGTGACCATTGCTTTTGCTGCCTTTCTATTTACACGCTTAACAGTTCATCCATATGCCTAACGCTGCCGGCGTTTTTAGAGGTAACCGCCAAGCGATGCTTGAGGCTACCAGCATTTTAGAGGTAACCGTCGAGTGTTGCTTAAGGCTGCTGGTGTTTTAGAGGTAACCGCCGAGTCATGTTTAACGCTGCCGACGTTTTAGAGGTAACCGCCGAGTCATGTTTGACGCTGCCAGCGTTTTAGAGGCAACCGTCGAGTCGTGTCTGAAATTTTGCTTTCCCGAGTAGGGACCTATCACTTTTAGAAATAGTGCTCGACCCGGGAAACCCTATTTATACTCATGCCGACGTGCTTTTTTGATTTCTGAGCCCTAACTTCCCTTTTTCACCTTGAATCATTCCTCTGCTTCCCTGAGATCTCGATCCTGCTCGTTCCACCAGCAAGACTGCGATGGCACCGAAGCGGAAGAGGCAGAGCACCGCTGCTGCAATCATCCCGCATATCGATCCCAACAGCCAGCTGCCATTCGCGGGTAACCACATGTCCGTCATCTCAGAATCTGACCTCCTTTATCTTGTTGACGTTGGGGTTTTGCTTCTGAAAGAGCTCTGCTCTTGGCGGATTTGCCACAACATCATCGTTCCGACAGAGGATACCCATGAATCTGTCGTTTACGTCCCTTTCCTCATTTGTGGACTTGCTCTTCCCGTCTCTCCCTTTTTCCACGGTCTCCTTGACTTCTATGAACTGAATTTAACACATCTGAACCCCAATTCCATTCTTCAAATTTCCATTTTTGTTCATCTGTGTGAGGTCTTTCTCGGGATTCTTCCCCATTTTGGTCTCTAGAAATACCTTTATCACTATCGGCCCGGGATGGCTAGGGGACAGCTCTAGCTTGTTGGCGGTGCAAGTCTGGAGCTTCGTCGGGGGAGGAAAACAGAGTACCTCGACATTCCTCTCAAGGACAACATTAAGGAATGACGCCATGAGTGGTTCATTGTGGAGAACCACTGCAAGTCCCTCCCCCTCGGTCAGGGAGGCAGCCAGATGTCCGCGCACCAAGTTGGATAGAATCCCCAACCCTTTTGGAGATAACAGAGGCTAAAGTGCTGCTTGCTGAGGTTCGCTTGCTGAAGGATAGAGGTCTAACTGCTGAAGCTGTAGTTGCTGACTTCATTTTCAAGAACGTTCAACCCTTAAAGGATAGGGCTTACCCTGCTTATTTGTACAGCAGTGTCAACGACTCCACTCAGGTCACGAACAGAAGAATCCCTACTAGAGATCTGCTGAGTCGACTAAACATGATCCTGAGAGGCAGAGTCTTGAATGTTGGTGCTCCTGTGGCCTATTCTGCATGGAACCTACCGCCACTTAGGCCATTTTCTAAGTTTGTATCGAACCCTCCTGCTCGTGATGGTTGCCCGAGTCATAGAGTGCAACCCTCTCTAGCAGATATCGAAGCCTTAATCACCTCACTTTAGAACCTTCCTGAAGATGAGAAGCAGACTCACATCGGGATGCCATCCATCGCTGATGACGCTGAGATAGATGCTGTGCTTAGCCTGCTGGCAGGGGAATCATCCGACTCTACCCGCACCGAGCCAATGGCTATCACAACTGGGCAGGAGTTTGGTGAAGAAGTGGAAACTCGGAAACCTGAAGGTGCTCGCCCAAAGCGTTCACGTCGAGCGAAACGCCCAACTGCACCTGTCGAGGAGAAGAAGAAAAAGAGGTGGCTTCGGCGACTATCGTGCTTGGGTCACGATACCGGCCCTTCTGTGCTAGTTCCTGATGATATCCCGATAGAAATTGTTCCTGAAGTTGATGCCAAGGGTTGTGATCATGCACAGGCTGCTATCTACCTATTTGATGAGGACAAAGAGGAAGAAGAAGAAGTCCTGCTGATCCGCAAGAACAGCCGACACTATAGAGGTAGCGAGGGGGGTAGTGATATTCCTTCTCCAGCTCTATCGGCCCTTGTCAGTCTTCAGGGGCTTTCAATATCAGACTTTGATCAAGTACTAGAGGAAGTCGTCCTCGAAGACATGCTATCAGAGCCACCTGCAGATGACATCCCGACCGTCTGTTCAGAGGTCCCAGACGGTGGGCTTTCCTTGCTTGATTCCGCTGGGCAAGAGGTAACCCGAGCTGTGTCTCGCGCACCGTCGACTTTGGAGGGCAGTATTTCATGCCGAGATGCTGGTCTGAGTCACCCGACTCCCATGGAGGTGGCTGAGGAGCCCTCAGCCCTAGAGGTGGCTACTACAGAAGACCTAGCTCCCGAGGGTGGTGCCAGCAGTAACCCAGCCGCAGAGGATGTTGCTAGTAGTGATCCAACTCTTGTGGGTAGTGCAAGCTACAACCCAGCCCCCGAGGGTGTTCAGGTAGGCTCTCTTTCCCATGCCTCCATGGATGTCCACGTTGGGTCGTCCCCACCTCGGTCGGATGGGGTGACGGCAACATGTGCTTCTGTAGCTTTAGCTGGACAAGTCACCTTAGACTTTGGCGAATTAGACATGAGAGGCCTGCTGTCTGCTGGTGGGGTTGAGGCCATTCTAGATAATGCTCTTCAAATTTTTCCTGCTGATCTTCCTTCCTCAAGCCGTGCCACAGCTCCCCTTGCCTTGGGTCTACCACTGTTCCTCTCCAATCTTTAGGTGAGTCGGTCTCCTACTCTATGTTGTTCATATTAGCGAATTATCTTTCTTTTGCCATCTGTCTATGGTCACGGGCTTTTGTTGATGGAGTATCTTCCCAACTGAGATCCTACGGTGCCACTGTTCTCGAACAAGCTTTGTCTCTAATGCAGTGGAACCCATTGCTGCTCCAGAAGCAGATCGATGACTTGAAGGCATCGAACGCTGGTTAGTGATCTCATAGCTTCCCTAGCTGTTTTTATTGATCAACTTGTTCTTAGTCATGCATCCCATTTCAGCTACACTGTCGGATATGGCTCGACGGTGTTCTGACCTTGAGGAGAAATATTCTCAGAGTCAGTCCGACCTGGCCCAGACATCTGCCTTTCTAGATGGTGCACGTCCTTTGAATTCCTCTCTTAACACCTAGCTTGACTCTGAGAAGATGGCACATGAGGTAAATTTCCTTGGCTAACCCTACTTTATTGTTGTTGCCTTGGTATTGAATGTCGCTTCATGTTTATAGGAGGAGGAACAAGCACTTGTTGCCTCCCGCGACAATCTGGATAGGCTATATCGTGACGCTAGCAACTCATTGACTATCCTGGAGAGGAGTCATCGCTTTACCATGTCCGACCTGGATCATCACCGTCATGAGTTGTAGATATCCCAAGATGAGGTTTTGCAACTTGGACAACTTCTATCAGCCAAGGATTCCACCATAAAAGATCTGCGCGCTTCTAAGAAGCTTGTCGCACAGGAGCTAGAGGTCACCCAAGCGGCTGTTAAAGCTTTAGAGAACAGCTGCACCGTCTTGAAGGCTCAGCGCAACAAGGCTATGGACAAAGCCGTTCGTGTTTGACGGATCCTGATGAGGAGGCCCGGCGTCGTGGTGCCTGATGATATTGTCGCTGATGTCAAGGCTCCGTTCGATGCTTCAAGTCGTCCTTCTTCTTTTGTCGCTCCTTTGAAAGACATTGCTAGCAAAGACGTCTCGATGCAGTGATGTCCTGCAAAACACTCGATGTAATATGAATTTTATTTGCATGTGATGGTTGTGTTAGAACTTGAATATTTTGCGGGCAAGGTGCTAGAACGTGCCCCTAGTGCCAGCAAGTAAAACGTTCTTTTTCCCTAAAGGGTTAATTGTTTTGCTGTTAGGGTATAGCAGTCACCCTGAACAGTCGTGAAAGCAAGTGTGCCATGCTAGATTTAAGGCGTTTTCCGACTTAAGCCGATCACCTAACTGGTATGGCATAGTGGTCGCCCTAAGATAAGTAGACATGAGCATGTCGCACCGTCTTAAGTCGTTGTCGACTTAAGTCGATTGCTCCATTAGCAGGGTATAGTGGTCACCCTAAGTCGAGTAAGCGTAAGGATGTCACACCGTCTTAAGTGGTCACCGACTTAAGCCGATTGCTCTGTTAGTAGGGTATAGTGGTCACCCTAAGTCAAGTAAGCGTGAGCATGTCGCACTGTCTTAAGTCGTCGCCGACTTAAGCCAATTGCTCCGTTAGTAGGGTATAGTGGTCACCCTAAGTCGAGTAAGCGTGAGCATGTCGCACCGACTTAAGTCATTGCCGACTTAAGCTGACTGCTCCGTTAGTAGCGTATAGTGGTCACCCTAAGTCGAGTAAGCGTGAGCATGTCGCACTGACTTAAGTTGTTGCCGACTTAAGTCGATCGCTCCGTCAGTAGGGTATAGTGGTCACCCTAAGTCGAGTAAGCGTGAGCATGTCACACTGACTTAAGTCGTTGCTGACTTAAGCCGATTGCTCTGGTAGCAGGGTATAGTGGTCACCCTAAGTCGAGTAAGATTGCTGATTTCAAGTCCGATCAAATTGAAGTTGGTTGAAAGTCAGGAGTCTGAATGCCTTTGAAAACAAAAAGTTTATTGATGATGAAGTCCCCCAATTATAGAGTACAATGTTTCTTCGAGAATTCTAGAGGCCTCACTAGGGATAGAACTTTCTGAGATGCTCTATGTTCCATGAGACCCCCACTTCTGCGCCATCCATTTCAGTAAGCCGGTATGATCCTGGCCGAGTGACCTCTGATACAATAAATGACCCTTCCCATAGTGGTGACAACTTGTGCCGTCCTTCCCCCATTAGAATTCGGCGAAGGACCAAGTCTCCCACTGCAAAGGACCGGTGTCGCACGGCTTTATCATGATAGCACCTCAAGGTCTGCTGGTACCTAGCCGACTGAATTACTGTGTTCAATCGTTCTTCCTCTAGCACATCAATATCTTCTAGCATGGTAGCTTCTGCTTCAGCTATGTTTTCAAAAACCAACCTCGGCACCCCGAATATTAGGTGGGCTGGCAGCACTGCCTCTAACCCATAAACCATGAAGAACGGGGTATTTCCATGCAGAGCTTGACTAGGTTGAGTTCTCAAGCTCCAAACCACGTCTAGCAGCTCTCTGATCCACTTTCCTGCAAGCTTTTCACTCTTGTCAAACACTTTCTTCCTGAGCGCTTCCAGTATCATTCTGTTGACTCTTTCTACTTGGCCATTGGCTCTTGGATGCGCTACTGATGCATACTTAATCTGGATGCTCCGTTGCTCACAGAAGTCAAAGAATTCAGAACTGGTGAAATTGAATCCTAGGTCAGTTATGATGCTATTTGGTATCCCGAACCTAAATATTATGTCTTGTATGAATTTCACTGCCTTGGACGAGGTTAAAGAGGCAATAGGCTTATACTCTATCCATTTTGTGAATTTGTCAATGGCAACCAGCACGTGAGTATAACCTCCCTGAGCTTTCTTCAAGGGTCCGATCATGTCCAGCCCCAGCATGCAAATGGCCATGTTATAGGGATGGTCTGCAGCTGCTATATAGGTAAATGCTGTTGCTTTGATAAGAATTGGCAAGCTTCACATCTCTGGACTAACTCGGTGGCATCGCTCTTCGCTGTTGGCTAATAGAAACCAGATCTGAAAACCTTCCCAACCAGAGTTCTGGATGCAGCATGTACTCCGCACTGCCTGGCATGGATTTCATCTAACAGTTGCTTCCTCATAGCCGAGTGAATGCACTTCATGAGGACTCCCATCGCGCCTCTTCTGTTAAGTGTATCCTCTATAAGGGTGTAGCAGGCTGACTGTCTTGCGATGCGTTCTGCTACCGCCTTGTCATCCAGTTCCTCTTCATTTTTTATGTATCTGATGATAGGCTCTCTCCAGTCATTGGGGTCCAACTCTGGTTGGCTCAAGGTGTTGCACTCTTCTGTCTGATCTGAGAGAATACTCGGGCGTGATACTTCTTGGATGAAGATCTCGGGCGGGACCTGGGCCCGACCGGATCCCAGCTTCGACAACGCGTCTGCTGCCACATTGTGGTCTCTTTCCACGTGATGGAACTCCAACCCTTCGAATTTGTCCTCTAATTTTCGGACGGCTGCACAGTACTTGCCCATAGAATTAGTCGAGCAGTCCCAGTCTTTATTTATCTGGCTTATGGCCACTAGCGAATCCCCATATACCATCAGCTTCTTAATGCTCAGTGATACGGTGATGTTTAACCCATGGATCAGTGCTTCATATTCTACCGCATTATTTGATGATGGAAATAGTAACTGGAGTGCATACTTGAGTTGTTCACCTCTAGCAGCAATGAAGAGGATCCCTGCACCTGCTCCCTGCAACTACAGCAAGCCATCAAAGTACATTCTCCATACTTTGGTAGTCTCCGGGTTGTCTGGGACCTGATGCTCAGTCCACTCTGACATGAAGTCAACTAGTGCTTGAGTCTTTATTGCCGCGCGAGGTCGGAACTCTATGTCGTGAGCTCCCAGCTCACATGCCCACTTGGCTATCCTTCCGATAGCTTCTTTGTTGTGGAGAATGTCCCCTATTGGAAATCCAATGACTACTATGACTTTGTGGTCATCAAAGTAGTGACGGAGCTTGCGAGCGGTTAGAAGTACCACGTATAGCAGTTTCTGAACTTGGGGATACTTCATTTTTGAGGGCCCGAGAACTTCGCTGATGAAGTAGACCGGATGCTGCACCGAGTATGTATGTCCTTCTTCCACCTGCTCGACTACTAACGCGATGCTTACCACGTGAGTCATGCAGGAGATGTATAACAATAGATCTTCTGCCGGCTAATTTGGCATGGCTCGGCGTGGTGGCTTGAGTACTGGTGGTGTGGTCAGAAACTTTTTCAGTGCCTCTAGGCTTCCTATGCCTCTGTGGTCCACTGAAATTTGTCCACCTTTTTGAGCAATTTGTAGAATGACTTGCCTTTCTCACCTAGTCTTGATATGAATCTACTCAGGGCTGCCATGCATCCAGTAAGCCTTTGTACCTTTTTCTATGATCGCGGCGCTTCCATTCTCATGATGGCCTCGATTTTCTTTGCGTTGGCTTCAATTCCCCGGTGGCTGACAATGAATCCGAGTAACATTCCTGCTGGTACTTCCAAGGCACACTTTTCTAGATTGAGCTTCCACCGGTATCACCTCAAGCTGTTGAAGACCAGCTGCAAATCTTCAATGAAGTTTTCTGAGTTTTCTATTTTGATCACCACATCATCGACATAAGCTTCCACCCGCTTGCCCTAGTGATTGGCTAAGCATGTTTGAATAGCTCTCTGGTAGGTCGCTCCTGCGTTCTTGAGGCCGAACGACATGGAGGTATAGCAGAAAGCTCCAAATGGGGTGATGAACGCAGTTTTCTCCTCGTCTTCTTTTGCCAAGCTGATCTGATGGTATCCAGAATCGCAGTCTAGGAAGGACAACATAGAGCATCCAAAGGTTGAATCAACCACCTGATCTATTCTAGGGAGCCCGAAGGGATCCTTTGGACAGTGTTTGTTGAGATCGGTATAGTCGACACACATGTGCCAATCCACTTTATTCTTTTTGAGTACAAGAACAGGATTTGCTAGCCACTCAGGATGCAGCACTTCTCTAATGAACCCTGCCGCCACTAAGTGAGCCAACTCAGTGCGAATAGCTTCTCTCTTATTAGGCGTGAAACGACACAATTTCTGTCGAATCGGCCTTGCTTGAGGATAGACTTTTAATTTGTGCTCGGCTAGTTCTCTCAGGACTCCTGGCATATCCACAGGTTGCCATGCGAATACGTCTCGGTTATCTTGCAGGAATCGAACGAGCGCACTTTCCTATTTGCCATCGAGGCTGGAGCTGATGATGGCGGTCTTGCGTTCATCAGCGAACCCTAGGTTGATCCTTTTGCCTCTTCAATCGGCCGCATAGAGGTCACGGCTTGAGCTTCATTCGCGGGTATTGCGAGGTCTTCCTCAGGCTTTGTGTTTGCCTGCACGGAGGAAGTCGTCGGTGGCCTAGTGGTGAGGGCTGCCTGAATAGCTCCCCGAAAGCATTCTGCGATGCCTTGGAAGTCAGCACGCACGGTGATGATTCCTTGTGGTCCTGGCATCTTCAATATCATGTATGAATAGTGCGGAATGGCCATGAATTTTGCCATTCCCGGCCTGCCGATAATAGCGTTGTATCCGCGGTTGAAACTCGCCACCTCGAACCTTAGGAACTCGGTTCTGTAGTTTTCCGGAGTTCCAAAGGTGACGGGCATGTAGATCTGCCCGAGCGGGTACTCTCCTTTGGTTGGCACAATGCTGAAGAAAGGGGTGTCTGACTCGATGAGATCTTTGAGTGCAACCCCCAAGCCCAGGAGCGTCCGGGGGAAGGTAACGTTGATGTTGCTTCCCCCGTCCACTAGTACTTTCTTTACCCTGCTCTCTCGGATCACCGGATCGACGAGGAGCGGGTACTTGCCAGGATGGTCGAAGTTAAGCCATTGATCCGCTCGACTGAAGGTGATTGTGTACTCCGACCACCGATATGGAGTTGGAGCACTGGTGGTTGCCACCAAGACCTACCGGTCATTGAGCTTTTGCTTCCTTTTATTCTCCTGCGATCCGTATCCCCTCAAGATGACGTTGACCTCCCCATCAATGCGTGGGAATGCCACACCCCCTCCCCCTTCCTATTGCTGAGGCTGCCCGGGCTCGCCAGGTCCTCCTCGTGGTGGGGGAGGTGGTAGAGGCAGGAACGGTCGACCATTCCCGACGGAGTGCTTGAAGTCTCTACAGTTCCGCAAGGTGTGGCGCATGTCCTTGTGGTACAAGCACTGGGCGTCGAGGATGTCGTTCAATGTCCATGCGCCTCCACGGGGTGCCCCTCGGGCACGAGCGACGGGTGGTCCAGCGGCATGGACTTCCTCACGAGGCCTCTTCTCCCAACGTCTATCGGGTTGCTGGTTCGCGTCGCGCCGCGGTGCTGGTGGTGCAGGTTTCGCTGCCCCGATGAGGTCCTAGGCTCGCTCATCAGCGGTGATGTAGAGGTCCGCTTCTCAAAACAGTTGTTCGGAGGTGGTCGATGCTTTCTGCAGTATGGCTTGGACGAAGGCCAAGTCATTAGATCGCTGGTAGAAGTCTTCAATCACTGCTGCCTCAGTTACCTCAGGGATACGATTTCTCGTGGTATGAAACCTCTTGAGATATGACTGAAGTGTTTCATCGCCCCAGCGTCTGATGGATTTGTGGTCCCATGGCTGCGCTGGCTTGTTGGAGAGGGACCGGAAGTTGGCGATGAAATGCCGATTGAAGTCGCTCCAATCATCGATGTAGTGCTGCGGCAGATGTCGCAGCCACTGTAATGCATATTGCCCGAGGATGATGGACAAGTATGTTGCATCACGTCTTTGGTTGCCCCAGCGGCCCGGGCGGCGGTCGTATAAACGGCCAACCAGCCTCCCGGGTCTTGCTTAGGCTCGTATTTGTCGACATTGGAGACTTTGAAGTTTGGAGGCCACTGGATGGCCCTGAGACACGGAGTAAGCGCAGATACTCCACATGTGTCTTCTTGTCGACATTCATGGTGTCGGTCCTGGGAAGGGGAGTCAATGATGTGTCGTCTCGACCGTCCCTAGATCGGGCCACTGGTTGAGGTTGTAGCCGACTCAACTCGAGTGGCGTGACTTCAAGCCGGGATGCCATGGTCCCGATCATACTCCTCCCAGCGCCTTATCTTGTTCTCATGTCGTCGGTCGTGTGAAGCGTTGATGGAGCTCCGTGTGTCCCACCGACTATTGATGGTATGTCGTAGGTCACCCGAGGGATGAGCGAGGGGTAGAAGGTGATTAGCTGCCCGAGTGAGCAGTCGCTGATAGCCTTCAGCATCCGGAGTCCATGGGAGGCCATCAGCTATCTGAGCCAACACTCCTCCGACTTCACTTGGCGTGTTCATTGCATGAGCAAAGTTAGGGTTCAGGTTTCAAGCGAAGAGAGGGTTCTCTCGGCGTAACCTTGCAACCTGCTCAGCTTGCTCTCGATCTTGGTCATGAGCTTACCGGCGATCACGTCGCCGAGAATTCCTCCTTTCTCTAAAGACCCATTCGTTGGGAGTTTCTCCCACTTCTAAGACTTCATCTCGAGATACGGGCTGCGCTGGGTCCCGCTCCCCAGCTTCGTGATGTCGCCAAATATTCTGGTGTCTGTTCCTCCATCGTCAAGATTCTTGCTGGGGAGGCTCTTCCCCTGGCATGGTTGGCTCGTCATCGAAGATGGGAGATGATTCCAATCTTCCCCCGATGAAGAGGACGTCGGGGTAGAAAGGAGTTGCTGCAGTGGTGAATTCCTTTCCATCCTTCTTTGAGGGTGAAGGTGTCGGAAGGATAGCTTGACGAGCTTCCGTCCTTCTTTTAGGAACACTTGCTTCTTTCTTTCTTGTAATCCATGTCCACTCCTTTGTAGGCGAAGTGGACAACAGGGTTCTTCGGGCAAGTGAATTGTAGCATCCCAAAAATTCAAATCTTGAAATTTTCTCAAACTCGCTCTAAATTTAAAATGAATTTTAAATTTCAATTCAAAATGTTTGTTTGCAAGTTGATATCAACAAATAAAATATAGTGGTCTATATTATCTTCAAAATCCTCCTCAAAATATCCTTCAAATATTTCCCCAGTGATCCCCTCAAATTCTTTCCAGAAATACTGCCCAGATATTTCCCCAGTAACCCCCCTCAATTTCATTCCAGAAATACTGTCCAAATATTCCACCGATATATCTCCAAGTATTTTCCTCTTGAGAAATACCTTCAGAATCATTTTTCAAGTCCCTACAAATATTTTCTTCATAACTTTCCTCATGCTCATACGTATATGTATGCCTCCGGTGTCATACGGTAAGCTCTACAAGCTAATTACACTCATACAAGACAAATACATGCTAATCTCCCACTAATCCTCTCATCCTCCCACTAATCCTCTCATCCCTCCCCCTAATCCCCCCACCATGCCTACAAATAGAGGGGCAAGGGCCTGCTCTCATCCCACCCCAAGCCATTTCATGGCAACTCTCTCCACCCCCCCCCCCACACACACACACGCCCACTCCATGCTCCACACAAGCACACACTAGCACAAGGATCGTTCGGTCGTTCTTCGATCGTTCGCCCCCTGTTCTTAGTTTGTTCGATCGTTCGTCCGATCGTTCATGGTTCGTTCGTCCGTTCGTCCGAGCGTTCGATCGTTCGTCCGTTCGTTCGTCCAAATAATCTTTTTCCTATCGTTATGCTGCTAAAATTCTGATTGTTCGTTCATAGTTCCTATTTAGGGCTGGAAACGAGCCGAGCCAAGCCAGGCTCGGCTCGGCTCGGTGCGGCTCGGTGGTGAAAAGGCTCGAGCCTGGCTCGGCTCGCCAGTATGTCGAGCTACCAGAATAGGCTCGGCTCGGCTCGGGTACGGCTCGCGAGCCTGTCCGCCCATCACACATATCAGCTGACAGGAATCAATAGAAATACAAAACAAGTATACACAAAATCTGCATGACTGGTGAATGCATTATAAAAGGAAATTCCTTTGATAAAAATACAACCAGCCAAGCAATATAAAAGGAAATTACTTTGAGGGTTTGACAACATATTACACCACGGATATAAAAATACAAGCAGCCAAGCAGTCAAGTATTCAACGACAACAAGCATATGCTATCAAAGTATCAAGTATCAACCAGCACTCCAGGTCTCCAGCAACATATTACATATATCAACCAAAAGTCAAAAGCACTCATCAACTTGCATATTTCAAAAGGACAAAAACATCCAGCAACTTCAACTTCACTGCTTGTAATCTTGTATAATTGTATCCACCATTCCACCAAAACTCCAAAAGCATCCAGCAACCAGCAGTCCAGCACTTTCATTATCATTACACACCTGAATGGTACAAGTCTACAACTACAAGCCATAATGGTACAAGTACAAATATACACAAGTACTATTACTAGTTGCTTTGCACAAAGCTTTTTGGAAATGAGATTGTCTCCATGTCGTCCTCATCATCATGTACCTGTTGAAAAAATACAAATTTCACTCAAAATCTGAAAAGAACATAAGAAATGCACTCTAATAAATAATAAAAGAGCAACTAACCACATATGTCATGCTTCCATCATGCGACCCTTGAATCCAGCTAGAGGAGCATACCAAAGCCTCCACCATAGAAGGGCTGAGAGAACTCCGATAATCATCTAAAGTTCTACCCCCTGTGCTAAAAGTAGACTCTGAAGAGACGGACGTTGCTGGTACAGTTAAGAATTTCTTTGCCATCCTTGAGACAACCGGAAACCTATGTGAATTAACCTTCCACCAGCTCAACAAATCAAACTCCTTGTCTGCTAGACTGACATTCATCTCATCTAAATAGATAAGCAACTCACTCTTTGATTGGTTGGCTTCAGTGGATGATAAAAATGACTGAAATTCACATGATGCAGAAGGCAAGATTAAAGTTCTATCATTAGCCAAAGATGATCTAGCACTATTTTTGTTTTGAGGAGCTTTTCTCTCTCTATGTTGCAGCTCACAGTCCTCAAACAGTTTTTCTAACTCACCTTGAACTTCATCTATCTCAAATCTAACTTGGTCACCATCAAAGATTTTACCAAAGCACCACTCGATATACCTCATCTTATACCAAGGATCTAGAATCGTAGCAATCACCATAACATTATTTTTTTCTTCCCAATACTTATTGAACTTCTCCATCATCGCAGTACCCATTTTTCTCAAATGCAAACTACTAGAACTCATTGCTGCCCTCAATGCAATCTTGACATCCACAATGTGAGGATAAAAAATATTTGCAGTAGGATATGTAGAAGCTGACAATGAAGTGGTTACTTTAGCTAATGAGGCAAGAATAGGCTCAATTGCAACAAATAAATCCCATTCCTCTTCTGTAGGTTCCCATTTATAATTCAAATCAGCATCAGCATAAGTTTGAATTGCTTCTTTGTAAGCTATACTAGTATGCAACATCTTGTATGTTGAACTCCATCTAGTTGACACATCAAGACTCAAGCCCTCTCTAATTTGCAATGCAAGAGATCTACAAATCTCTACAAACTTATGCATACGAGATGGGGATTTCTTAATGTATTTCACAATTGACCTTAGGTTGTCTATCAAAGAAGCCAAAGCAGTAGTTCCATCATTGACAACCAAATTAATAATGTGTGCACAACAACGCACATGAAAATATTTTGAACTGAATGTATTACCTTGTCTAGCTGCAAATCTAGCCCTCAAACCACGGATAGCACCATCATTGTTTGCAGCATTATCTAAAGTGATAGAAATAATCTTATCCTCTATTTTCCATGTTGTAACACACTCATAGGCTGCTTGCCCTATCACAGGTCCTTTGTGTGGAGGATCTAATTCAAAGAAATTCAGCACACGACATTGCATTTTCCAATCACTATCTATGTAGTGTGCAACCAAACACATATAGGATAATGTTTGATTTGAAGTCCATAGATCAGTAGTCAATGAAATATAATCCACTCCTTTAAGGGCCTTTGATAGTTTTTCTTTTTCAGACTCATACACTTTCAAGCATTCTGCTCTAATGGTTTTCCTACCAATGAACTCATATTGTGGATTCAAATACTTCATGACAATGTTAAACCATGTATGCTCAATCATTCTAAATGGGTACTCATGAACTATAATCATCTTGGCAATTAATTTTCTAACTTGCTCATGATTATAATCTCTAGGGGATGTGATAGTAGGGAGACCAGAACCTGATTCACCTGCATTTGAAGGAGCAAAGTTGAGAAGAGATTGATCTAGTTTCTTTTCCAAATGCTTTGAATATGCCCCACAACTCTTCATATGCCTCGATAATGTTGATGTCGTTGACCCTTGCATGTAGGCATACATTTTCTTACAATACTTGCACTTTGCCTTTAATGTCTTCTTTCCATCCTCGGATGCATCTCCAATAGTCACTTTATCAAAAACTTCCCACACTTTGGATTTAGAGTTGTTATCCTTTACTTTCACCCCCTTACGCCTTTTCTTGGCTTTTCTTTTGTCATCATTATTTGATTCCACAACATCAATCTCTCTCCCACCTAGGACAGTCATTTCATCCTCAGACATGTCATCGTTCTTGTCAAATGAATTGCTTTCTGAATCTATCTCATTACTTTGATTCACCCCCTTCCCTTGCACACCAGATTCCATAACCTAGCAATTTATGATCAAGAATATATAATGTGTTAATTGCAACTGCAAGTCTGCAAGATAAAACTGAACAAACTGAACAAACTACATAATGTGTTAACTGCAACTCGAGCGGTGGATGAGAATTGACGATGCTCACCGGTGGTCGGTGGATGAGGAACCGGTCGTGCAGGCGAGCGGTGGATGAGCAGAGCAGCCGGCAGATGGCAGATTAGGGCACTGGGCCAGGCAGCGGGCCAGCGGCCACCGGCCAGGCAGAGGGAGGCAGCCAGGCGGGTGGCGGGTGGCGGCAGGCGGCGACGCGGCGTGTCGGTGTGGCTGCGTGTGCGTCCGCGCGTGGCAGGGCGCCGTCTACAGAACGCCGGACCGCACGGCAGCAGCAGCACGACCGCACAGCGGGCCAGCGGCAGTCGCGGCACGGACTCGCGGTAGCGCCCGCCTGGCGTTGTCACTCGTCAGCCTTCACTACGTCAGGGCATCAGCGGTCGCGGTCGCAGTCTCGTGGACTCACGGTCGCGCTCGCGCCAGCCGCTGAGCACGAGCCCCGCCGAGCACGAGCGCCGGGCGCCGCCGAGCACGAGCGCGTGTCGAGGAGCAGTGGAGCACCGCCGTGGAGCTGAGGACTGAGGAGCAGTGGAGCACCGCCGTCCGCCGAGGCGCCGCCGCCGAGCACAAGCTGTTAGGGTTAGGTTTGGGTGGGGCGGCTTGACGCCTTGACCGCTTGAGCTTTAGGCATTAGGCGTTTCAGAGTTCAGCACTTACGCTGTGGGCCTATTGGGCCTATTGGGCTGCACTTACGCTGTTACTGTTGGGCTTGGCTCGCGAGCCGGCTCACGAGCTTGTGCGAGCTGGCTCGGCTTGGCTCGGGATTTTGTCGAGCTTGTTAAACCGGCTCGGCTCGGCTCGCCGGCAGCTCGCGAGCCGGCTCGAGCCTGACCGAGCCGCGACGAGCTCGATCCGGCTCGCCGAGCCCGAGCTTTTTTCCCAGCCCTACTCCTATTCATCGTTCATCGTTCGTTCATAGTCCCTATTTATCGTTCTTCCAGATAATCTTTGTCCTGCCGTTATGCTGCCGAAATTCCGATCGTTCGTTCGTCCGATCATTCGATCGTTCGTCCGTTCGTTCATAGTTCCTATTTATCGTTCATCGTTCGTTCATCATCACTATTCATCGTTCATCGTTCGTTCACACAAACTATTCACCATCACTATTCATTGTTACTATTCACCATTACTATTCATCATCGTTACTATTCATCAACACTATTCACCATTGTTACTATTTATCGTTACTATTCACCGACACTATTCATCATTGTTACTATTCATCAATGATATCTATGGTACTTTTTGTCTCCACTATTCATCGTTACTATTCATCGATCATCCGATCACCCAAATTTCAACTACTCATCCATCATGCTGTCCAGTCCACCTAAGACCAGCCAGACCCATATTCCAGTCATACGAACTCTGGTGACTGTGATTTTCCTTCCAGTGAGAACTTCCCATCTGGTCACCCATCCCAGGTTACTCCAAGTTGAGCATGCTTAACTTTGAGATTCCTTTGAACCAGGCTTCCAAACTCCGATTCTAATAATTCTTGTTTCTAAATTCTTATCAAACTATTCCCTATCCAACCATGTCATCCCTTAAGCATGGTTCATATTCCAGAAAACTCCCAAAATACTCTTGTCCCATATTCTGCATATAACTCTCCTGTTCATACTAAGTCAGACGACTCATTCGTCACTATTCTCACCAACAGTGAACTTCACTGTGCTACACCACATACACCCAGCTATAAATACACCCAGCTACCCTCTTTCTCTCCACACACACTCAACACCCTCAGCCAAGGCAAACACCCCACCCACTCAGTTACTCCGCTCTGCTGGCTACACGCATAGTGTCGCTTCGTCTCCAGTCCACCCTCCTGGTAAGCACCTCCGCTCCGCCACTAGTAGTATCACAACACCACATGACACATATTCTACTCAAGACTCTACCCATCCATATATCGCTATTCTGACCACTATACTAAATATTTGTTGGTATACTTGCTGGTTTGTATGTTTGATTATTCATGTTGCTTAGTTATCGGAGCGTTTGTGCCGTCTCATGGAGGCCAGATCTGCAAGTCTATGCCAGGCAGTGGAGTTAGAAGCCAGTTCCGCGAGCTCTCCCCTTCCCCCTTCACCGGATAAGCACAGCAAGCTCACTGGATCCATTTGATGCATAAATTACCTATGATTTTTCAACCAAAACCCTTAGCCTATTATTTTATGCATGATATGATTTTGAGACAAGTTATTATGGCCACCCAGCCGCTTGCCGCAATCAATCCTTGATATATTTGTTACAAATGATTTGAGAAAAGGTGTGAGTTTTCAAAAGAAAATGCTTTTCAAAATGTGTATGATGAAGGGTATTCACCCTCATCACCTTGTGAGTGGGATGATCAGGGACTCCCTGGTTTAGGGGAGGGCCTAAGATGATGGCTCAACTGGTTTAGGTGTGAGCAGAAGGATTGTCCCCTCATATAAGGACTGATTTGTGATCCTTCACTACTTGTACTCATGATTAGTACAACCACTCAAGACTATATGGGCAGTCACTCAATCTAAACTCGTACGGTCCAAACCTTAGGGTTATGAAGGCAGGGGAGCACTGCGAGGATAAAGAGGGGAAATGTTTTGTCCGGTTTGGACATGGTGGTGGCCTGACTCCTTCCGGTATAACCGTTAAGGTTAGGACGTGCGAGGAAAGAAAGAGATTCGGATTCGGATCTCATTGGCCATGAGATCGTAGAGCCGGACTAGTGGGTAAAGTGTACCCCTCTACGCAGAGTTCAAACCTATTTGAATAGTCCGTGTCCACTAGAATGGACGAGTATGCTGTGGTATGGGAATTAGTGTTTTGTTTTAAAAAAAAGGGTGCGTTTGAGAAAAGTGGTTTTTAAAAGGTTCGGCGGTTGAGTCGTGAGCTATGGTGGACGGAAAGTCCAGTAGCTATTTTTGAAAACGAAAACCAGTGGGAAACTGTTGAGATACCTGGATGGTCTAGTCCAGGGGATTTTATTCTATATTGAAAACTTCATGCTTCTTTGGGAAAGGATGCGCTTTGAAAAATACAAAATGTTTTACAAAACAACCCTGCATAAAATATTGCTGTTTTTGCAAAATATCCTGAGCTCCACATATTCCATGCATTATATCTGATTTCCCCATTCCGCGGGTGAAGGTGGGCTGCTGAGTACGTTTGTACTCACCCTTGCTTATTTGTTGTTTTTCAGAAAAAGGAGATCGGGTAAGAGTTACGCCTGTTCCCAACCTTGCCTATGGCTGTTGGACCACTGATTTGCTTCGCTGCGTATATCGGGCTGCTTCAGCCCCACTCTGATGATATGTCCTGAGTTATGGACCAACTCTTAAAGTTGATCACCACCTTTATAGGTGTCGGTGTTTCGGACCCGGGGGACCCTCAACCGGACCGACTAGTGAATTTTGTGCCGCGTGCCCCTGTCCAGATGGGTTGATGCAAGATGGAACACAAGAGGGGGAATGAGGCTTGTATTATCTTGCACCGGGGGTGCTTGCAGTAGGGTTACAAGCTGAGCGAGAGCGAGAGAGAGAGAGAGGGTTCGGCCTTGAGTTGTCTGAGTTAGCCTCCTCCGCGTCTCTCCCACTCTGCCTGCCTCTGTCCGCCTCCCTTAGGAAGGCCATGGACACCCCCTTTTATAGATACAAGGAGATGGTTCAGCTGTACAATGGGGGTGTAGCTATGTGCCAACATGGCCGATGGAGAAGTGCTTGAGTCCTGTAGAAGCGCAGCTGGCGGTGCGGCATGGATCCTGCTGACGTTTCCTTGCTTCCGTAGAGAGCTTGTGGGCTATTGACGTCATGGACGCATGAGGGGAACCATCATTACCTGTTGCCGGAGTAATCCAGATGTGACTCCGGTCTTGTTCCTTCGTAGCCTAAGGCGGCTAGTTAGAGGTAGGGAATGATGTATCCCCTGTAGCGTAGTCGGTCTCGAGGCCGAGGTCGGGCGAGGCGGCGACTCCTCCCGAGGCCGAGGCTGAGGTCGGGCACAGATGTGACTCTTCCCGAGGCTGAGGTCGGGCAAGGCGGAGAATTTCCCCCGAGGCCGAGGCTGAGACTGAGGCCTGGGGTCGGGCGAGGCGGAGCTCCCTGTTGTGCCCGAGGCTGAACTCGGGAGAGGCCGTGACTTACTGTTGTTAGTCTTACCCTGGCGGTTGGCACAGTAGCCGGAGCGGGGCGAACAATGTTGTTTTCCTATCAGAACGGTCAGTGAAAGGGCGAAGTGACTGCGGCCACTTCGACCTTGCCGACTGAGGCGCACGTGTCAGGATAAGGTGTCAGGCGATCCCCGCATTAAATGCGCATGCGATACAGTCGGTTGGTAAGGTGATTTGGCCGAGGTTGCTGCATGACAAGGTTTGCCCAAGCTTGGCTTCGGGCGAGCCGAGGGTGCGCCCACTGCCTGTGGAGGCCCTCGGGCGAGGCGTGAATCCGTCCGGGACTACTGTTCCCGCCCGAGGCTGGGCTCAAGAGAGGTGAGATCGCGTCCCTTGGCAGACGAGGCCTTGACTTGAACCGTGCTTATAAGTCTTTATGGTTTGTTCTGAAGACGTTTCCCAGCCGTGTTTAGGAGTGTTGGGGGTACCCCTAATTACGGTACCCGACAATAGGTTTGTCTCGTTTAAGTAGATCTGGAATCATCTGATGTATAAATGTGTTTACTAGCCTCTTGGGACTAGTAATTGTATCACATTTGAGTCCCAGAGGATCTGAGGCGCTACAGGTGGTATCAGAGCTGTTAGGTTGGCCGTAGGACATAACCCTTAGCCTTGATCCAAGAGTTTTTGAGTCAAAACTATTTTCTTAAAGAAAATTCTTGCTCTCATCCCTTCATTTCAAAAATGCTTTCCCCCTTTCCTTCTCTCAGAAGTCAGATGGAGGTCCACTGCCAAACCAGCTTTTGCCAGAATGAAGATGGTTTCCCCAAGTTTCTGAGAGCATGCACAGTTCGCCTTGGAATCAGGAGCCAGCCAGAGTATGATGGTCGTGAATTCGTCGAGCATGGCACAGAGAAGTGTGTCGTGACTATATACATTGGATCCAGTACGCACCATGTGGAATGGAGTGTCACTGCTGCTGGGCACAGATTCAAAGACACCTACCAAGTCGTCGCTCGCAAGGTATTGAGGGCCCTATGTCAAATTTATGAAGAAGAAGTGGCCAACACCCCGCTCAGATTCTTTCCGCCCTTTCAGAGAAACCGTCCCGTTTGGATGTCCAGGATGCATGCATTGGAAGTGCAGCAGCTGCTTGAGGACGACCCCACAGTCGTGTACCTCACTGCATACCTGCTCACCCTGGATGCCCAGTATGATTTCTTGGCTCGGCACCACCGTCAGATGATTGCCCGAGCAGAAGATGCAGAGAAGCGCAACCGTAAGCTCCATGTGGATCTCACCATAGCTCAAGCCCGTGTAGCTGCCTTGGAAAGTCGTGAAGTCCTTGCTGTTGAAGCCCTGAAGCAAGCCAAGGATGAGCACGTCCAGAAGCTAATGGAGGCCTACTTGGTAATCCATAACCAACATAGAGCCCTGCGGATCCAAGAGCCCGCTTCATCCAACCCAATTCAGTCCATGAGAGCTGAAGATCTTCAGATTCTCGAAGGTCACCCGGTCTCTATCAGAGGAGAAAAGAAGGCTTGGGAACTCCCAGAAGGAACCATAGTCTTGGAAGGAAATCTAGTCTCCCCTAAGGCTATGGATAAGCAAGAGCACCCCAAGTCCCCCCAAGATCTCGTGCCAGAGTTGTTTAAGCCCCTCACCATGAAGAAGATTCCAGCACCGTCCCGTGAGATCAAGGAAGAAGTTGCAAGCCCCCGCCAGCACCGCCGCCCTCTAAGGAGCTACAAGAGCCAGTCCTGCTTGAAGAAGAGTTCAACCCCGTCTTGCCATCTCAGTCGCCGCCAGAAGAAGTCATCAACATGAGCTCCCTCTTGACCCATCCAGGAGATGCCTCAGATTGAAGTTGTGCGCCAGCCTTGCCAGAAGAGAAGCTGCTAGATCTGAGTTAGTTATGCCCAGTCCTCTGCATGCATTGGGTAGTGAAGTTTTTCTTCACTTTGGCTAGAGCCCTGCATGTATGAGAGGTAATCGTGTAGCCCCGTGTTTTGAAAAACTCTAATTGTGTGGCCCCCTAGGGAATTTCAAAATGAATTTCGCTTAATGTTTTCTCCTCTTTTGAGTGCATATGTGATGCTTTAACGTTAGTGCTCATAAGTCGCATTTAAGCATAGTTCTCAGTTTAGGAGCCGAACAATAGTAGTTATGCTTAGCCCCCGAATCCGAGTAGTTCGTGATTTGAAAAACCCTATTCTTCCCTTATTCAAAACATTTGATTTATTTGTGCTTATCATTGTTGAGCTTGTGTGTTTTCTTTCTTTTTAAGAAAGGTTTTCTCTAAAAACATAGATAACAAATTAGAGCTAATCCTCACCTTATGCTTTCATTCTCATCTTAACCCATCTCAAGAGAAAAGCACCTTACCCAAGAAGATACCGGGAAGCTTACCCTTGAAGCCTGGAATAAGCTACAGAAGAAACCAGCCCAGCCACTCAGTCAAAAGGACCGACCGTGAGAATCAAAGCACTGCCCCTAAGTCAAAGTAAACAGAAAAGGAGGACAAAAGGAGTTATTACCATACAGAGAGGCAATGATTCTTGGAACCAGAGACCACAAACATCAGGGTCAATGACCCCACCACTCACCCGTGCCCCCGCACGCGTGCCCGCCTCCATGCGCACCACCACCGCCCCACCCCCCTTTGTAGCGCACCCACCGCCATTACCGCCAGCAACACCGTCCCCCCTCCCCTTGTCGTGTTTGCTGCCGCGTGGCACATGCTCCATCACTGCCACTCCGCACCCGAGCACCACCTCGCATACTGCTCGCCTTAAAACTTCCCAACCAGCTCCCTCAACTTCCATCTCGCTCAAAGCAAAGCACACACCAGATAAAATCCCCTCTGCCAAATCGCAAGCAACTCCATTTTCCACTCCCTCGCCCCTAAGATCACAATGCTTGGTGATTCTTGGGTTGAAGACTGTTGTACATGGTTCATTGTCTTTGGTTTCCTCCTCTGTATGATGGTAATACTCTTTGATAGAATCCTCCAGTGTGAAGAGCAAAGAGAAAGAAAGAGGCAGTGAAAAGTGAAAAGAAGATATTGAAGAGAAGACAAGAAGAAGGTTCTCCTAGAATCAACCCTGTGTCAGTCATCTCTCCGCAGCCTGCTCAAGCAGCAACAGCAGAAGAAGGCCCCGTAACACCCTTGTTATGTGGTACTTCAAGGAGTTCAAACCCCTAAGATTCAAGTGTTCGACCCTCATTCTTTTTAAGTGGGGTAGTGTTCCAGTAAAGTTCCTACATTGGAGAAAAAGAAGAAGGCCTGTAGCAAGCTTGTGGAGGACCAAATCATCAAAGCTTATAAGTTTCTAGATGAGAAGTGGTCACCCAAGTTCTGTTGATGAAGCACCTAAAGACCAATCAAGGAAGGAATCCATGTGGGAGTTCACAAGAGAAAGGTTTGTGTGTTGGCATCAATGCTTCCTCAATAAGCTAGTTGCCAAGCGAAACCTAGAAGCCTGAAGATGATCTTTGAGTAGCCAGAATCAACGTTTGCAATCGTCAACCAGATGCTCCTCCAAGGCCAGATTTTGTTGAAGTTCCATCTCCTCGAAGAGTCTCCAAAGTGAAGATATGTAGCTGAAGTAAAGCTATACCCATAACCCTTCTAAGCTGAATCTTGAGGACGAGATTCATTTTAAGTGGGGTAGATTTGTAGCATCCCAAAAATTCAAATCTTGAAATTTTCTCAAACTCGCTCTAAATTCAAAATGAATTTTAAATTTCGTTTCAAAATGTTTGTTTGCAAGTTGATATCAACAAATAAAATATAGTGGTCTATGTTATCTTCAAAATCCTCCTCAAAATATCCTACAAATATTTCCCCAGTGATCCCCCTCAAATTCTTTCCAGAAATACTGCCCAGATATTTCCCCAGTAACCCCCCCCTCAATTTCTTTCCAGAAATAATGTCCAAATATTCCACCGATATATCTCCAAGTATTTTCCTCTTGAGAAATACCTTCAGAATCATTTTTCAAGTCCCTACAAATATTTTCTTCATAACTTTCCTCATGCTCATACGTATACGTATGCCTCCGGTGTCATACGGTGAGCTCTACAAGCTAATTACACTCATACAAGACAAAACATGCTAATCTCCCACTAATCCTCTCATCCCTCCCCCTAATTCCCCCACCATGGCTATAAATAGAGGGGCAAGGGCCTCCTCTCATCCCACCCCAAGCCATTTCATGGCAACTCTCTCCACCCCCCCCCACACACGCCCACTCCATGCTCCACACAAGCACACACTAGCACAAGGATAGTTCGGTCGTTCTTCAATCGTTCGTCCCCCTGTTCTTAGTTTGTTCGTTCGTTCATCCGATTGTTCTATCGTTCGTCCGATCGTTCATGGTTTGTTCGTCCATTCGTTCGATCGTTCGTCCGTTCGTTCGTCCAAATAATCTTTTTCCTGCCGTTATGCTGCCGAAATTCCGATCGTTCGTTCGTTCGATCATTCGATTGTTCATCGTTCGTTCATAGTTCCTATTCATCGTTCATCGTTCGTTCTTAGTCCCTATTCATCGTTCTTCCAGATAATCTTTGTCCTGCGGTTATGCTGCCGAAATTCCGATCGTTCGTTCGTTCGATCATTCGATCGTTCGTCCGTTCGTTCATAGTTCCTATTCATCGTTCATCATCACTATTCATCGTTCATCATTCGTTCATACGAACTATTCACAATCAATATTCATCATTACTATTCATTGTTACTATTCGCCATCGTTACTATTCACCATTACTATTCATCGACACTATTCACCATTGTTACTATTCACCAACGCTATTCATCATCGTTACTGGCAGCGTTGTTACTATTCATCGACGATATCTATGGCACCTTTTTTCGTCGTCACTATTCATCGTTACTATTCATCGATCATCCGATCACCCCAAATTTCAACTACTCATCCATCATGTTGTCCAGTCCACCTAAGACCAGCCAGACCCATATTCCAGTCATACGAACTCCGGTGACTGTGATTTTCCTTCCAGTGAGAACTTCCCATCTGGTCACCCATCCCAGGTTTCTCCAAGTTGAGCATGCTTAACTTTGAGATTGCTTTGAACCAGGCTTCCAAACTCCAATTCCAATAATTCTTGTTTCTAAATTCTTATCAAACTATTCCCTATCCAACCATGTCATCCCTTAAGCATGGTTCATGTTCCAGAAAACTCCCAAAATACTCTTGTCCCATATTCTGCCTATAACTCTCATGTTCATACTAAGTCAGACAACTCATTCGTCACTATTCTCACCAATAGTGAACTTCACTGTGCTACACCACATACACCCAGCTATAAATACACCCAGCTACCCTCTCCCTCTCCACACACACTCAACACCCTCAGCCAAGGCAAACACCCCACCCACTCAGTTACTCCGCTCTGCCGGCTACACGCATAGTGTCGCTTTGTCTCCAGTCCACCCTCCTGGTAAGCACCTCTGCTCTGCCACTAGTAGTATCACAACACCACATGACACAGATTCTACTCAAGACTCTACCCATCCATATATCGCTATTCTGACCGCTATACTAAATATTTGTTGGTATACTTGCTGGTTTGTATGTTTGCTTATTCATGTTGCATAGTTATCGGAGCGTTCGTGCCATCTCGTGGAGGCCAGATCTGCAAGTCTACACCAGGCAGTGGAGTTAGAAGCCAGTTCCGCGAGCTCTCCCCTTCCCCCTTCGCTGGATAAGCATGGCAAGCTCACTGAATCCCTTTGATGCATAAATTACCTATGATTTTTCAACCAAAACCCTCAGCCTGTTATTTTATGCATGATATGATTTTGAGACAAGTTATTATGGCCACCCAACCGCTTGCCGCAATCAATCCTTGATATATTTGTTACAAATGATTTGAGAAAAGGTGTGAGTTTTCAAAAGAAAATGCTTTTCAAAATGTGTATGATGAAAGGTATTGTAATACCCAAAATTCTATGAATAAATATAGAGGATAAGGAATTATTTCTCTTATAGTAAATAATGTGTGCCTTGCATAAATTGAAGCATTTACCCTAATAAATAAAGTAAATAATAAAATTAACCTTGCATCCATGCTGGAGTTTTACTTTTGATTGATGCATTTAATTTGATGTGAGACTTTGACTTAAATTCGAAATTGAAAAATTTGTAAACCAAAATGGAAAGAGAAAACAAAGAAATAGAAAAAAAAAGAATAGAGAAGCTCTCCTTAGCCTGGGCCGAAACCGTCGCCAGCCCAACACCATTTCCCCTTCAGCCTCGGCCCAAACCACCTCCTGCGCGCACGGCTTGCCTTCTCGCATGCTTGCTCCCTATCACCGCCAGGCGGGCCCCACTTTCCAGAGTCTTCTCCCAGCTCTGGATCAGGACGAACTCACCAGCCGCTCCGCATTGCTCGGCGAGGGAATGGCCGCGTTTGGCCGAAAACCGCGGGCCGTTGCAACCGCCCGGTCTCCCTCTTACGCGTGGGCCCCGGGTCGTCTTCCTCCTCAACTCGGACCCTCTGCTGGCAACAGGATCCGCGGAATCGCGCGTGCTCGGCGGAAGACGCAAACAGATGTGCCGAGATCCCCGGAGGCCGTTGAAGCTAACTTCGCCCTCCCTGTACCTATAAAATGCGGCTGTCGATGTTGCCGTGCGGGCACAGGGGCGCTGTCGCCGTCGTGTGCCTTCATCACCGCCCAGACTCCGGGGAGAAGCTGGCGGGGGTTCACCGTGTGCTCGTCGGATTTCAGAGAGATTGAGAGAGAGAACGCCGTCGGTGTGTTCCATCCGTGCGACCGGTCTGTGGTCTATGTTGGGCCAAGGATCGTCGTCGGGTTGGGGGATGCTGGACGCGGAATCGCAGGAACTGGTGATGAACCAAATCCTCCCTAATTCCTCATCGGTGTCAAGTGTCCGCAGCCGGGCCGCCATTGACGTTGCCAATCACCGCTGGCGTCATGGTCTTCGGTAAAACTACCCCAGTATAATTCAGTCATTCCTCTACTTCGTGTATCGCGCAATCGATTTCGATCCTGGGGTCAAACAACCATGGTGGCGGCGGCGATGGCGCCATCGCACCCCTCGCGCCGTCGCTGTGCCTGGCTTGATGTAGGTAGTGGTGATCCTGGGGCGTTGATGACTTGACCAACGTTCCAGATTAGACTAAGCCTACCCCTCTGCTCCCTTAGATCTTGGCTGTGGATCATCGATCCGACGGCTTGTGTAGATTACCGATTCAAGTTGAGTCTTGGCCATCAGATTTCAATCTTGTGGTTTACAATCCATACCGGTTCGATTGAGTGCAGATCTAATCTGGACCGTAGATTGGCGATCTAACGGTCGTGACATGGGAATATCCCTTTACCGAGCCAGTTTCACAAATAAGCCCCTGACCTTTGAGGTATTCAACCCGCCGTCCTGTGCGGGGGAAGACTGAGTCTTGGTTCTATTGCGCTTGTGCCCCTGCGCTTTTCAGTAAATGAGGCCCAGTCCAGCACAGTTATAAATTGATTAAATGATTAGGAAATTGAATTTTTAATACAAAAATAATTGCTAGAACTTTATAAATTCATAGAAAATTCATTTTTGCTCCAAATTGAACCATTCCAATTCCTGAAATTGTGTAATAATATTCTCTATCATTTAGAATCACTGTTTTGACATGAACTCTGTCAGAAAATTTATTTATCATTTAATCATATTATAATCACCTTAAACCTTAGGAAAATCATAACTTGAATTCTACAACTCCAAAATTAATAATTCTTTTTCCTGTGAACTTATTTTAATATGTAGATTATTAATATGTATTTTGCATATATGTTTGGTGTAATGTTAATTTTGTCTATACCATGTATGTTTGTATTGCTACGACTAGCAGTGAGGTCACGAGTCATCTGAAGAATCATCCTGGTACCTGGAATCTCAAGGCCCAGGCAAGTTGTGCCCTTGATCACTTCTTTTTACCCACTCATGTTCTAATTAATCATAATGATCTGCATAGGTTAATTTTGAAGGGACCCAATAGGTTACCCTAGTTTGTTTATCTTTATACCTTGTTTACCACTAAACTTTCTGGGTAGTACTTGCTAGTGCTATATGTGGTTTTGGGTATGAAGATTACACTATTCATGATTATACTTTTGTTATCAGTTGTTATTTATGGTTCATGATAAGATCATTATGTTAATTGGAACATGGAGAACCACCCGGGAAAACAGTGCTACCATGAGGGTGGAATGGGACGCCCTTGGCTGATTAATTAGGAAAGCTAGTGGAAGACTACCTTACCCGAAAGGGGCAAGGGCAGTAGGGGAGAGGTCAGTGTAGGGAGGCCCTCGGGAGGATTTTGCTGCGATGGCGGTCCTGCAAGGGATTCCTGCACTGGATCTTCCTATAAACTGTAGCGGGTTTTCGGAAGCTAGTGGAACTTTGTAAAGGCCTCGTAGTGGATCCCTAGCCATTCACCTCGGAAGTGTCTAAGGGCCTTGCAAACCCTGGCGACATGGGATACACGACTTGTGGGTAAAGATGCGCAACCTCTGCAGAGTGTAAAACTGGTATACTAGCCGTGCTCACGGTCATGAGCAGCTCGGACACTCACATGATTAAATGATGGAACTAAATTCAATTTGTCATATGCATTGCATCGCAGGTGAAGTTGTTGTTACTTTTGATCTATCACTTAATTGGGTTGGTATTTACTTACACTTAGTAATTGCTAATAAAATTTTGACCAACTTTAAAAGCAATGCTCAGCTCTAACCATCTTCTTTGGTAAGCCTTACACTTCACGTGAGCTCCCACCTTTGGCGAGTTCATGCACATTATTCCCCACAACTTGTTGAGCAATGAACGTATGTGAGCTCACTCTTGCTGTCTCACATACACCACAGGTCAAGAACAGGTACTGCAGGATGATGCTCATGGAGGATGCTGCGATGAGTTCGTGAGAGGTCTAGGTCGTCGTCTCCCAGTCAACTTTGGGTTGCTGGACCGTTGTCTCCTTATAATGTAATTATTTATTTTGTATAGAACTCCTGTTATATATAAAGATGTGACATTCGATCCTGTGCCACTATACATCATATGTGTGAGACTTGGTCCCAGCATACCTGGTGTTTATGTTAACCCCGGGTTTTGGACCCCTAAAATCCGGGTGTTACAGAAGTGGTATCAGAGGAATGTTGACTGTAGGACGAAACCTAGATAGAACTGGACAACCAATACTTACTTACCTTTGCTACTCTGATTCTTTTCTATACTTTTCTTAATCTATTCTTATCTATTTCCGCTTTACTCTGATCAATCTTACCTTATCTTTCTAAAGACAAATGTGGATTTCACACTTTGAAATCCAGTGCCTAAAGTGACTTTAGGAATAGGAGATCTAATCCTAGGAACAAAAACAAAACTATTTTTGTAAATATTTATATGCTTGAATGTTTGTTCTTATGATACTTGTCTGATTTGGATCTCTGTTTGAGTGTGATGAGTTGTGGAGTAATGTCCACAATTGCATCTGCATATACACATAGGTATAAAATATATTCATAAAATAACTAGACAGCCTAGATTGTCCCCATTGGAACATATCTAGCTTAAGAAATTTATCTTGTCACTAAAAAGATCTCATTCTAACCAATTCATCTTATCTTAAAAGATTCTCCCTTATCTTAACAAGATCCATCTTATCTTAAAAGATACTCATCTTATCTTAAAAAGACTTTATCTCATCCTAATAGATCTAACTGACCTCAAAAGACTTTATCTTATTTTTATGGATCCATCTTATCCTAATAGGCATACTTATCCACCCTAGTTTATCAACCATAATCTAATGCAAGTTAATTAGATCTTATCTAGTTATAACTAGTCATACCAATCTAAATTAGATCTCGTTTAACCTAATATGATTTAATCTAAAGTGACTTATCAAACATGTTAGATAATACTGATGAAATAGTTTAGACTCTACCCCTATAGAACAGGTCTTAACTTAGTTCACCCTGCACTAAATTAAGAATGACAGATCGACTTGGCCATATGCAACTACCTTACCCATCTGATAGTTGCATAACCCCTCAATTTTAAACTAGCAAGAGATTCTATCTTATCATAACATATCTAACTAATCTCAAAACATCCTAACATATTCCACCTTGTTGGACCTATCTAACCTAAACTAGTCTAATCTAGTCATATCCAATTTAATCTAGATCTTATCCTACTTAATATGGTCTAATCTAGTGTGAGTTAC
The DNA here is from genome assembly GCA_029449295.1 of Zea luxurians. Classification (NCBI taxonomy): domain Eukaryota; kingdom Viridiplantae; phylum Streptophyta; class Magnoliopsida; order Poales; family Poaceae; genus Zea; species Zea luxurians. The sequence continues at coordinate 373,490 of JAOPSE010000107.1, forward strand.
TTAATGCTGGTAGAAAGGATAAGGCCATACCCTCCATGCACTTAAAACTAAACTAGTGCCTTAAACCAACTCAGCCACATGCATGAGATCTGATCCAACCAATAGAGTCATGAAGAATTGCATAGTTTGTCTGTCCCCACCTAACATCAAACAAACCTTTGACCTACATCATGTAGTATATCTCATTATGTCTATCTTAACCATATTCCCCAGCCTGATAATATACACTAACTCCTAATCAGTGAGACAAGACCGAAGAAGATGATCAACTTCATCAAGGAAGGATGAACACCAACCCAAGTCTTCAAGGATCAAGTAAGGTCACCAAGATGAGTCAAGATCCACAATCTTGGATGGAGTTCTTCTTATCCTACTCTTTCTTACCCAAACCTATATATACCCTAATGACATCTTCTATCCTATATAATAAAGTGGACATACATATAATACCCATGCTCTCCTATCACTTACTAATAATAAAAAGAGAGACCCTTGATTTAGAAATTAAAAGCTAAATTGCAAACCAATCCTTTTGTAACCCCTTTTCTTACAAATCTCGAGGGCGAGATTATTTTTAAGGGGGGTAGGATTTGTAATACCCAAAATTCTATGAATAAATATAGAGGATAAGGAATTATTTCTCTTATAGTAAATAATGTGTGCCTTGCATAAATTGAAGCATTTACCCTAATAAATAAAGTAAATAATAAAATTAACCTTGCATCCATGCTGGAGTTTTACTTTTGATTGATGCATTTAATTTGATGTGAGACTTTGACTTAAATTCGAAATTGAAAAATTTGTAAACCAAAATGGAAAGAGAAAACAAAGAAATAGAAAAAAAAAGAATAGAGAAGCTCTCCTTAGCCTGGGCCGAAACCGTCGCCAGCCCAACACCATTTCCCCTTCAGCCTCGGCCCAAACCACCTCCTGCGCGCACGGCTTGCCTTCTCGCATGCTTGCTCCCTATCACCGCCAGGCGGGCCCCACTTTCCAGAGTCTTCTCCCAGCTCTGGATCAGGACGAACTCACCAGCCGCTCCGCATTGCTCGGCGAGGGAATGGCCGCGTTTGGCCGAAAACCGCGGGCCGTTGCAACCGCCCGGTCTCCCTCTTACGCGTGGGCCCCGGGTCGTCTTCCTCCTCAACTCGGACCCTCTGCTGGCAACAGGATCCGCGGAATCGCGCGTGCTCGGCGGAAGACGCAAACAGATGTGCCGAGATCCCCGGAGGCCGTTGAAGCTAACTTCGCCCTCCCTGTACCTATAAAATGCGGCTGTCGATGTTGCCGTGCGGGCACAGGGGCGCTGTCGCCGTCGTGTGCCTTCATCACCGCCCAGACTCCGGGGAGAAGCTGGCGGGGGTTCACCGTGTGCTCGTCGGATTTCAGAGAGATTGAGAGAGAGAACGCCGTCGGTGTGTTCCATCCGTGCGACCGGTCTGTGGTCTATGTTGGGCCAAGGATCGTCGTCGGGTTGGGGGATGCTGGACGCGGAATCGCAGGAACTGGTGATGAACCAAATCCTCCCTAATTCCTCATCGGTGTCAAGTGTCCGCAGCCGGGCCGCCATTGACGTTGCCAATCACCGCTGGCGTCATGGTCTTCGGTAAAACTACCCCAGTATAATTCAGTCATTCCTCTACTTCGTGTATCGCGCAATCGATTTCGATCCTGGGGTCAAACAACCATGGTGGCGGCGGCGATGGCGCCATCGCACCCCTCGCGCCGTCGCTGTGCCTGGCTTGATGTAGGTAGTGGTGATCCTGGGGCGTTGATGACTTGACCAACGTTCCAGATTAGACTAAGCCTACCCCTCTGCTCCCTTAGATCTTGGCTGTGGATCATCGATCCGACGGCTTGTGTAGATTACCGATTCAAGTTGAGTCTTGGCCATCAGATTTCAATCTTGTGGTTTACAATCCATACCGGTTCGATTGAGTGCAGATCTAATCTGGACCGTAGATTGGCGATCTAACGGTCGTGACATGGGAATATCCCTTTACCGAGCCAGTTTCACAAATAAGCCCCTGACCTTTGAGGTATTCAACCCGCCGTCCTGTGCGGGGGAAGACTGAGTCTTGGTTCTATTGCGCTTGTGCCCCTGCGCTTTTCAGTAAATGAGGCCCAGTCCAGCACAGTTATAAATTGATTAAATGATTAGGAAATTGAATTTTTAATACAAAAATAATTGCTAGAACTTTATAAATTCATAGAAAATTCATTTTTGCTCCAAATTGAACCATTCCAATTCCTGAAATTGTGTAATAATATTCTCTATCATTTAGAATCACTGTTTTGACATGAACTCTGTCAGAAAATTTATTTATCATTTAATCATATTATAATCACCTTAAACCTTAGGAAAATCATAACTTGAATTCTACAACTCCAAAATTAATAATTCTTTTTCCTGTGAACTTATTTTAATATGTAGATTATTAATATGTATTTTGCATATATGTTTGGTGTAATGTTAATTTTGTCTATACCATGTATGTTTGTATTGCTACGACTAGCAGTGAGGTCACGAGTCATCTGAAGAATCATCCTGGTACCTGGAATCTCAAGGCCCAGGCAAGTTGTGCCCTTGATCACTTCTTTTTACCCACTCATGTTCTAATTAATCATAATGATCTGCATAGGTTAATTTTGAAGGGACCCAATAGGTTACCCTAGTTTGTTTATCTTTATACCTTGTTTACCACTAAACTTTCTGGGTAGTACTTGCTAGTGCTATATGTGGTTTTGGGTATGAAGATTACACTATTCATGATTATACTTTTGTTATCAGTTGTTATTTATGGTTCATGATAAGATCATTATGTTAATTGGAACATGGAGAACCACCCGGGAAAACAGTGCTACCATGAGGGTGGAATGGGACGCCCTTGGCTGATTAATTAGGAAAGCTAGTGGAAGACTACCTTACCCGAAAGGGGCAAGGGCAGTAGGGGAGAGGTCAGTGTAGGGAGGCCCTCGGGAGGATTTTGCTGCGATGGCGGTCCTGCAAGGGATTCCTGCACTGGATCTTCCTATAAACTGTAGCGGGTTTTCGGAAGCTAGTGGAACTTTGTAAAGGCCTCGTAGTGGATCCCTAGCCATTCACCTCGGAAGTGTCTAAGGGCCTTGCAAACCCTGGCGACATGGGATACACGACTTGTGGGTAAAGATGCGCAACCTCTGCAGAGTGTAAAACTGGTATACTAGCCGTGCTCACGGTCATGAGCAGCTCGGACACTCACATGATTAAATGATGGAACTAAATTCAATTTGTCATATGCATTGCATCGCAGGTGAAGTTGTTGTTACTTTTGATCTATCACTTAATTGGGTTGGTATTTACTTACACTTAGTAATTGCTAATAAAATTTTGACCAACTTTAAAAGCAATGCTCAGCTCTAACCATCTTCTTTGGTAAGCCTTACACTTCACGTGAGCTCCCACCTTTGGCGAGTTCATGCACATTATTCCCCACAACTTGTTGAGCAATGAACGTATGTGAGCTCACTCTTGCTGTCTCACATACACCACAGGTCAAGAACAGGTACTGCAGGATGATGCTCATGGAGGATGCTGCGATGAGTTCGTGAGAGGTCTAGGTCGTCGTCTCCCAGTCAACTTTGGGTTGCTGGACCGTTGTCTCCTTATAATGTAATTATTTATTTTGTATAGAACTCCTGTTATATATAAAGATGTGACATTCGATCCTGTGCCACTATACATCATATGTGTGAGACTTGGTCCCAGCATACCTGGTGTTTATGTTAACCCCGGGTTTTGGACCCCTAAAATCCGGGTGTTACAGGTATTCACCCCCATCACCTTGTGAGTGGGATGATCAGGGACTCCCTGGTTTAGGGGAGGGCCTAAGGTGATGGCTCAACTGGTTTAGGTGTGAGAAGAAGGATTGTCCCCTCATATAAGGACCAGTTTGTCATCCTTCACTACCTGTACTCATGATCAGTACAACCACTCGAGACTGTATGGGCAGTCACTCAATCTAAACTCGTATGGTCCAAACCCCAGGGTTATGAAGGCTGGGGAGCACCGGGAGGATAAGGAGGGGGAATGTTTTGTCCAGTTTGGGCATGGTGGTGGCCTGACTCTTTTCGGTATAACCGTTAAGGTTAGGACGTGCGAGGAAGAAAGAGATTCGGATTCGGATCTCATTGGCCATGAGATCGCAGAGCCGGACTAGTGGGTAAAGTGTACCCCTCTGCGCAGAGTTCAAACCTATTCGAATAGTCCGTGTCCACTGGAATGGACGAGTCTGGTGTGGTATGGCAATTAGTGTTATGTTTTAAAAAAGGGTGCGTTTGAGAAAAGTGGTTTTTAAAAGGTCCGGCGGTTGAGCCGTGAGCTATGGTGGACGAGAAGTCCAGTAGCTGTTTTTGAAAATGAAAACCAGTGGAAAACTACTGAGATACCTGGATGGTCTAGTCCAGGGGATTTTATTCTATATTGAAAAACTTCCTGCTCCTTTGGGAAAGGATGCGCTTTGAAAAATACAAAATGTTTTACAAAACAACCCTGCATAAAAATATTGTTGTTTCTGCAAAATATCCTGAGCTCCACATATTCCATGCATTATATCTGATTTCCCCATTCCACAGGTGAAGGTGGGCTGTTGAGTACGTTTGTACTCACCCTTGCTTATTTGTTGTTTTTTAGAAAAAGGAGATCGGGTAAGAGTTACGCCTGTTCCCAACCTTGCCTGTGGCTGTTGGACCGCTGATTTGCTTCGCTACGCATATTGGGCTGCTTCAGCCCCACTCTGATGATATGTCCCGAGTTGTGGACCAACTCTTAAAGTTGATTGCCACCTTCATAGGTTTGTCTCGTTTAAGCAGATCTGGAATCATCTGATGTATAAATGTGTTTACTAGCCTCCTGGGACTAGTAATTGTATCACATTTGAGTCCCAGAGGATCTGGGGCGCTTCATGAATTCCCGGTTCTTGACTTGCAGGAGGTAGTCTTCGTCTGGGGCACAGGAGGTTGCGCCATCCACTGTCTTGTTCTGGCTTTCTCGGGGATTTCTGAGGAAAGCTTCTTCTCTGGTGTATCCGCTATGCGGTGCAGAATTCCCCTCTCATCTACCACGGACAAGATGGTCCCAAAGCAGAATACGGATCCAGGGCGAAGAGCAATCTTGCACTGAGAAGTGACAGCCATTGAGCTAGCTTGGATCAACGACACAGCCCCTACCTAGCGCGCTAGCTGTCGATGATTGGAGCCCGACCGCACACCCGGGGTTACCCCTCACGGTTCTTTTGGGTAGGATGGTGTTGTTGATTGTAACTCAATGGTTCGTGTGAGATGCATGAGAGACGACAAGCGATTTTCTACAGGTTCAGGCCGCTTTGAGATGTGTAACACCCTACTTCCTGGCGTGGATCTTTATGTTGTGGGTTACATGGGAAGTCTCCTGTATGGAGAAAAGCTAGTGAGCTGAGTAGATGGTCAATCGATGGAAATGATGGGATACCCCCTAGGCCTTATATACTCGACCGTGGGGCACTACATGCGCATAGGATGATGACGAGTACCTAAACAATAGTGAACCAACTGAACTTATCTTCCTATAATTCTGCCGACCTATCCCTAGTTTGCTCCGATATTCAAGGTCGCCTTACGCGGGAAAATCGGATCGGTGTGCGGATAGCGCTCAAATCCAACGAGCCGCCTGGGGCTGAGTTTTCTTCTTTCTCGTGTCGTCCCATTCCACCAGCAGTTCTCCCCTGGCCCATGAAGGGATGGCTTTGTGAGATAATAGGCCCAAAGCCTATCACGAGGCCTTCTTGCCTTCTAATGGACCCGGGGGATATTTGTCCCCCACAGTGATTGTTGTGGGTTCAATTGTGCATGAGAACCTGTGCTTGTCACATCTGAGGACAACAATCAGAAGCCCTATGTCCTCAAGGTCTATGATCATATCAGGGACCAAACGTTGCCAAATAAACTGCTGATATGTTTAGTTTCATGAAATTCTAATTTTACTTGATTCATTTGTAGAATTGAACAGATTTCGCTGAACTTGAAGGGTTGGTAACTATTGGTGTTCTTTTACCATGAAATATGATATCAAGCTAGGTTTTGGCTGTAGCATTTTTCTACTGACATTGTGCTTAGGCTGTAATTCACCTTTATTTGCATCCATGGATTAGTTGTTGTATTGGTCAGTTTGCTCATATCCTCTTTCTTTTTATTTCGTTTTGGATTTTTGGACTTTGGTTGCTTTAGTGATGTGAGCTGCTACTTGTATTTTAAATTGGTCACAAACTGCCTACTGCAATGCAGGCCATACTATTGATTCACATGCCAGCTAAATTTAGGACCTCCCCGATTGAAGGCTCTTCCCACTTAAGTATTTCTTCCGTCTGAATCCATTTTTTAGCTTAGTCACTCGGATTATGGCCCCATAATTATGTTTTTTGTTTGCTTGAATTTGGTCAAACAAAATGAGAAAGGCATGGATCCTCTGAAGAATGTCTGAAAAAATGATACACAAGTCCCTAGATTTACCCCAGTTTCACTTGCTCGGATTATGGCCCCATAATCTATGACTTGTATAGATTTATAGTTCTATAATATATGCTTCCTTATCAATCTTTGTTACTCAATTTTGCTAGATAATCACTTGTCCTTAATCTAAATAACAGTTTTGTCATCATAGATGAAGCTCACAACTTAGTTGATTCCTTGAATAAGATATACAAGTCAAAGATCACATCTTCTCAGGTTACTCTCACCTTTCATTAACCTTTCCATCACAATCTGGCAAATAGTATTTTTCCTTGTGCCATAGGTCATTATATTTAGTTGCAAATGTATTGCTTTGTGTTTCATTCAATGAACATAAACATCTACATTCCATGCTATCCATTAATTATGATTTTTGTTGGAACATAAATGGCATATAGCTCTGTATTTTGTGTGCCTGATGTTCATTCAATACTATTGTCAAAGCACAAAAGGGGGATTTAGGAATTTATTTGGCATATAAAGGGGCCTAAACAAAGGGGGTCTTTTAGTGGAGTTAGCTTAGCTTGCCTATGGGGTGTATGGCACATTATAAGATTCCATATATGGTTTCATCTCGTTCAGGTTTAGAATTTTCATTTTGAAAGCAACATTCAATCCACACATGACTTGAGCATGCTTTCTAAATTGATATTTTTGGTGTTTACTTGGGCCAAAAACTAGAATTCTAGCATTTTTCTGCCATGTGTTGTTTACAGGTGAAGTTGTGCTGTTCAGGAAACAAACTTTATCATCTATTTCTCATTCTCCTGACTGCATTTACAGATATTCATTTTCCTTTTGGACTGTACCTGAAAGCAGTCCTTTCCCACCTAGATGAATACCTTAATAGATTTTACAATGTTTTGGGAGCTAGGAATTGATGATACATCCAGACCTTGCCAGTTTTAACAAGGTCTTCCGCACATGTTCTGATCAGCAATCAAGATGGTAGCACTGTGTCTTCTATGACCACAAACCAATTCTTGTTTTCTCTTGACATCGATAACATAAACATAGTAGAATTTTGGCAGTTCGTGAAAGAAAGCAATATAATCCACAAGGTAAATTGCTTTAAGTGAACTTTAGAAGTTTATATCGTTTCCAAGAAAAGTTAACATTACCTTTTCCAATTAATGTTGACTCAACATATATAAGTCACCACCAAAATTTATTTGGAATAGAAATTGAATATTAACAAATAAAAATATCTTGTACTTAAAATTTGTATACTAATATAAAAGAACTGCGACAAACTCAATGATGGGCACAAAAGAGGTCTGCACAATCTCATTCCAGGATCAACGGCTCATAAATGTTTTTATCAACACTGCACACATTGTAAGGAATTACGATAACATTTTCTTGCATCACATGGATGGTCCATTGTTTTTTCCTGCCGCATAAAGTTAGCTACATCAAATTTTTTATGAGTGCTTTGATGTAGTTCATGCCATTAGAGTTGCTTGCCTGTAATGTATCCGTGGACATGTGAGTAGCTATTGGCTTAGTTTTTAATTTCCGCCTTCCCATCTCTGGTTGGTCCTCCTTGATAAATTCTCCGATGATCTTTTGGGCCATTACTGCTGATATAGACAGACTACGTGGGTTGCTGTTATGAGGGTATGTGCTTACCTACATTGCTTGCTGAAATTAGCTCATGTTATTGATGGTGTTTGAAAGATACATTAAAGTTTTACTTCGACAAATGTCTTTTGATCAGGGCTCCTGTCTTGGTGTTTCTTGTTTGGTGATACCTGTACAAGCAAATTTGGTGAACTGCTGCTTAAAAGCTCTATGTTTGGTTTACTTGCTTGTTAGCACCATTGCAAAATTGCATGTTCCTTGTTTGGTTGTATGAAAATTGACTATATTATGACTTGTTGTATGCATTATTGGCATATTGTGAAGCCGTTTCTGCAAAGAGGTCATCTTGACTGATCGCAACGATGAAGTTCTGGAGGCAAGGTTCGGTTGTTTAGGAATTCATTCACTGATACCTCTTATTATTCAGTTGAAGCGCCACATATATTGACTACTTAAAACTTAAATTGATATCCTTTTCCAGCCCATGGATATTCCATTTGTGCCCCATAAATTGATAGTATTGTCTGTCGATGAGCTCAGATGCTTCCCTCGCTCCTTGTTCGGTTCTTCTTTAGTTAGAAAGCTTGCATATTAGTTAAAAATAAGATGAAGAACCACAAACAGTGTAGCTTTCGGCCGTTCGTGATTCATATTCGAACCTTAACTCAGTCAGCGCTGAAAGACATTCATGTTTTTTACTTTTTATATATAATTTTTAGAGTAAAAACTACTATTTATCTTTTTACTAGATTATTCATAGATCATCCCCTAATTATTGTATACTTATTATCGTGTCGTGATGACTTGATTAAGTGATGGATACATGGATTGCTTACGCACCAGTAAAGAATAATCCTAAAGATGCAGCTAAAGTATAATTCCAAGTTCCAACTCACTCTGAAATGATTTCCTTATTTCACTTTGTTAGATTTTTACCATTATCGTGAAACACTTATGCTAAGGGCACTAAATTCGAATTGATAGGCCTGTTAATTGTTAGGTATTTAGGATGGACCTTTTCCTATAGGAAAGGTCATATAGTTCCCCCATATTTGTATACACATGTAAATGTTATGTTGCAGTGCTCCTGTTACTTTAACGCACCTGTCTCTTTTTTCATAGTTTTGTTTCCTTGTGGTGTTTATATATTCATAAGATTTGATTTGCCTTCTTGCAGGTTCCAGAGGGAAACTCTTATTAAAAGGGAAATGGACCTAAATATTTCCTATAATCGATTTTGGTGGTTGACGCCCATCACAAACCACATGGACTAACTAGTTTGCCTAGATATCATTTATCTCAGGTGCATAAGGTTCAACACAAACCAAGAAAGAATTCAAGTTGGGGACACAATCAAATTTGGCGCGAAACATGAGAGTGTGCTGTTAAGTGGCGCACCGGGCATTGTCCGGTGCACCAGGCCAGGCACCCACGAACAGGCCACTCTCGGGTTTCTGCCGGGCGCGCTCCGCTATAATTCACCGGACTGTCCGGTGAACCAGCGGAGCAATGATTACTGCACGTCAGCGGTCGACTACAAAAGTGAACAATAGTGAACAGTGCGCGGCAGAAGTCAGAGCGCAGAAGTTAGAGGTCATCGGACATGTCCGGTGTGGCATCGGACTATCTGGTGCAGCTACAAGACAATTGCTCCAACGGTCAAATCGCTCAAAACCCCAACAGGCGTGCTGATGTGGCACGCACCAGACACTGAACAGTGGATGTCCGGTGTGCCCATCGCCAGCAGGAACAGCCAACGGCTAGGAAGTGGTTGGAGGCTATAAATACCCCCAACCACCTCATTCAAAGCAATCCAAGTATTCTAAACTTTCCATTCAATTCAAGAACAAAGCCAACCATTCAAAGACACATTCAAAGCATTCAATCCACTCCAAGTTTCCAAAATCAACAATAGTGCATAGAAACTTGAGAGAGGATCATTTGTGTTCATTTGCGCTCTTGTTGCTTGGATTGCCTTCTTCCTTTCCCATTCTAATTCTTAAGTGCTTTGTAAAGCAAGCAAGACACACCTAAGTGTGTGGTGATCCTTGTGGGGTCTTAGTGACCCGGTTGATTAAGGAGAAGGCTCACTCGGTCTAAGTGACTATTTGAGAGAGGGGAAGGGTTGGAATAGACCCGGTCTTTGTGGCCTCTGTGGGGGACAGATATCCCCCGGGTCCACTGGAAGGATAAAAGACCTCACGAAAGGCCCAAGGGCCCAATAAATCGTAAGGTCATCCCTTCGTGGGCCTGGGGAAGAACGACCAGTGAAGCAGATCGATGTAAGGCCGGATCGGCGCGAGCCTGGATGGCCCCAACAACGTTGAGCAAAGCGACCACAACAGAGACCCGACTTTCCTGCGCTGGAGCCCCGTACAATGGAACCAGGCGAGGATAAGTCGGCAGAATTATAGTAAGATAGACTCGATCAGTTCATTATCTCTTAGGTGCGCATTGCTATCATATCTGCATGTATTGCCCCACGGTCGAATATATAAGGCCTAGGGGGCACCCCTTCAAAACGATCGATCTCACCGCTCAACCATCCATCCCAACTCTTTACGTCCTAGCTTTGAAGAGCTTCCTTGTAATCCACCACATAAAGCATACTCACTAGGACGTAGGGTGTTACGCATCTCAAAGCGGCCCGAACCTGTAAACATTGTCCATTGCTCCTCGTGCATCCGGCACGAACCATTTAGCTACAGTCGGCGACACCGTCCTACTCCTAAAAACATCTTGAGGGGCAACCCTGGGTGTGCGGTCGGACCCAAAACACCGACAGTCTCCTCAATGGGGACTAGGTTCTTTGGAACCGAACCTCGTTAAAACAAATCATCGTGTTCACTTGTGTTGATTTCCATTTGATTTGTTTTCCATCTTTTCTCTCTCTAAATTTTCCTTGCTAATATTGTTTTGAGTTTGCTCCCAAACGTCATCCGCATCATTTGAGCAACTCATAGCAAGAGAAACAATCTTCCGCACTCAGATTTATTTCTAACGCTAACCCCGACCTTAGTGTGTGTTTAAGTTTATAAATTTTAGGTTTCGCCTATTCACCCTCCCACTAGGCGACTTTCAATTGGTATGAGAGCTAGTGCTTCATTAAGAGTCTAACAAACTCGAAGTGATGTCTGGAGATCATGCCAAGTGGGAGATCGTGACCAACGACAAGCCCACGGGCTCGGGATAGGCTCTCTCAAGGGAGTCCGGCAACAAGTACAAGGAGGAATCCTCTTCCTCCATCAAGTCACATAGGAGGGGTGACAAGAAGAAAAAGAAGATGAAGAAGGTGGTCTATTACGAGACCGACTCTTCAACACCCTCCACTTCTGGCACCGAGTCATCCACTACTTCTAAGCGCCATGAGCGCAAGAAGTATAGTAAATGCCCCTATGCATCCCCGTATTTCCTAGCGCGCTCCTCTACTTTCTGTTCCCTTAGGCAAACCACCATATTTTGATGGTGAAGATTATTGTATGTCGAGTGATAAAATGAGGCACCATCTAACCTCACGAAAGCATATGGGACATTGTTGAATTTGGAGCGCAAGCACCATAGGTGGGGGATGAGGACTATGACTCAGACGAGGCCACCCAAATTAGGCACTTTAACTCCCAAGCAACTTCTATACTCCTTGCCTCCTTATGTCGAGAGGAGTATAACAAGGTGCAAGGGTTAAAGAGCGCCAAAGAAATTTGGGACGTCCTCAAAACGACGCACGAAGGGGATGAGGTGACCAAGATCACCAAGCGCAAGACGAACGAGGGAGAACTCGGTCGATTCGTCCTCAGCAAAGGACCAGAGCCGCAAGCGATGTACAATCGGCTCAAGACCATGGTGAACCAAGTGCGCAACCTCAGGAGCACCAAGTGGGATGACCATGACATATGGTCAAGGTTATTCTTAGATTACTTGTTTTTCGTAATCCCACTCAAGTGCAACTAATCCGTGGAGACCCTAGATATAAACAGATGTCTCCCGAGAAGTTATTGGCAAGTTTGTGAGCTTTGAACTTATGATCAAAGACTCCAAACACATTGTCAACTTGGAGTAAGGCACCACCTCTACACCCAGGTGCAACCCACTGCATTCAAAGCGATGGAAGAAAAGAAGGAGTCTACACCAAGTATGCTTCCAATCGACGCCTCCAAGCTTGACAATGAGGAGATGACGCTCATCATCAAAAGCTTCCGCCAAATCCTCAAGCAAAGGAAGGGGAAGCATTACAAGCCCCGCTCCAAGAGGGTGTGCTACCGGTGTGGTAAGTCCAGTCATTTCATAGCTAAATGTGCAATTTCTAGTGAAAGTGACAGGGACAAAGACAAGAAGGGGAAGAAGAAGAAGAAGAGATACTATAAGAAGAAGGACGGCGATGCACACATGTGCCGGGAATGAGACTCCGACGAGAGCTCCACCGAATCCTCCTCTGACGAGGATGCCACCAACATCGTCATCAACAAAGGCCTCCTCTTCCCAAATATCGGTCACAAGTGTCTCATGGCTAAGGACAACAAAAAGAAGAAGGTACTCTCTAGAGCCAACCCCAAATATATTACATCTAGTGATGATGGTAGCTCTAGCGATAATGTGGATGATTTACTTTCTCTCTTTGCCAACGTTAGCATGGAACAAAAGAAAAAATTGAACGAGTTAATTGAGACCATTAACGAGAAGGATGATCTCTTGGAATGCCAAGAGGACTTACTCGTTAAAGAAAATAAAAAAATTTGTTAAGTTAAAAAATGCTTATGCTCAGGAAGTAGAAAAATTTGAAAACTTATCTAAGGAGCTTAACATTTGTCATGATTCAATTTCAAGTCTTAGAACTGAGAATGCTAGTTTAGTTTCTAAGGTTGAAAAAATAAATGTATGCAATGATTCAATTTCTAGTCTTAGAATTGAGAATGATAAATGTTGGGGACTTGTTCTCAAATGCTAAGAGCTAAGAACAAGGCAACATAAAAAGTGTTAAGCACTAAGGTCCTTCGTCCTTCGAAACATTATGCCCCTTCGGGAAATAATGATTTTAGGACGAAGGTCATAAGAAACATACCTTCGTATATATAATAAGTAATGCCGAAGGATTCATATAAAGCGTGAAATATAAACATCAACATTGAATCATTTCTATTTTATTAACATGGAGAAATAGAAATGATTTCAAATTACAAATGTACCTTCGGTCCTGAGAGAAGGTAAAAAGTACAAGCGTGACGCAAAAGCCAATGCTAAGTCAGCGTGAACAGTACGGGTGTACTGTTCATCTATTTATAGACGCGGGACGCAGCCCACGTAAAATTACATCCATGTCCACTACATTTGTTAATGACTTATGGAAATCTGTCGAGGCCCACGTAGTCTTTTCATCTTTAAGTCGGTTCCCCTTTCTGCTATCGTGACGAAGCTTCCCCGCACACAGCTTCGGCTGCGCTCGTGCTTCGTCTGGTTCAGGCTTCGTCCTGGCCGTGCTTCGTATTCATAATTCTGAGTCCGAAAATACCTGTTCACATAATTCACTTGGAAAACATTGTCAAATCATGTTTTTGAGGACCTTCGGAGGACGAAGGCCCCCAACAGTAGCCCCTCGCAATATTAATTTTGTTAATAATAAATTCAGATTGCGATATGGACGAAGGCCTTGAGCCGAAGGTCCGAAAAAACACCTTCCCTTTGCTAGAATAGCAACCTTCACTGACAAGCGGGGCCTTTCAATTTTCAACGCCCTGGGCGTATAAATAAGATCGGACCGCAAACTCATTTGGTACGCACACTTGCCATCTGCTTCGGCCCACTAAAAATTTTTAGCTCTTGTGCATTAAGATTGGTGACCTTTTTGAGTTCGAAGCTTCGGCCCTGAAAACAGTTTTTTAGCATTTCCGAAGATGTCTGAAGGCAAGAAGATTCCTGCGGAGACGAAGCTGAGCCTCGAGGAAGAGAAGAATCTGGGGTTCTTGATTGCGATGGCGGAGACCAATACAGAGAAAATCACCAAGGAGATTCTCGAAGGTTTATCCGAAGATACTGGTGACAGCGACAGCTATGATGTAGAAAGTGGTGGAGAAGAGGCCGAAGATCGTCCATGGCGGCCAAGTCACACGGTTTTCGGGAAAACCACTATCAAGCAAAACCATATTGATAATATGAGGGGGCGGTATTTTCGAGATATATCTATTGTGAGGGCTGATGCTGGAGAAAAGACTTCTCCCACCCCCGAAGAAGATGAAGTTGTGATTTTCCGAAGCTTTCTCAAGGCTGGACTTCGATTTCCCCTGAGCAACTTTGTTGTCGAGGTACTGAAAACATTTCAAGTCTACCTTCATCAACTTACTCCCGAAGCTATCATAAGAATGGGGATTTTTGTCTGGGCTGCAAGAAGTCAAGGTTTAGAACCAAATGCTAAAAGTTTTTGCAACATTCATGAATTGTTATACGAGACAAAGCCCTGGGGAAAAGAACAATATCACAACAATTTTGGGTGCTACAGCTTTGGTGCCCGCTCCGGGTCAAGCTGCCCTGTGCCGACCTTTCGGAAGAGGTGGCCCGGAGCCTGGATGACAGAGTGGTTTTATGTGAAAAATAACTTGTCAGCGCAAGAAAATGTTAAGAGTATTATTATGTGCCCCATCTGGCAACGCTTCGGACTTCGAAGGCCGAAGGTTGAAATGGACGAAGCAGCCGAGGAGTGCCAAAGAGCCTTCGGCGTTGTGTGCTCCTTCATTGGAACAAGGGACTTGGTCCAGGAGCACATTGCCTTCAGGGTATGGCCACTTACAGAAAAGTGGGAAATGCCGAAGGATACTATCAAAGAGTCCGACGAAGGCGGACTGGTCAGACTGAAGTACACATTCAAATATGCAGATAAATTCATTGAACCTGATGACGACTGGTTGAAAAGCATTGAAACATTAAGTGATGAACTGCTTGGGGCATATTCGAAGGCTGAGAACACTGCGTTATCAGCAGCCTTCGGAGGCCGAAAAAAGAAAAGACTCAACCGGGTGTTTGATGCAGTTGGGTTCTTCTACCCTGATTATCGTTATCCCATTCGAGGGCAAAAAAGGAAAAACACAACCTCTGCAAAAGAAGAAGCTGCAACTGCTCCTAGCGAGCCAGAACCGAAAGGAAAGAGGGTAAAGGTCCTTGCACACCGGCCACGCCATATTGAACCAGCTTCGGTGCCTGAGTTCACCGGAGAGACTTCTTCGGCCGCCGAAGCTGAACAGCCAACCGTGCTGCCAGAAATTGCAGAGATGGCTGAAGCGCCATCCACAGAAAAAATGAAAGAAGCGACAAAATCGACTAAGGAAAAATCATCAGAAGTTTTGAGTCCTGCAGCAAATGTCGAAACAGCAAAAAACCAAAAGGGTCCAATAGTGACCCCAAAAAGGAAAAGAATGGTAAACGTACTAGATGTCTTGGAGACAATTAAGTCTTCAAGCACAACTCCGAAAAAGAGTGTTGAAGTTGCTGAAGCTTCTACTGAAGCTTCGACGCGACAGGCTGAAGCTGAAGCTGGGCCTTCGGAGCCCTTGAAGGAGCAAACTTTGGAAGCCGAAGCAATAAAAATACCAGAACCAATTTTAGTTGAGGAAACTAACACTGCTATCCCCGAAGCGCCTGCCAGCATATGTGACTACATCATACGACATGCTTCGGGGAAAAAACTATCTGAAGAAGAAACTCATGAAGCTAACCATTATGCGAAGGAGCTAAAATATCCGAAGGGGGCAGTAATATTCAATGGGACGAATGAAGATGACTTCTTATACTGCCTGCCTGACAACAAAGAGCTATCTGTCTGCCGAGAAATGGCCAGGAGTATAGGCTTCCCGAAGCTCGAGGCTGGATTAAGCGCCATGACGAAAGAGGATCTCGCAGACAGTCTTGCATACAATAGCCTAAAGGTTTGGTTATTAAGCATTTGAAAACTTTTTTTTTTACGTAATTCATTCCTATATTCTTATATAGACTCTCTTTTTTTATAGGGTTTAATCCTGAGTAACGCATTGAGAGCACAAAAGAGTGCCGAAGATGAGAGTTACGAAATTGCATTCAACAATCTACGATCAGAAGTTATAAAGCTGAGGAACGAAGCTTTGGAAAAGGACAAAATTCTTCTTACACTGGTGGACAAAGTAAAGAAGGACGAAGCTGCTTCAAAAGCCCAGGCCGAAGCCCAAAAGCGTGAAATTAAAGATCTTCAGAAACAGCTGGCTAGGGCTAGAGAGGAGCGCGTGCTTGAGGAAACAAAACGAGAACTCAGTGATCATATGGTCAACAAATTGGAGTTAAGAGTTAAAGAGCTTCGTGCATCTCAGGGAAAATGTTATGTTAAATCTATAGAGTGCGTGAATAAAATTAAAACCAGCTTCGCTAGCGTGGGCGCCTTCTCCAGCGAAGAGAATTTCTCTCGAGGGAATCCCGAAGGTCCACTGGAATGGATTAGTCACGAAGCAGAGGCCTTCGAGGAGATCCTGAGCAGTCGTGGCGACATCTGCGCTTTTTCGGGCGCCAGAGGAATTGCTTCTGTCTTAGAGAAGAAAGGCTGTGGGCACGTAAAACTTTTAGCTCAGTCCGAAGCTGCCTTATCTTCCGAAGACATCAAGGACCCCTCGGCCGAAGCAAGCGTTGTTGGTGGCAAATTCTTTACTGATATCTGGAACGACGGCGGCCGAGGAATGGCGCAAGAAATCATCCAAAGGAGCGAAAAAGGTATCCATGACGCCAGGAAAGTGGCAGAAGCTGCCGAACGAAGTACAGAGCCCGAAAGGCAATTAGGTACCAATTAGTCGCTTTTATTGTGTTGTAATTTTTATGTCAAACTTTGCTCAAGGTTTGTAAAGGTAATGAAGAAATGTTCTCTTCCCTCAGAAATTGCTGGATCGACTGCCGACCCCCACACAAAAGGGGATGAAGAAATTAAACAAATGGCCGAAACTATCTTGGACAAGGTTGTTGACCAACTTCTAAATGAGGCCGCCGAAGCAGTATTGAGAGAAGATTAGATGCTATTTGGAAAAAACATTTAAAGTGTAATCTATGTAACACTTTGTACATTTGAATGTAATATACAAGTCTCTTTTCATTATTGAATTCTTTACGATGCATGAAACTTTAAATACATACCATTTTTGAGCCTTCGGCGAAAAAACACCTTCCCTTCTTTTCATGCTTCGTGAAGAAGACATTCTTCGTTAAAATTATTCTGATGAAATCCCATCCATGTTTCGTGGAAACATTCTCCGAAGCTATACTCCGAAGCTATACAACTTCGGTATTGATCTGATAAAGCTTGCCCATGTTTCGTAAAAATATTCTCCGAAGCTGTATTCCGAAGCTATACAATTTCGATGTCACTTTCTCAAAGCATCCTTTCGAAGGTTGAGAGTATCCCCTTCTCTTGCCAAATGCAATATGATGTATGATGCTTATGCTATGCAAAATGATGTGATGATGTTATGTTATGCATGTGACATTTGTTCCGAAGATACACATAAAATATATTCGTAAGCTCTGCATTCCCTTAGGAACGTCTTTGGAGCTTCTTCGTCTTTTACTTAGACGGTATCAGCGTTGACTTTTCGCTGTAAGCCTCCCTTAGGAGCTTCTTCGCCTTTTACTTAGGCGGTATCAGCGTTGACTTTTCGCTGTAAGCCTCCCTTAGGAGCTTCTTCGCCTTTTACTTAGGCGGTATCAGCGTTGACTTTTCGCTGTAGGCTCTGCATTCCTTTAGGAACGACTTCTGAGCAGAAAACTTACTCTGCGCTCCCTTTGGAACGGCTTTTTGTGACTTCATAAACTTACTCTGCGTTCCTTAGAACGACTTTCTGCTACTCCGAAGGATTTTTAATCCGAAGGTCCTCCTTGGTAATGGAAAAAGTTTTAGGCTTCAGCAACTTAAGCTTGTGGAGCAAATAGATTTTCCTTGTGGGAAACAACGAAATTATTACATGAAAACTATCAATGTTTCTTGCTTCACAGAAAATAAAACTGAATAAAAAAGACTACTATCAAAGGTAGGATATGTCAATAAATGTGCTTCGACTCTGGCACAGTGCTATTGACTGTGCGAGCTTCGGATTGTTCTCTGAAGTCCCTCTGATGTGGAGCGTATTGACTCCCTTCTGGCTGTTGACCTTGCTGCAATGGAGGTGGAGGCGGAAGCTGTTGCCAGGAAGCTTGAGGTTGACTTGCCGAAGCTACAGAAGCTGCAGGGTGGTTGTCTATGTATTGTGGGATATAAGGCGGATGATACGAAGCAGTATGCATGACCTGCTTCGGCTGAGCTTGTTGAGATGCAGCTTCGGCTATTTCCTTTTGCTTCTGGATTGTAATATGGCACGCCCTAGTGGTATGGCCCTTGCCTTCTCCGCAGAACAAGCAAAACAGTCTCCTTGGCTGATCTCCGAATCTTCCGCCGAAGCCCCTGGCGCCTCTGCCTCTTGGAGCTGGTGGCCGGAAGGAAGTTTGTTGTTGCCCCGAAGCCAGTGAGGAGCATTGCGGTCTGTTCTGACTCCCCTTATCATCATTCTGAGTGTTGTGGATGGAACGGACATGTCTCGGGTAGTATTTTCCTCCGAAGCCCCTGGTCATTTCAGAAAATCTGAAGGCCTCCTCCCTTCTTTGACGAAAGTCATTGTCAGCACGAATGTACTCATCCATCTTTTGGAGCAATTTCTCCAAGGTCTGAGGAGGCTTCCGAGCAAAGTATTGAGCTGCAGGTCCAGGACGAAGCCCCTTGATCATGGCTTCGATGACAATTTCATTGGGCACCGTTGGTGCCTGTGCCCTCAATCGTAAAAACCTTCGGACATACGCCTGAAGGTACTCTTCGTGATCCTGAATACACTGGAACAGGGCTTGAGCTGTGACCGGCTTCGTCTGAAATCCTTGAAAGCTGGTCAGCAACATATCCTTCAGCTTCTGCCATGAAGTTATTGTTCCTGGCCGAAGGGAGGAATACCAGGTCTGAGCAACATTCCTGACAGCCATGACGAAAGACTTCGCCATGACTGCAGCATTGCCCCCGTACGAAGACACTGTTGCTTCGTAGCTCATCAAGAATTGCTTCGGGTCGGAGTGACCATCAAACATGGGAAGCTGGGGTGGCTTATAGGATGGAGGCCAAGGTGTAGCCTGCAGCTCAGCAGACAGAGGAGAAGCATCATCAAAAACAAAATTTCCCTGATGGAAATTATCATACCAGTCATCTTCGTTGACGAAGCCCTCCTGATGAAGGTCTTTCTGATGAGGCCTTCTGTTCTGCTCATCGTGAGTAAGATGGCGAACTTCCTCAGAGGCTTCGTCTATCTGCCTTTGCAACTCAGCTAGGCGGGCCATCTTCTCCTTCTTCCTTTGCACCTGTTGGTGTAGCATCTGCATATCCCTGATTTCTTGGTCTAGCTCTTCCTCCTGAAGCGTCGGGCTGACGGCCTTTCTCTTCTGGCTTCGGGCCTCCCGAAGAGAGACGGTCTCCTGGTTGGGGTCCAACGGTTGCAGTGCTGAAGCCCCAGCTGCTGAAGCTTTCTTCGGCGCCATAACGAAGGTCTATAGCTTCCGAAGGTGTTCACAAAACTCGAAGTGGAAGTAGGTTCACCGGAGGTGGGCGCCAATGTTGGGGACTTGTTCTCAAATGCTAAGAGCTAAGAACAAGGCAACATAAAAAGTGTTAAGCACTAAGGTCCTTCGTCCTTCGAAACATTATGCCCCTTCGGGAAATAATGATTTTAGGACGAAGGTCATAAGAAACATACCTTCGTATATATAATAAGTAATGCCGAAGGATTCATATAAAGCGTGAAATATAAACATCAACATTGAATCATTTCTATTTTATTAACATGGAGAAATAGAAATGATTTCAAATTACAAATGTACCTTCGGTCCTGAGAGAAGGTAAAAAGTACAAGCGTGACGCAAAAGCCAATGTCAAGTCAGCGTGAACAGTACGGGAGTACTGTTCATCTATTTATAGACGCGGGACGCAGCCCACGTAAAATTACATCCATGTCCACTACATTTGTTAATGACTTATGGAAATCTGTCGAGGCCCACGTAGTCTTTTCATCTTTAAGTCGGTTCCCCTTTCTGCTATCGTGACGAAGCTTCCCCGCACACAGCTTCGGCTGCGCTCGTGCTTCGTCTGGTTCAGGCTTCGTCCTGGCCGTGCTTCGTATTCATAATTCTGAGTCCGAAAATACCTGTTCACATAATTCACTTGGAAAACATTGTCAAATCATGTTTTTGAGGACCTTCGGAGGACGAAGGCCCCCAACAATAAATTAACTGCTATGATTGAGGAATTGAATGCCTGCAAACCATCTACATCTACTATTGACCATGTTACTATTTGTACTAGATGTAGAGATGTTAATATTGAAGCTATGGATGATCACCTTGCCATGATTAAACAACAAAATGACCACATAGCTAAATTAACTGCTAAAATTGCCGAGCATGAACTAGAAAATGAAAATTTTAAAATTGCTCGTAGTATGCTTTATAATGGGAGACACCCTGGCATTAAGGATGGCATTGGGTTCCAACAAGGGAACCAAAGTAATGTCAAGCTTAATGCCCCTAAGAAATTATCTAATTTTGTTAAGGGTAAGGCTCCCATGGTTCAGGATAGTGAGGGTTACATTTTATATCCTGCAAACTATCTCGAACATAAAATTAGGAAAATTCATGCTAGGAAACCTCACAATGTTTCTCATCATGCATTCATGTATAAAAATGAGGCTTCTAGCTCTAGGCATACCACTAATGTTAAAATGCTTAAAAAGAAAATTCCTAAAGCATCAAATGAGCATGATATTTCATTTAAAACTTTTGATGCCTCATATGTTTTAACTAACAAATTAGGCAAAGTAGTTGCCAAATATGTTAGGGGCAAACACAAGAGCTCCAAGACTTGTGTTTGGGTACCCAAGGTGCTTGTTTCTAATGTGAAAGGACCCAAGACCGTTTGGGTACCTAAGAATAAGGCCTAAACTTGTTTTGTAAGTTTATGCATCCGGTGGATCAAGTTGGATAATCGATAGCGGGTGAACAAACCACATGACAGCGGAGAAAAGGATGTTCTCCTCATACAAGAAAAATGAAGATCCCCAAAGAGCTATCACATTCTAGGATGGAAATCAAGGTTTGGGCAAAGGTTTGGGTAAAATTGCTATATCCCCTGACCATTATATTTCCAATGTTTTTCTTGTAGATTCATTAGATTACAATTTGCTTCCTGTTTCTCAATTATGCAAAATGGGCTACAACTGTCTATTTACTGATATAGGTGTTACTGTCTTTAGAAGAAGTGATGATTCAATAGCATTTAAGGGAATGTTAGATGGTCAGCTATATTTGGTTGATTTTTATGATAATAAAGCTGAACTAGACACTTGCTTAATTGCTAAGACTAATATGGGCTGGCTCTGGCATCGCCAACTTGCCCATGTTGGGATGAGGAATCTTCACAAGCTTCTAAAGGGAAAACACATTTTAGGTCTAACCAATGTTCATTTTGAGAAAGATAGGATTTGTAGCGCATGCCAAGCAAGAAAGCAGGTTGGAGTCCACCATCCACACAAGAACATAATGACGACTAACAGGCCACTCGAGCTACTCCACATGGATCTATTCGGCCCGATCGCTTACATAAGCATCGGCGGGAGTAAGTACTGTCTTGTTATTGTGGATGATTATTCTCGCTTCACTTAGGTATTCTTTTTGTAGGGAAAATCACAAACCCAAGAGACTTTAAAAGGATTCTTGAGACAGGCTCAAAATGAGTTTGGATTGAGAATCAAAAAGATTAGAATCGATAATGGAACAGAGTTCAAGAACTCTCAAATTGAAGGATTTCTTGAGGAGGAGGAGGGCATCAAGCATGAGTTCTCTTCTCCATACATGCCTCAACAAAATGGTGTAGTGGAGAGGAAGAATAGAACTCTACTGGACATGGCAAGAACCATGCTTGATAAGTATAAGACACCGGACCAGTTTTGGGCCGAGGCGATTAACACCGCCTGCTACTCCATCAACCGGTTATATCTTCACCGAATCTTCAAGAAAACGTCATATGAACTCCTCACTGGTAAAAAGCCCAATGTTTCATATTTTAGAGTCTTTGGGAGCAAATGCTTTATTATTATTAAGAGAGGTAGAAAATCTAAATTTGCTCCTAAAGTTGTAGAAGGCTTTTTACTTGGCTATGACTCAAACATAAGGGCATATAGAGTCTTCAACAAATCCACTGGATTAGTTGAGGTTTCTTGTGACATTGTGTTTGATGAGACTAATGGCTCCCAAGTGGAGCAAGTTGATCTTGATGAATTAGATGATGAAGAGGCTCCATGCGTCGCGCTAAGGAACATGTCCATTGGGGATGTGTGTCCTAAGGAATCCGAAGAGCCTCCATAAGCACAAAATCAACCATCATCTTCCATGCAAGCATCTCCACCAACTCAAGACGAGGATCAGGCTCAAGATGATGAAGATGAATATCAAGAGGATGAGCCACCTCAAGAGGAGGACATGTATCAAGGGGAGATGAAGATGATCAAGACAAGGAAGATGATCAAGGAATAAGGGATCAAAGACTGCCACACCCAAGAGTCCACCAAGCAATTTAAAAAGATCACCCCGTCAACTCCATTCTTGGTGATATTCACAAGGGGGTAACCACTAGATCTCGAGTTGCTCATTTCTATGAACATTACTCTTTTGTATCTTCTATTGAGCCATACAGGGTAGAGGATGCACTAAGAAATTTGGATTGGGTGGTGGCAATGCAAGAGGAGCTCAACAATTTCACAAGGAATGAGGTATGGCATTTGGTTCCATGTCCTAATCAAAATGTTGTAGGTACCAAGTGGGTATTCCGTAACAACCAAGATGAGCATGGTGTGGTGACAAGAAACAAAGCCCAACTTGTGGCCAAAGGTTATTCACAAGTCGAAGGTTTGGACTTTGATGAAACCTATGCACCCGTAGATAGCTTGAATCAATTTGTATATTACTTGCCTATGCTACTTACCATGACTTCAAGCTCTATCAAATGGACGTGAAGAGTGTCTTCCTCAATGGACCTATCAAGGAAGAGGTCTATGTTGAGCAAGCTCCCGGCTTTGAAGATAGTGAGTATCCTAACCATGTGTATAAACTCTCAAAGGCGCTTTACGGGCTCAAGCAAGCCCCAAGAGCATGGTATGAATGCCTGCGAGATTTTCTTATCACTAATGGCTTCAAAGTCGGTAAAGCTGATCCTACTCTCTTCACTAAAACTATTGCAAAAGACTTGTTCATATGCCAAATTTATGTTTATGATATCATATTTGGGTCTACTAACAAGTCATCTTGTGAAGAGTTTAGTAGGGTCATGATTCAAAAATTCGAGATGTCAATGATGGGGGAGTTGAAGTATTTCCTTGGATTTTAAATCAAGCAACTCCAAGAGGGCACCATCATTAGCCAAACTAAGTACATTCAAGACATACTTAAGAAATTTGGAATGAAGGATGGTAAACCCATCAAGGCACCCATGGGAACTAATGGGCATCTCGACCTCGACACGGGAGGTAAATCCGTAGATCAAAAGGTATACCGGTCGATGATAGGATTTTTACTCTACTTATGTGCATCTCGACCGGATATTATGCTTTATGTATGCATGTGTGCAAGGTTTCAGGCAAATCCTACGAAAGTTCACCTTAGGGCCGTGAAACGAATCATGCGCTATTTAGTTTACACTCCTAAGTTTGGGCTTTGGTACCCCAGGGGATCCACATTTGATTTAATTGGATTTTCTGATGCCGATTATGCAGGGTGTAAAATTGATAGAAAGAGCACATCAGGGACTTGTCAGTTTCTGGGGAGATCCCTGGTGTCATGGGCTTTAAAGAAACAAAACTCAGTAGCTCTTTCCACTGTCGAAGCCGAGTACATTGCCACAGGCCATTGTTGTGCGCAATTACTTTAGATGAGACAAACCCTTAGGGACTATGGCTACAAATTGAGCAAAGTCCCTCTCCTATGTGATAATGAGAGTGCAATCCGCATGGCAGATAATCCCGTTGAACACAGCCGCACTAAGCACATAGATATTCGGTATCACTTTCTGAGAGATCACCAACAAAAGGGGATATCGAAATTGCTTATGTTAATACCCACAACCAATTCGCCGATATCTTTACCAAGCCACTAGATGAGAAAACTTTTAGCAAACTTAGGAATGAGCTAAATATACTTGATTCTCGGAATTTTGATTGAAACATTGCACACATAGCTTATTTATATACCTTTGATCATGTCTCTTTCATTTGGTACAAATGCATATTTCTTATTCTTCTTGTGCCAAGGCTAAGACTAATGTGCTTTCAAGTATATATCTATGATTAGTCTTAGATTGAAAGGGAAAAAGAGTATTCGGCAAAGACAAGGCTTCCACTCCAAACTCTGACGATATCACTTACCCTTTGTCGTTACTCCGCGAACTCTCAATGGTATGACCCTTCACTCATATTTATTTCACCATGTGGGAGAAAGTATTAAGCCCCAAAGGGGGAGAAAATGCAAAAGGGCTCTCAAGTTCTTCGCTTTTGGCGATTAATGCCAAAGGGGGAGAAAGCATTAAGCCCAAAGCAAAAGGACCGCACCACCACCATTTTCAAAATTTTATTTCCCAAATAAGTATTTCAATTGGTACTTGATCAAAATGAATTTTTCAATTGATCTTCCAAGTGGTATCTTTAAAAGTCAATTTCTAAATTGGTATCTATTTCAAAAACCCTCTTGAAAGATAAGGAGAGAATTCATTCAGGGGGAGCTTTTATTTAGTCAAAGGAAAAGCATTTGAAATAGGGGGAGGAATTTCAAATCTTAAAAATGCTTCTTGCAATCTTATTCCTATACCTTTGACTACTTGCAAAAGAATTTGAAAGGATTTTCCAAAAGATTTGCAAAAACAAACATGTGGTGCAAATGTGGTCCAAAATGTTAAATAAAAGAAAAGGCAATCCAAGTACATTTAGTGATACTTTCAAGTTGGTTTAACTCCAAGTAACCTATGCACATTTTCCATACAAGCTAGTTACATTTCTTCACGTTATATTTGCTTTGGTTTGTGTTGGCATCAATCACCAAAAAGGAGAGACTGAAAGGGAAATCGGGTTAACCATTTCCAATAATTAATTTTGCGGTTGATGATCAACACAAACACATGGACTAACTAGGTTGCCTAGATATCATATATTACAGGTGCATAAGGTTCAACACAAAACAAATAAAGAAATCAAGTTAGGGACCCAATTAAAAATGGAGCAAAGGACTTAAAGTGTGCTGGTTTTGGCGCACCGGACTGTCCGGTGCACCAGGGCCATACAACTTCAAACAGGCCACTCTCGGGAATCCAGGGGCACGCTCCGCTATAATACACCAGACTGTTCGGTGAGCCACCGGACAGTCCGGTGAGCCAGCGGAGCAACGGCTCCCTATGCGCCAACGGTCGACTGTGCAGAGTGAACAGTGATGAACAGTGCCACGCAGAAGTCAGAGGGCACCGGACTGTTCAGTGTGGCACCAGACTTTCCGGTGCAGCAAGACGACAAAGGCTCCAATGGTCGACCAGCTCCAAACGCTAACGGTTGCGCTGACATGGCACGCACCGGACAGTGCACAGTGACTGTCCGGTGGCACACCGGACTGTCCGGTGCGCCCATCGCCAGCAGAAATCAGCCAACGGCTAGAAGTGGTTAGGAGGCAATATACCCCCAACCACCTCATTCACTCCCATCCAAGCATTTCTGAGTTCTCATTCATTGCAAGAGCAAAAGCCCAACACTCCAAGACACAATCAAAGCAATCAATCCACTCAAAGCTCCAAAATCAACTCTAGTGCATTAGGGCTTGTGAGAGGATCACTTGTGTTCTTTTGTTGCTCTTATCGCTTGGTTTGGCCTTTTCTTTTTCCCTTCTTATTCTCAAGAGACTTATAATCGAAGCAAGAGACACCTAAGTGTGTGGTGGTCCTTGTGGGGTCTAAGTGACCCGTGAGATTAATGAAAAGGCTCACTCGGTCTAAGTGACCGTTTGAGAGAGGGAAAGGGTTGAAATAGAACTGGTCTTTGTGACCTCCTCAATGGGGATTAGGTTTTTTTGGAGCCGAACCTCGGTAAAACAAATCATCGTGTTCACTCGCTTTGATTGTTGTTTGATTTGTTTTCCCTCTCTAACGTTTCCTTGCTACTATTGATTTGAGTTGGCTCCCATACGTCATCCACATTCTTTGAGCAACTCTTAGCAAGAGAAACATTCTTTGAATTTAAATTTAATTCTAACGTTAACCCCGGCGTTAGTGTGTGTTTAAAGTTGATAAATTTCAGGTTTCGCCTATTTACCCCCCTCTAGGCGACTTTCACATCTCGACCTCGACACGGGAGGTAAATCCATAGATCAAAATGTATACCGGTTGATGATAGGATCTTTACTCTATTTATGTGCTTCACGACAGGACATTATGCTTTTCGTATGCATGTGTGCAAGGTTCCAGGCAAATCCTAAGAAAGTTCACCTTAGGGCCATGAAAAGAATCATGAGGTATTTAGTTTACACTCCTAAGTTTGGGCTTTGGTACCCCAGGGGATCTACCTTTGATTTAATTGGGTATTCCGATGCTGATTATCACCAACAAAAGGGGATATCGAAATTGCTTATGTTAGCACCCACAACCAATTAGCCGATATCTTCACCAAGCCACTAGATGAGAAGACCTTTAGCAAACTTAGGAATGAGATAAATATACTTGATTCTCGGAACTTTGATTTAAACATTGCACACATAGCTCATTTATATACCTTTGATCATGTCTCTTTCATTTGGTACAAATACATATTTCTTATTCTTCTTGTGCCAAGGCTAAGACTAATGTTCTTTCAAGTATACTTTTATGATTAGTCTTAGATTGAAAGGGAAATGGAGTATTCGGCAAAGACAAGGCTTCCACTCCAACTCTGACGGTATCATTTATCCTTTGTCGTTACTCATGTAACTCTCAATTGGTATAACCCTTCACTCATATTTATTTTACCATTTGGGAGAACATATTAGACCGCAAAAGGGGAGAAACTGTAAAGGGCTCTCAAAGTTCTTTGTTTTTGGCGATTAATGCCAAAGGGGGAGAAAGTATTAAGCCCAAAGCAAAAGGACCGCACCACCATTTTAAAAAATTTAGTGTATATTTCAAATTGGTATCAAGATTTTTCAAAAGGAAGTATTTTTCAATTGGTATCTTATTTTGACTTCATGAGTATGAAAAATTTTCAATTGGTATTTTAGGTACCCTCTAAATGAATATTCAATTGGTATCTCATTTGGCTTCAAAATTTCAAATAAGAATAGAGATTTCAATTGGTATAAGTTCATTTGGCATCCATTTCAAAAAGGGAAAATCGTTTCAAAAACTCTCTTGAAAGCTAAGGGGAGAATTTCTTCAGGGGGAGCTTTCATTTAGTCAAAGAAAAAGCATTTGAAACAGGGGGAGAAATTTCAAATCTTGAAAATGCTTCTTGCAATCATATTCTTATACCTATGACTATTTGCAAAAGATTTTGAAAAGATTTTTCCAAAATATTTGCAAAAAAACAAACAAGTGGTGCAAATGTGGTCCAAAATGTTAAATAATAGAAAAGCAATCCATTCATTTTAGACACATGCATAAAGTCTTTCAATTGGTTCAATTCTAAGTAACATATGCATATTCATCATAAATGCAAACTAGTCACATTTCTGCACTTTATATTTGCTTTGGTTTGTGTTGGCATCAATCACCAAAAAGGGGGAGATTGAAAGGAAAATGGACCTAAACATTTCCTATAATCGATTTTGGTGATTGACGTCCATCACAAACCATGTGTACTAACTAGTTTGCCTAGATGTCATTTATCTCAGGTGCATAAGGTTCAACACAAACCAAGAAAGAATTCAAGTTGGGGACACAATCAAATTTGGAGCAAAACATGAGAGTGTGCTGCCAAGTGGCGCACCGGACACTGTCCGGTGTGCACCAGGCCAGGCACCCGTGAATAGGCCACTCTCAGGATTCTGCCGCGCGCGCTTCGCTATAATTCATCGGACTGTCTGGTGTGGACTGAACATGTCCGGTGAGCCAGCAGAGCAACGGTTACTGCGCGTCAACGGTCGACTACAAAAGTGAACAGTGCGCGATAAAAGTCAGAGCGCAGAGTCAGAGGTCACCGGACATGTCCGGTGTGGCACCGGACAGTCCGATGCAGCTACAGGACAACGGCTCCAACAGTCAAATTGCTCCAAACCCCAATGGGTGTGCTGACGTGGCACGCACCAGACACTGAACAGTGGATGTCCGGTGCACCACCGGACTGTCCGGTGTGTCCGTTGCCAGCAGGAACAGCAACGGCTAGGAAGTGGTTGGAGGCTATGGTTGTGTTCGCTGCGGCTTAAAGCGGCTTTAATCCGGCTGCGGCTGCGGCTTCTACAGTATTTTGTCTCTACTGATTGCAGCTGCAGCAGTACAAACAGCCGTAACAGTACGGCTTTAAGCCGCAGCGAACACAGCCTATAAATACCCCCAATCACCTCATTCAAAGCAATCCAAGTATTCCGAACTTCTTATTCAATACAAGAGCAAAGCCAACCATTCAAAGAAACATTCAAAGCATTCAATCCACTCCAAGTTTCCAAAATCAACTCTAGTACTTAGAAACTTGAGAGAGGATCATTTATGTTCATTTGCGCTCTTGTTGCTTGGATTGCCTTCTTCCTTTTCCATTCTAATTATTAAGTGCTTTATAAAGCTATCAAGAGACACCTAAGTGTGTGGTGATCCTTGCGGGGTCTTAGTGACCCGATTGATTAAGGAGAAGGCTCACTCGGTCTAAGTGACCGTTTGAGAGAGGGAAAGGGTTGGAATAGACCCAGCCTTTGTGGCCTCCTCAACGGGGACTAGGTTCTTTGGAACCGAACCTCGGTAAAACAAATCATCGTGTTCACTTATGTTGATTTTTATTTGATTTGTTTTCCATCTTTCCTCTCTCTAAAGTTTTCTTGCTAATATTGTTTTGAGTTTGCTCTCAAACGTCATCTGCATCATTTGAGCAACTCATAGCAAGAGAAACAATCTTCCACACTCGGATTTATTTCTAACGCTAACCCCGGTCTTAGTGTGTGTTTAAGTTTATAAATTTCAGGTTTCGTCTATTCACCCCCTCTAGGCGACTTTCACTTATCATATTGCAACATCCAGAGAGATGGCAATTTATAGGGGAACAACCTTATTTTGAGAAAGGTGATTCCATTTGGATTCATAAAGTGAAAACAAGTAAAATGGCGACCATGTATAATTGGTTGATTCTAGCATCATTGAGCCATTTCCAGCATTTCCTTAGAGGAACCACTCATGAACATTTTCTGCCATGGGCTTCAAATCATGCTCCTTAATTCAACAACTTATCATATCCAGCAAACTTGTAGGAAACCTTTGGTATGATCACCTAACAACTAACAACTAGCATGTAATTGTTCCCTTTCCCCAGTTTGGGCTACTTTGTTGACCTATTACCAATGTTGTGAAGTTTGTCGGGGAATTATTTTAGTGCTCTGATGATGGTCTAAATGTTTGTTCGCTTTGAGAATATGTATATGTTTGGGCGCACGTCCAGGCTTCATACGAGCGGCCACGTTTGGACGTTGTGACTATTCACCCGATAGAGCGCCCGTATGGGCGCATCATTTTCTAGTAGATCTAATTTCGTTATGATTTTGATGGCATCGACGTTGTTTCAAAAAGTTTAATGGAAAAAGTCAGAAACCTAATGGAGTGGAACCAATCTATACTACTCTATTAAGAACTTAAAGTGGACACCTGGTGCTACCATGGCTTCACTCTCCCCACGTCCAGCGTCCGTAAAAATAGTGTAAAGCGAGCACTCAAACCCACACCCCTGTGCTCCAGAAATTTAGGGCTAACCACTAGACCATATGGACATGTACCTTAGTGTTTAGAAATAAACAATAATTATATTTGCAGCTAGACGCCGCTCCCTGTCTCGTGGCAACGCAAAGGCACGTACATAGTTAGTACTTATGTGTCGTTTGGTTCACATATTTATAACATGATAAGTAACTGATAACATTAAATCATGTTTGTTTAAGTCCAATTATAATCGGATACCACCTTTTAAACTGATATCGGCCAATTCAAACCTATTATCGTTGATACTCGAGTGTGAATCATTATCATTGCCATTTATGTGGTTCACGTTTGTTTAAGAATATCACAGTAAAGCCGTGTACGTAGAACAATGCGGGCACACGATACTCGCGCTTGATGCTATCCACGTGACCACACAAGTGTATGGCTGTAATGCAAGTTCCAGAGATCGTTGATTTGCTGCAAACGTACATTAGTGGCGATCGAGCTGGCGAGCTGCTCGTCCTTGTACCGTGATTAGTTGAACCGTTTTGAATTCTGTTGGTTGTTTCTTCCGGATTGGTCTCACCACCACATGTACGGTCATGGGTTATTGTGGAACTCTGTTCATGAAAAAGGACCCGGCCGCCTCTTCTAATAGCAAAAAAAAAAAGAGTCTTTTTTAAATGAGGCGAAGAGCACAGAGACACGCGGCAACAAAAGTGGGCTAATCGATCAATCGATGTTGAGACATACGTACGTATGAGCTTACACGGCAAGTCAGAGTAGCCGATAAGCGACCGCTCCATGGACGAACCTCGTCTAGAAACACGTCGTCGTCACGATGGCAAGGTCTTCCACTCATCAGATTCGACGCTGTCAGGCCAAAGGCTAGCCACGCATGCAGTCACACCGGCCAGGCCTAATCACGATCTAGAAGGCTGGTGCCTGGTGCAAACGACTCCCGGTGAGATGTTGAATGTCAATTATAATTATTAAATATAGTATAATCATAAAACTAATTACAGAAACGATATAAATACAGCAATACAAATTTATTAAAACTATTTTATATATAATTAGAAAATGTTTAAATATTATGTGGATGAATCATAGACTAGTTAAATTTAATAGATTTGTTTGTCGTTCAATCACCATCTGAATAATTAATTTTATAACTAAATTATATTTAATACTTCTAACTAGATAAAACAAACTAAACAACTTTAGTTATATGCTAGAGTATAAAGCTGATGCCAGTGCACTATTTCTCTATTATCCCTGTCACATCAACTCTTCCAGTGCACACCCTATAGCCTCATCCTACAAGCACATCAGCTTTTCTATTTCAAAATTAAGAAATTAACACAGATTTATTTCAACACTTTCAAATCACACAACATAATACTTTTTTTATTAAATTTAAAATTACAAAGCGCACAATATTTTGCAATTTATAATATTTTGCATTTTTGAATTCACAAATGAATTGGGATGGAATTTATAATATTTTGCATTTTTATGAATTTTTGACTTCAAACGATTATAAACAACTAGCACACGGCGCTGATGTGACCAAATATACTAATCAAAAGCCATCACCACGCTATCGCCCCCTCGCTGTCGCCGCTGCCAACGCGTCGTCCACATGTCGCCCGCCCCTCGCCCACCTATGGTAAACCGGTCAGTTTATTGAAACCGTCGGGTGCGATTTCGGTTAACTACCTGTTTTTCTTAAATTCATTCCAAATTTGAAAATTTTGAAAAATATCATAAAACCCGAAAACCGTCGGTAAACCGTTTTTTAGACCGGTAAACCATTATTTTAGACCTGTAAACCGCCAATTTTTACCGGAAAACCGGATTTAATGCCACAATTAAGTATTTAATGATCAATTTAGGTATATATTAGTTCTGTTTAATGTTATATGCTATATGTGAAAATGTAATATGCTATATATGAAGATGAAACCCGTAGCTCAAGTCAAGTTTAGGCATTTAGTGGTCAATTTCGGTTTCATTTCCTGTCAAGTGGATTCCGTGGATCAAGTAGCTTTAGTTCTTCTAATAAATATCCGTCTGGACAAGACTCTAGAACCCTTAGCTCCATTTCTTCTGTATGTGTTCCTAAAATTTGCTGATCAGGAGAAAAGTTCAACACTTGGTGAGGTGCACATGCAATATACAAACACCAAATACACATACCGGTATGTTTTTTTGCTTTGTGGATAAGTATTTGTTTGCCGTTCTTGTTTTCTCGATAATGTATCTTATGTCTTTTGTATAGACCTATCACTATCACTATGACTGATTGGAACAATATCATGATACTTCCAACATGCCTAAGTACTATTACTATGACTCGAGATGAACATGTGAGTATTGTGAAATAAATCGACCTATGTGTCGTTGCCTCGTTGGAGAGTTATAAAAGAACTTGTATTTGAGTATTGCGAAGTTTTGTTGGTTGTTTGTTACACGAGAACTGGAGTTTATGGTTGCATATGTATGTTGTATGCTATTTCGGTGAATATATGTCGTGTAGATCAATTAATATGTACTGTGCAATGTGAATTGAGCAAACTACATATAAATCTTATTAAAATTTTTTATTTTTCTGTAAAAACAACAAAAACCGGTTTATTTCGCGGTTAACTGACGGTTTTAAAGCGGTTTCTCGCCGGTTTTTCACCGCTAAAACAGTTAGAATTCATGATTTGAATTAGTCAAACAGTCGGTTTTCACCGGTTTTCACCGGTAAACCGTTACTGGTGGATAGCGGTTTTTGTAGCCTAAATGGTTTTATAAACAATGGCTCCGACACAGACGAGAATCAGACGATATCGTCGCGCCAGCGGTGTTAGACTGTGTTCAGCGGTCCCCCCTAAATTTCTCCCTCTATATTCCATTCACATGCCACGTCAGCGTTCTCTTCTCCCCTATATCTCCACGCTCTACAGCGGTTCCCCTAAATACTCCCCCTATACCCACTACCACCATAAAATATTGTTTTACTTACTTATACATCACCCTTATCAATATATTTTCTACTGAAAATACACTGTTGCGCACGTTGATCGAGGGCAGGGGGCCGACTCGCTCTCCCTACATCTGGTGAAGCCCTGTAACATACGCTATCACTGTAGCAGCTCTGGCGTGGTACTGTACACGCTAAATCAAGCGGAGAGGACGTCTCGCGGGAACCGTTGAAGCTAGTCTGGGTTGCCCGCCGGCTCCCTCTCGCCTCGCTCCCGACTCGGAAGGCTCCCTCTTGGCCGCACTAAAAGCTGCACTGGCGCCAGCCTAACATATGTCAGGAAGAGCCAAAGCCTGCCTGCTGCCAGAGAGACACTACTGTTTCCTATATCATGGCATCCACAATCTATACTACTTATTAAGGCTCTAAGAGTAGCCTGCCTTTTTTTGTTCTGCCATCGGTAAATCTGGACCGTTCGCTTCATCCAACGAGATCCGACCGTGCTCCGCCCCCTCCCCTCCCCTCCCCCGTCCCAGCCTTTGGCAACCACCCCGCCCCCACCCTTCGGCGGCGTCGCCCACGAGGGCACGAGGCCGATCCACCGCCAACAGCCCGCCACCGCCACCACCCGCCTCTGCGCCGTCTCACCGTCCCCGTCCTCGCCCTCCCCCGTGGGCTCGTTCGGCTTCGATGCACTCAAGGAGACCTTCTCCGTGGACGTGTCGGCGACCGGCGCGCGCCCGCTTCGCGTCCCGCTTGTCGCGCCCTTCACCATCGCGTCCTCGCGCCTCGCCGCGCTCTCCAACGTCGTCGTGCGCGTCGATCTCCGCAGCGGCGCCATCGGCTGGGGCGAGGCACCCGTGCTGCCCTCCGTCACCGCCGAGGACCAGCCGGCGGCGCTCGGAGCCGTGGGCCGGACGTGCGCCGCGATGCCCCGCCGTGGGCGCTCTGGCGCGGCCGCCCCCTCCTCCCCGGTCTCGCACGCGATGCCCCGCCGTGACAGTCGCCGCCCATCAACGGTCTCGCCCTCCTTCCTCCATCGTCCCGCTCGCACGAATCTAGCTAGCTAGGCGAAGAGCTCGAGCAAGACGGGCGGGTCGGCGGCGCCCCCGCGGGCCCGCTGCAGCGTGTCGTCGGCGCGTCAGACCCAGGCATCGGCGGCGCCCGTCGTCGTCTCCTCGCGGTGCCGCCTCATGTGGCCGCCCAGCGCCTGCCCCATCTCGAAGCTGAGCCCGCAGACGTGGCACTCGTGCTGCGCCTGCGGCTCCCTGTCTCCTCCTCCGCCTCCGCCGCCGCCGACGCCGTCGCCGGCCTGCTGATGATGCTTGTGCTGCTGCCTGAGCGCCCTGGCGCCGACGCCGAGCTCGAGGCCGTGGCGGCCCCGCAGGTGGCTGGTCCGGTGGCCGCCGAGCGCCTGGAACGAGGTGAAGGCGCGGCTGCAGGTCCTGCACACGAACAAGCTATTCCATGGCGGAGCAGGATGGCGACGCGGGGCAGAGGCCACCCGACTCCGTTCCGGTAAGATTCGTTACCTTCTGATGGGTTGGTTTGGACTCTTCAATTTCTAGGTCCCGCTGGAGGCGGAAGCTTGCGAGGTAGGAGTACACTTGGGCTTGGAGGCTTGAAGCCTCAGGGTTTACCAATTAAGGGTGTGTTTTTTTCTCGGATGATTGACTTGCAGTGTGATGCTTGCGTCAGGGCTTTGACATTTTAGTTTGTTCTCTGTCTGGGTTATTATATTGGTTTAACCTTGGATCGCGTTAATTCGGGCCATGAGGAGGTTATTCCGGTGGTTTGATATCGGATCTCGTTAATTCGGGCCCTGAGGAGTTTGTGCGGGTTGAAATCCCCAACACGCTAATTCGGTAAGGACGCCTCAGCTGTTGCTAATTGCAGGAACGATCGCTATTAATATCTCTAATTCAGAAAGGGGGCAGTGATGAGGTTGTCGTTTTCTTTGTTCAAATCGTCTCAATTGCTAATGGAATGGTCAACCCAGGTCAAAACAAAATAAGAATGGTCATAGTTCTGATCTCCGTTCGTTCTGAACTATCTGCTTTGCCAATTTGCTGTGAACGGGAAATGGGTATCATAGGAAGTAATAGCTGTAGTTTTTGTGTCATGATGTTAATATATTACCATCATCACTTCTGTTAGGTGGTTCGTGTAGGGGATCAAAATACTAATCAGCATCAACCATTTTTTCGACGATGTGCCAACCACTTCGCACTGTTGTAAGTCAAAAACTCATGATTCTGTACAGAATTAGCAGTGTCAATTTGTTATTATTCTTAAGTTCATAACCTGCCTACATGTTTCCCTGCTGCTTACAGGGCTCCTTTAACATATACTAGCACATATGGTTGATTAAAATACTAATCAGTATCAACCATTTTAGTTGTGGTTTCGTTTGCGAAACTGTTCTCTTAATAAGGAATTTTATTTCACATTTTCTAATACTAATTGCAGCAGTTAATGTTATGATGCTATGGTCCTATATGCCGTATTAAAATATTTGTCATACATGGTACTAAACCAATAATTGAGTGCATAATGGTGATCAAGGTAAAGTTAGAAAGGAATCTTCATATGCTGGTGGATTTTTTGAGCCTAAAATGGGTCTATATGACAAGTATGTTCTACTTATTGACTTCAACAGCCTTTACCCTTCAATAATCCAGGCAAATGATGAATACTTACAATCTCATTGAACTGATGGATCCTTATGCCAAACAGTTCGGGAACATTCCTCGGTGCTAATGAAGACTCAACTAGAACCCTTGCAGAAATCGAGAAGAAGATTGCAAGGGCTACCGTGTTACCCAGAAATCATGGGGAGGTACTACATAATATTTGCAATTATATACCATATTTTGTGATTTAATTGTTCCAGTTTGGTCAGAGAATTGATTAGCTCTAGGAATATACATGTGCTCTAGGAATATACCATAGCTTTAGGAATATACCATATTTGCAATTATACACCATATTTTTTCTGATGAGAACCAACACACTTGGGAACAAACCAACTCAATAGTTACAGTAAAATAACAAGGGATATAGTGATTTACATGAAAAAAAATAAATGTTAAACAATATGCAGTAAAAAATGCTACTTGTTAGTAACATTTTTCCTCCAGGGAACCCTTCACTGATATAATGAACTACTCCTTCAGTTTATACCTTGGATTTGCGTTTGCTTTTGTCTTAAAATTAATTAATTATTAAATTGTTACTAATGAGCTATTGGAATGCAATTCCCTACGTGGCATCTTTCTTGATTTATCTCATGGATGTCGAAGAAGGGGAGAAACTATGTTCCCATATGAGGTGAGTGCAAGAAAAAATTATGATTTTTTATTTTTTATTATGCATTTATTTATGCAGCCATTCCAAACTCCTCCACCTGGTCCCTTGGTCTCCATCAGGAAGCCACCATAGGCTCATAACATAAGTTCTATCAGCGTTCAGCGTGCCTTTATGTCCTTCCCTTGTGATTCCCTAGCAATTGGACCATGTCCATCCTTTGGTTAGATACTGAACATATATTGCTATGTTAAGTTAGTCAACACAAGGATTTTACATAATGTTGTCACCATGGTGCTCTTAGGTTGGTGGTTGTTCAAATTGCTTTATTTATTTACATCTCCATTGCACGCTGTTGGTTGTTGGCGATTTCTTATTTTTATCTCCAATTGACTGAACTTCAGTTTTCTTATATAGTTTGAGGCTTGGCCATGCCTTTAAATATAGATATTGCACTATTCAAGCTAGACATTGATGAGCTAATAGCTGATTATGCCAAGGTAATTTTTCAAATTCTCTCCTTGTGTACACATGTGGTAACACCGAAACCGAAGTTTCGGCGTTTACTCAAATCATGGGCAGGTCTGTGTGGGGGATAGATATCCCCCGGGTCCACCAAAAGAGTAAAGGACCTCACGAAAGGCCCAAGGGCCCAATAAATCGTAAGGTTATTCTTTTGTGGGCCTGGGGAAAGACGACCAGCAACGCAGAGCGACATGGGGCCGGATTGGTGCAAACCCGGACGGCCCATAGCGCCGAGCCATTGGCCGCAACAGAGATCCGACTTTCCCGCGTCGGGGCCTCCATGCAGCGAAGCCGCGTGAGGATAAGTCGGCGAGAGTTACGTAGGGGATAATCTCGAGAGGTTCACTATCTTTTAGCTACTCGTTGTTATCTCATCATGTGTACTGCCCCACGGTCGAGTATATAAGGCCTAGGGGGCACCCCTTCAGAACGATCGACCCATTACTTAGCCTCCCACATCAACTCTCTGTATTCTCGATCCAGAGAGCTCTCTTGTAATCACATCCACCAAGCATACTCATCAGGACGTAGGGTGTTACGCATCTCTAAGCGGCCCGAACCTATAAACCTTGTCCACTGTCCCTCGTGCGATCGGCACGAACCATTTTGCTACAGTTGTCGACACCGTCCTACTCCTAAAAACACCTTGAGGGGCAACCCCGGGTGTGCGGTCGGACCCTAAACACCGACAGCTGGCGCGCCAGGTAGGGGGTGTGTCGACAATTCAAGCTAGCTCAATGGCCATCTCCTTCTACATCAAGGTCACCCCGCGCCCCGGATCTACGTTTTGCTTCGGAACAATCTCGTTCGTAACAGACGAAGAAGGAATTCTGCACCGTATTGCGGATCCGCCAAAAAAGGAGTCTTCCTCAACAAACTCCGAAAATATCGGAGAAGCGCGACCTCCAGCTCCCCGGAAGAAGATCACCACGACGACAGCGCCGTTCTACCCCGACGTCCTCTTCATCGGGAGAGCGGAATCGCCTGCCATCTCCGACGACGAGCCGACTGTACCCGGGGAAGAACCGCCTCAGCGAGAGTCCCGTCGACGAAGGAACCGGCGCAGGAATGTTCGGCGACATCACGCAGCCGGAGAGCGGAATCCGGAGCAACCTGTCTCGCGAGACGAGATCTCGGAGGTAGGAGAAACCCCGGAGGAACGCGTCTTCAGAGAGCGAAGGAACTCCCGACGACGTGATCGCCGACGAGCTCAGGAGCAGGCTGAGCAGGATACAAGGCAACGTCGCGAGAATCCACTCTTCGGGCGTAATCTGAACCCCGACTTCGCCCGAGCCATGAACACGCCGAGCGAGGTCGGAGGGGTGCTGGCTCGGATAGCGGAAGGACTTCCTCGGACTCCTGACGCCGACGGTTACCGACGACTGTTCACCCAGGCGGCCAACCATCTTCTACCGCTTGCTCACCCGCCGAACGATCTACGACACGCCATCAACAGTCGCCGAGACGCGCGGAGCTCCATCAACGCTTCGCGGGAACGGCGGCATGAGAACGAAATTCGTCGTCGAGAGGAGTACGACAGGGATCATGGTGCCCCGACTCAGAGCCAAGCTACCAGGACTGAGTCGGCGACGGCTTCAACTGGCGGAACCTCCCGGGGACGGTCGAGGAACCACAACCACAACTCCCCTCCCCGGGACAGGCATCGACCCCGACGACAGGAGGACACGTGCGGAGTGTCCGCCCTTACTCCGCGCCTTAGGGCCATCCAATGGCCTCCCAACTTCAAGGTATCCAATGTTGACAAGTATGAGCCTAAGCAGGATCCGTGGGGTTGGCTAGCCGTCTACACCACCGCTGCTCGAGCTGCCGGAGCATCCGAGGACGTGATGACCGCGTATTTGCCCATTGTCCTTGGACAAAACGCGCTGCAATGGCTACGACATCTACCCCGACACTGCATCGACGTCTGGGGAGACTTCAGTCGGCGTTTCACCGCCAACTTCCAGTCCCTCTCCGACAAGCCGGCGCAGCCGTGGGACCTCAAATCTATCAAGCGCCGGGGGGACGAGACTCTCCGATCATACCTCAAGAGGTTTCAAACCATGAGGAATCGCATCCCCGATGTCACGGAGGCGGCCGTGATCGAGGACTTCTACCGAGGATCCAATGACTCGGCTTTTGTCCGAGCCATACTACAAAGGGCGCCGACCACCTCGGAGGAGCTGTTCCGGGAAGCCGACCTCTACATCACCGCCGACGAGCGAGCCCAGGACCTCATCGGAGGAGCGAAGCCCGCGCCGGCAGCACCGCGGCGCGACGCGAACCAGCAACCTGACAAGCGATGGGAGAAGCGGCCACGCGAAGAAGTACACGCCGCCGGACCACCCGCCGCCCGCGCTCGAGGAGGACCTCGTGGAGGCGAACGCACACTGGACGACATCCTCGACGCCCAGTGCCCGTACCACAAGGACATGCGACACACTCTTCGTAACTGCCGGGACTTCAAGCACTCCGTCGGACACGGCCGACCCTTCCAACCTCTACCTCCTCCTCCGCCGAGGGGAGGACCAGATGAACCACGACAACCCCATCGGCAGGAGGAGGGAGGAGGAGGAGGAGCTTTCCCGCGCGTTGACAGGGAGGTCAACGTCATCTTCGGCGGACACGGATCACAGGAGAGCAGAAGACAGCAAAAGCTCAATGATCGCCAGATACTAGTGGCAACCGTCGGCCCTCCCGCCCCATACCGATGGTCGGAGCACCCGATCACCTTCACTCGGGCGGATCAATGGCTCAACTTTGATCATCCGGGCAAGTACCCGCTTCTCGTCGATCCGGTGATCCGAGAGAGCCGGGTGAAAAAGGTGTTAGTGGACGGGGGGAGCAGCATCAACATCACCTTCCCCCGGACACTCCAAAGCTTGGGAGTTCATCTCAAAGAGCTCCACGAGTCGGACACTCCCTTCTTCGGCATCGTGCCGACGGAAGGGGAATACCCGCTGGGCCACATCTACATGCCGGTCACCTTTGGAACTCCGGAGAACTACAGAACCGAGTTCCTGAGGTTTGAAGTGGCGAACTTCGACTGCGGGTACAACGCCATCATCGGGAGGCCAGGATTGGCCAAATTCATGGCCATTCCGCATTACACATACATGATACTGAAAATGCCGGGGCCACAAGGGATCATAACTGTGCGCGCCGACCTCCAAGGCGCCGCAGAATGTTTCCGAGTGGCTATTCAAGCAGCCCTCACCGCCAAGCCGTCGACAGCTCCCTCCGCAATGGCGAACTCTAAGCCTGAGGAGGACCTCGCAATACCGGCGAATGAAGCTCAGACCGCGACCTCTATGCGGCCGACTGAAGAAACTAAAAGAATCAACCTGGGGTTCGCTGATGAGCGCAAGACGGCCATCATCAGCTCCAGTTTGGACGACAAATAGGAAAGCGCGCTCGTCCAGTTTCTGCAAGATAACCGAGACGTATTCGCATGGCAACCTGCGGATATGCCGGGAGTCCCGAGAGAACTGGCCGAGCACAAGCTAAAGGTCTTTCCCCAGGCGAGGCCGATTCGACAGAAATTACGTCGTTTCACGCCTGATAAGAGGGAAGCCATTCGCGCCGAGTTAGCTCGCTTGGTCGCGGCCGGATTCATTAGAGAAGTATTACATCCTGAGTGGTTAGCCAATCCTGTTCTTGTACTCAAAAAGAATAAAGTGGACTGGCACATGTGTGTTGATTATACTGATCTCAACAAACACTGTCCGAAGGATCCCTTCGGGCTCCCGAGGATAGATCAGGTGGTGGACTCCACCGCTGGATGTTCTATGTTGTCTTTCTTGGATTGTTATTCTGGGTACCATCAGATCAGCCTGGCAAAGGAAGATGAAGAAAAAACGGCATTCATTACTCCGTTTGGCGCTTTCTGTTATACCTCCATGCCGTTTGGCCTTAAGAACGCTGGAGCGACTTACCAGAGAGCTATTCAAACATGCTTAGCCGATCACTGGGGCAAGCGTGTGGAGGCTTATGTGGATGACGTGGTGATCAAAACACAGGACTCAAAGGACTTCATCGAAGATTTGCAACTGGTTTTCAACAGCCTGAGGCGGTATAGGTGGAAGCTTAATCCCGAGAAATGTGTTTTTGGGGTACCAGCCGGAAAGTTGCTCGGATTTATCGTCAGCCACCGAGGAATTGAAGCTAATCCAGATAAGATTGAAGCTATCATGAAGATGGAAGCACCTCGATCGCAGAAGAAGGTTCAGCGACTTACTGGATGCATGGCAGCTTTAAGCAGATTTATATCCAGGCTGGGAGAAAAAGGTTTGCCGTTTTATAAGTTACTCAAGAAGGTGGATAAATTTCAGTGGACTTCAGAAGCACAAGAAGCTCTAGATGCTCTGAAAAAATTCTTGACAACACCGCCAGTACTGAAACCACCTCGGCGAGCTACATCAACTCAACCAGCTGAAGATTTGCTACTGTACATCTCTTGCACGACTCACGTGGTAAGCACCGCGTTAGTAGTCGAGCGAGCAGAAGAAGGGCACGCCTATCCAGTACAACATCCTGTGTATTTCATCAGTGAAGTCCTTGGCCCCTCAAAGAAAAAGTATTCTCAAATCCAGAAGCTATTGTATGCAGTACTTCTAACTGCCCGCAAGCTGCGTCACTACTTTGACGATCACAAAGTCATAGTGGTCACAAGTTTTCCAATAGGGGATATTCTTCACAACAAGGAGGCCATCGGTCGAATAGCCAAGTGGGCCTGTGAGCTGGGATCTCATGACATCGAGTTTCGGCCTCGCACTGCCATCAAAACCCAAGCACTAGTCGATTTCGTATCAGAGTGGACTGAACAACAAGTACCAGACAACCCGGAGACTGCAGAGGTATGGCGAATGTATTTTGATGGCTCACTCAAGCTGCAAGGAGCAGGAGCGGGGATTCTTTTCACTGCACCAGGAGGCGAACACCTCAAGTACGCTCTCCAGCTGCTATTCCCGGCCTCCAACAATGCAGCCGAGTATGAAGCTTTGATCCATGGATTGAACATTGCCATATCACTGGGCGTCAAAAGATTAATGGTGTACGGGGATTCTCTGGTAGTTATCAGCCAGATAAATAAGGAGTGGGATTGCTCAAATGATTCGATGGGAAGATACTGCACCGCCGTCCGAAAGCTGGAGGATAAATTCGAGGGTTTAGAATTTCATCATGTGGAAAGAGATCGGAATACGGCAGCTGACGTACTATCCAAGCTGGGGTCCAGTCGAACTCAGGTCCCACCTGGGGTTTTCGTGCAAGAAATCCTGCAGCCGAGTATCTCAACGGATCAAGTAGAAGAGTGCAACATCATAAATCAACCCGAGTCAGATCTTGATGACTGGAGAAGGCCAATCATTAGGTACATAAAGAATGAAGAAGAACCAGATGATAAGAACTCGGCGGAGCGCATTGCAAGACAGTCGGCTCATTATACACTCATTGGGGAGACATTATACAGAAGGGGTGCATCAGGCGTCTTCATGAAGTGCATTCTCCCATCCACTGGAAAGCAACTACTAGAAGAGGTCCACGCTGGACAATGTGGGATACATGCAGCCTCCAGAACACTAGTTGGGAAGGTCTTCAGGTCAGGATTCTATTGGCCAACAGCAAAGAATGATGCAGCCGAGTTAGTTCAGAGGTGCGAAGCTTGCCAATACTTGTCGAAGCAACAACACTTGCCAGCACAGCAGCTGCAGACCATACCAGTAACTTGGCCTTTTGCATGCTGGGGGCTGGATATGATTGGACCTTTCAAGAAAGCTCAAGGGGGATATACTCATGTGTTGGTAGCAATTGACAAATTCACTAAATGGATAGAATTCAAGCCCATTGCCTCCTTAACTTCTGCCAAGGCTGTGGAATTCATACAAGATATAATATTCAGATTCGGGATACCAAACAGCATCATAACTGATCTAGGATCCAACTTCACAAGTTCAGAGTTCTTTGACTTCTGCGAGCAAAAAAGTATTCAGATCAAGTATGCATCTGTAGCCCATCCGAGAGCCAACGGGCAAGTTGAGCGAGCTAACGGGATGATATTGGATGCACTCAGGAAAAAGATTTTTGATAAGAATGAAAAATTCGCAGGGAAGTGGATAAGGGAATTACCCTATGTTGTTTGGAGCCTAAGAACCCAACCTAGCCGAGCCTTGCATGGAAACACTCCTTTCTTCATGGTCTATGGGTCGGAAGCAGTGCTGCCTGCTGATCTCAAGTTTGGGGCGCCAAGGCTGATTTTTGAAAGCATAGCAGAAGCTGAGACCACCAGACTAGAGGACATAGATATACTCGAAGAAGAACGGCTAAGTGCAGTAATCCAGTCAGCAAGATACCAGCAGACTCTAAGGCGCTATCACGACAAGGCTGTGCGGCAACGATCCTTTTCAGTGGGGGAGCTCGTCCTTCGCCGAATTCTAACGGGAGAAGGACGACACAAGTTATCACCCTTATGGGAAGGGCCTTTCATAGTGGCAGAAGTCACTCGGCCCGGATCATATCGCCTCACTCAGATGGATGGCACGGAAGTCGGGAACTCTTGGAACATAGAACACCTGAGAAAGTTTTATCCTTAGCCGTACCTCAAAACTGCTGGGATAACAATGATGTACTCTGTAAAGTGGAAATATGTCATCAATAAAGAAAAGGTTTCAAGGATACTCAATTTATTTACGATTGACTCGCATTCTTACTTAACTCGGGGTGACCACTATGCCCTGCTAACGGAGCAATCGACTTAAGTCGGCAACGACTTAAGGCGGTGCAACATGCTCACGCTTACTTAACTCGGGGTGACCACTATGCCCTGCTAACGGAGCAATCGACTTAAGTCGGCAACGACTTAAGGCGGTGCAACATGCTCACGCTTACTTAACTCGGGGTGACCACTATGCCCTGCTAACGGAGCAATCGACTTAAGTCGGCAACGACTTAAGGCGGTGCAACATGCTCATGCTTTACTTAACTCGGGGCGACCACTATGCCCAGCTAACGAAGCAATCAACTCCAATTGGCGCTTGCTTAAGACCAATGCAACATGCTCTCGCCTATTTAATTCAGGGGATGATCTCCATATCCCACATGCAAAATTCATAGTCATCATGCATCATTACTACCAAACTCATTGAACTAAAAAA
Source organism: Zea luxurians (assembly GCA_029449295.1). Classification (NCBI taxonomy): domain Eukaryota; kingdom Viridiplantae; phylum Streptophyta; class Magnoliopsida; order Poales; family Poaceae; genus Zea; species Zea luxurians. Next base: position 417,498 of record JAOPSE010000107.1, read on the forward strand.
TCCTGATACAACGATAGAATAACTATGTCACTCAAATAAACTGGTGTTCTCTGACAAATATTCAATCATGCAAGCTGCGCGCTTGGAGCATGCGAAATGTTTTCTCTATTTTGCAATGTCTTTTCCAGGAGCAGTTGACGAAGAAGGACGACTCGAGGAGTCAGGGGCGGCGTTCACGTCGGCCCTTATATCTTCAGGAACGACTACGCCAGGCCTCCTCATCAGAATTCATCCCGCTCGAATGGCCTTGTCCATGGCCCTATCGCGTTGAGCTCTCAGAGTATTGGAAGTTTCTTCAGCAGCCTTGACAGCCGACTGGGCAGCCTCTAGCTCCTGGGTAACAGATTTTTTGGAAGCACGCAGATTCTTGATGACAACGTCTTTAGCTGATATCAACTCCCGAAGGCGAATCACATCATCCAAGGACTCCTGCAACTTATAGCGAAGATTGTTCAACTCCTCCATGGAAAAGCGATGACTTCTCTCCAAGATGGTCAGCGAGTTGCTAGAATCTCGATACAACCTATCAAGATTGTCTCGAGAAGCGGCAAGGATGCGTTTTTCCTCCTGCAAGCGCAAACCAGTTCTTTCAGAAAACCAGGCAAACAATAGGAGCACGGCAAGAAAAAAGTGCAGTTTCATATATCACCTTTTCAGAGTCAAGCTGGGCATGCAGAGAAGAACTCAACGCATTGGCATCATCCAAGGCAGCAGAAACCTGACTCAGTTCAATCTGACTTTGAGAATACTTTTCCTCAAGATCAGTGCATCGCTGAGTCAATTCAGCTCGATCCTGAGAATGTTTCTCCTCAAGAAGTGCAGTCTGCCGAGTCATTCCTAGTAAGAGGTAATCAAACAAAACAAGGTCAGAAGGTCAAGCAGTCCACAACAAACGCGAAGAAAAGAAAAAGGGCACTAACCAGCGTTAATCGCCTCCAACTCGGATACACGACGACGAAGTAACACTGGATTCCAACACGGAAAAGATGAAGCCACTTCTGGAATAGGAGCACCATGCAATTTCAGCTGGGTGGTCATCCCATCCACCAAAGTCTGATGAGAAGAGCAGATGAGCATAATGGCAAGAGTTCAGGCAATGTAAAAATCAAGCTAAGAAACAGCACAGTACCTGGAGGTTGGAGAAGAACGAAGGGATCCCCAAGTCAGGAGAAATCAGATGATAACCAGGCGCAAGGTCATCACCCGAAGCAGCATGCAATGGAACAGTGGGAATCAGTTCATCTCCTTCAGCATAACCGGATACTCGATCAACGGGGACGCTGCCCTCTAAAGCGACGCCCCGGTCTGAAGTTTGGGCCACCACCATGCAGCCAGAGTGTGGAGGTGACCCAGCGTGAACGTTCATGGAAGTGCCGGAGGGAGATCCTGTCTGGGCACTCCCGGGGACCGGGCCATAGTCGGCGCTGCCCACTTGAGCCGGGTTATCCCCGGCAACACCCTCGGGGGCTGGGCAGTAGCTTGCACTCTTCGCCCGGGCTAAGTCGTCCCCCACGACACCCTCGGGGGCTGGACATGTGTCGACACCATCCTTGGGGTCCAAATTTTCAGCAGTAACCGTCTCCAAGGTTAGCGGGCCCTCGGTTATTTCCATGGAATCAGGACAATCCAAGTTAACATCCCGTCCCTCAAGATCGTGCTCTAAGGTTGATGAGGCACGGGATGACCTCAACCCAGCGTCCGGCACAGCACCACAAGTTTCCGTCGCGGCATCGTCCACTGGCCCTGATAACAAGTCCTCTGGGACCATATCCTCGAGAGTTTGATCAAAGTCGGCCAGGGATATGTTTTGCAGACCAACAAGAGCAGATAAAGCCGGGGAGGGAACCCCACTACTTTCCCCACTGGCGAGGAATTGCCGACTGTTCTTTCGAATCAAAGGAACCTCATCCTCTTCCTCTTCGTCATCTTCATCAGCAACACCGGCACCACACCCATTGGGATCAGCATCAGATGGACCACACCCATTGGGTTCAGCAACAGATGGACCACACCCATTGGGATCAGCATCAGCAAATTCAGATGCAGGAACCTCCTCATCAGCAGGAGCCGAGGGACCAGCACCCTGATTCAAACTAGATACTCGCCGAATACGTCTCTTCTTCTTTTTCTGCTCATCAACAGAAAGATCAGTCTGATTGGTTCGGCGGGGACGCTTCGAGCGAGCACGGACAGGTCTCTGGACATCCAAGACTATACCGACCTCTGGGAGAGGTGCCACTGCCAATGTCTCAGTAGGAATAGCGTCAGAAGAATCCTCGGCCAACATGTCAAGCACAGCATTTATTTCAGCATCATTAGGATCCGAAGGCACCTCGAAATGGGTTTGTCTTTCATCATCAGGGATTTTCCCAAGTGAAGCAACCAAAGCACTAACCTCCTCATCAGAGGGCCGCGTTCTAAGGCCCAAATTGCCATCAGTTGAAGGCGGGTTTGACACAAAGCAAGTGAAGGCCTTGGCAGGAGGCAGATTCCAGGCTGAATACGCCACTGGAGCACCAACATTGGATACTTTGCCTCTGAGAATCATCTCCAGTCGGCTCACCAAATCTGCAGAAGGGATCCTTCCATTGGTAACTCGAGTTGGGTCGGCTAGCCCTTGATACAGATAAGCCGGGTGGGCCCTGTCTTTCAGTGGCTGAATGTTTTTGAAGACAAAGTCAGCGACTATAGCTTCAGCGGTTAAACCCCTCTCTTTCAATAGCCCAACTTCAGCTAACAGCACACTAGCTTCAGCCACCTCCTCGTCTGTGGGAGACTCGGTCCAGCTCGGGGTGCGAACATCTGGCTGTCTTCCTGACCGGGGGGGGGGGAGAGAATTTCCATAGTTATCAACTATAAACCATTCCAGGCGCCATCCCTTAATGCTGTCTTTAAGGGGGATCTCAAGATACTCAGTTTTCCGTCCCCGGCGCATCTCCAAGCTGGCACCTCCAACCAACTGATGCTGTCCCCCGGCCATCCCAGGGCGACAGTGATACAGGTGTTTCCACAATCCAAAATGCGGCAGCACACCAAGAAAGGCCTCACATAAGTGGACGAAGATAGAAATTTGCAGAATTGAATTAGGGTTCAGATGGGTTAAGTTGATGTGGTAGAAATCAAGAAGACCACGGAAAAAGGGAGAAATAGGAAGGCCAAGGCCACGGAGAAGAAAGGGAGCGTAAACCACAGACTCGTGGGTATCCTCCGTCGGGACCGTAGTTCCATGGCAAATCCGCCAAGAACAGAGTTCCCGCGGAGGAAGAACCCCGATGGACACGAGGTGGAGGAGTTCAGTTTCAGAGATGTTGGACATATGGTTACCTGCGAAAGGCAACTGGCTGTTGGGATCAATTGGGGGAATCACCACAGCGGAAGAACTCGCGATTTTCCTCTTGGGAGCCATCTCGATTTCACCAGCGAGCAAATTGGAGGCAAGCGCAGAGGAGATTTGGAAGCAGGAATGCAAAAACTAGGGCGCGGAAAGCAAAGGCGGCTAAAAGTGCAACTCTTATGGGATATTCTCGGACCAGACACCGTTTCAAAAAGTGCCCAGTCATCACTCGGCGGTTATTTCCGAAATCCCAGCATGCCACGTGGTCATTCGGCAGTTATTTCCCAGAAAACTGGTGGGCCCTCTCCTTACTCGGGTGCTAACCCTCGAAATAACTCGGCGTTGCCACTAAAATGCCGACGTCACTATTCAATCACTCGGCGTTGCCTCTAAAACGCTGATCTCGAGTTTAGTCACTCGGCATTACTTCTAAAATGCCGACGTTGACCTTCACTCACTCGGTGTTGCCTCTAAAACGCTGATCTCGAGTTCAATAACTTAGTGTTGCTTCTAAAACACTGACCTCGGGTTCAACTGTTCGGTATTACTCCTAAAAACGCCAACGTTGACCCTCAATCACCCGGCGTTGCCTCTAAAACGCTGACCTTGAGTTAAATTGTTCGGCATTGCCTCTAAAATGCCGAAGTCACTACTTAGTCACTCGGCGTTGCCTCTAAAACGATGATCTGGAGTTCAACCACTCGGCATTACTTCTAAAATGTCGACGGCGACTTCCGATCACTCGACATTACTTCTAAAAACATTGATACAGACTGCAATATTGCTTGGAAGCATCAGTATAACGATCAAGCCGTTCATCTACGGCCTCAAAAAACTCAAATTCATAGTCAGACGAAACAAGTCATCAAAAGGAAACCAAACTTGTTTTTCATTCAAGGGAAGTGATAACATTTACAAATCAACCCATTATGAGTTGATACTTCCCTATTTCTACTACTAAACTACACTTTACTGCTACTACTACTACTACTCTACAATATACTACTTTACATTACTAATAATACTACATTATCTAACTATACTACTTCTAATCTATACTAATATTTAAAAGGACCAGTGGCATCTAGCCACTGGCCCTGCCCCTGCCGCCGCCGCCGCTCTTGGTGCCGCCCCCGCCGCCGCCGCTCTTGGTGCCGACCCTGTCGCCGCCGCCCCTGGTGCAGCCGCCGTCGTCGTCGTCGTCGTTGTCGTCGTCGTCGTCGTCGTCGTCGTCATTGTCGTCGTCGTCGTCGTCGTCCCCGCCCTCGCCGCCGTCGTCCGAGTCCTCCTCCTCCGAGGAGTACTCGGACTCATCCGAGCCCTCGAGCCCGGAGCGCTCGACGGCCCGGATGTACGACCAGACCTCCGCCGCGAGCCCCTGGGAGTCGTCTGAGTCGTCAGACGACTCACGCAGGGGGATGGGAGCCGGAGACCCCTCGGATTCAGAGGAGAACTCCTCCTCTGAATACTCCGAGTCACCGAAATCTTCAGACGGAGGGGTTGGTTCGCGCTTGCGTTTCTTGCCCATGGTGGAAATGCAGATAGAAGAAAGAAAGCAGGCAACGGAGAACAGCGAGAGATGTGAAAAAATCAGGCAGGCAAGGGCACTATTTATAGGAAAAGAAGGCAACCGCTCACCTCCAACAGTGGTCACTGAACAGTCGCAAAGCATTCAATATACACCTCCACCCGTCCAAAGACACGTCAGGCGGCGGACGCCGTTTCATGCAGCACTACACCCATTGGGACTCCAGTCAACAGCGCAAAGGATATGATTACACTCGCCGTCCCATCACATTACAACTCAGAAGCAACCGGTTAAAACACTCAGCGTACCAAGACGTTCCTTGCTCACACCCATTGGGGGGGGGACGCCCAGGAATTGTCAGTATATTTTTCAAAATGGTCACATCTGTGCAGAGCATGCAGTGAATGCCTCAAGACAAAAATGAGATATCAACAAGAGTTAAAGGGAAGCCAAATATAGTCAGTAGAGTGCAAAATATGGTCGACAGACATGACTTGAAGACTAGATAGAGAACGTCCATCGAACGTCCAATCAGTCGCAGAGCAAATACACTATGCTACTCAGCAAGATATGGAAGGGTTGCAAATTCAGTTGCAAAAGACAAAACACATGCTGACCTCCGAAGCATAATATTGATGACATAGCACGGATGACATCATGCCAACCTTTTTATAAGCAGAAAGAGTATTCTTCAGCAACAGGACACAAAAAGAAGACCTTCAAGCGAATTATCCTCAAAAAAAAAATCCACTTGAAGGTCGGGGGCTACACCCATTGGGTGCACCTCCGGTGCACCCCATGGATTGTCACTATAAGCCAGGATAGCGCCAATTTCTAAGGGCATGAAACAAGATTAAGAAGCCAATCCTCAACTGGAATAAGGAAACACAAATGGGAGTAATTTCTAATGAAGACCTTCGAGTAGATTATTTTCTAAAATCTACTCGAAGCTCGGGGGCTACACCCATTGGGTGCACCTCCGGTGCACCCAATAAGGTTCAGAGTCCAACAAACAGGAATGCCGATCTCTAAGGCACAGGCACAAAGCTAGGTTCTGGTCGACAAGTGATCAAAGCAGGAGAAAACAGCAAGGAGTCATCTTTCTTCAAATCATCTACAAGCTGGACCTGGGATCTTCGGGTTGATTATCTCTAAATTAACCCAAAGATCGGGGGCTTGTGGGGGATAGATATCCCCCGGGTCCACCAAAAGAGTAAAGGACCTCACGAAAGGCCCAAGGGCCCAATAAATCGTAAGGTTATTCTTTTGTGGGCCTGGGGAAAGACGACCAGCAACGCAGAGCGACATGGGGCCGGATTGGTGCAAACCCGGACGGCCCATAGCGCCGAGCCATTGGCCGCAACAGAGATCCGACTTTCCCGCGTCGGGGCCTCCATGCAGCGAAGCCGCGTGAGGATAAGTCGGCGAGAGTTACGTAGGGGATAATCTCGAGAGGTTCACTATCTTTTAGCTACTCGTTGTTATCTCATCATGTGTACTGCCCCACGGTCGAGTATATAAGGCCTAGGGGGCACCCCTTCAGAACGATCGACCCATTACTTAGCCTCCCACATCAACTCTCTGTATTCTCGATCCAGAGAGCTCTCTTGTAATCACATCCACCAAGCATACTCATCAGGACGTAGGGTGTTACGCATCTCTAAGCGGCCCGAACCTGTAAACCTTGTCCACTGTCCCTCGTGCGATCGGCATGAACCATTTTGCTACAGTTGTCGACACCGTCCTACTCCTAAAAACACCTTGAGGGGCAACCCCGGGTGTGCGGTCGGACCCTAAACACCGACAGTCTGGTAGATATTACTAGCCTAATCGAGAGGCAATTTACAAAATCTCTAGGCTCCAGCCGAAAGTGTCCTGTGTTCACAGGCCCAAGTCCTACTTCAACAGCTGAAAAAACTAAACGAAAAGATTTGAGAAACTCGCATCAATCTAAATTTGCAATACTATCAACGAAGATGTTTAGCATTATTCCACCACCATAACTCAAGACGATGATGGGGGACCTTGTTCCAGGTCTAGATTGTCCACCATCTTCTGTATAGATTCGATATCACCTGTTGCTGAGAGGGAGTGAATCTGTAGGCTATCTGCATCCTCACTGCTCATAAGAAAACAGAAAATAATGACAATTACCAACAAGGGGCAAAAATCTTCACAATAAAATGGACATGACAAAAGAACTGTTTGAGGTACAAAGAAAACAAGGGGGTTTAGTAAAATATAGACATACTCTGTAACTCCAAAGATTTCTTTGACTACAAGTGAGCTGTCCCGTGAACAGAACTCCGGAAGATGGACAGAGATTCACAAACAATTTCTATTAAGATCTGATTCATCATGGTAACTTTTATGTAGGCTAATCAGTAACAAACTACAAAAAAAGACGACCTAAGAGTATCTCCAAGAGTTCTCAAAACACTCTCCCAATCCAGAAGTTTTGGAAACATTGAAAAAACACATCCCTAAAAACTGCCAACCTTAGCTCCCAATCTTTTAGCACTTGGGAAAACTGAGACCCCTGCACGTGGTACTAGGCATTTTTTCATCGACACCAAAACATTGAACTGCTTCATCCATTTCAGTTTAGATCAGAATTTGTATATGGTATGTTTAGGATATATATAATCTAGACCAAGATAATTACTGCTCACGATATGTTCTGTTCTTCATAGCTATTTATTGATTGGGTAATGCATGGCCAGATTATGTTGTTTGGCCATTGTGAGACAAACTTTTTCTGCATTTCTAGGTCATATATGAATTCTTATTCATGGAGAACTCCATCTTAAAGTGTTTAGTTTGCAGTTCAACCTTTATTGAAAGATGGCACTGACAAAAAAATTTACTGCTAAGCTTATTCTGTCTTTGAATTTATCCATGATTCTGAATCATATTATTTTTACGTTATCTGTATCACCTTCTTTTTTCCTATATAAAAAGTGTCTATAAATTCCGGTATTAAAACACGAACCTACTGCTTGGTACATAGTAGTATTGAATGTGGGGAACCTAATTGGCCCTTTTTTGCTTTTATTTAGCTTATTCTTCTGATAACACCGATTTAGTTAGATATAGATCTTCTGTTCTATGATCGCGCTGTGTTATTTAAATCCTGCTCCAAATTGCAAATGCAATTCTGTTATTGGAAGGTTTTAATTAAGATACTTGTTTTCGAATCAAACTGCTGCTCAGGTCTCCTATTCTTCAGCTGAAGATCATACTTGCTGTGGAGCCTTTGATCCCTTCAGAGGGACCAAGGATTGGAGAGAACATTTTTGGTTACAAGGTCAGTACATAATCTATTTAAAGGTTCATTTGTCTCACTCTCACCAGTATTTATAATCTGTCTAGCTGTCCTGATTTATATTCGTCAAGCTGTGCGAACATAGTTTTTCATAAATACAGTGTTTTGTAGCGATTAATGGTGTTGTCTCAATGAACTCATACATGCGTTTTCTTCGATCGTACCAGGAATCGAATGTTGCTGGTTAGATTCATTTATGTTTTGTTCGTGCTCATCTTGTCTTGTAGAATAGATAGAGTGTATGCCTGTGTTCTCTTCGGAAAGTGTATTTTGGTGCAACAAGCCTATTTTTTGAACTTAGGTTGATGCTTCTCTTTTTGAATGTTTCTCCACATATAATGAATATGGGTTGGGTTTAGAAGGTGCTAGACAGAGACCGATTTTTTTAAGGTTGACAGCCTAATTATGAGGCATACAATTTTTTGGCTCTCCTGTATGACATTTCATGGAAACAATAATTTTCTCTGTATAGGTGTTTGAAAGACCGTAACTATTTGTTGATAAGCTCTAGATGGTGTTGGTTGACCTCTTACTGATGCTATTTTATTTTAGAATATTTTTTGACCTCTGATTTAGTCTAGAATATTTCTTACAATTCTTCGAGTTCATCAAAATTTGCAAGTGTTCTGAATACAAATCTATACATGTAACTTCTCAGCAATATAGTCTAGCTCATCAATGAACTACAAATCTATACATGTAACTTCTTAGCAATACATTCTAGAATATTGTCTTAGTGGTTATCCAGTCCTACCATGTCGATGCTGTCACAACAGCTAAGGAGTTGCCTCGGGACATCACCACATTTGTTCGTTGGAGCCAGCCAAGTCGTCATTTCTTCTGTTTTTATTTTTATTGTTTGATTTGAATCTGTTTTCTCTTCTATGTTCTGTATTTTGATTGCCATCATGTGTTGACTGCTTGAAGTTTGTTCTGTTATCTCATCTGTTGTTCCTCTTCTTCCTGGTATGGAGAGGGAAGCTAGGTTGTAAGGGCAATGATGATGTGAAAGTCATGCACCACTCTGAATGAGAGGATTTTCTCTCTTTGGGCTGACAAGCAAACTTTCTACCCATTTTTTGGCGAAACTTAGTTGGTTGTGTTTTGTGGAGTTCTTGAGTGATTTCTAAGAACTGGATGATGTGGGCTGACAGATCCAACCATGATGTGGACTGAATTTTATTTGTCGTCAAGAATTAATAAACAGAATAACCAGTGTACAGTTTTTTATACAAAATTGAAAGTTGGTCGCATATTTTATCAAGGCTATTATTATTTTATCATTTCAATGATAGGTTGGTATGCATGTTCATCGTATCCCTCAACTGTGAACCTGATGTTTAATGATAATTTAGGACCTAGGTCCATATTCTGCCACCATTTTTACCTATCGGTCCTTTACGATTGTGCTAGCTTCCAATTGTACTTGAAAGTGGTCAGATAAAAAACTAGAGACATTTATAGAGACGTTCTCACCTCCTTTGGCTTTTTGCCATCCATGATGTGCAGATAGTGGACATCTTCAGTAGCAGCTGCCGTGGCCACCATAAGAATCCTCCTTCAGAGCCATATGTCCTTGAGGTGAGAGACTGGGCGACACTGCCCAAGTCCCAACAATGTGTTGCTCAACATCTTTCTTAGGTTGGGGTTTTGCAAGATTATGTTGGAAGTGGAGGCTGTGTGCAAGGCATGACAGCGTGTCGTGGTCAAGGACCCTAAGCTCTAGCGCCAAATTCATATCACATTTGTTCTAGAATGGTCATCCACTGAGCTCAATTTCCTGTAAGCTATAATTACCGCTGAATTAGCTGACCAACATTTATATTGCCACTTGTAGAGATCATGAATGGTCCCTGGGGTTGGCATGGTTCACGCTCCATTCTCAGTGCGTTTTCCGACATCGTTCTTCAAGCAAGCATGCGAGCTGGCTCCTATTTTCACTGAGCTTGTGGATTGTGTGAGCTTAGATGGGGAGTCCTTGCAAGCTGCTTTGTCTAGGCAAGTTCTGAATTCTATACACTGGATTCTTGTGATACCAATGTGGTATATATCTTTGTTCAGAGCATACAGTGAATAGATGAGATTATCAACTGATTTTTTTTCATCACAAGATTGTTGCCTTGAATTTTGAGGAGAATATAACTCTCTGTTAGTTAGGTTATCGAAGGTCGAGCTAATTTTTACATTCCTAGCTATATAATGGTTTCAGGTTAACAGGGACTTATCATTTTATAATTTTAGAACAAAGCAGGTTCATGAATTTACCGCAAGGCTGCTAGATATTCATGATAAGATGATGTTGATAAATAATAAAGAGGTGAGTAAACTGTTTCTTATCCGTCTCTGTGTCTCAGTTTTGACCTTTAGGAAATGCTTTTTTAAAAAACTTTCTCTTGTTTTTTAGCCAGCCACTGATATGTGTTTGATACACTTTTAGGATATACGCTTAATATTGCACCGGTCGGACTATATGTTGGATTCTGAAATCAATTCACTGCTTCAAATTGAAAACTCTAGGAGCTATATTTTGCCACCAACGCTGCAACTTTCTGTTGTTCCATCAGGTTGCTACTGAATTTACCTGACCATGCTTGCCTGGTTGTTTTGTTTAGCTATTTTGGGGTGCACAGATTATTTTGCACTAGACACTGAGTTCATTTTATCTCCTGTCTAACGATGGCCACATTAGCTTTCAGCACGCGATTCAATATAATTAATTCTAATGATCTATGTAGTTGTCTCTATAGCTATTTGAATGGATAGCATGTAGTTTTGTGTGCTTTGTTCTGCTTTGTTGGCTTCTATTTTTATTCAAAACTGCTCCGTTACAAGTGAGTCTTTTGTAACAATGGATAATACTTTTTGAGTGGCAATTAGCTATTTTTATTCGAAACTTTTGTAGCAATGGATAATCTTTTGTTGGCTACTATTTTTTCCCATTGGCGTCCATGGCAGGACCTACCTAAGTTAGCCCAGCAAAGCACAAGCCCCTATCCGCACGACATTGCCCCTACCTTTCGCCGTCCAGATGCTAGACACAGTGCCCAGTGCCCAGCCGCCATGGCCAGGTCCCCAATGCTCAGTGCTAGGACGCCCGCCTTGACTTCATGGAATATTATAGCTATGTTCCCTCCAACACTGGAAAATGAGCCGCTAATGTGGAAAACTAGGAGTTAGATTGACCGATTGGTTGGGAGTTTGGAGGTATTGTTTTTACACCATATTTCTAAAGAATGATGCTTGGTCACTTGATTGGCATGGTCATTTCTATTTTTTCTTTGTCCGCTCAGGATTACCAATGCTAGAATCTGTATGGATTCTATCAGCTGTTCGCCTACTGATGCTTATGTGCCAATTTAGTGAGACTGGAGTCATACACTCCATACAAATCTATACAAAATCAAAGTAAGTTTGTTTTGGTCTTGATTTTTATGGATGTTCTGGTGTAAATTCGTTTATTTGTTTTGTTTGATTTATTTCTTGAGAAGTTGGAGCTATTGAAGGTTTGTCCTTACCAGTTTGTAGTTACAGGTATCCAATTGTGTTGGTTAATGTCCTTTGGTGAATTACTGAAATTTCTATTGGAGTTGAATAGTCTACTGTATGGAACTCTATAGATAGCATGCTATGCTAAAAATGGCTCATAATTATATATACAGATAGATAGAGAGAGAAATGTAAAGAGAACGTTTTAAAAAGCTAACATAGATATTGCTAAAGAAGGTGCTAAGAGTTTAGTGTTATATATCTAAATATATGTATCTGTTCAGACATTAGATTTTTCGTTTCAGGTGGTTGGCAATGCAGTGATGCTCGGTGAAATCATAAACTACGTGCAGTCCCTACAACGACAAGTTGAGGTAAATTTTCACTATCAGTTCACAACTGGAACGACTCATTGTTTTGTCGTTCTAGAATGGAAAGGGTCGACCTATTCTCTCTGAAAACCCTTTTTCTTTTCGCATTCTGTTTTGCAGTTTATGTCCATGAAACTGGCCACCGTGAATCCCCAGGTGGACTTAAATAGCCTGCCTAACGTCCTCCCTAAAGATGTGAGGACACACAAACATGATCGCTCGCTTCACATTACTACATCTGGTTTCAGGTATGGATCGAGGGGCCCTAGCTCACATTTTGTTCCTGTTTGTGATCAGGTACATCAGTCTTGTGGTCCGCCACATTTCTCGCTGGAGACCTCAGGCGCTTCGTTGTCGTACCTCAGCCAGCCTCACCATGGAAGCCCTCTTGGCTGCATGGACAACCAGAGTTGTATGCATCCACTTGACACGACGTTTTGCCTGGCGATAAATCCGCAGTATCATTTCCTCAACGGTGTTAGCGATGCATCGTCTCAGGTAAAAAATGCAACCATTGTCTTGTGACTCTTAACCAGCTTAGACCATATTCATGCAGTGACACTGATGGTGAACATCGATACGTCACATAGGTTGGGAATTTCTAGCCTTGCATTTCCAAGGGCCGGTGAATAGGCGATCTTGTAGTCTTTGTGTTGTTGTGCGCTTGCTGATTTTAGAGATCCAGTTAGCTTTAACAATGCTTGCTCATGCCTTAACATCCTGCCAGTAATGTGTGACTAACACAAGATTTTGTTTTCACTCCCCACAGGTTGAAACAATTGAGCTTTTTGTTTATTTTCATAAAATGAAACAATTAGTGTGGACGTAGCATAATCTTTTGCTATTGCTTGTTCTCTGAAGCCACCTGATCGACCATCAATTTTTATTCTGCGATTCAATCAATGAATCAATGTTCCAACATTTTATATATATGTACTAATATTCTATTTTCTTTTCAGTTGCAGCTAATTTGATGCTTGTGTTTATGGAAACCAAGAGGTGGCGCTGATCCATTGGAAACCTGGTTGTGTATGAATGGGTTTCCAGCTACTTCTATTCTTGGAGATAGAAACCAACATGTTTGGTTTTTGTTTTTATTCGCTTTAGAACAACTCATTTTTGTACGAAAAGAGGCATTTAGCTATAATTGTTTGTTGTAGTATGTTTACCGCAGGATAGCCGGTTCCATGAAATACATAAAAACCTGATACTGTTGCTATATTTGGTTTAGTCATGCTCTTATGGAACCTTTAATGAGGATTTTTCTATATCAAGATATCATCGTCGTTATTGTTGCATATCATACTTCCAGATCTATATAGCACACTTAAAAAGAGTTTGTTATTTATGTGTACTTGTTTGCTCATAAATCAACCTTCTTTGTTGTTGTCTCAAGGAGGAGCGGGCGTTCACGAGGCCGCTCGGCGCTCCGCCTCGCCCTTTTGAAGGACTCCGCTTTCTAATTTTTACCTCTTCTAAATTGTTCCTAGACATTGGAGCTCGTTGCAAGTGGCAAATCCCTTATACTTGAAGGTTGTAATGTAGTGGCCCCGTTGCAACGCACGGGCACTGACCTAGTAGTTGTATTAAATAGCTAGCTGATAGAACTAAGATAAAAATAAAAATATAATTTATCTAATCATTGGTACTTAATCATACACGTAATATACTCAGTTTTTTAAATACATAAAATCTCATATATATTTGCTCGTTGCTAGATATTCTTGTTTTTCTCATATTTTTTATCCACGTAGCAAAGAGAGTGAATCTAACTAAAGATCTGTTTGGTTGACACGGAATAGAAGACCGGAACAATTTCTACCTAGATCGCTTCTCTAATTTATATAAGTTTTAATCAATAGAAACAATCCTTGGTATATTACTGTAGAAACGAACCGGCCCTAATAAAATAGCTAGACATTGAAGACGACCTCACAGCGGCGAGCTGGCAAGTAAACGAGTAGTAGATCTCCACTCCACGGGCAAAAGGGAAATTCCAGAAAGGACGCACACGGCGCAGCGCCAGCACGTCAATCTCCCCCTCTTGGCGCGCTTGCGCCATCTCGTCTTTCTAGATGCCCAGTCCAGATTCCAGAAGTACTCCAGCAGCAGTCAAACCGCGGCACACAAGAAGTGCCAACAGTAATCACGACAAACTGGGGGTTAACTCACGTAAAGGTGATTAGCGCGTAATCGTACCAGACAGCCCGCGGACCGCGGTTCCCGTGGGCGATGACGCCCTTCGCTTATCCCTCCCGCCTCCGCAGCACCGTCCCTTCCAGAAACACAGAGGAGACCTCGTCGCTCACGCTGTCCAGCTGCTATATAAACGGGCACGTCCCCGGCCATTCGGCACCACGATTGCAGAGCCAGAGCGAGACGCGACTGCTTTTCTGCTTCATCCACATTGGTAGGTAGCTAGCTTACACGTTCACGCATCGCTTTCCGGGCCGTCTCCGGTGGTTTAGCTCAGCAGAGCGGGGAAGGAAGAAGATGACCTCCGTGAGCGCGAGGCCCGTTGGCGTGGGGTACTGCTTCGGCGGGGCGAGGTGCCAGCCACGGTCGCGGGTGCGGGTTTCGGCCGCGGCCTCGGCAGTGGCCGCGCCCGCGCCCGCGATGGCGGCGACGATGTACGAGCTGCTCGCCGTCGAGGAGACGGCGGGGCCCGACGAGATCAAGGCGGCGTACCGGCGCGCCGCGCGGCGGTGGCACCCGGACGCGTGCCCCGGCGGCGCCGACCGCTTCATGGCGGCGCGGGAGGCCTACGAGGTGCTGTCCGACCCCGAGCGCAGGCGCGGCTACGACATCCAGCTCCGCTGCGGCGCCCACTTCGGCGACGCCGGGTACCGCGCGGCACGCCGCGCCGGGTTCGCCGACTGGGAGACGCAGCTGACCGGGCTGCAGTGGCGCGCGGCGGAGCGGCGCGGGCGCGCCGGCGGGGAGACTTGGGGCAGCAGGATGCGCCGGGCGCCCGCGCAGCCGTCCTTGTAGCGGCGTCGCCGGTGGCTGGCCTTTGATAGTTCATACTTCGTAGTACTACCCTTTTTTCCCCACTTTCCTCTTCGACAATCGAATGGCCCGAGAAGCTGTAATTGCGCTGTTCTGCAGCGTTTTCTCTTGCCAACACGTCATCCTCGTCGCACTGTTCGGAGTGCAGAGGAGCTTGAAGTCTAGAAGCAGTAGACATTTTTCCCCTTTCAAGTGTAGTACTGTCAACTTTTAGTTCCAACTCGGTTTCATACGGTTCGAACCCTATCTCAGCATTGTTTTGCATCTAGTATCACCCTTCGAGGACTACAGCTGCATCAAAACTTTGATTAAAAAACTGTCACAGCATACGTGCCATAAAATCGCTTAGCTTGACAAAGGTACCCTTTGAGAAAACTGAAACCGTAGGTACCCTTTGAGAAAACCGAAACCGTAGGTACCCTTCGAGAAAATTGAACCCGTACTGGTCGTACCGTCTTTAAATAAATTAATTTTTAGAATTATGCTAAACTATCTTTATTAACCGAATTAATAAAAGTATTAATATTTTTCACATCTAATGAGCACACGACAAATATATTCTATAGTGTATTTAATAAAGGATTTGTTAATATTTAGATGTCTAAATTTTAATTTCCTTTTCATTAATGGTTATTGCATATATTTTATATTAACATAAGAGTGTTAGTTTATTGTGATTTTTATAGTATCAGGCTTATTAAAAACAATAAATTATATTTATACCGGTAAAACGACAATTAACAAATTATAATTGTTTCTATTATTAAATAAGAAAAAAAATATGTCATAACATAAAACAAATAATAAATCATTAAAGTCTATAGTGTTGCGTAGAATCATCTTAATTCTAGACACGAAGAAGATACTTAATAGTATTAAATCTTAATGTTCTTTTCTACTGCTTTTATCCTGAATTTATAAATCATTTGCTGTTTTAATGTATAATTTCTAATATATTTAGACATACAACAAAAAAAAATATGAATCAGAAAAATTCAAAATAACTTATAGGTACAATAGTACTCACTATTTTAAAATAATAGTCATTTTAGCTTTTAGTTTTTATATCTATATTTAAATATATAAATGATGAATCTATAACGCATACATTAACTATTATGTGAACACACTATTTCTCTGAAACAAATTTTATTTGAATATAGATCTAAAACATGTGCACGGAGGAACAGAATCGTCTCAACTCTCAAAAGTCTCAAGCGAAATAATTCACTCAATCGAACACTCTCGTCCGGACGACTAGGTCGCCTTTGTCCTTTGGCTGTTGCGTTGCATTTTGCATATGCCGTTTAGAATTGGCTAGTTCTAATTTCACTTTACAGCTTCACAATCAAGATTTGCCTCTTCAGTGTACTACTGCTGAACGGTGAAGATACAGAGGCCAAAATGAACTAAATCTTCCCCAGTTAAATATTAACTTTATACTCCCTCGTCAAAAAGCTATTGATATTGTCTTGTGAAAAAAACTTTTGATATCATAAGATTTTTTTAAGTTAGATTGACACAGAGGTAGCATGATTTATGTGACACTATTCATGACACTATGTATCAAAAGTGTTTGAATGTACTAGAACTAATAGTTAATGGCTAAAATTAGTTAGAGACAACCAAATATCCTTGCTAATATTTCAACTATTACCTATTTTTAATAAATTAGCTACTAGTTAGTTAGCTATTTCTACTAACAAATTTTTAGTTAAGTAACTATTAGCTCTAATACATTCAAACACCTCTAAGAGATACTACCTTTCGAATATTTATCATCTGTTAGTTTATTTTAGAACCAAAACGCAATATATAAAAAAACGGAGAGAATAAATTATATAAAAACAGCTATTAGACTGTGCACAATGATATCGAGGTTGAAACAACTTGTGAAAAAACATTTTTTATAATATACTGGTTTCAATATTATGTTTTCTGGTTTCAGCAGCAGCCCATACAATGGGTCGCATACTCACATCGATGCCAGATTCTTCTCTCTTTACTTCAGCATCGACATCTGTCACACTATATCTAATAGCTAGTCTCATTTGATAACCGCTAAGATAATTGCTGTCATTAAGAAATCTACACACAGCCATGTAGTTATATTAGGGCATATGATTTAGGAGGGTTGTACCCTGCTGTTTCTTGTATTTAGAAAACCGTTCCATCGTCTCAGAGTTGTACATGTCTTTAATATGGTAGCACCATAAAAATCCTCATCCATTTCAGATCAACTTGGAATGCTAAAATGGTACTACATCATTTCTTTTTTATTTGACGCAATTGATTTAAAAAAAACTTCAATCATTCATCTTATTCAAAAAAATTATGCAAAGTGCTTAAAAGCTAATCTCAACAATAAAACAAATAACATAGCTCATAAAATTTTAAAATAAGATGAGTGATTGAAGTTTTAAATAAGTCAACCCCGTCGAATAAAAAAAGAACTGAGTGAGTAAGTTTTTAGGGCAAAATCTAAATCTTAGAATGTAAGCGTTTCCGGAGTCCAAGGAGGAAAAATTAAATATACATTTTTATCTTTTTGTATGTGCACAGCAATGTCGAAGTTACTCAAAAGAGTGTCAAAGTTGGAATTTTAGAGGAGGGGATATGTAACAATGGACACCTCCAAGCTTGGAGTGTTCCTTTTCCCCGCTAAGGCTATCTCCATTATATTTTCTATTTTGAACTTCGATATATAAACCGTAGAATCTATATAATATTTTGTATGATCGTATACACGGTTTGCTGGTCATAACCTACCGTTACCTATCATTGCAACTCTTACTTTTATTATGAATAAGGCTTTATTCATTTTGGCCCCAAACCAAACCAAGGGGCTGGGGGAGGAATTGAGGGGATTTAAATCCTCTGCATGTTAAAATTCTCCTTAATCCTCTACAATTCTTTCTAATCATCATGATTTAGGGATAAAAAGAATAGGCAACGACTGTTGTGCAAGCAGTATTTCTGTGCAAACGTGCAAGCAAACCATCTAATCCGTTAGATCGTGATCCAACCGTAAGTCACATTTAACACTTAAACCCTTCCACCACTAGCTCAATAATCTTTATAAAAAAACCCCTAACAAACTATGGTTGTATCTGTGGTTGGATTATAATCTAATGGATCAGATGGTTTGCTTGCACGCTTGCACAGAAGGATTGCTTGCACAGCAGTCGTTGCCAAAAGAATAAGGTCTCAATGAGTAAAAGCCCCTCTTCCATGCTCTGTCCCCTCGCTTAATATTGTTCACCTCCCAAACTCATATCTACTTGCGCCCTCCCTCTCCGTCCCAGTTCTCTTCTAGATTCCATATTTGCTACCAGCAGCTCACTCACGTCTCACATCACCTGCAGCAGGTCAGCTGTCACGCTTTTCACACTTGTTCCGTTGATTGAGCAGCGGCGTCGCGGCCCTGTTCGCTGCGGCTTTAATCCGGCTGCGGCTGCGGCTTCTACAGTATTTTTCTCTCTATGGATTGCAGCTGCAGCAGTCCAAACGGCTTTAATCCAGCCGCATTCCCACCCAGCCGACATACCCATGTATGTTGATGTCCTGAAGCAATATCCGGAGGAGATGTACATGTACCTGAACAACTTGAATAACTGGATGAAGCCATCCGTATCGTTGTAACTATCAGAAAGAAATGTACCGGGAGTCCGGGAGGATGCCCGGTAGTGCTGAATAATCCTGTCCATTTAGAGTACATGAACCGAGAAAGAATACACACATTCCTCCAACAAAAACTCACAATTACTAAACATTCCTCCAGTGGGTCCTGGGGACGCTTATCATATTCCCCACCTCCTCTGGTCACATTGCAAGGTGTCCGGGTTCGCACAGAAAAGATTCCTAGCTCTAAGATCACCAAACCAAAGGAACATGCCAAGTCCAAGACGCAGATTATTTTCACTGTGATGGCCTCTATACAAAAGGATTTCCAGCTGATAAAGTGCCAACTGATATATTCCTGGACCGGCGGGAAAGCTGATATCAGCAGATAGCAGCTCAGCTGGTTTACAATAAAGCATGCAGCAGAGGGGAGCAACTCACCGCAAGGAAGAGTTGGGGCCCCGCTCGACAAGGCACGGCAGTCCACCTGAATACGCACAGGTTGTTCCAGTCATATCCGGTGGTTTTGATGTGAAGCTGTGAACGGTAGAAATATAATCATTGGTAGATCCAGGAGAGCATACCATGTGACGCTGACGCTGATGGAACATAAGCACAAGAGCTGCTGGAGAACCATCTTTCAGGTAAACCATCAAGGAAGGCTGGCAGATCTGGGCTAGGCAAGGCCACTTGCAATGAACTTACGTCCATGAACTGCAAAAGGTTGGAGCATGTGAGAAAATTGGTAGCAAGTATAGTCCAGGATGTAAGTGGCAAGTTGATCATGCTGGCCATCACTTGATACAGACGGCAGGTTGGGAGTCGGAATACGACTGAACTTTAAGGTTACGTCATGATTTGTTCTACAGCATCGAATAGGCTATCGGCCATAGTTAAAACAGCGTCGTAGATTATTTGGTCCTCAGCACAGGGCCATGGATAAAATTATTCTGTCCTCAGTAATGGGATATCATCTAATCCTGCTTACAGCCAAACCTATTTATGTAGTTCTCAGAAATGACTAGTGCAAATAAAATAGAATTCTGAAATTTGGCCGGACTTCAAGAGCCACCATCAATTGAGATATTGTATGATTAAGTCATGAACTTCATAAGTTTATATACTATCAGGCCTCTGACAACATGATGTTTATGCTGATATCACATGACTATGACCTCCTGACGTTGAAAACATCTATCAACAGTGTTCTAGATTGTTACAGGTTTGCAGATTCTATCAGACACAACACTTGTGTTGCACAGCGGCGGAATGCTTTATGTTAACATTATAGCGATGCATTATACGGTTTGCAAAATTCTACTGGTACAGGAGTCATCTAGAGAAACCATTCGTGGAAGGTGAGCATATAAAAAGATTATCAGTCTGAAAAAAAAACTTTATCAATGAAAGGAAGAAATAGCATTAAGATACCAGATCAGGAGTCCCCGACTGAGTGTCAAATGGAAGGTCAAATGGATTTAATGGCATCTGCTCAGTAGAGGGTCCTCCCTGTAAACAAGAGTAATGTATAAACCCAAATAAATCAGTAGAGAGAATCTGTATACCAAAAGCTCAATAGCATAGGAACTACAGAAGCCATATCACTGAATGGAAGATACCAGAGATGGCTCTGAGGAAGCAGCAATCAATGTATTAGGTGTCAATTCACCCATCAATACTTTGTGGGAATCATCATCATAAGATTCCTACATGGAAGGAAAATATGCTTAATGCTGGATTATTTATACCATGCAAGAAGGGAGGGAAAAGGTATACCTTTAAAACTATAGAGCACATAAATGGATTGCTGGTTGATAGAGAAATGCTTGCTGTATTGCTGTGGTCATCAATTCGTGGCTGAGCACAAACGATCCCATTAGCATCATCAAATGAATGCCAAAGCTGCAAATAAAAAGCAACCACGGTAAGAGTTAGAAGCTGAGATAACCTAACAAAATTTCAACAGCCAAAAAGTAACCCACTTATTCATGATTTACCAACCTGAGAGCTATTTTCGGTCATTGTTCCTTTAGGCTCTTGCAATCTAGAAGTCATTAATGATAGATCTCCCTTGACAGTGTACTGGGTGCTACCACTGGAGGCATCGAAAATACTCCAAGGCTGGAGAGGAAGAGAAAGTAAAGAATTCAAACAGAAGATATGAAGCATAAGACCAAGGCCTTGTTTGGCATGGTTTCTCTTGGCTCTGGCTTTGCCGGCTTCTAGTTAATTTCTGAAAGAGAGAGAAGCAGCTCCTTGCTATAGTGCAGAATATACCCTAGCAGGCAGAGCAGTTTTATGAGGTCCTCCCTAACAAGGCCTAAGCCTATTCGGAACTTTATAATGCCATTAACGTTTTCAGAAGAGAGAATTATTTCAACTATTCCAAAAAAGTGTGTCATACTTTACAAGGAGCAAACTTCATTTTATTGCAAACACATGTTGACATAAAAAACGAAAATGTTCCTCACCTCAGAACTGCATGTATCAAGAGATGTAGCAGTAGACTGATTATGATTGGTAACCGAAGCATCATCCTTAGAGCTCCGTAACCATGTTAGCTCATCATTTGATTCAGATGAAAACAAATCATGATTAAGAGCTTGTTTATCGATGCTTGTAGCAGAAACATAAGAAAGCCCAGTGAGTGCAGGCTGCTTTTGTTCTGGAGGTGTATCAAATGTGGCCCACCCAGCATTGTCCATTGAAGGAGCTGCTGGTATCACCTTATCAGCAGATGGAGTTTCAGTAAGCGTATTTGAAAATAGATCTACAGATTGATCCATGGTAGTGGCATGGTGTTCCTGAGAAGCTTTGGAATCAAAGCTAGCTTGATTTGGAGCACTAATAGCATCAGAAAAGGCTATGAAACTTGGAGCAGCGGAATTTGAGGATTTTTCAGTTCGGTGAACATTATCATTCTCAAAAATCAAATCAGATAAGCTTGATTTGCCTGATTTAAGAGAGAGAGAATCTAGGTCTCCTGCCGATACAGCTCTCTGCAGGAAAGAGTAGAATATTTAATTAATGCAATAGGAATGAGAGTTGATGATTTTGAAAAAAGATATTTCTACCTACCTGTGAACTAGTGAGTCCACAAGAACTCTGTACATTTGATTGATCTTGTACCACAGGGGGGCTGAAACATCCACTATCAGGAAAATTAGGTGATTGTGGTGCAGTTCTAACTGTGTCACTAATGCTGGGCCCTGAGCAGTTAGAAGTCCTCGATACAGAATTCTCACCAGTAAATCCATCCCGAGACATTCTCTGATGCAAGCTATGTGAACTGTAACAAAATCCAGAAATCTTCCCCTGATGCCCCTTATCTGAACCAGGCTTCCTACTTAGAAATGCAGATCGCTTGCCATTGCGCCCCTCTTCATACTGATAATCATAAGGTGGGCTCTGTGAAAATGAATGGTAGGAACTTGGCCTTCTATGCTCTTCTTCATGGGCCTTTTGGTTCTGCAAAGATGTAATATAATTTACTACGTACTTCAGAAAGATGCATCTGTAAGATATGCTAGTAAAGGTACATGATAAGAAGGCTTTACTTAATGAATAAAACATACTGTAAGTGAACTCTAATCACAGGTACACCTCCTTAAGTATTCGTGACATCTACAGATACAGCAGCAGGCTTGCTGAAGCCACTGAACCGACAAAGGACAATTCTCAGGGAGGATAACAACTAGACTTCAAAGATCCATCCAAATTTACCTGTTTGTCTCTTGGAGGCCTTTCAGAAAATCTACCGCCAGCATACCTTCGCTCCACATAGACAGCTTTTATGAAGTCCCTTAGACTGCCGGAGTTGCTGCAACAATAGGTTATAGACTTATAGTTAGAGCATGTGTTTGATAAGTAAAAAAAAATGCACGCATAAAAGTAGTTGAAATATCCTTTACCTGCTATCAGGTAGCCTCATTTTCTGGGTATCGAAATCCTTCAGGAATGATTCCTTGGCACGCTGTATCAATCAGCTGAAGTGTTACGAGATGAACCAAAAGGGCATCCTCTAGCCTCAAAGAACAAACTCAGTGGATGCATGTCTTCACCTGGTTCCCACCCTTCTGGAGAGCCTCGACCTCTTGCGTGCTGAACGTTGACATGGAGACGGATTTCACACGGTGCGTGAACTCTCGGCTACAAGTGCATAGATCAGTGTGTGTGAGGATAATAGTACTAGAAGAGATCAGAACATCAGCATGCGCAAATCCGACTAGCTAAGTCATCTTCTTCAGAATAACTCGAATTTGGACACAGCAACGTCTATTCGCATTAGGGGTGGAAAAAGAATGCAGTCTCCACAAGCTTGCCTTGGCACTGAACTGAAACCAGCAAGTACCACTAGCTTTGACACTGAACTGAAACCAGCAAGGAAGCAGGTACCAGCAAGGCTGTTTGAATAAACGCGCATTGCAAATCACATTCCCATCCCAACAGACGTGATAGAATAACAACAGAGAATGCTGATAACAACCCTGGTGTACGGAATCCGGTAGTAGGCGCGGGAAAAGGCAAGGCGGCACTCACTGGATGCCGCTGCAGGAGACGCAGACGAAGGTCCAGAAGCTGGTGCACACGTACTGCGGCCCCTGGATCAGAGTCACAGAAGCCGGGAAGTGAGCAAACACTGAGCGTCGCCGGCAGACCAGGAGCGGCGACGAAGCCGCGCGCCGCGGGCCACATGGATGGAAGTGGAACAATGCGAGGGAAAAAAAGAGCACGCACGAGTCCGTCGCAGTTGACGCATCTGCGGTTGGGTGGCAGCTTGAGGAGCCCCCGCACGACTCGCTCGTTCCTCTCCTCCTCCTTCCTCGACGCGGCCGCCATTGCTCACTGTCAGAGCGGCTTAGGGTGGGCCACTCGACCGCCTCGCCTCTCCCGTGTCGAGCGCGAGGCCGGCCGGTGATCTCGCGGCGTCGGGCTCCGAGCGATTTCCGTGAGCGACGAGTGGACGCCGGAATCGGAGAGAGCAGGGGCTCCCGTGAAATATTTTGTAGCGGGAGCCGGAGGAGCGGCACGGTAGCAGAAGCCAGTGAAGTTGTGCCTGTCCGTCTCACCGTCTGCGCCTCTGCCTCTGCTGGTTCGGCTTCGGCGTTGGTTTGCGCTTGGTTTCTTCCGTTTCGGACTGGGCTCGCTCTACCGCTGTCGCTATGCGTGATGGGGCTGGCCCGACGCCCGGACCTAGGAGGAGGACGAGTGATCTGTCCTCTGTACGTTGGTAGCTGCAACGGCTTAATTTTTTAAACCGAGTTATTTACGCCCCTAAACCAAACTGCCGGTGAAGTTTGTTGTAATTTCCGCATATAAGCATGAGTGTGTTCGCTGCGGCTTAAAGCCGTACTGTTACGGCTGTTTGTACTGCTGCAGCTGCAATCAGTAGAGACAAAATACTGTAGAAGCCGCAGCCGCAGCCGGATTAAAGCCGCTTTAAGCCGCAGCGAACACAGCCCATATTTCATCTCATTCAATGCAGTGGATGGTGGATGGATCTGGCTGGGGTGACCATATAATGGAACGAACACGAACTGGACATTTGTTCATTGTTCGGTTATTCCATTATATATGGATTAAAAATAAGAAAAAATTTGACCTGCTTAAGATTTAAAACATATCTAATCCCAGTCAATCCAAATGTATTGAGAGCGAACCAAAAAATCCTAAGTTGAATTATGATGGAAGAGTGGAAGAGTAAAATATACTTTATGACTATAAATAAGTTAAAATAAGCTAGAATTGAGTAGCCTTATTTGTCATACTAAAACGATATTTAATCTCTTATCTTTATAGTATAATTCAAATTATATAATTTAGAAGTGAAACAAACGTGGCCACAGACACAGTAAGCTTGTGAACACCATGGAAAACAGCAAACGCCACCAGATTTCACAGCCAAACGCCGCAAACCTACCTGCGTCGTCCCCCGTTCGCATTGGCTGTTAACCTAGAATTTCCCATTGTGCTCATCTCTCCAAGCCAAAAGGGACACAGGTCACACAGCTAGCCTAGAAAAGCTAATCAATCAGCTGATCCGGCTAAAGGGCCGGCTCCCCGGAACGCGTTGAGATTGGCACGAGGAGGATCTGGTTGTTGAACAGCTAGACCAGAACGCGGAAGCTGCTGGATCCCTTGTTAGGTGCGTAGATCGAAGATGGATGGCGAGGGGCGTTGGCGCTGTTGGGTTTGAACTGGCATGGCACCACAGCTAGGATTATTTCGCAACCACCGGTGTCTACCGGATTACCGGAAGGTGCAACCACAAGCTTGACGCTTGCATGATCCAAAGGGCATGCCATGGTCCTCTCCTCGCCCTCCTGTACTACTAGCTAGATCTGGAACATCTCAAGATGAGGTGGTATATATCAAACCTACTACCATTGGACATCGCCCCCAGATTCATGCTCATGCTCTCTTCACGTAGACTGCAGCAGCCAAAATAACAGTGAACCGGATTAGAGACCAGCAATCGCTGCAGCCTACAGCAACAGCCCAACAAAAGTCAGCCAATCAGCTTTTACTTAATTTTAGAAGATTTTAGGTGTTTGAGACAACTTTTTCTGAAGATCTTATCTAAGAATCTAAATTTCTAGGCAATTTAGCTACCACAAGAATCTAGATACCGCGGAGCTGCTGAGAATGATGGGGTCTGCACGGTTTTGGATTTAGTAAACGACGAATTCATCTTGTCGCGATGACTTGCCATTGATTTTGATTATTTTCACATAAGCGATTCTCATCAAACCGAACTAAGAAACAAAACGTTAACAGCCAAAATTCGCCCTGAAAGCCGAAAAAACCCGGTCCTAGGTTTGTTTGGTATAACTCTAGCTTAATGTAGAACAATTTTAGTTATGATTTTACTAGAGCCGAACACATCAATGTAACATCAAATTAACACAACTTATCAATTCATAATTCATACATATGTTCATCAGTTTAAACCCACAGTTATATTTACATAGACTAATTTAAAACATAAACGCAGTTCATCAATCATTAGTTTAACACATAGACCATAGACACCACACGTACATATAACTTGTTTATCAATTGTTACGTAAATGATATATATATATAGTTTCGTTTTGCTGAAATATAATAGCTCGTTTAGCTCGCGAGCTAGATTGTTAACAAACCGAGCTGACTCGTTCACTAACTGAGTTAAGATATTAGCTCAGCTCATGAAAAAATTAACGAACCGATTCGGGCCGACGAGCATTTCGTACAGTCTTATCCCACACAAGTCATTATGTAACACACAAAAATAGCAATCTATAGTGTCAAAAAAAACAAGACGTCGGAGACCATAACATCTGGTTGGTTCGTTCGACATTTTAAAGTTTCACGCATCTTTTGTAATGATCACTTCTGAGAAAAGTGATTCGTCTAGGAAACATGTAAATAAACTATAAACAAAACAAAATGTGTTCTGTTTGTACTGTAGATTTTTTTTGAAACAAAAGATAAGCGAGGTCAGCTAATGCTCCACCGTTCCAATAGAAAACAGCTGAAAATGAATACGAGATCGATTGCTTTATTTCCTTGGAACCAGCATGTCCAAAAGGATAACATATAACAAACACAATATTTACAAAGGAATCATATATAACACCTCATAAGACCTCAGTATACAACAAGAAAAAAAATAAGCGGCAATGTAAAAAGGGATGTGGGCCGCCTAAGCATTTAGGATCAGACATCAGCATACGCTAGATAACTATTAGCCATCAGACCAGCTTAGTCAATTCTCCAGCGTCCAAGTTCAACAGCTCGGCTTTAGCTTACTCATCCAGCATAGTGTAGGACGGCAGGTCCTTCACCTCCAGCACATCATCTAGAACCAGTTCCCGCTCCAGCTGAGTTCTTGTTGATTTCAAGACCTCCTGGTACAACAAAGCCAAATAAGTAAAAATGCCACTGTCTTAAAACAAACAGAGAAGGATCAATGTACTCAATATGCTAACATTGAATTCCATATAGGAGGCACGTTTCACAAGCCACTGAGCATCAAGCAACCGAAAGGCCACACAGTACAGGTGGTCAAAGGCGTTCTCATCACGTCCAAGCAATTCAAGGAAACGAATTCCATACTTAGAAGATGGAACACCTGCATAAATATGACAGTTCAAACAACAAAATGTGAAATCCGCAGATATGTGTAAAGGGGAATTGGGAACAGGAAATTACTTGACTTCAGATCCAACATCTGGACCAGCATGAATGAAACGTTGATACCAGCAACTGCAAAAGGGTACTCCCAATCTGATCTCTGCCCTTGTACTTTGTTCAGAAGCATCTGAAATGAATTCTGCACGAGAATGTGTACAGGTGAATGGTCAAAAATCAAAAAATTAGGAAGACAACAGAAAAAGGTATCAGATCTAAGTTCTATACAGGGTAGTTCCTAGCAAAAAAGATGAGGTTCTCCAACGATATGAGTCCACCACCCCTGCATAAATGCGATCAGTATTAGATGTGTTTATCAACTGGGTTAATTTTCTCCATGAGCACATTCTCCTTAAACGATCAAATTACAAGAGGACCTGAAATCAGTAGATGGATCGTTGCCTTGCCAACCCATCTCCTTCCATAATTCAGATTTGAGCGGTGGAATCTCACGAGCAGGATAAGCTAAACGCCAGAGTTGCCTCAAGGCATCCTAATAATGGTAAAGCCCATAAATTATTAATCAATTTACTTCATGAGATGATGTCAACCTAGAAAACCAATCTACATAAGTAATACACACTTGATGTTCAATACGGGAGCCATCAAAAGAGATTTGCAATCTGTGTCTTAAAGTATCCAACCTTTGTTCCTGGAAAGTTGAAGGTTCAATACATTATAAACTAATAACTGCAATCTTATATACCTTTCTCTACATTACCTGTAAAGGGCTAAGATATACTGGATTTATTTGGTTCTCTGAAGAGAAGGGGGATAATCTACCAAAGATAGACCCTGAGCTCACAATAATGCTTGCTGCAAGGAAAATAGTAAGAAAAGAATATCATTTTTTGCAAGAAAAAGCACTAATTTATCACAAGAACAGTATTCATGAAATAGTAGTAACATATACTATCTAACTAGAAACGTCAAAGTGTGAACAAAATGACCCGCTACATCCTGATGCTACAAATTGTTATACCCACTGAAGAGTGCCCTGTGAATATATTGTTTTCAGTTTTTACAACTTCCAGCAATGTAATCGACTTCTTACTTATGAAAATCTACTCATTATTCTGCTTAGTTAGCTGTGTTACATTGCTAGAATTACTTGTGATAGGTTCTCAAGAAAAGGAAAAAGACAGAAACTTTTACACTACTTCTAAAAGATAATGGCAATAGCAAACAATGAGAAGAAAAGCATAAGAGCAGCTGCATCCACTACCTCTTGATCTCTATATCTGCAACCAAACTAAATTATATATTTGGATGCACAAAAACAGGACCGATCTGTTTGCATTCAACCAGTGGACAATCAGCAGTGATCTTGTCATGGAACATTGGCTGTCTTGGAAGGGGAGGTGTCAAATATGAACAATGTTTTGTATACATTAAATAGATATATCATTTTGGGGAAAAAGGTTTAGGGTCCAACTGAACTCCTATCGGCTATTGCCATAATCACAGCCAAGTCCACGCCGCCAGTAGTTAGTTCAAACAGAGGGATGCTACCAAATAGCACATTTTGTATTTGTTTAGCAGTGAATAGAAATGCATACATGTTGGGTACGTGAAGACAGGCATATTAGCGTAGACGTAGAATGTCAAGTATGAGAGTTGGCATGGTGTATAGGTTGCTAAATAGCTATAAAACCTAGACACTACACTAAGAGCTACAAAGGATTGAAGGGCTGGTCAGTAAATTGTATCACAAGGTATATAAAATCAGGAACTGAAAAGAACGACTATTGACTACTAATGTCATGCATTGATGAATTTAGTATTAACAAAGTAGTGGCTAAAATGGAAATTACCTAACCATTGTGCCCATTGTGTAATCAAGTTTGAGAAAAGAAATGACCAGTGTAGTTGTTCTTTCTTCCTATCATCATCCCACAGATCCTGTTTTCTAGGATCATACACCTATAAAAGTCCCAAAAGTTTACTGACACATTACCAACAAATATAGAATCCTGCACTCATGTAACAAACTGTAGGAAAATATCGAGGCAATTGTGAACCAGAAAACAGACTAACCTCTGATCCAAAGTTGTCATCATTGGACTTCCCTAATAGAGGTTCATTGAGGGAATCAGCACTGGATATGTCAACATGCTCGTTTTTCCTTCCATCAACGTCTCCATGATGGAGCCGCCGCCTCAGATTGGTAGTTGACATGAAGATCTAAAACTTACAAACCCGATTTAAAAACCATGCTGCAAAAATAAAAAGAGAGAAGATAAACTTTATTACTTCCATTTGCTGCAGCAGAACCATAATACAAAATACTACCTCGTTCTCAAATACTTGTCGCCGCTAGTTCATTTTTGCACTAAACCGCGACAAATAAAATAGAACGGAGGGAGTAGCATACAGCGCATCATGCATTCATGTGCAACCATCCAACCATAAGCTTGCCTTCATTAGAGTCTGCGAGGTGGCACTGTTGTATTGAAAGAACAACCCAACAGAGGATTGATTCTACGGAAAATACATGTCATGAAAATTTGGAGAGCCTACTTGTTTGAGTTTGTAACCTATTTCTGTTGGGAGTCTCAAAGGTCCTGTGGTTGCATAAGAACACCGGAAGCAGCCCAGAAACGTCATGCCCAAACAATTCATGGTCTCACAAAACTTAAACAGTAAGGTTTATAACTTTGCTTGAGCAAAACACAGAGAATCCGCACAGGGCAACGCAACGCTGCCAATCAGTCGTCCATCAAACCCCCCTTAAGAATGCAGCAACAGCAATCCAACCAAGCTGCTCTCCCAAAGTCCGAAACCCTAGTTCTCTTACGTTTCGAATTACCGTATTGTTCGACGCGTGTAAAGCTCGACCCTTCAGCTCTACCCCCTACCACGAGACGAACAGATTCAGAAAGGCGGAGAGAAAAATCGAACTCACCGACGAGCCCCGGCAGCGCAGGCGAAGGTGAAGGCGCAGTGGAAGAAGCCGTCCTACCCTGCCGAACTTATTGAAAGAGGGAGACGAGTCGTCTCGAAAACTGGAGGTCGATTCGGCCTCGAAGCTTTAAACGCGAGGAAACCAAAAAAAAGAGGAGAGATGGACAGGGGAAGGGTCGAAGTTGGGGAGGGGAAGGAAAGAAGGTGCGTGAGAAGAACCTTCGGTGCAAAGGAAGTAGGTACTCAGTACTCCAACATTGACTCGGCCGGCAACCGGCTGGCACTGCTGCCGCCGAGACGAACCTCCATGGGCTACAGGCCCACAGCTAGCGTGTGGGCCGGTTTGATTGAGATGCAGGATGCTTTACTCTTTGCACCATGTCCTTCAAATGATAGAAAATAAGAAAACAAAAAAATAATAAAATAAGAGTGAAATGCTATTTTAGAGATGTTTCTCGTTTGTAAGCGTTGTTATAGAGAAGCTTAATCTGTTAGTACTAATGTAGACAAGTGTAAGGAGTAGAAAAAAAAAAACTCGCGAAGAGCATGGGCTTCCTCTTCGCCGGCAGCCTCGCTGGGAGTGGTCGAGGCGGCACGAGCAGCTTCTCCACGATGGCTAGTGCGGACTCCGTGGCCCCGGTGCTCTTGCTCGTGGTTGTGGCCAGGCTCCGTCCATCACCACCCTACTCCCGCACTCGCTAGGGCCTGTCATGGACGCACACGTCATCACCTTCATGCCCCAGATGGGACCGTGAGGCTCCAGCACCTGCGTCGTGGCGTCCGAGGAGCAAGGCTGCAGAGCAGACGACGACTTGCCGGCACGACGCCACGACCAAGGATTACAAAACCGACGGTTTTCGGCGGTAAACCGCTTGGTAAACCGAAACCGCCAGGGGCGGTAACGGTTTTCCAGCGGTTTTTTTTTAATTCAGTCCAAATTTAAAAATTTTGAAAAAATTTATAAAAAAATATATGATAAAAAACTACATGCTTTTCTGAGTAATTTGGTATAAAAGATATTTAAATTCAAATCAGTTTAGCCAACAAAAAAATAGAAACATATATGGACCCGTTATGGACCCGTTAACCCGTTAACAAAAAAAATCTAAAAACTCATCTCCTCCGCGTCCTCCCCAGCTCCCTCACTTTCCCCATTCACTTATGCTCTCAGCCACACACCGACGCCGCCGCACACGCAAAAATCACCGCCGCTGCGGCTTTTACCGGCGGCTAAGCGCGGTTAACCGCCGGCCAGGAGCGGTTTACCAGCGGTTTACCGCCCGCTTCGCCGCTGCCCCCCATCGTCGCCGCAGATCCCCTCGTCGACGGGTTTCGTCGCAAAACCGGCGGTAAACCGCCCACGGGGAGAGGTAAATCGTGTTTTACCACCGGTAAACCGGTTGTGGTACCAAGATTTAGATATTTAGTGCCTAGATTTGGATTTTTAATGTTTAGGTTTTCAGATTTCATTCATATTTGCGTTAATAACTTAGTTAATAACATAGTTATTGTTAGATTCCGTTCATGGATTTTTTAGTTATAGTATATGTAACTCTGCTTTAGATATTTAGTGCCTAGCTCTGTTTTAGTTATAGTATATGTAACTCATAATATTATTTACTACTAATGTAAATATGATTTGGTATTGTTATTATAGATGTGTTGGCTTATGGTTTATGTATTAGTTATGGTTTAGTTATTGTTTCAAGTTATATGATATTTTTGCCACATCTGTAGGAGACATGTCGGATGAAGATAGAGATAGAGAAAGAGATAGAGATAGAGTCTGGTTGCACGGAGAGAAGGTTGGCGCAGGTTTCAAATGCAAGTATTGTAGAGAAACAAAGAGCGGAGGGGGTGGTACCCGATTGAAGGAGCATCTCGCGCATAGAGGGAAGAATGTCAAAAAATGTCCCTCTGTTCCTCCAGACATAAAGGCATACTTTCAGCTTGACATAGATAAGACAAAGGAAAAAAAGAGTTCTAGGTTCAGGCAGCAGCTGAGGGCAGATGAGGCAGCACGAACCCATTTTGGGGACGATGAGTATGAGGATGAACTTAAAGCGGCTCTGCATCAGTCACGTGTGGAGCACGAATTTAGTCAGAGGGCTGGTGCAAGGTATGATAGGGGTGGTGGATCCTCTAGCCAGAGGGTACCTGAACGTGTTAGAGACTACAATCTTGCTCAAGCCTCTGGACTAAGGCAACAGAGGATAGATACTGGTCCCTGGACAAGTAAGGGAAGGAGCTCGAAAGAGATTCTTGGTAGGGCTTGGGCAAAGGCTTGTCATGCCATTGGCATCCCGGGTCGAAAGGTCGATAACCCATATTTTAGGGCCGCAATTATGGAGTCCCAAAAACAAGGTAACAAATAACACAATATATTTTGTTGTATTGGATCTATGTTGTTGACATAATCTTGTTGCCTTAAATGCAGGTGTGGGGGTCAAATTACCAACTGGTCGAGAGATTGATGGCAAGTATCTTGATGAAAATGTTAAGGAGTTTCAGAAGGAGATTGACAAATGGAAGATTGAGTGGAATGAGTTTGGTGCGACTCTAATGTGTGATTCATGGACTGGTCCTACACAAAAGAGCATCATTAACTTTTTGGTGTATTGCAATGGGATGATGTATTTTTTAAAGACTGTTGATGCAACTGGAGAGGTCCAGAACCATAAATTCATAATGCAGGTACGTATGTTGTACATACTCGTAGTTGCTTCACCCTTTTTTTACTGGCCACTCATACATATGTTGATGTAGCAGGAGATCAAAAATGTCTTGAAGATTATTGAACCAGAGAATGTTGTCCAAATTGTAACAGATAATGGTTCCAACTTTAAGAAGGCTTGTAAGATGCTGAGTAGAGAAGCCATAGAGTACAAGCATATAGTATGGCAGCCATGTTTAGCACATACCATTAATCTGATGCTAAAGGACATTGGGAAGTGGGCACATCATGAAGCGATGATTCAAAGCGCACAAAGGATCTGTAATTGGATGTACAACTCATCAAGTTTACACAGTATGATGAAGAAAGCCATCGGAGGTGAGTTAGTGAAATGGAATGCTACCAGATTTGGCACTAACTACATGTTCTTGGGAAGTTTCATGAGAAGGAAGGATAAGTTCATGGTATGGTTTATGTCACCAGAATTCAGGCACTCACGTTACTTCCTAACTGAAATGGGAAGATATGCTTTCGACAACATCACCAATGTTGAATGGTGGGAGAACATGCAATATGTTTTAGATGAAGTTGAACCTCTGTACGTGTTCCTAAGATTTGCTGATCAGGAGAAAAGTCCAACACTTGGTGAGGTGCTCATGCAATACACAAACACCAAACACACATATCAAAGTAAGTTTGAAAATGACAGCGCTCGCTACAAAATGATCATGGATGTGGTTGATGCTAGAATGAACACTGTCATGACAGACACATATGTGCAACCAGCTTGTGCCTTGCATCCATATGTGAACTATGTCATGGGGACGACGAGCAATCTCATGACAGATCTTCGTAAGGGTGTTGAAAGGATGTTTGATTCAAATACTGCTGCAATGGCACTCCAAGAGTATGACTTCTGCTGCAATGGACATTCACAGCGGGAGACAATAAGTGGTCGACGTCGTTCGGTTTCATTTCCTGTCCAAGATGGAATCCGTAGCTCAAGTAGCTCTGGTTCTTCTAACTATCCGACTGGACAAGACCCAGTCTATAACCCTTATGCATGGCAATGGCAACCGAGTCAAGGAACCTATGGACCCCCTCCACCATCAGGCGAAGCACCACCATCGATCATGTATGGGTATGGAAACTATGGACCTCCTCCACCACCATATTCAAATTTATCAAATATGTATCCACCAGGACCACAATATGGGTATGGACAAGTTCCCGCTGCACCGGTATGTTCTTTTGCTTTGTGGATAAGTATTTATTTGTCGTTCTTGTTTCCTCACTAATGTATCTCATATCTTTTGTATAGGCCTATCACTATCAGTATGACGGATTGGATCAATATCACGACCCTTCCAACATGCCTGAGTACTATCACTATGACTCGAGCTGAACATGTGAGTATTGTGAAATAAGTCGACCTATGTGTCGTTGCCTCGTTGGAGAGGTGTAAAAGAACTTGTATTTGAGTATTGCGAAGTTCGCTGGATGATTATTGCATGATAACTAGAGTTTGTGGTTGCATATGTATGTTGTATGTTATTTTGATGAACTCATGTTGTGTGGATCAATTAATATTTACTGTACAATGTGAATTGAGCAAACTACAAATAAACCCTGCCAAAATTTTCATTTTTTTCTGCTAAAAACGGTAAAAACCAGTTTATTTCATGGTTAACCGCCGGTTTCTACCGGTTTTTCGCCGGTAAACCAATTCAAATTCAAACTGATTTGGTTTGGCCAAACCGGTCGGTTTTTACCGGTTTCTACCGGTTTACCGGCGGTAAACCGTTACCGGTGGGGGGCGGTTTTTACCTCCCCACCGGTTTTGTAAACCGTGGCCACGACGTCGTGCAGCAGCACGTCAGCGACGATCCTCGTTGTTGGGCACCAGTCTGAGCGGCGGACGGTCCGGTCCGCGGTTCAGACAGTCCGTGTCTGTGGGTCGTACGGTCTGCGCGTGCGCAGAACAGTTTAGGGTTCTGAGTTTTGTGATACGGTTGTTAGCTAGATTCGCGGAATTAGCTCGGAAATTAGTTTGTAAAGGGTATACGGCCGATTTGTAATCATCAATCGAATCAATAACACTTCTATTTCGTATTTATTTTCTAGGAGTAGTTGTAGTCTAGTTCTAGTTTAGCCTTCCAATCACTAAATTATTCGCTTCTCTTCGACTTTACGTCGATTACAAGAGTCTAGGTCGGCCTGACGAGCCTAGACATCACCTAGGATCTCTCCTCCACGACGGGGTCCCTCCCGGGAGCGAGATTCAGGCGCAGCCGGCGATCTTCCGCCGCCCCTGCGCACGCGCGGAGCGTCCGGCCCTAGAGCGCGGACCGTCCGGCCGTCAGGCAGGAACCCTAGCCTCGCGCCAGGCCGCGGACCGTCCGCCCCTATGCAGAGAGCACCACCGCTGGTTCGTGTTGAGTGATTGGCGCCCTAAAAATGTGTCAACATACTTTTTGACGACTCCGCTGGAAAAAACACATCTAGACCCATCAAATTGGCCCTCAATGGTCGATTCAAGGGATAGTTCTGAAGTCTCCCCCAGCAACATTATAGAGCCGACTTGAAAAACCTTGCCGGCTGACGAACAGCTCCAGTTCGAGGAGCATAAGGAGCAGCTAATTCAAGAGGCGAGAGCAAAGTTCCTGGCCAACTTCAAGGTGGACATGAACAATAAAGTCGTTCGACAACGGGCGACGGATCCAGCTTCGCTTCGACCCACACCAGATATACCCAATGTAAGTAATACAAACGAGCTACAATCTCTTAAAAATTATGTAGATGAACAGCGAGAACAAATGCAGAATATCATAGGGGGTATGCAAAATGATTATAGGAGACTAGTACGTGCATTTGATAAATATAGTATTGCAAATTTTCCATCGCACGAGGTTGAATTAGGGGTAACACGCATAATACATCGACTATAAGTTGTCACGACCAGTCACAACCCCTTTATGGGATGCCGAAGGACACATATCCTGAGCAACCGCAAATCGGCAGTAAATCAGCCGATCTACACATGTCCGGACCGTCCGCCCGTGAGCGCGGATCGTCCGGGCCAGCCACAGCCGGGCCCATTTTTAATGAGTTACCGAGACATGCACCTGAGCCACCACATATGGCACAGAATCTAAACTACCCAGTCGGACCGTCCACATACAACGACAGACGGTCCGCATATAATCACAGGCGGTCCGGGTACATGTCCGGACGGTCCGCGCATGAGTCTTTTGAGGAGGATTGTTACCTGAATCCTCACCCGTCCCAGCAACACTTCCCATCATACTATGCAATGCATCAGCCCATTAATACAAAATCCAAAGCCCAAGAAAGCTTTCTGGCCCCACCTAGAAGGCCGGAAAGGAACGATCAATCCCATGAGCCATATAGGGTAAATGGCAATGCACCACATAGCTCAAACCAGTGGGGGAAGACAACACGCTAATATCCAGCCAACCCCACCTATGTTTGACCAGAGAGACGGTAGTCTCGCACCGGCTGCCATCGATATAGTGAGGGAGGAAATAGCCGGGGCGTTTCGAGATAAGCTCGGAGTAAGCATGGTCCTGGGGGGCAATCATATCAGAAACCTTATGACAGTCAATTTGATCATCACCCATACCCACAGGGAACCAGGATACCCGAATTCGCAAAATTTTCGGGTGATCAAGGGAAAAGCATACGCAAACATATTGGCCAGTTTCTAGCACAATTAGGAGAATTGGCCGACACAGAAGCATTCCACGTGCATTTATTTTCGTTATCCTTGACATGAACAGCATTCGCATGGTACGCCACATTGCCTCCTAATTCCATTTCATCATGGGGGGATTTAGAACAAAAATTTCATGACCACTTTTTCTCTGGTGACTATGAGTTAGATTTGGTAGACCTAGTAGCCTTGCGACAGGGGAAAGACGAATCGGTTAATGACTATATCCGGAGATTCCGGGATACAAGAAACCGATGTTTCTAAATACAATTAGCGGAAAAACAGCTAGCAGGATTAGCCTTTAATGGACTACAATATTATTTAAAAGAAAGATTAGAAGGTATCCAGTTCTTTACGCTAGCACAATTACATCAAAGAGCTTTGGCTTGTGAGAGCCAGAGCAAAGAAGCTACTAAAACAATTCGTCACAATGTGCATATAGTAGAGTGCGAACAAAGCAGCTCGGATGACGAATCAGCAGAGGTATACACGGCTGAAATGGTTTGGCCAAAATAGGCCAAATCTTCGGCTTGCTCCTCCTTGCAGTCGGTTCAAAAGAAACGGCAAGAGGAGGTTAAGTTTACGTTTAATGTTGGTAAGTGTGATAAAATATTTGATAAATTACTCAAAAATGGCAACATTAAAATAAATCACATTGTTCCATCCACCGACGAGCTAAAACATCGTGCATACTGTAAGTGGCATAACTCATTTTCTCATGCCACTAATGATTGTAATGTGTTTTGACGATAGATTCAATCGACCATTAACGAGGGACGATTGAAATTTTAGGAAATGCAGGTGGATACAGAGCCCTTTCCGATGAACATGATCGACTTTGAGGGCAAAAGGGTCCTAAGTCGGCCTAGCACAGCCGATAAGGGAAAAGGCAAAGAAATCATCATCGGCAACGCACGGGAGGCCGATGAAAATAATAAAATTTCTTGCAGAAAAGTAGTGGCAGAAAAGACTCCTGATGGAGGGGAGACCCTGAAGGCGACCATCGCAGCCTCTGGCACTAGGGGGCAAGCACAGACAGGGAGACAGGTGCGGGAACCTGTGCTGCGCATCACGGACGGTCCGCCATCTAGACGCGGATGGTCCGAAGCTTCTCCGGACGGTCCGAAGACTTCTGGCGGACAGTCCGGCTACACTCAGGACCCGCAACAACCACGTACCAGAGATAGGTACGTGGAAAACAAATACATTTAAAGCAGTTGGTCGGCTGGTCAAATCTGGCCCGACTTTCGATCAATTGTTGTCCAAATATGTGAAAAAGAAGGCTGGCCCAGTGACTGGCCAGCAAAGCGACTCCATTCACTCATTCATGAGCAACGTCAGGTAAGGCTGATTGGACCACCCCACCAATCGGAAGAAATGAAAGGTCATACTGTACAATTGAGACCTAACATACCTACATGGACACCTCCACCCCCATATCCACCTATGCCATATCGATACACATACATACCTCCACCATATGTTCCAAATCAAATGTGGGGCATGCCACCATATTCATTTGGGATGCCACAGTACCCCGCTTGGGGGCACCCCAAGCATCTGTATTCAATAGGTTGGCACCACCAGTACAAGACCGATTGAGCGCTGCTCAATCCGGTCACCAGGCACAAGCCCAACAAGATTGCCGGACTACTCGGCCTCCAAGGCTGACCAATCCGGCAGGAGGGCATATGCCTACAGCAACTGAAAGAACGACAAAAAAGGACATCATCAAAATAGGTACAACGAATGTCGTCATACAGAAAGAAAGCGAAGAGCCGATGATTTTTGGTGAATCGACCAACACGAATAAAACAGAAGATACGGCTGCCTTCAAAATAGCCGATCCAAAATACTCCATGCCTCGATGGTACCCAGCGGGATTGACACGGTCCCAAAGCAAAAATTACAGCGCCTGAAAGTCGCCTAGAGGGGGGTGAATAGGCGAAACCTAAAAATTATAATTCTAAATCCAAACTAGATCCCTTGATTGGTGGTTAGAACAAGATGCACAATTATCGGAGTGTAAAACTAAGTCCTTTGCTTGTAAAGAGTGTTGCTTTCAAAGAATGCGAAATTAGCAAATCAATACAACTAATAAGTTTATGGAGTATAGAGCAAGAGGACTTAGATAAAGAAGGAGAGATAACACAAGTTCTTTCTTGCAAGGCATTGCTTCTTTAAATGAGAATTTAACTTGAAGCAACACAAAATAATATTAGCAACAACTAGTGCAAGAGAACTTAGAGAGGGAGAGAACAAACAAACCACAAACAATAAACACAAGAGACACGGGTGATTTGTTTTACCGAGGTTCGACCCTCGAAGGCCTAGTCCCCGTTGAGGAGTCCACTAAGGACGGGTCTTTTCAACCCTTTCCCTCTCTCCACCGATCACCAAGACCGGCGAGCTCTTCTTCTTCTTTGTCAACAAGAGACCGAAGTCTCCGCAAGGCCAACCACAAAGATAAGGGGCTCTTGCTAGCTTTACAATGAATGGGAGTCAAAACTCCACGCTCAAATGATCACAAGAGGTAGCACACACTTTCTCTCAATAATTCTCACAAGGCACTATCACTAAACGCACACGAGTAGCTCTTTCTTGCTTGATCTTTCTTTTGTGGCACTTATGAGGCTTTGATGTGTATAGAAGTGTTGCTCTAGTAGATAGGAGTCAATACTCAACTCTTGTGTATGAAATGGATCAATGAATCCTGTGAATGGGCTGGTTGGGGTGGCTTTTATAGCCCTCAACCACCCATATAGCCGTTGGGGCTGAAAGTCGCCTAGAGGGGGGTGAATAGGGCGAAACTGAAATTTACAAAATTAATCACAACTACAAGCCGGGTTAGCGTTAGAAATAATAACGAGTCCGAGAGAGAGGGCGCAAAACAAATCGCAAGCGAATGAAGAGTGTGACACGCGGATTTGTTTTACCGAGGTTCGGTTCTCGCAAACCTACTCCCCGTTGAGGAGGCCACAAAGGCCGGGTCTCTTTCAACCCTTACCCTCTCTCAAACGGTCCCTCGGACCGAGTGAGCTTCTCTTCTCAAATCAAAACCGGGAACAAAACTTCCCCGCAAGGACCACCACACAATTGGTGTCTCTTGCCTTAGTTACAATTGAGTTTTGATCACAAGAACAATTGAGAAAGAAAGAAGCAATCCAAGCGCAAGAGCTCAAAAGAACACGGCAAATCACTCTCGCTAATCACTAAAGCCTTGTGTGGAATTGGAGAGGATTTGATCACTTGAGTGTGTCTAGAATTGAATGCCTAGCTCTTGTAAGTGGTTGAGAATTGGAAAACTTGGATGACTTGAATGTGGGGTGGTTGGGGGGTATTTATAGCCCCAACCACCAAACTAGCCGTTTGGTGGAAGCTGTCTGTCGAATGGCGCACCGGACAGTCCGTGCACACCGGACATGTCCGGTGCGACAGCCACGTCACCAGGCCGTTAGGGTTCCGACCGTTGGAGCTCTGACGCTGGGCCCGCCTGGATGTCCGGTGGCACACCGGACATGCACTGTAGGGTGTCCGGTGCGCCAGCATGGGCGTGTCTGACCTCTGCGCACGCTGGCGCGCATTTAATGCGCTGCAGGTAGCCGTTGGCGCCTGAAGTAGCCGTTGCCCCGCAGTTACACCGGACAGTCCGGTGTACACTGGACATTTCCGGTGAATTATAGCGGAGCAGCCAATGTGAATTCCCGAGAGTGGCGAGTTCGGAGCCGCGTCCTCTTGGAGCACCGGACACTGTCCGGTGTACACCGGACATGTTCGGTGAATTATAGCGCGCCGGCCCTGAGAATTCCCGAAGGTGAAGAGTTTGAAGTTGATCTTCCCTGGTGCACCGGACAGTCCGGTGCGCCCGACCAGGGTGCCTTCGGTTGTCCCTTGCTCCTTTGTTTGAACCCTTTCTCTTGATCTTTTTATTGGCTTATGGTGAACCTTTGGTACCTGTAGAACTTATAAACTTGGGCAAACTAGTTAGTTCAAAGATTTGTGTTGGGCAATTCAACCACCAAAACTAGTTTAGGAAATAGGTGTAAGCCTAATTCCCTTTCAATCTCCCCCTTTTTGGTGATTGATGCCAACACAAACCAAAGCAAGTATAGAAGTGCATAATTGAACTAGTTTGCAAAGTGTAAGTGCAAAGGTTACTTAGAAATTGAGCTAATAAATATTACTTACTAGTTATGCATGGATTGTTTCTTTATTTTTAACATTTTGGACCACGCTTGCACCACATGTTTTGTTTTTGCAAATTCTTTTTGTAAACCCTTTTCAAAGTTCTTTTGCAAAATAGTCAAAGGTAAATGAGTAAGATTTTGCGAAGCATTTTCAAGTTTTGAAATTTTCTCCCCTTGTTTCAAATGCCTTTCCTTTGACTAAACAAAACTCCCCCTCAAATAAATTCTCCTTTTAGTGTTCAAGAGGGTTTTAGGATATCAATTTTGAAAGTACTACTTGCTCCCCCTTTAGAACACAAAGAGATATTAATTTAAAATTTACCAATTGAAAATCATTAATTTTAAAATTGGGGTGGTGGTGTGGTCCTTTTGCTTTGGGCTCATGCTTTCTCCCCCTTTGGCATGAATCGCCAAAAACGGATACTTTGAGTGAGATATAAGCCCTTATGCTAACTACTATCTCCCCTTTGGCAAATAAAACATATGAGTGAAGATTATACCAAAGACGGAGAGTGAGGCGGATCGACGGCGAAGGATGAGTAGTAGAGTGGAGTGGAAGCCTTTGTCTTCGCCGAAGACTCCAATTCCCTTTCAATATACCTATGACTTGGTTTGAAACACCCTTGAAAACATATTAGTCATAGCATATATATATATAAGAGACATGATCAAAGGTATATTTATGAGCTATGTGTGCAAATTAGCAAAAGAAATTCCTAGAATCAAGAATATTGAACTCATGCCTAAGTTTGGTAAAAGTTTGTTCATCAAGAGGCTTGGTAAAGATATCGGCTAATTGATCTTTAGTATTAATGTATGCAATCTCGATATCCCCCTTTTGTTAGTGATCCCTAAGAAAATGATACCGAATGGCTATGTGTTTAGTGCGGCTATGCTCAACGGGATTATCCGCCATGCGGATTGCACTCTCATTATCACATAGAAGAGGAACTTTGGTTAATTTGTAACCATAGTCCCGCAGGGTTTGCCTCATCCAAAGCAATTGCGCGCAACAATGGCCTGCGACAATGTACTCGGCTTCGGCGGTTGAAAGAGCTACCGAATTTTGCTTCTTTGAAGCCCAAGACACCAAGGACCTTCCCAAGAACTGGCAAGTCCCCGATGTGCTCTTTCTATTAATCTCACACCCCGCCCAATCGGCATCCGAATAACCAATCAAATCAAATGTGGATCCCCGAGGGTACCAAAGCCCAAACTTAGGAGTATAAGCCAAATATCTCAAGATTCGTTTTACGGCCGTAAGGTGTGATTCCTTAGGGTCGGCTTGGAATCTTGCACACATGCATACGGAAAGCATAATGTCCGGTCGAGATGCACATAAATAAAGCAATGAACCAATCATCGACCGGTATACCTTTTGATCGACGGATTTACCTCCCGTGTCGAGGTCGAGATGCCCATTTGTTCCCATGGGTGTCTTGATGGGCTTGGCATCCTTCATTCCAAACTTGGTTAGAATGTCTTGAGTGTACTTCGTTTGGCTAATGAAGGTGCCCTCTTAGAGTTGCTTTACTTGAAATCCTAGAAAATACTTTAACTCTCCCATCATAGACATCTCGAATTTTTGTGTCATGATCCTACTAAATTCTTCACATGTAGATTCATTAGTAGACCCAAATATAATATCATCAACATAAATTTGGCATACAAACAAATCATTGTCAAGAGTTTTAGTGAATAAAGTAGGATCGACCTTGCCGACTTTGAAGCCATTAGCTATAAGGAAATCTCTTAGGCATTCATACCATGCTCTTGGTGCTTGCTTGAGCCCATAAAGCGCCTTAGAGAGCCTATAGACATGGTTAGGGTACTTACTGTCTTCAAAGCCGGGAGGTTGCTCAACATAGACCTCTTCCTTGATTGGTCCATTGAGGAAGGCACTCTTCACGTCCATTTGATAAAGCTTGAAGCCATGGTAAGTAGCATAGGCTAATAATATGTGAATTAACTTAAGCCTAGCTACGGGTGCATAGGTTTCACCGAAATCATAACCTTCGACTTAGGAGTATCCCTTGGCCACAAGTCGAGCTTTGTTCCTTGTCACCACACCATGCTCGTCTTGCTTGTTGTGGAAGACCCACTTGGTCCCTACAACATTTTGATTAGGACGTGGAACTAAATGCCATACCTCATTCCTAGTGAAGTTGTTGAGCTCCTCTTGCATCACCATCACCCAATCCGAATCTTGGAGTGCTTCCTCTACCCTGTGTGGCTCAATGGAGGAAACAAAAGAGTAATGCTCACAAAAATGTGCAACACGAGATCGAGTAGTTACCCCCTTATGAATGTCGCCGAGAATGGTGTCAACGGGGTGATCTTGTTGGATTGCTTGGTGGACTCTTGGGTGTGGCGGCCTTGGTTCTTCATCCTCCTTGTCTTGATTATTGGCATCTCCCCCTTGATCATTGCCGTCATCTTGAGATGGCTCATCTCCTTGATCTTCTCCTTCATCAACTTGAGCCTCGTCCTCATTTTGGGTTGGTGGAGATGCTTGTGTGGAGGAGGATGGTTGATCTTGTGCGTGTGGAGGCTCTTCGGATTCCTTAGGGCACACATCCCCAGTGGACATGTTCCTTAGCGCGATGCACGGAGCCTGTTCTTCACCTATCTCATCAAGATCAACTTGCTCTACTTGAGAGCCGTTAGTTTCATCAAACACAACGTCACAAGAAACTTCAACAAGTCCTGAGGACTTGTTAAAGACTCTATATGCCCTTGTGTTTGAGTCATATCCTAGTAAAAAGCCTTCTACAGTTTTAGGAGCAAATTTAGATTTTCTACCTCTCTTAACAAGAATAAAGCATTTGCTACCAAAAACTCTAAAATATGAAATATTGGGCTTTTTACCAATTAGGAGTTCATAGGATGTCTTCTTGAGGATTCGGTGTAGATATAACCGGTTGATGGCGTAGCAGGCGGTGTTGACCGCCTCGGCCCAAAACCGATCCAGTGTCTTGTACTCATCAAGCATGGTTCTTTCCATGTCCAAGAGAGTTCGATTCTTCCTCTCCACTACACCATTTTGTTGTGGTGTGTAGGGTGAGGAGAACTCATGCTTGATGCCCTCCTCCTCAAGGAAGCCTTCTATTTGTGAGTTCTTGAACTCCGTCCCGTTGTCGCTTCTAATTTTCTTGATCCTTAAGCTGAACTCATTTTGAGCCCGTCTCAAGAATCCCTTTAAGGTCTCTTGGGTATGGGATTTTTCCTACAAAAAGAATACCCAAGTGAAGCGAGAATAATCATCCACAATAACTAGACAGTACTTACTCCCGCCGATGCTTATGTAAGCGATCGGGCGCGAATAAATCCATGTGTAGGAGCTCCAGTGGCCTGTCACTTGTCATGATGTTCTTGTGTGGATGATGAGTGCCAACTTGCTTCCCGGCTTGGCATGCGCTACAAATCCTGTCTTTCTCAAAATGAATATTTGTTAGTCCTAAAATGTGCTCTCCCTTTAGAAGCTTATGAAGATTCTTCATTCCAACATGGGCTAGTCGGCGGTGCCAGAGCCAACCCATGTTAGTCTTAGCTATTAAGCAAGTGTCGAGTTCAGCTCTATCAAAATCCACCAAGTATAGCTGACCCTCTAACACTCTCTTAAAAGCTATTGAATCATCACTTCTTCTAAAGACAGTGACACCTACATCAGTGAATAGACAGTTGTAGCCCATTTGACATAATTGAGATACGGAAAGCAAATTGTAATCTAAAGAATCTACAAGAAAAACATTGGAAATGGAATGGTCAGGAGATATAGCTATTTTGCCCAAACCTTTGACCAAACCTTGGTTTCCATCCCCGAATGTGATAGCTCGTTGGGGATCTTGGTTTTTCTCGTAGGAGGAGAACATCTTCTTCTCCCCTGTCATGTGGTTTGTGCATCCGCTGTCGATGATCCAACTTGAGCCCCCGGATGCATAAACCTACAAAACAAGTTTAGTTCTTGACTTTAGGTACCCAAACGGTTTTGGGTCCTTTGGCATTAGAAACAAGAACTTTGGGTACCCAAACACAAGTCTTAGAACCCTTGTGTTTGCCCCCAACAAACTTGACAACTACCTTGCCGGATTTGTTAGTCAAAACATAAGATGCATCAAAAGTTTTGAATGAAATGCCATGATCATTTGATGCACTAGGAGTTTTCTTTCTAGGCAACTTAGCACGGGTTGGTTGCCTAGAGCTAGATGTCTCACCCTTATACATAAAAGCATGGTTAGGGCCAGAGTGAGACTTCCTAGAATGAATTCTCCTAATTTTGCTCTCGGGATAAATGGCAGGGTACAAAATGTAACCCTCGTTATCCTGAGGCATGGGAGCCTTGCCCTTAACAAAGTTAGATAAATTTTTAGGAGGGGCACTAAGTTTGACATTGTCTCCCCTTTGGAAGCCAATGCCATCCTTAATGCCAGGGCGTCTCCCATTATAGAGCATACTTCTAGCAAATTTAAACTTTTCATTCTCTAAGTTATGCTCGACAATTTTAGCATCTAATATTGCTATATGATCATTTTGTTGTTTAATTAAAGTCATATGATCATGAATAGCATCAATATC
Source organism: Zea luxurians (assembly GCA_029449295.1). Classification (NCBI taxonomy): domain Eukaryota; kingdom Viridiplantae; phylum Streptophyta; class Magnoliopsida; order Poales; family Poaceae; genus Zea; species Zea luxurians. The sequence continues at coordinate 462,420 of JAOPSE010000107.1, forward strand.
AACATCTCTTCATCTAGTGCAAATAGAAACATGCTCAACAGTAGATGTAGAGGGTTTGCAAGATTTTAATTCTACAACCTTAGCATGTAATATATCATTTTCACTTCTAAGGTTAGAAATAGTAACATTGCAAACATCATAATCTTTAGTCTTAGCAACTAATTTTTCATTTTCAATCCTAATACTAGCAAGAGAATCATTCAATTCCTTAATCTTAGCAAGCAAATCATCATTATCATTTCTAAGATTAGGAATTGAAACATCACAAACATGAGAATCAACCTTAGCAATTAATCTAGCATTTTCATTTCTAAGGTTGTCAATGGTTTCATGGCAAGTGCTTAGCTCACTAGACAATTTTTCACATTTTTCAACTTGTAGAGCATAAGCATTTTTAACCTTAACATGCTTTTTGTTTTCCTTAATAAGGAAGTCCTCTTGAGAGTCCAAGAGATCATCCTTCTCATGAATAGCACTAATCAATTCATTTAATTTTTCCTTTTGTTGCATGTTTAGGTCGACAAAAAGGGTACGCAAATTATCTTCCTCATCACTAGCATTATCATCACTAGAGGACTCATATTTAGTGGAGGATTTGGATTTAACCTTCTTCCTTTTGCTGTCCTTGGCCATGAGGCACTTGTGGCCGACGTTGGGGAAGAGAAGACCCTTGGTGACGGCGATGTTGGCGGCGTCCTCGTCGGAGGAGGAGTCGGTGGAGCTCTCGTCGGAGTCCCACTCGCGGCACACGTGGGCATCGCCGCCCTTCTTCTTGTAATGTCTTTTCTTCTCCTTTCTTCTCCCCTTCTTGTCATCGCCCCTGTCACTATCACTAGATAATGGACATTTAGCAATGAAATGACCGGGCTTACCACATTTGTAGCACACTTTCTTGGAGCGGGGCTTGTAATCCTTCCCCCTCCTTTGCTTGAGGATTTGGCGGAAACTCTTGATGATGAGCGCCATTTCCTTGTTGTCGAGCTTGGAGGCGTCGATGGGTTGTCTATTTGAAGTAGACTCCTCCTTCTTCTCCTTCGTCGCCTTGAATGCGACCGGTTGTGCCTCGGTTGTGGAGGAAGTGCCTTGCTCGATGATTTTCTTTGAGCCTTTAATCATTAGCTCAAAGCTCACAAATTTTCCTATAACTTCCTCGGGAGACATTAGCTTATATCTAGGCTCGCCTCGAATTAATTGAACTTGTGTAGGGTTAAGAAATACGAGGGATCTAAGAATAACCTTGACCATCTCATGGTCATCCCATTTTTCGCTCCCGAGGTTGTGCACTTGGTTCACCAAGGTCTTCAAGCGGTTGTACATAGCTTGTGGATCCTCCCCTTGGTGAAGCATGAAGCGACCGAGCTCCCCCTCGATCGTCTCCCTCTTGGTGATCTTTGTCACCTCGTCTCCCTCGTGCGCGGTCTTGAGTACATCCCAAATTTCCTTCGCACTTTTTAACCCTTGCACCTTATTATACTCCTCTCGACTTAGAGAGGCGAGGAGTATAGTGGTGGCTTGGGAGTTAAAGTGGTGAATTTGGGCCACCTCGTCCGAGTCATAGTCTTCATCCCCTACGGATGGTACCTGTACACCAAACTCAACAACATTCCATATGCTTGTGTGGAGTGAGGTTAGATGGTGCCTCATTTTGTCACTCCACATATTATAATCTTCACCGTCAAAAACCGGTGGTTTGCCTAATGGAACGGAGAGCAGAGGAGTACGCTTTGAAATGTGGGGATAGCGTAGGGGGATCTTACTATACTTCTTGCGCTCTTGGCACTTAGAAGTTACGGACGGCGCGTCAGAGTCGGAGGTTGACGTTGATGAAGTGTCGGTCTCATAGTAGACCACTTTCCTCATCCTCTTGTGCTTGTCTCCTCTCCGATGCGACTTGTGGGAAGAGGATTTCTTCTCCTTCCCCTTCCCTTTGTTGGAGGAGCTCTTCTTCTTCTCCTTCCTCTTGGTACGGGACTCTTCCGATGAAGTGCTCCCGTGGCTCGTAGTGGGCTTGTCGCCGGTCTCCATCTCCCTCTTGGTGTGATCTCCCGACATCACTTCGAGCGGTTAGGCTCTAATGAAGCACCGGGCTCTGATACCAATTGAAAGTCGCCTAGAGGGGGGGTGAATAGGGCGAAACTGAAATTTACAAAATTAATCACAACTACAAGCCGGGTTAGCGTTAGAAATAATAACGAGTCCGAGAGAGAGGGCGCAAAACAAATCGCAAGCGAATGAAGAGTGTGACACGCGGATTTGTTTTACCGAGGTTCAATTCTTGCAAACCTACTCCCCGTTGAGGAGGCCACAAAGGCCGGGTCTCTTTCAACCCTTACCCTCTCTCAAACGGTCCCTCGGACCGAGTGAGCTTCTCTTCTCAAATTAAAACCGGGAACAAAACTTCCCCTCAAGGACCACCACACAATTGGTGTCTCTTGCCTTAGTTACAATTGAGTTTTGATCACAAGAACAATTGAGAAAGAAAGAAGCAATCCAAGCGCAAGAGCTCAAAAGAACACGGTAAATCACTCTCGCTAATCACTAAAGCCTTGTGTGGAATTGGAGAGGATTTGATCACTTGAGTGTGTCTAGAATTGAATGCCTAGCTCTTGTAAGTGGTTGAGAAGTGGAAAACTTGGATGACTTGAATGTGGGGTGGTTGGGGGGTATTTATAGCCCCAACCACCAAACTAGCCGTCTGGTGGAAGCTGTCTGTCGAATGGCGCACCGGACAGTCCGGTGCACACCGGACATGTCCGGTGCGACAGCCACGTCACCAGGCCGTTAGGGTTCCGACCGTTGAAGCTCTAACGCTGGGCCCGCCTGGATGTCCGGTGGCGCACCGGACATGCACTGTAGGGTGTCCGGTGCGCCAGCATGGGCGTGCCTGACCTCTGCGCGCGCTGGCGCGCATTTAATGCGCTGTAGGTAGCCATTGGTGCCTGAAGTAGCCGTTGCCCCGCAGTTACACCGGACAGTCCGGTGTACACCGGACATGTCCGGTGAATTATAGCGGAGCAGCCGATGCGAATTCCCGAGAGTGGCGAGTTCGGAGCCGCGTCCTCCTGGAGCACCGGACACTGTCCGGTGTACACCGGACATGTCCGGTGAATTATAGTGCGCCGGCCCTGAGAATTCCCGAAGGTGAAGAGTTTGAAGTTGATCTTCCCTGGTGCACCGGACAGTCCGATGCGCCCGACCAGGGTGCCTTCGGTTGTCCCTTGCTCCTTTGTTTGAACCCTTTCTCTTGATCTTTTTATTGGCTTATGGTGAACCTTTGGTACCTGTAGAACTTATAAACTTGGGCAAACTAGTTAGTTCAAAGATTTGTGTTGGGCAATTCAACCACCAAAACTAGTTTAGGAAATAGGTGTAAGCCTAATTCCCTTTCAGGGGCGCATCTGCCAGAAATTGCACTGGCGGACGGTCCGCGGCTAGGGTCCGGACGGTCCGCGACCCTCCAACGGTCGATTCTGACATCTTCAACGAATACTTCTTACAGATCAACGGCTAGATCAACGACTATCTGCCTCGGTGACACCATGCGGACGGTCCGCCCTTGGTCCTGGACGGTCCGCGCTAGCTCTATAATTTCTTTTGCTCAACTTTTTACCTTCGGGCTTTTCGGTTCTGCGCTGACCGGATGGTCCGTGCCTGAGGCCGGATGGTCCATGCTTGAGGCCGGACGGTCCGCGCTTGGTCTCGGACGGTGCTTGCTTTTCCATCGGACGGTCCGTAGTGTAGACTTGCTTTTATGCAGTGTTCCTGTTCAAGGGTCACCTTGGTGTCGCGGACGGTCCGCGCTTAGTCTATTTTTCCAAAAAGCTTCTCCTGTCCGAAATAATCTACGGTATTCCAGACAGTCGATTTAGAATAATTGTAGATGAACTTATGCACCTATGAAATGATCAACTAAAGCAAACTAGTTAGTCCAATTATTTGTGTTGGGCATTTCAACCACCAAAATCATTTAGGAAAAGGTTTGACCCTATTTCCCTTTCAATCTCCCCCTTTTTGGTGATTGATGTCAAAACAAACCAAAGCAAATATATAAGTGCAGAATTGAACTAGTTTGCATAAGGCAAGTGCAAAGGTTGCTTGGAATTAAACCAATTTTAAACTTACACTAGATATGCATGGATTGCTTTCTTTCTTTTAACATTTTGGACCACATTTACACCACTTGTTTTGTTTTTGCAAATTCTTTTGGAAAAATCTTTTCAGATTCTTTTTGAAAATAGTCAAAGGTACTTGAATAAGATTTCGAGAAGCATTTTCAAGATTTGAAATTTTCTCCTCCTGTTTCAAATGTTTTTCCTTTGACTTTAAACAAAACTCCCCCTTAATGAAATTATCCTCTTAGTGTTCAAGAGGGTTTTACTAATTGAAGGAAGATCAAAATATTTTAGATACCAATTTTTGAAAAACTCCTCCTTAAAATATAGATACCATTTGAGATAGAATTTCTTAGAGGAATACTAATTTGAAAGATACCAATTGAAGACATTTAACAATTTAGACTTGTTTCAAAATTTTTTGAAATTGGTGTGGTGGTGCGGTCCTTTTACTTTGGGCTAATACTCTCTCTCCCTTTGTCATTAATCGCCAAAAACGGAGTCTTTAGAGCCCTTTTACTTTCTCCCCAATGATATGAGTAATAAGAGTGAAGATTATACCAAAGTGGAGAGTGATGCGGAGTGACGGTGAGGGGTAAATAATACCGATAAAGTGGAGTGAAAACCTTGTCTTCGTCAAAGACTCCATTTCCCTTTCAATCTAAGACTTAATACACAATATACTCATGGAAACATATTAGTCTTTGCCTTGGCGTAAGAGAGATAGGAGATATGTAAATGTACCAAAGGAAAGAGACATGGTTAAAAGGATATGTCAATTAAGCTTAGACAGTTCTATATAATATAGATTGCTCCCCCTAAATATGTGCCTTGAGAGGAATACAGATTTTGGCCTTAAATGCTAAGTGCACATAATTAGGTTAATGAGAACATATCTATATCATAGAAAATGTGAAGTGCAATGTGTCATAATAAAAGTGTGATGCTCACGATAGACTATGCACTTATGAAAGCATGTTGGAAACATTTTAAGCAATTACCCTTAAGGATTTCAAAGAGACTTAAGGACCCTCCACCTTTGAAACAAAGGTAGCTTATCCTCGTTACAAGGTTAAGCTTTAAGCACTTTGACAATAAAATCACTTCACCTAGTTTTAACAAAAAGGAGGTTTAACTAGGTATGAAGCAGGGATATGTATAGACATGCTTTCTCTTCCTTTTATACAAGATATGCAAGGAATGTATAGAAGAGGAAGATTTAGGTACATGTGCAAATGAGAGGAAGTAGTTTTACCCTTTTGTACCTTCACATAGACACGCTCTCTTCATTGTGCTTTGTCCTTAGTCTGAGTTACTTAAGACCTATATTCAAGACAGTGTATGGAAATATTTTGCACAAGAGAGGGTTCTACAACTAGTGATCCTTTTCTAAGGCATTGTCACTATATATCAAGTAGATCACAAATTGCACAAATGTATCATGAATTCTCCTTTTAACTTAGTGCATGTCAAGAGAGATATCGATTGAAATTATATGAGGCACTAAGAAACATAAGTGTTAATGGAAGTTATTCAATGATCAAACAAATAACTGATGATCAAAAAGAGCAACATATGCATTAGATTATCAAACAAGCTTAAACCAGGAGAATCCAGTAAATATGCTACTTTAACAGTAAAAGTTACAATCTTTGATAAAGATGATATTACTTTACCAAGTTGGATTGAAATGTAGTAGCATACTTCATGAGAAACTTATTCTCGTACTTGAGACTATGTGAGATTACTAAGATAAAGTGTTAGTCTCAATATAATCAAGATATAGAAATAGGCTCCCCCTAAAGATATGCATCAAAGTTTGAAAGAATTGGATAGATGCACTCATTTTTAAAGACAAATAGGGAGAAGCATTATTCATCTTGATCAAGGCTTATAGAATTTGCAATAAACAACTTATGCCCAGTATTCTCATAATGAAAAAGATTTAGAATGCTTACAACCACACCATTGATTGTTTTGAAGATCTTATTGTCCAAGTTGGTGTTGTTGTTCTTGATGTCTTCCTCTTTCATTTGAGTGTCCTCCCTTTGTGGTTATCTCTTTTTCCTTCTAAACTCATTGAAAATACTCAAGAGAGATGTTAATAGCTCAAGGGAGTATAAGATGAAGGATGATTTCTTTTAGATAAGAGATATAAACAATTCATCATCCACAAGTTACACAGACATGAAGTAAAATCCTTAACATTAGTGCACATCATTAGAAAAGAGGAATATGTACCTTTTAAACATTTTGATCAATCAAGGAAGTTTACTTCTTCATATTGAATTTATTATCACATCTTAAAAGCATATCAATATGAGAACATCTATAGCAAAGGCATGAATTAGATTCTAATGGACAAGTGCATTTATGAGAACGTGATTGAATGCACATCTAGCTGATTTAAGTCCAATAAAGAATCTATTCTTCACATAGGTAGAATATGATAATTTAGAGTAAATAACCATGATGGGAACTATATTTGAAGATGAGTTTCCATACCTTTGCTTTTACCTTTCTTCCTTTGGGTGAAGAGCAACCCTTGAGGCTTGTGGCTTATACTCTTACTCTCTTGTAGATTTTATAAGTCAGCTCAAGAGATATGTCATTAGTAACACAAGCACTGGTTTCCCTTTTTGTAATCATTTTGATAAGGAATGAAAAGTGGATTACTAAAGCATGGAAACTTTATAATATGAACTAGATTATTCCACGATGTATGCTCAGTTTTAACTTATAAAACAAGCATAGTTAATTCTTCAAGATTATGGGAATAAATCTAATTCATAACATGGAGAGCGATAAATGTAGAAGAATCATATCCAATTTAAGCAAGAAGAAATACAACATAAATCATTGGATTGATTTTCTTTGACATGTTGGATTACACATTTCCATAGAGAAACTTATTCTCTATATGTGATACTATTTGGATCAATTTGGGCAAAAACATTAGTCTCACTATTCTAGTTAAAGAGAGATTCCCATTATAAGTGTCCTAAGGGTTTGAATTCCTTACATGACACCTTATTCTTTTAAGAGCTTGGAATATCTCTCTAAATCTAGAACAGGGCAATAATAGGATAATTAGTGTAAAGCATGCCATGAGGTACTTACAATAATTTAAAGCATGTAGATTGCTATAATATAGAAATGATGAACATGCAATCTACCATATGAGAGGAATTTCTTCAAAGAATGGTGAAACAATTTTTAAAATACTTGAGGTGCTTCCTTTTTCTATGTGACTACACAAGACACATAAGAAATGATAATTTTAAGATACTTGCACTTAAAAGCATAAATGTTACCATCCTTTGGCTTTCCTCCATGTTGTAGGCCTTGATTTTCCGCACAGGATAATTCTTTATTTCCTACAACATCGATATCTTCCCCCGAGATGATATGAGTTTTAGACATAACAATTCAAAATAACTTTGGGTCAATCTTGGATGTATAGATCATTGAAGATTGATAGCTTGAGTTAATAAAAATTGAATTGATTCTCTCAAGCACCCCAAAGCTTCATATCATCTCCTTCTCCTGCAAAGCTTGTCAAGCATATTTTGGTACCCATCTCTTGATGGGTCCATCAAGGTTAGTCAATAAAGATCTAGGAACCCAAAAGTCCTTTGTGTTAGCACTTGGTAAACTCATTACCTTTCTAGCACAAGTTGTAATTTTGGGTTGCCTAGTTGTATGTGAAATAATTGACTCGCTAGAAGTGGGATAGTTACCAATAGGACAATCCTTGCATTGATGTCCCTTCTTTCGGCATATATAGCAAAGGCGATCTTCAAGTCTTGAAGATTTATTCTTTCCTTGTTTCTTGCTTGCTACATGGTTAGTTAATATTTTCTTTTCTAACACTATGCCTTTTTGTTTCAAATAGGGACAAGACTTAATTAAGTGTCCCTTCTTTGAGCATTTAAAACAAAGTTTATCATCCTTGTTAATAATCAAGCCATTTTCAATATCGGGACATGACCTAATCGAGTGTCCCTTTTCAAAGCATTCACTACACTTCTTACTTCTCTTAGTGTGAAGTGTGGCTTGATCATTACCTTGGATGTTACCTTGTATGGAGGCACGGTTGAGGCTTTTGGCAGAGGTATTGATTTTCTTCTTTTGTTCCCTCCTCAAGTCCTTGACATTTTCTTCAAGGGATTTAGTGCATGCCTCAGTTGTCCCTGTCTCAAGCTTCTTCACCATGTGATCACGGTTATCTTGAGAAGGTTAAGCATTGCACTTCCCTTTTAGTTGTGTCAAGCTCATCTTTAGCCTCTCATTTTCTTCTTTGAGCTCTTGACATGTATTATCTTTTGTTCCTAGAAATTTTAGCTCAAAGGAGGATTTGCTTGTCAATGAACAACAAGCATTAGCACATGGTAATATAGTTTTAAATTGAATACTTGTGCATGAGTGAGGTTGTTGGGATTTTAAGTTTTCTATCACAACCTCATGAGCAATGTTTAACATGATATGATCATCCATAAGAGTTTCATGAGAATATAGAAGTATATCATGTTTATCTTGAAAAGCTAGATTTTCAACTTTTAGCGTTTCTACTTGGTCCTTAAGCAAGGCATTCCTATTTACTAATTGAGCGATACAATATAAAGAGTTATCTTGCTCAATTGAAATAGTTTCATACCTTTGGACCAAATCAACATGAGAGCACTTTATCTCCTCATGTTCTTTAGTCAACTCGTCAAAGCTTAGCATTTTTATTGAGAGAATATCTTCTAGCATTTGACGAGCTTTGCTTTCCTCTCTCGCTCTTTTTAGAAGTTTGAGCATGACCGCCTTATCTTCTAGGCTTAGACGAGCGTAGAGTTGCATGAAGCTTCTTTCATCCTCCTTATCCTCATTTGTGCTTCCGCTATCATTTTCATTAGCCACACAACATATGTGGGAATCGAAATGGGAAGACAAACCTTTTGGAGAGGTGGATTCATCGTTTGGTCTCCAATGTTCACTTTCTTCTTCTTCCTTCAAAGGGTTAGTTTCACAAGGGCCAAAGGAAGTAGAAGCACAAAATGAACCATCATGTTTGGACTCATCAAATTTATTTTTAATTCTAGTCCAAATATCATGCGCATCATGAATAGATTCATTATAATTCATTATGAAGGCACGATAATCTTCTTTGCTAAGAGATTTACTTAATATGTCATAAGCTAGGTAGTTTAAGCGAATACATCTGTGATCTTCCTCGAAAATATTTTTTCTATTATAACTAGAGGTTATGATACTCTTGTCTATAATTTGTTCTAATTGTGGATCTATGGTTCTAATAGCATTTATTACCCTGGTAGACCATGAATCGTAATTAGAACAATCGGAAAGTAATATCTCAAGAGTTACCTCATTGTTTTCCTTCGGAGGTGTCTTCTTGTTCTTTTGGGATCCTTTACGAGCCATCACTTTGAGTTGTTAGACTCAATATGAAGTGCCTAGCTCTGATACCAATTGAAAGTCGCCTAGAGGGGGGTGAATAGGCGAAACCTGAAAATTATAATTATAAATCCAAACTAGATCCCTTGATTGGTGGTTAGAACAAGATGCACAATTATCGGAGTGTAAAACTAAGTCCTTTGCTTGTAAAGAGTGTTGCTTTCAAAGAATGCGGAATTAGCAAATCAATACAACTAATAAGTTTATGGAGTATAGAGCGAGAGGACTTAGATAAAGAAGGAGAGATAACACAAGTTCTTTCTTGCAAGGCGTTGCTTCTTTAAATGAGAATTTAACTTGAAGCAACACAAAATAATATTAGCAACAACTAGTGCAAGAGAACTTAGAGAGGGAGAGAACAAACAAACCACAAACAATAAACACAAGAGACACGGGTGATTTGTTTTACCGAGGTTCGGCCCTCGAAGGCCTAGTCCCCGTTGAGGAGTCCACTAAGGACGGATCTTTTTCAACCATTTCCCTCTGTCCACCTATCACCAAGACCGGCGAGCTCTTCTTCTTCTTTGTCAACAAGAGACCGAAGTCTCCGCAAGGCCAACCACAAAGATAAGGGGCTCTTGCTAGCTTTACAATGAATGGGAGTCAAAACTCCACGCTCAAATGATCACAAGAGGTAGCACACACTTTCTCTCAATAATTCTCACAAGGCACTATCACTAAACGCACACGAGTAGCTCTTTCTTGCTTGATCTTTCTTTTGTGGCACTTGTGAGGCTTTGATGTGTATAGAAGTGTTGCTCTAGTAGATAGGAGTGAATACTCAACTCTTGTGTATGAAATGGATCAATCAATCCTGTGAATGGGCTAGTTGGGGTGGCTTTTATAGCCCTCAACCACCCATATAGCCATTGGGGCGCATCTGCTAGAAATTGCACTGGCGGACGGTCCACGGCTAGGGCCCGGACGGTCTGCGACCCTCCAACGGTCGATTCTGACATCTTCAACGGATACTTCTGACAGATCAACCGCTAGATCAACGGCTATCTGCCTCGGTGACACCATGCGGACGGTCCGCCCTTGGTCCTGGACGGTCCGTGCCAGCTCTATAATTTCTTTTGCTCAACTTGTTACCTTCGGGCTTTTCGGTTCTGCGCTGACCGGACGGTCCGCGCTTGGTCTCGGACGGTGCTTGCTTTTCCATCGGACGGTCCGTAGTGTAGACTTGCTTTTATGCAGTGTTCCTGTCCGAGGGTCACCTTGGTGTCGCGGACGGTCCGCCGCAAGGGCCCGGACGGTCCGTGCTTAGTCTATTTTTCCAAAAAGCTTCTCCTGTCTGGAATAATCTATGGTATTCCGGACAATCGATTTAGAATAGTTGTAGATGAACTTATGCACCTGTGAAATGATTAACTAGAGCAAACTAGTTAGTCCAGTTATTTGTGTTGGACATTTCAACCACCAAAATCATTTAGGAAAAAGTTTGACCCTATTTCCCTTTCAGCGCCTAAGAGCAAAAGAGAGCCAGGAAAAGGAGGCGGAAAAGATATTCAATGACACACATCCACAGTACCCTCCACCACAAAAGAAATGGAGACCAAAGACCATTGAGGAAAAGTAAACGGCCACAAAAATAGAAAATAAAACAACACTTGTGCAGCACCCTGCGGTATGGCAGATAGCCTGGCTAACATGGTCGGACAATCTGCACCAGGCGTTGATCGTCTGACCCCTGAGTCCGGACCGTCCGCACCACACCAGGACGCCTCCGACAATGTGCCAACACCAATGGAGGAGGACGACCTACTGGGAGAAGACCTGATCGACTATGAAGCTTCTCCAGAGCGCCCAGGTATGGATGTAAATGTTATTACATTTTCTGCCGATTGTACTATTGTCGACGACGATGAACCTGTTGTTGCCCAGTTTGATTTTGGTCCTAAAGAAGCCGCCTTTACTAAACCAAAGAAATTGGTAAATCATTTAAAACTGCTCTTCGTGCGCGGTCACATTGATGGAATACCGATTGCTAAAATATTGGTAGATGGAGGGGCGACTGTAAATCTAATGCCTTATTCATTGTATAGAAAATTAGGTAAACAAGATGACGAACTTGCCAAGACCAACATGACCCTCAGCGGTGTTGGAACTGATAGTTCGATCAAAGCCAGGGGAGTCACATCCGTTGAATTAACCATCGGGACTAAGACCCTTGCTGCTGCATTCTTCGTCGCTGATTTAGAAGGAAATTATAGGCTAATCCTAGGCAGAGATTGGATTCATGCCAACCAATGTATACCTTCTACATTACATCAAATGTTAATACAATGGGTAGGCGATGATATAGAACAAGTACATGCTGATGTATCGGCCTGTATCGTTGTGGCCGATGCCCCTGTACTCTGGACTTATGAGACTGCTACATGTCTCACAGGAGTAGATTTTTCTGATTATCAGTTTATAAGTATAGATAAGAAGGGTTTCATTCCTGTAATGCTAGAGCCGATGGAGAATCGGCTAAATCCTAAATAAAGTTTAAATGATGATTACACATAAAATTCATGAGTCCTTGGTCACGGACAGTTCGGCTTCTAAGGCCGGATGGTCTGGTCTTTCACAAAACGGTTCGGACTTTAAGACCGAACATCTACCACAGCGTAAAGACAGTATTACGGATAATCCGGCCCCCGAGACCGGAGAGTCCGCTATCACACAAAGATCATCTGATTCCTCTGTGGGGGACATGATAGAGGAATTCAGAGATCTTGATAAACTAGGACAGGGGTTTACATTGGCCGATCCTTTGGAGGAGATTGACATAGGAGATGGTAAAACTCCAAGGTCGACTTTTGTAAACAAGACCCTGGAGACCGATCCTAGAAATGAGACGATCGGTCTATTGAAGGAATATTCAGATTGCTTTGCTTGGAATTACACTGAGATGCCAGGATTAAGTCGAGAGATCGTAGAGCATCGGCTGCCCATTAAGTCCAGTTTCAGACCTTTCAAGCAGAGAGCTAGAACATCTCGTCCAGATCTTCTCCCACGAATCAAGGACGAAATCCACCGACTGCTAGAAGCTGATTTTGTTAGACCTGGCAGATACGTAGAATGGGTCTCCAATATTGTGCCGGTGGAGAAGGAGTCAGGTAAGCTTAGAGTATGCATTGATTTTCGCAATTTAAATAGAGCAACTCCTAAAGATGAGTATCCCATGCCCATAGCCGACACATTAATCAATAATGCATCAGGGAATAGAATTATTAGCTTTCTTGATGGTAATGACGAATATAATCAGATTTTTATGGCCGAAGAAGATGCGTCTAAAATGGCCTTTATATGTCCAGGCTTCATTGGTTTATTTGAATGGGTTGTCATGACATTTGGTCTGAAAAATGTTGGTGCTACTTATTAGAGGGCTATAAATTTGATCTTCCATGAGTTGTTGGGAAACACTGTGGAAGTCTATATTGATGATATTGTAGTCAAATCGGTTGAGTTTAGTTCTCATGTAGCTGATTTGCGCAAAGCCTTTGATAAAATGCGTCGATATGGTTTGAAAATGAGCCCACGTAAATGTGATTTTGGAGTGTCGGCTGGTAAGTTTTTAGGATTTGTCATCCATGAATATGGTATAGAGATAGATCCTGACCGAATCAAGTCTATTCGGAATGTGGGACCTTCGACCTGTAAGGTCGAAGTGCAGAAGTTTCTCAGCAAGGTGAATTATTTACGAAGGTTTATTTCTAACCTAGCCAGAAAGATTGATGCCTTCACCCCTATCCTTCGGCTTAAGAATGATGCCGAATTTGCTTGGGGGGGCAGAGCAGCAGGAAGCATTTGATCTCATTAAAAAATACTTGTCTTTGGCTCCCGTATTAAAAGCACCACGAGCAGGAGTACCATTCCGATTATATATTGCAGCTGAAGATAAAGTCATTGGGGCTGTTCTAACACAAGAAACTGAAGGAAAGGAGCATGTGGTGACATATCTAAGTCGGAGGTTGGTGGATGCTGAAACGAGGTACACTTTTATTGAGAAGTTATGCTTATGCTTGTTTTATGCATGCACCAAGTGTAGATGGTATTTACTGTCTAGTCATTGCACTGTTTCTGGTCAAGCCGATGTGATCAAGTACATGTTGCATAACCCAATTATGAGTGGTAGAATTGGTAAGTGGGCTTATGCAGTCATAGAATATGACTTGGCCTATGAACCATTGAAATCTATGAGAGGCCAGGTCGTAGCGGATTTTATTGTAGAACATCGAATTACTAATACTCATAAACTAGACATGTCATACCTCACTATTACTCCTTGGACTTTATATTTTGATGGATCGGTTTGCAATGAAGGGCAAGAAATTGGCATAGTACTTGTTTTACCAAGTGATGTCTCCTTCGACTTCTCTAGCCGATTGAAAACTTATTGCACTAACAATCAAGCCAAATATGAGGCCCTTTTGTTCGGCTTGGAACTTTTAAATTGTATGGGAGTAAAACATGTGAAGGCATTTGGTGATTCTCAGCTGGTCGTCCAACAGGTGTTAGAAGAATATAAATGTTTTGATGGCACTCTAAATAGTTACCTTGAAAAATATTAAGACATAATTCATTCTTTTGACGAATTCAATATTCGACATATCTCTAGAGTTGAGAATCATAGAGCTAACAAATTGGCATAAGATGCATCAGGTTATCGGATAAAGCGAGGGAGATTTCACAACACTGAAAATCTGATAACTGGTGCAGGGCCAATTCCCCAGGTCGCGGACCGTCCGAGTAGAGACTCCGGACTGTCCGGAGTTACCAGGGAAGTTCTCCTAATTGATTCGGCTGATAATAAAGCCGATGCAAGTGATTGGAGGACACCCATAACTAATTATTTACGAAATCCCAATATCAGGACAGATAAGAACATTCGACGTACAACTTTCAAGTATGTTTTAATGAGTGATGAACTCTACCACCGAACAGTCAACGACGTCGTACTTAATGCTTGGGCCCAGATGATGCTATATTAGCCATGGCCGAAGTACATGAAGGAATTTGCGGTACCCATCAATCGGCTCCAAAGATGAAGTGGTTGTTGCGAAGGTCTGGTTTTTATTGGCCTAACATGATAGCTGATTGTTTCAAGTACTACAAAGAATGCCAAATGTGTCAAAAATTCGGCGACCTACAGTTGGTCCCTGCAGCCGAATTACATCCTATCATCAAGCCTTAGCCTTTCAGAGGATGGGGATTAGACTTTATAGGAGAAATTCATCCTTCATCATCAAAAGGGCATCGGTTCGTGTTAGTTGCCACTGATTACTTTACCAAATGGACTGAAGCCGTTGCTCTGAAGAACATGACACACAAGGAGGTAATTGAGTTCATAACTGAGCATATCATTCATAGATTCGGCATTCCCCAAACTTTAACTACAGGTCAAGGAACTTCTTTTATGTCAAAAGAGGTACGTGAATTTGCTAAATTATATAGAATTAAGTTGCTTAATTCATCTCCATATTATGCTCAGGCCAATGGACAGACCAAGTCTAGTAATAGGACATTAATTAACTTGATAAAAAAGAAGATATCCGATAATCCTAAACATTGGCATAAGATTTTGTCTGAAGCTTTATGGGCTCACAGAATATCTAAACATAGTGCTACTAAAATATCTCCTTTTGAGTTGGTCTGTGGGCAAGAAGAAGTGTTGCATGTGGAAATAAGTTTGAATGCTGTCAGGTTCGCCAGACAAAATGATCTAACCATCATTGATTATTATAATTCAATGATGGATAATATTGATGAGGTGACCGACAAGAGGATGATAGCTTTGGGAGCAATAGAAAAGGACAAGATCATGGTAGCCAGGGCCTACAACAAGAAGGTCAAAGCAAAGTCATTTCAAGTAGAGGACCTGGTGTGGAAGACTATACTGCCTCTAAGGAATAAAGACCGAAAGTTTGGGAAATGATCGCTGTTGGAACTCGCGTTCCCGGACCGGTTGTTTCCAACAGGGGGTTGAGTGAGGTGGGAACACGGTTTGATTGGAGGCAACAATTGCTCTTGTTAATCTAGCCCCTCAAGGGCACTGTACGGGGGTATTTATATGCGCCTGAGCGCCCAACATCTCAGTTTAAGGACACATGTGCCCTCAAGCGTCTAGGTCATTCCCGGAATATTCCCATAAAGCGGGGTTACAGACCGTCATTACATAAAAGCGTTTACAAATCGGGCCTGTAATACAACCGGCCGCGCGGAGCCTGTTACAATGGGCCGAATTCCACATGGGCCTTCGTGTTCGACGAGGACGCGGGGCGGGGCGACCTCGTCGTGGGCCTTCGCCTTGCAACGTGTTCGACGAAGGGTGGGAGCTGCCAGTCGTTTTGCCTTCGTTGAGGCAGCGAGACTGGCGAAGGCTTCGAGCGAGGGGTTGATGTAGCGAGACTGACGAAGGCTTCGAGCGAGGGGTAGTGTCTTCACCTTCGCCCCAACATTTGCCCTCCGAGGGACCAGTTCGACTGAGTCATTTGGTGCCGAAGACGTCGCTAGATGGTGGAGACGCTGCCCTCGCTCGAAGTGGTTCCACGGGTTTTTTGATGTGACCGTTGATGGACGCGGTACTGTTGGACTGCGGGTTTCCTGAAGCGTCGCGTCCTGTGTATATAAAAAGGGGGGCGGGACGACGTGGTTCAGGTACTCTTTCTGCGCGCCGCGAAACCCTAGCCTCCTTTTTGAAACCGTTCGTCTGCTCGCTTGCCCTCCTTGCTCCTGCTCGTCGGAGAACTGGCCCGCGTGAAGCAGACCGCCCGCCGTCGCCGTCGGTACGTAGCTATGCCGTCCTCTTCTTCATCTGCTACCGATACACCGCTGGCCGGCGCATCGTCTGAAGATACTTTGAGCAATATGGCGGTGGAGGAGTTGCATCCTGGTGATACAGTGGAGTTTGGTGTGTCGCAGATTTCCTCGGTCCGTGTTCAGGACATGCAGCAGCTTGGATATTTTGGTGGTGGAGTGGGGCGTGTCCCGGGGGTGGAGGAGATCCCCGAGCCAGAAGGCGAGTTAGTCGTTTTTAGGCTTTTTTCATTGCTGGCTTCGTCTGCCCGCACATCGATTCGTGTCGGAGGTCCTGCGGAAGTTCGAGGTCCAAGTCCACCAGCCGACGCCGAATGCCGTGGTGGCTCTGGCGAAGTACGTCTGGGCGACGACTTCGTATGGTGGCCAGCCCGCAGTGGAAGTCTTCGTAAAACATTACTGTCTGCACTGGCAAAAGAGGAAAATTGGAGATGAGATTGCACAGTTTGGATCATGCACATTCACGCCGAAGTCCGGGAAGACTTCGATGGAGGTTGTGGAGTTGGTTCCCTGCGCCCGCAATAAGTGGGGTAACTGGTGGGATTTCTGGTTTTACGTTTCAGAAGGCACAGTCGAAGACCACCCAGGGCTCCCCGTGGCCGTCATGTGCTCCCATCACTATGTAGCATACCCGCAATTTGAGGTAGCGAAGGATGACGAAGATGAAGGGGCCCTTCGTTGCGATGCCCGCATGAGTAGGAGGCGCGATTTGGTTGAGGAATTTGTCGGGTATGGGGTGTGGCCCTTGGCGCATGGCTGGGCGTTGGGCGAAGTATGCCCTCGCGAGATGCCCTCCCATGGCGGGCAGCTGGTGCGAAGTCCTGCCTTCGCGCTGGATTTGCGTGGCCGAGATCCCGCCACATTCGTGCGTGAAGCAGAAGACGGGGCGACAAGGATCGTGGGGCGTTATGTGCCGAGGACCGAGGGCCTACGAAGCTAGGATATCCGCGGGCCCAACGACAGATTGAACCGGGTTTTTGAGCTGAACCGTTTGTCGTACGGTGATTATCCCGGTGTGGACGCTGCCGACCGCCGTGGGAAGAAACCGATGGGCGGGACCACGGAAGGGCCTTCGCAGGAGGCTGCCCCGGCCGCTAAGAAGAGGAAATTAGGTGCTATAGTGGGAGGAATGGGGGTGTCTGATAATTTTGCTGTGGAATTGATGGGGACATGCGCGGCCCCCGGGGGAAGGATGTCTTCGCCCGAGCTCCGGGAGTCTTCGACGCGAATGCTGGAGGTTACCGGGGGTCGATGGCCAAAGAATGTTCCAATCCCCTGGGTGGAAGGCGAAGACATGTCTACGTCTTGTATAGCTCGTGGCTTGAAGATTTTCCCTTACGGACGGAATATTGCTGCTGTTGTGTCGGCAGTGATGACCAAGGACCGTTAGGACGCTGCACAGAAGCGCCGGGCGGTCATCAGGATGGCGGACCCGAGGCGTGAGGCGAAGAGAGCGCGGGGGAGCGCGAAGGCTGTTGCCTTCGGCAGCAGCCAGCCGGTGCCGACTGCGAAGCCGACCGTGCCTGGGTCCAGCAAGCCGTCGGCGGGCGCGAAGACAGCTACCGATGGCGTGACCAAGTCTCCCCCTGTCGAAGCTGCGAAGGGACGGGAGCTGCCCTCGCCGGGGAAGCGTGTTACCGACTTCGGCACGACCATCAGCGTGGAGGACTATTTTGTCGGTAAGTTTTTTTTTGAGGGGGGCCTTCTGACCGGTGATATGTTGCGTTACAGGGTCTAGCGAGGGACAGATGGTTGTTGTCCTGCCTTCGGTGGCAACTGCTTTGCCATCGGCGGAGGTAAGGGCGAGGGGGGCCGCGCAGGACCCATGGGCCGCCTTCTGCGCAAGCGGCGAGATTCTGACAGCTGTTGCCGCTAAGGATGTGGCGGGCACCATGTCCCAACGGCTGAGGGAGGCATCATAGCGACTGTCGCAGCAGCTGTCGCAGCAGCTAAGTCAAGTAAGTTGAGTTGGACTTCGATGTTTGTTGTTTCCATGAAGGTTTGGGTCTCATGTGTTTTTGTCAGGCGGCTGACTTCGCCGACCGCGTTGCATCTGGTGTCCTGACTGCGGACATGGCTGCCGAAGTCAAGAGACTTCGGGCACAGCATGCGGATGCCGTCCGGGAGAAGTCGGCCGCGGAGAGCAAAAGCCGTCGGCTGGCGGAGAAGGTGGCTGCCTTGGAGGCCGAGAAGACAGACCTTCGGTGCCAGCTGGCAGAAGAGAGGAGGGAGGCGAACCAGGCCGTCGCTGAGGCGCAGGCTGCGCAGGCTGAGGCCAAGGTGGTGCGGGCGGAGGGAAGTCTCGACAGCCAACGCGCCAAGGAGTGGGAGGCGAGGTTCAATGCCCAGCGCGGCCGCATGGATAAGGCCGAGGCATCCACGCGCTCCGAGTTTGAGCGGACGCTCGCACAGTTCGTGAGTTCGTATCGCGAGCTGGGCGCGTGTACTGCTGACTTCGAAGTGCCCGACCGGGAGGCAGGCCTTCGCTTCCTCGAATGGTTGCAGGAGGAGTTGCTGGTACTCCCAACCATCGTGGAAGGTTTCATATCCTTTGCCTCCCTCGTTACCTGCGAGGGGGCCATGAATGCGTTGTCCCGCGAGGGCTACATACACTATGAGGTTTTCGACCAGGCAGACGAGAGCTTTGAGCGTGAGATCTTCAAGGCCGAAGACCCCATTATGAAGCAGTCAGTGGGGGCCCTTTTGGATAGGATGTGGGGGGCACATGGTCAGGAGGCTGTGAGGGAACGCTCCGACCGGGCGAGGGAGCAGGTAAAGGTTATTATTTTTGTGTGGTTGGCTGCGTGTGGGTATGTGTAGTTTTTGCTGAGTGAATGTGCTGTTGCTGCAGATGGAGCGTGCCGAGGACGTTGAGGACTTCGGAAGTCTGGTCGGCGCGCCGCCCGAAGTTGCGGAGGCCAAACCGGTGCTGCCCTTGGACGCCGGCGAAGGCCCCTCGACCGTGGCCGTTCCTGCCATGACCGACGGCGAAGACCCTCTGTCGGCCCCTGCGCCGACAATCGAAGGTGCCCTAGAGGTGGCGGACGAGCCGCCAGCCGAAGACCCCACGGCCGCGGCCGGGCCCTCGCAGGTGGCTAAGTAGCTAAATAGGTGCGGGGGAGTGTGTGAGTTTTGTCTGCGTCTTTACTGAACCTTGGTTGCTGCGCAGGTTCAAGGTTTTGGGCCTGCGCACGCAACCGCTACTGACAGTGGTGATTTTGTGGCGGCTTCGACCGTGGTTGGTGAAGATGTTTCAGATGATTCTGTGTCTAAGATTTTTGGGTCTGGTGATTCTGGGGATTCGGTTGTGTGGACGGAGTAGTCTTCGGATGAGGACTTGGATTATTTTGCGGCGCTGGATGTGGCTATGGAGGAGGCTTCTCCGCGCGTGGTAGGTGCTGAAGTTATTCCTAGTGCGGGTGGTGGGCGTAGGAGGCGAAGGGCGGTCGCGAAGCGAAGGGTTAGTGAAGTGGAGGGAAGTCGCCTTCGTGTGGACGGGGCTGGCAAACGAGAATTGTTGTCCTCGCCGGCTGGGACGAGTGTAGGTGAGGGGGAATTGCGGAATCTTTTTGAGGGTGAGGAGCTGGGGAAAATGCTGTTCAACTACAGGGAGATGGGCATTATCCCTAAGGTTGAGCCAATGTAACGTGTGATGCCCTCGTTGTATGTATGTACCCGTGATTTGTATGAGGCTGTGTGTCTTCGTTGACCCGGTCGTGCCCGTAGACGACTTGTGCGCGGGGAACCTTTTGGGAAATGCTTTCGGTTTTGCGCGCTTGATGTGTTAGTCCGGCTGCATGCGTGGGTGCCTTTTGCGCGGAGAGTTCTTTGGAGAGAACTTCGATTTTGGGCACTTACTGTGCTGGTCCGGCTGCACCCGTAGGCGACTTTTGCACGGAGGATCCGGCTGCACCCTTGGGCGACTTTTGCACGGAGAGTCCTTTGGAGGGGACTTCGATTTTGCGCACTTATTGTGCTTAGTCCGGCTGCACCCGTAGGCGACTTTTGCGTGGAGAGTCCTTTGGAGAGGACTTCGATTTTGCGCACTTATTGTTCTTAGTCCGGCTGCACCCGTAGGCGACTTTTGCGCGGAGAGTCCTTTGGAGAGGACTTCGATTTTGCGCACTTATTGTGCTTAGTCCGGCTGCACCCGTAGGCGACTTTTGCGTGGAGTGTCGCACGCGAGGGTAGCCAGCGCTGTTCCTCGCGGTGACTTTGGTGTAGTCGAATGCCGAAGACCGTTGAAGCGGTCTTTTTCGACATTGGCTTAGTTTTTGCGGGGATTTTTGCTTGTATATTACATGGCTTCGCCTCATTAAAAACCTCACCCCCCCTGGGAGGAAAAGAGTGCGGGCCGGAATAATAATGTTTGGCGAATTACAAGGGTTCAAACAAAAAATTTGCGAAGACTGTCTATATTCCAGGAATGTTCCAGGTCTTCGCCAGATTGAGTTGTTAATCTGTACGCGCTGGGAGACGACTTCGTCTTGACGATAAATGGTCCTTCCCACTTTGGTTCCAGCTTACCCCGTGACTCTGTCCGGGTTGTCCGGACGAGTACGAGGTCCCCTTCGTTGAATTCTCTTGGGACGACCGCGTGGTCGCGTCAGGCCTTCGTTTGGGCTTGATATTTGTTGAGGGCCTGCAGGGAAAAGACGCGGTCTCCGTCGATGAGGTCTTTGGAAGTTGGCTCGTCGACGTCGGGTACTGCTGAAGCGGTTGTCCGCGGGGACCCATGTTTGATTTCCTACGGGGTCATGGCCTCCGATCCGTATAGGAGGCGAAAAGGAGTGAATCCAGTCGCCCGACACTCGGTCGTGTTTAGTGCCTAGACTGCTTCAGGTAATAGGTCGGCCCATTTGCCCTTCTTGTCATCGAGGAGCATTTTCTTGATCACCGTGAAAATCTTGCCGTTGGCGCGCTCCACGACGCCGTTGGATTGTGGGTGGTAGACTGAGGCGAAGGCGAGCTTGGTGCCAATGGAGAAGCAGAAATCCCTGAAGTCTTGACTGTCAAATTGCTTGCCATTGTTAACTGTGAGCTCGGACGGGACTCCGAATCGGCAAACAATGTTTTGCCAGAAGAATTTCTGTGCAGTCTTCGATGTTATTGTGGATACCGCCCTCGCCTCGATCCACTTGGTAAAATACTCGACGGCGACGAAGGTGAACTTGAGATTCCCTTGGGCCGTGGGTAGTGGCCCGACAATGTCCAAGCCCCAGCGCTGAAGGGGCCACGTGTGTGCGATTAGCTTTGTGAATTGCGCAGGGCTTCCCGAGCGTGGAGAAAATTTCTGGCAGGCTTCGCATGACCTTGTGACCCGGTTTGCGGCGCAGATCATGGTGGGCCAGTCTTCGGTCATAATGAGGTTGACTATGCGGTGGCCTTCGCTGTCGTTGGTTATTTGTAGGCCCTCTGGGCTGCGGACGGCTGGTGTGCTGATGACATGGTAGAATACGTCCGAGGGTAGGGCCTCGCCCCTGGCGGCTGCTTTGGCCAACGCGTCGGCCTCCTCATTCTTGGCGCGGTCTACATGCTGCAAGGTGAAGCCCTTGAATTGTCTCTCGAGACTGCGGATAGCTGTGAGGTACTGCATAAGTGCGGGGTCCTTCGCTGCATAATCTTTCTCGATTTGGCCGGCAACTATCTTGGAGTCTGTTCTGACTATGCAGGTAGTGACGCCAAGTGCCCTTAGCTTGCGAAGGCCGAGGATGATAGCTTCGTACTCTGCTATATTGTTGGTGCACCTGTCAGACTCCAAAGCAAAGCTGAGGCGTGCGGCGTGCGGCGTATTTGTGCTTGATCCCTGCGGGTGAGGTGATGACTGCAGCGACGCCTGCCCCCGCATGGCACCATGCGCCGTCGCAATGGATGGTCCACACCGTTTCCGCAGGCATGTCCGGCTGCATTATTGGCCCGGTCCAGTCGACGATGAAGTCTGCCAGGACTTGTGACTTGATGGCTGTCCGGGGCTCGAAGGTGATATGGTAGCCGGAGAGCTCGGCTGCCCATTTGGCGATCCGGACTGACGCCTCCGGATTTCTGAATAATTCGCCGAGTCCCCTGTCCGAGGTGACCCGCACCATGAATGCTTCAAAATAATGGCGCAATTTGCGCGAAGCCATGACTACTGCGTAGGCAATTTTTTCCAATTCTGTCATATTGCATTTGGATGCTGTGAGTACTTCGGAGACGTAGTAAACTGGACATTGCCTGGTCGTGCCTTCTCTGTCCTGCTCCTGAACCAGCGCTGCGCTGACCGCGTGCGGCGAAGCCGCGACGTAGAGCAACAGGGGCAGCGAGGGGTTGGGGCTTGAAAGAATTGCTAGTTCTGACAGATGCTGCTTTAGTGAAGCAAAGGCCGCCGCTTGCTCTGGTCCCCATGCGAAGTCGTTTGCGCCGCGTAGTGTTTTGAGGAAAGGTAGGCTTCGCTCTGCGGATTTGGAGATGAATCTGTTGAGGGCGGCCAATCTGCCGGTCAGTCTTTGGACCTCTCTGGCTGACTGTGGGGGTGTCATGTTGATGATGGCCTGTATTTTGGTCGGGTTGGCTTCGATTCCGCGGTGCGACACCATGTACCCCAGTATCTTTCCCTGGCGAACGCCGAAGACGCACTTTTCGGGGTTTAGGCGAAGTCGTGCGTCTCGCATGTTCGCGAATGTTTCTGCGAGGTCAGTCAGATGGTCTTCTTTGGTTTTGCTGGCAACGACGACGTCGTCCACATACGTAAATATGTTTCTGCCGACTTGGCTCTCGAGCACTGTTCTGGTGAGACGAGAGAATGTGGACCCAGCGTTCTTGAGACCCTCCAGCATTCTAATAAAGCAGTACGTGTTGAAGGGTGTTATAAAGCTGGTGCTGGCCTTGTCTTCCTCCTTCATATAAATTTGGTGGTAACTGGAGAAGCAGTCGAGGAGTGACATGACTTCGCAGCCTGCCGCGCTATCGACGATCTTGTCGATCCGAGGCAGCGGGAAATTATCCTTGGGGCAGGCTTTGTTGAGGCTGGTGAAATCGATACACATCCGCCATTTGTCGTTCTTCTTTTGCACCATGACTACGTTGGCGAGCCACGTAGGGTAGGTGACTGGCTCGATGAACTTGGCCTCAAGCAGGCGGTGTACCTCGGCCTTGGCGGCTTCTGTCTTCTCATCAGACATCTTGCGTAGCCGTTGCTTCTTCGGTCTCACCGAAGGGTCAATTCCCAAGCTATGCTCGATGATAGAGCGACTAACTCCAACCAGGTCGAGGGCGGACCAGGCGAAGACGTCCTTATTTTTGGACAAACAGGAGAGGAGTCTCTCCTCGTCGTGCGAGGTGAGGTCTTCGCTTATGATGACCGTTTGCTTGGGCGTTGACCGGTCAAGGGGGACAGTCTTGGTCCCATCGTTGCTCTGCACCTGTGCCTTTTCATGATATTTAGCGATCGGGCTGTTTGACTCGGGGGCTTCGCGCTGCGTCGTGAGGCAGTGTACATTCCTTTGCCCTGGAACGAAGTCTCTTTCTATGTTGCGCGCGGCCTGCTGGTTGCCGTAAACTGTGATTGCGCCTTGTGGACCCGGGATCTTCATGCACAGATAGAGTCCGTGAATGGCTACTTCAAACTTGTTGATGGAGCCACGACCCATGATGGCATTGTACGGGTACACCATGTCTACAATGTCGAAAGTAATTTGCTCACTTCGGGCATTGGGTGCTACGCCGAAGGAGAGGGGTAGTTCTATTTTGCCGACAGGAAAGGTGCCCTTGCCGCCGAAGCCATACAGTGGGTTGTCCGAAGGCTTGAGCAAGTTGTGGCCGATGCCCATGCGGTCGAAGGCGTGGAGGAAAATGATATCCGCCTGGCTGCCGTTGTCCACTAAGACTTTGTGCAGGTCCCAGCCTGCCACGCTGCAGTTGATTACCATGGCATCAATGTGGGGTGCGCTGCGCAGGTCGACGTCTCTGGCGTCGAAGGTCAACGGCACATGGGACCACTTCGTCTGCATGACTGGGCCGGTGACGGTGACGTGGTTGACGCTGCGGTAGTGGTCCCTCTTCTGCCGCTTTGTGTCGAAGTCGGCGCTGGATCCCCCAGTGATCATGTGAATGACTCCACGATACGGCTGATCAGTGAAGTCTTCTTGTTTTGGTGCGTGGGGGTGATGGATGTTTGGCTGTTGCGGGTGCGGAGGTGGGGTGGGGGAGGCACGATTTGTACCTCCTGATGTTGGTATGCGTGGTTGGGTGGGTGCTGAGCGGGGCCATGGTTGTATGGTGGTGGGAGTTGTTGATATTTGTGCGCGACAACTCTTGGGTTGTCGGCTGGTTACGCCCGAGACATCCTGTCTCTAGTGGCCTTCGTCTTCGGGCAGTCCCTTGTTGGGTGCGCGCAGTCTTCGCCGTGGAACAAGCAGTAAAATCTACGCGGTTGCTGCGCCCGGCCTCGGCCTCGGCCGCGGGTCCCTCCGCCGCGGCCCTGGGGGATAATCTTGGCGGCGAGGGGCCTCACCAGCGGGGTGCTGGTTGGCAATGTTGTGTACCTGCTGCTGGCTGCTAGGACTGGGCAAAAATACCCAAGACCGAAAACCGAACCCGATCAGACCGAACCCAAGACCGATCAGACCGAAATACCAGTTCTCGGGTTCATGTTCGGGTCCTAGTTGGTAGAAACCGATATATTATTCGGTTATTCGGTTACATTAGTCGGGTACCCGATCAAACCGAACGGCACAATAATGCACTGAATCAGGCAATCAGCCCAGCCCATATCCGTCCACCCCGTATCTGTCTCCGCCGACCCTAGCTTCTCCACCTCCAGTCTCCAGCCCCAAGGAGTGGCGGCGGCGCTTCGTCACTTAGCTTCGTCACGTTAGTGCCCGGAGGACTCTCCCTCGGCCCTCGCCGTCGGTCGTCGCCTCCTCGCCGGCTCACTGTCATTGGCTGCATCCGAAGCCGGCAGCTCACGACGCCTCTTGTCAAACTTCGATGACTGCTATCTATCTGGTACTAGAGTTTTCTTCCCAAAGCGATCAATCCTCTTGTGAAACTTCGAGTCTTTAATGAATACTGTCTAATGCGTTGCTGTCTCTGCCTGAGTGCCTACTGTAGTGTTGTTCATCGCCTTGTTGGTTGCCTTTGCCGGCATGCCCCACGGTCACGCGCCCCACTTCCTGGAGTCCTAGTTGCGTGTTTGTGTAGCACTTAAAATCTGAAAGGTCCCAGCTCACAATCGCAACGGAGTCTTGCCGATGAACAGGATGTGCTGACTACTGTTATTGTGCTTTAAACTTCAGAGAATTTGCTGCTGTGCAGCCTGCTATGTCTTACCGAAGACTTATGTCCTTGTTAACTCTGTGAAGACTATGTTGTTAGCTCGTCGGTCTATGTCTAATTGTGAATCATACACTTATGTATTGTGAACTGTTCTATTTAAATTTGTATTATTGCTTGTGTCAGTGCTGAAACCTGAAAGTGCAGCCGACATGCTGCTTGCTGCTGATGCCTGAACTCACCTAGTCAGGTTGGCTAGCGGCGCCCAGGTACACTCTTGGTCTGCTCGGTCATGCCCGAAAACCGAACCGAAAGTGTAGATAACCGAACCGTCGGTTCTCACTTCTGTAGACAATAGTTCGGTTCCTAGTTTGTGAAAACCGAAATTTTAAAAACCGAAAGAACCGAACCCAATACTCGGTTAAGACCGAACTTGTGGCACTTGTGGCTGCCCTTCGGAGCTGCAGGTGCGAAGGGTGCCTTCTGGAGTGTGTTGGTCATTGCGTTGTCTCTTGTTGTGTGCTTCATCTTCACCAGCTCCTTGGTGGGTGTTGTCGGCGAGGGTCTTGCCCTTTTTCTCAGCTAGCAGGGCTGCCTTCGCTGCTTCGTCGATGGATGGGGCTACCTTCGAGTTAGCTCTTTTGGGTGCCATCGCGGGTGATTTTTCGTAGCACGAACGGTGGGCGCCAATGTTGGAACTCGCGTTCCCGGACCGATTGTTTCCAACAGGGGGTGGGAACACGGTTTGATTGGAGGCAACAATTGCTCTTGTTAATCTAGCCCCTCAAGGGCACTGTACGGCGCATGAGCGTCCAGCATCTCGGTTTAAGGACGCATGTGCCCTCAAGCGCCTAGGTCATTCCCGGAATATTCCCATAAAGCAGGGTTACAGACCGTCATTACATAAAAGCGTTTACAAATCGGGCCCGTAATACAACCGGCCGCGCGGGGCCTGTTACAATGGACCGAATTCCACATGGGCCTTCGTGTTCGACGAGGACGCGGGACGGGGCGACCTCGTCGTGGGCCTTCGCCTTGCAACGTATTCGACGAAGGGTGGGAGCTGCCAGTCGTTTTGCCTCCGTTGAGGTAGCGAGACTGGCGAAGGCTTCGAGCGAGGGGTTGATGTAGCGAGACTAGCGAAGGCTTCGAGCGAGGGGTAGTGTCTTCGCCTTCGCCCCAACAATCGCCAAGCTGGGAGGGTCCTTATAAAGTAAAACAGGTAATGTCTGATAACACCTATTTACTACAAACATTACAAGGCGAGGATTTACCCAAGGCTTTGAATGGGCGTTTCCTCAAACAGTACCACCCTAGTATGTGGCAAGATGCCTAAGAGAACCGATGTGATCACATCGAGTTAGTTGCTTTTGGTTTGCTCAGCTCCACCAAAAGGCAAGGGGGCATATGTTGGGCACCGGTCGCAGCGGCGGACGGTCCGGCCCTGAGGCCGGACGGTCCGTGGTCCGGACGGTCCGCGCGTGCGCAGAGCAGTTTAGGGTTCCGAGTTTTGTGCTATGGTTGTTAGCTAGATTCGTGGAATTAGCTCGGAAATTAGTTTGTAAAGGGTCCAGCCCCCCTCCTCTATAAATAGAGAGGTATACGGCCGATTTGTAATCATCAATCGAATCAATAACACTTCTATTTCACATTTATTTCCTAGGAGTAGTTCTAGTCTAGTTCTAGTTTAGCCTTCCAATCCCCAAATTCTTCGCTTCTCTTCGACTCTACGTCGATTAGAGGAGTCTAGGTCGGCCTGCCGAGCCTAGACATCACCTAGGATCTCTCCTCCCCGACGGGGTCCCTCCCGGGAGCGAGATCCAGGCGCCGCCGGCGATCTTCCGCCGCCCCTGCGCACGCGCGGACTGTCCGACCGTTAGGCAGGAACCCTAGCCTCGCGCCAGGCCACGGACCATCCGCCCCTTAGCCGCGGACCGTCCGCTCCTGTGCAGAGAGCATCGCCGCTGGCAGGGGCGAAGCCAGAATCAAAAGACAGAGGGGCAGGCTTAGCCTCCAAGCGACCAAACCAGCAAGGACACAATTTAAAAATGACAAGAGTACCAACCACAATGCATATATTGATTTATAATCTTCATTACAAAAACAGTATAATAAAATAGCATCTATTTTGTCAAACAAAATAAAATTACATCTCTGTTATTTTGAATTTAGCTCTACGTGTATTAGCTAGATCATAGGCCTTGATAATATCATCAGAACTAATCATTGCCGCTAATTCCCTTTCAATATAAACCAACAGATAATCCTATAAATAGGCATCTCCTATTTTGCTTCGAAGACGTGTCTTCACAAATTTCATAGCCGAAAAGGCTCTCTTAGGTTGCAGTTGACACAGGGAGGGTCAAGAGTAATCTCAATAATTTATCTACCATCGGATAAGAAGAATCTTTACCCAGCTTAACTAATCCACTTGTTAAATCAGCCAAAGATGATAAACCCTTTAGTTCTGGATGGTTGCAAACATCAAGTTGAAAATGTGGCAATTGGCACTCTAATTACATTCTTTCTTGATTTGAGAAATCTGCAGGATAATACTTTTCCACTAGAGAGATACCTTTTCTATGTCAAAAGAGCCAAGTATTGGATTCAAAGAAGCACAAAGTGATAAAAGGTCTGTCACTTGGCCACCAAATCGATCTTCTATCTCATTCAGTTGTTGATCAATTGCAACATTAAACACATCAAATTTATAATGATGAAAAACGGTGATGTTATAAAAAAAATTAAGGGTTTCAGACTACCAAATAATAAACTGACAGCAAGATAGTGGGCTCTTGGATACATTATTGGTCTAATTTGGTCGGGCCGTTGGGGGTGCCAGGCCCACCCCGGCCCCCCTGGTGGCTTCGCCACTGGCCGCTGGTTCGTGTTGAGTGATTGACGCCCTAAAAAGGTGTCAACACTCGTCCTGTGGCGCGCGACGACGACCACAGCAAGTCTATGATCATGAGCACCATCTCGCCGTTGGCCACTAGCATCACGACCTAAGCACGTCTATTGTAATAAGCACCTCCATCTTTGCGAGGCATACAGGAGCAATTATCTTGAGTGTGCACCAATAAAACTATAGGAATGGTGCTCGTTTTCGATGGTAGAAAAGAAAATAAGAAAATACAATAAGTACCGGTGAAATACCCTTCGATTTCTAAGTGCAAGGCGATGTTTAGGAGTGAAATTGCACCGTTGTGCCATAGAGTCAAGCCTAATCTTAAAGAAGATATTGCATCTTGGTTACTCAATTTAGGGCTATAATTCTTCCCCTTCTCACTCTCCCTTTTATTTCTTTGTAATCTTCTTCTGTCTCCCTAAACTTAGTTCTTTTGATTTAATAATATTACTGTAGGACCTTCCTACAGTACCTTTACTTCAAAAAAAATACCGTTTTGGAGATGTTCCTCACTTACAAATATCATTATAGAGAATTCCAATCTATTAATACTATTAATACTATTGTAGAGAAGCCACTTCTTATGAGTATCATAATAGTAAAAAAAAAACTCTCTTGTCTGGGTTAACAATCAGAAGCCTTGCTATGACGAGTTGAAGTTGTTTGGTTTGTGAAAAATTATGACATTATCAGGTAATTTTACATCTCATTTTAATAGTAGTGAGCTGTCCTGGACTCCTGGCACTAGGCTGTTCAAGCAAACGAATTTTAGGATATCCTTAAGAGATTTTTTTTCAGAACTGAAGCATGACTCAGTAAATCAGACTGTTCTGTTTTTATCAACAGGTTAACACAATCTCTAATTTGTATGCATCAAGTGCTTTCACTGTCAGCATCCTCTTCCTCAGGAAGTATCAAGCGGAGATCCTCGTTATCTCTGTAGACCTGAACCAAAGCTGCAGCCTTGTATGCGAGGAAACCCATCATCCCTGGAAGAACCTGCATAAAGACAGTTAGTCATTCAGGAAATATGTGTGGAAGAATATACTCTAGACTAAGGTATTTATTATAACAGCTCTTCATATTAGAATATAATAAGCATAGTTATTATAATAGGAGAAACGAGTTCTGAAATGTGTGTTCATAACGTGACGACATATACTGGCATAATATGCCAATTAAATGACGTCTGGACAGTAGCAGAGTGGTGCTCTCACCTCAAAACTGAAAAAACTATTTTTGAAGTGGTCTGATAAAGCTGACAATCCAAAAATCACGGCAGGAATCACAAGCCTTGGGGATGAAAGAGCTACTCCTCCACCACCCAATGTCTTCTCTATTGTATTCTTCAAATCTTCACTTGTAATGCCAATTCTAGCATTTGCGTAAATAGGCATATTTATTTAAACAATCAAAATGTGAGGAATCGAACAATGGGATACAGACTGCAGGTGGAATCTTGAAACCTACTTCTTCACTTTCTTCTTTAGAAAAACTTGTGGAATATCTTGCTTTGATAGGTTATCAGCATGTTGACACAGAAGTTGAAGATACAAGCAGCTATTCCACATGGAGCAACAAGTTTCAGAATTCTTGAAGCACTTGTTAAAACTTCAGCTGAAATCATGAGCAAAAAAAACTCCTAAGCTGTGAAGGGCTTGCTTACCTGAAACCAACCCCCAAAGCATAGCTGACAGCAGTCTGTTCGATAAGAAAATTGATGATTTAATCGCATTAGTTACTCACATTTAGGCACCCTTAAATTATTTTATGTTCACTAACATTAAATCTTTTTAAAGAAAAGGTAGACCTGATGGTCTTCGCTAGGTGTCTGGATGTCCAATTAATGATGAGATAATTAATAAATCACTTACCAAAGAACACTTGATACAAGAAAAAAATACATACATCAGGCTGTATGTTTGGTGCGCTCTAGGCATGAATCAAAAACTAACACAAATATGATGCAAGGTCCTGACATAACCCAGTTCAGCCAATTATGCAGGAACATATTTATGGTAATGCATTTTATTATCCAGGCAACAAAGCTGTTGTTTTGTGGGTAAACATCAGTTGCTACAAGAGTTTTAGATTAGACACGGAAACATTTAAATTCTGTTTCTTTCTTTTGATATGAGGACGTACCTCGAGAGAGAAAACCAGGAGACAGTATAAACTACATGCTGCTCCAATCCCTGTGGTCAAGAGCAGCAATTCATCCTTGAGCTGCCGGAAAAAACGAGGGTATTAGTAGGTGGACATGTAATTACACTTCTAAGCAATGCATAGAAAATGGGGGGAAAAAGAACGCTGAAAAGGAATCATACTGCTTCATATTTCAAAAGATTCAGCTCCTTCCTTTTGTCGCTCTCATTCTGCCAATCCTGTCATCATTTGAAAATCATTTCCATTTCTCCATCAGCTACTATTGCAATAGCATCCTCACGATCCTGAACAGTGGGCAGTGAACAGCAAGGATGTCACACCTTAGCTGAAAGCCTCTTGCTCAAAGGAGGGCTGCTGTCACCGGACACCCAACCTCCGGTTGCCGCTAGTCTCAACATTCCCTCCTCCACAACATCTTCCCGCACCTACATCCCAAATTCGATCCGTTAATCTTTGTTATTAAAGTCGAAAATACAGACATCATGACTAGCAGAACTCACGTCTTCAGGCTGAGCAACATCTACAGCACTGCCTTGGTCTGTGGTCGCCTCAACCGCATCAACATTGCCGCCATTCCTCCTCCAGACAATGTCAGAGATCTTGGTGACGAAATCGCCGTGCAGTTGCCTCTCCTCAAGGAACATGCGCAGGACCTCCTCCCCAATAGTGTCCCCAGCTGTTAGCGGGTTGTCAAATGATCGATAGTTCATACCAACAAAAAACACGAAAATTGTACATGTCGTTTGAGCGCTAGGCATTCGGTAAGAAAATCGAAAACGGAGGAGATTATGAAGCAAAGGTGGGAGAAAATACCTTGGGCTTCGAGGGAGGAGTAGCGGAGAGCCGAGGTCCGCGGGAGGGGCCTGCGAGCGAGGGCGGCACAGGGTGGAGTGAGCGACCCGCGAGCGGGAAGGCGGCAGCAGCGGAGGCCGGGAAGCCCCATGGCCATGACGGTTTCAAGCTATCAGGATGAACGAACAGCGAGCGAAGCTAGGCTGACTGGGGACTGGCCGTAGCCGTCTTTGGTGTCCCTCTCTCGACACAATCCACCAAACTCGGAAAGCCGTCACAGAACCGAAAAATATCTGCCCCTTCCGCCGATAAGGAACTTTTTATCACACTCGCTAGTTCCAGTTAAACATTCATCTTGTATGGTTACAGAAAAAGGAGTCCGTACATAACGATTCATTTCAGTGTGCTATAGGCTGTTTGGATCGGTTTCTGGCTAGATTCTAACCGTCAGAAACGTATTCTCACATCCAAAAGCTTCACTTGTGAGAATTGAAAATCCCTCAAATCAATGTGAACGTATAGTTCGCGATTCCTTCTTCTTCCTTTTCCTTTTCCTCTTCCTCTTCCTCCTCCAAACGTAAACTCCGCGGTATCCAAATTCTCGTGATACTTAGATTATCCACGAATCTAGATTCTGTGGGTGGGGGGGAATGCATCTAAGCATGGTCTCAAATCAATGTTGGTGACTCCATCTTCCTACAAACGCAAACGCAAACCCTGTGATATTCAGATTCTCATGACAACAAGACCAAGAATATATATTCTCAAGAAAAAAAATGTACCAAATAGACCTAAGCTTGGTTGTCAAATCACACTTATACCGTACGTTTAGGTTTAAGGTCCCACTCCCAGTAATGCAGTAACTAAACTACAAAAAAGATAAGCCTTCACTCACGTAGGCTGCTAAGCTGCTTCAAGCACGCGATCTGACCTAATGACGTGCTTCAAGTATGCGCCCTTCTAATACTATATTTGGATTTGGCTATTTCGACAACCTTGCTGTTAAACCAATATAAACGAAACGAATGCAGCCATGCAGGTATCGAAGCTATTGTTCTTAGATTAAAAAAAAATAGAAAGACTGGCAAGAAGATTGTGAAGATCAGCAAGGCCAGTGGACAACCCCCATCAGCTGATCAATAAGGACAAGTCAATCCATGATAGGAGTACCAGTTACAAGTTTCTTGTGTTCATTCATAGATCACAGCAGCATGCTTCCGGTAATTCCACAAATATAGCACAAGGTCAGCGCACTAGCTTTTATGGAAATTACAGGGATTATTCTAGAGAAATGGAGTAGCAGTCCTTGCCATTAACACTGATCAATCACAAGATATTCTTAGCCTGGGGGCCAGTTCATTTGCCTGCCTCCGAGGAGATGAACGTGGATGTGGTAAACAGATTGACCTGCAATCGAAGAAACCCGCAGATGGTTAGTACGGAAGTTGCCAAAGGGGCAGAGAATGTGCTTTTAAGGGCATTCATTCAGTTGCACATACATCCACTTGGGCCGTCATTGATGACAACACGATAGCCATCTTCAAGTCCTTCCTGCTTCGCAACAACCTTGGCAACATAGAGGAGATAGCCAAGTATCTCTATGTGCCTCTCTTCAGCCTATGAAGTGGGGAAATAGCCCAAGATGAAATATATTTCTTTTGGCTTATGAGGATTACATATTTTAGACAAGTACAGCACACTGTAACTGATGAGCAGTAAACTCTACCTTTGCCAGGCCAGTTAGTCCATCCTTGACTTTGGGGATGATGAGAATATGTGTTGGAGCTTGAGGGTTTATGTCCCTGAAAGCCAGTACCTGGGACCAAAACATCAGATCGATGTGCTTCATAGATTACAAAATACAAATACTTATAATCTGTAGTAAAAAAACTCGACCTGCGGGGGTAAGACAGTCCCCCGGGCATTATATAATCTGTAGCAAAATAAGAACCAAATACTGGACTGAAGGTTTAGGCATTCACACAAAGCAGCAAACAGCAGAATTCAACTAAGCGCTCAGTTCACTCAGCACAGTTGCCATTTAGAAATCTAGCACAGTAACCATTGACAACATAGAATCTTCGATTCACATACTCCTGTAACATGATAATTTACAAGGACGGCTACTCGGCAAAGGACCAGGTTGTTTGTTCTCATTCGAATAGGATAGTTTTGTATAGAAGGTATAAAGCTTAGAAAACAAATGAATATGCAGATCTGATTTATTACAGTTTTCCTTAACATAATATGCTTTCTATTATGAAATAGTAAAGTTCATCAATTTCGGAAGCAGCCTAAATATTAAACAAACAACGAGACAGAGGCTTAAGTTCTAAGCAGTAAGGCTCAGTCAGTCACCCAGTTTTCCATTTCATTAACAAAATGTTAATCATCAATATCTAAATATGCACACATCAGCACATAGTCCACCTAATAATTGAATATTCTTACAACATACTAAAACAAGTTTTAAGGGATTACTTGCATACGCATAGCACAGAGGTACTAACATTTCTCCAGCATATCAATTCAACAAATAGGCACCAACAGCATTTTACCAATTATTGAGAACAACCCCTCACAATTTCCGACAACACAATTTCACATGCTTATCACTTATCACTTATCACGAAATTAATTTTAATAGTGTCGTGTCTTAAACATAAAGCATATAATGGAATAATTGCAAGCAAAGCAACCAACAAATCATCTAAGAAAATGTTTTTCAATCCAACTGAATATAAAGAAAACATTATGCAATACCTTCTCGTCCTCATAAACCACAGTAGAAGGTATTTCCTTTTTGATGATCTTGTCAAATCTGCAGATGCAACAAACATCAGGGACTAATACACTTGCCCGAAGTCTTTTCTATGGAATGTACACAATGCAGGTACTTGAACCCTTTTTTGTCATTTTCAACCCCAAACTTGTTATAGCCAAACAACCTACCTCAATGATTACAAGCACCATATCTCAGTATTCATTAAGCTCAGATGATTCTTTGTGCATCGGGTTAGTTAGTATGAGTTGACCAATTCAGCAGCCCAAATTTCCCATAGAAACTACTAGCCTCAAATGCTTAGAAGAACAGTCTATCATAATGCATTATTATATTCACTATAAAGTAGGATCTAGACCTAAGAATCTCCGCATACGGGGACAAATCTACGCCCCCCGAGTTACTACAGACTGGGGAGCCAAATCACGATCTGACGTTCGGGATTACCAGATCAACAATCTCCCGAGTCTCAATTTCTAAATGATAGATGGAGCGGTTACCACCGAACTGTACTGCTACGGTGTCTACTAAGTGGGTCTTGCAACAGAAGGCGCGGGATAAGGGAAGGGTGCTTACATAGTTGGGCTGTCGTCGAGCACGGCGGCGAGCGCCGCCTCCTTCTCCGACGACATGGTGAGGGATGGATCGCCACAAGTGGTCGCCGCCGGCACCGGAAGTTCCGTAGATAAACGATAAATAAAGCCTCCGAAGAAACCCTGGCTTTCTCCGAAACATTACCATTTTACCCTCATGAGAGGTGAGGCACAGAAGCTTCTGCTTCATGCCCCTTGGCCCTTGCCCCTTTGTCATTTCTATCCGTTTTTTGGGGGTCAAACCATGGTTTAAAATGGGAAAAAGACGGGCTCTTTCAATAACCCGTGTCTTCCTTTTCTACCGGTTTACTTCGCCTAAACCGATGCATGAAAATTTCAAACCAATGTATAATGGTACTGATATAGAATGCAATCATGTATGCACATTTATGGATTTTGTTTGATCAAAAACTCATGCAAGAAAAAATTAAGCATTTAAATAGTTGCAGGTTCAACATTACTACATAACATGCATTTACTTTATCTTAAGTTAAATTTTGACTATATTTTTTTGAATGCGTTGTCAAAATTTATGAATTAGTAACATCACGGTAGTATTTACATAATATGTTTATTTCATGTCATAGATATTGTTACACTTTTCTATATTTAGTTAAATTTAAGACAGTTTAACTTGCACGGATTCTAGTGGAAAGGATCATGATGACTAAAAAAGAGATGAATTGGCCTTCTTTAATAATTTCTACTACATCCATTCACAAATATATGACACTGTTGACTTTTTCGAAAACTTTGACCACTCGTCTTATTTAAAATATTTATTCAAAAATTTAAAATTCTAAGTCAAGCACAAACTACCTTAAGTAATAAAACAAATAAAAAA
Source organism: Zea luxurians (assembly GCA_029449295.1). Taxonomy (NCBI): domain Eukaryota; kingdom Viridiplantae; phylum Streptophyta; class Magnoliopsida; order Poales; family Poaceae; genus Zea; species Zea luxurians. Next base: position 498,136 of record JAOPSE010000107.1, read on the forward strand.
TGATAACTTGTTATCTTTTTGAATAAGACGAGTGATCAAAGTTTTTTAAAAAAGTCAACGGTGTCATATATTTATGAACGAAGAGAGTACATGAATTAATCTCTAATTGCAAGACCAACTTCAATCAAGTGCTTAATACTCTCTCCATTCTCGAATATTTGTCGCTCAATAGTTTATTTTTGAACTAAACCACGACAAATAAAAAATAGAAGGGGTTTTACATCCTAGTTTTCAATCCTATATTGTCGTGGCAAATATAAGAAGGTAAATACTTAAAGTAAATTTCATAAATATAAATGTGTATAGTAAAACAAGGGTTAGAAAACTCTTCAATATTTTGTTGAAGTCTCAGAGAGTCAATCATCCCCACTAATTTTTGTTGAAGCATTCGCGCAAGAGTGTTGCCCCTTGAGACCAAATGCTCTTTATGATATGGTTATTCGTCGCTCCATCACAGTGAAACATTGTGTACAATCCCGAGTCAGGGCACCCATAAGCTTTTCGGACGATCACCGCGCTCTTGTCACCACCGAACTGTTTAGGTGGCATCAATCATCAAGAGTAATGAAAACAAACTCACTTGACTCTACAAAGCTCAATAAGGTCATTGAGTGCACAATAATTACTATCTTATGCACTGATAAGGCCACTAATCAAGCAATTCATAACTCTCAATACAATACCCTCAATTGCAATGCCTCTTTCTCACACTTCAAATAGGTTATTTTAACTATTAAATTGGACAAGAGAACTAATATGACCTAGTTGATAAGCTATTTATAACTCCCAGCCGTCCAACTAGCCATTATAATAACTCTGTGCAAAGTTTGTGACCGTCTAACTTTCTGACGGCATCCGTCAGACCAATTAAGAGACAAGTTTGAGAGAGGGAGAAGAGGGACAAGTTCCCCTCACTTGATTGCTCTATCAAAATATGAACTAAACTTAGGGCAATATCACAAGTGAGAATAGAGAACTTAGGAAGAGGAAAAATCACAATAAAGTAAATGAGACAAGACATGCAATTTATCCTGTGGTTCAGCCAAATCCTACCTCCACGTTGTGGTATCCTCCTTTGGAATGGGGTTGCAATCAACCCCTCTTAAGTGATCACTAAGATCAGCTTGAGTCCCACAGTTTTCTTTCTTATATCACAATCCCGTTTGTGAAAATCTCCAAAAATTGGAGTCTCTCACGACCTTACAAAGATGATCACAATCAAGACTACAGTAAGGGAGGGAGAAAGAACACACACACACACAAAAGCACAACGCAGCAACACACGCACAAGAAGCAAAGACAAGAGCGTGAGTGCAATATCACACAAGAACATCTCAAAATTGGCGCTCGAATCTCTCTCAAATCACTAGAAGGTGAGGTCGCAGAGTGTAAGAATGTTGGTTTGCTCTTGAGATACTTAGGTACTAAATGGAGGTGCCTCAGAGTCCCTTTTTATAAACCCAAGGGGCCTAGGAGCCATTGGAGCTTCATTTGGAAGCTCCAAAACTTCCCTGTCTGCGTGTGCAAGGCACACCGTACAACGCACACTAACAACCACAAAATAACGTGATTGCTTTGATTTCCATTTGTGGGGGGCACCGGCCCGTCTGGTGACCCCAGATGATCGTTGGGCACCAAGGAGGGAGGTCGAAGTAGTAGTTGCCAGGGAACCGAACTGCCCGGTGATGGGGGCCCGGACCATCCAGTGAATTATAGCAAAAATCCCAAGGCTGGGGAGTTTAGCCGTACAGGCCACCGGGTTGTCCGGTGCACACCGAACTATGCGGTGATGGCACCGGACCGTCTGGTGTTTCCTAGTTCAACACAAGTTTGGCTCTTTTGAGCCAAACTCCTTCAACTCTTTTGTCTTTTCTTGGTAGCTTCCCTACGACTTAGACAAACATAGTTAGTACTTAATCTAATTGACTAAGTGTAGGAAACATAACTTTTCTCCTCGGTTTTACCAGGATTTGCAATATTCCTAAAACTAAGTCCAAAAGGCATTTCTTTTCAAAACTGAGTTAATAGCCAAAACAAAGGGCTAGAAACATAGAGTAGGGTATGTGCAATTTATCCAAACACTTAAACCTCATGTTTATGTTGGTTTGCTCAAAGTTACACTTTTGGCCCATTAATTCAGCTCATATGGACTTTTTGCCTTCAACTTGCTTTTGCTAGACCCTGTGCTCATGCTCATATCAAAGTGGTTTGTCCAATGTGGTGTGTTAAGAATTTAATCACCAAAACAACTAGAAATGGTCCAAGGGCACATTTCCCTTTCAATCTCCCCTTTTTGGTGATTTATGCCAACACACCTAAAGCAACTCAAAATTGACTAACTTTTAACCAAATATGAGATAAAGATAGCAAATTGAAGTCCAAACTAAAACCAATTGAAGATAGATAGGATTTGGCATATTTGGGTTATTTAGCCACCACTTGTTTTGAATTTTGCAATCAAACTCAGTTTTCTAACTTCTAAGTTAAAACTCTTGGTTTTGCACAACAAATCATTTTAAAACACTTGTTTTGATTAAACTCCCAAATAATCCCCTTTTTTCATAAGAAAACCATCCCTGCAAAAGAGAGTAGATTTTGCAATAAGAGAGCTCCTTTTTGCAATCAAGTGGGTTTTGATCAAAAGGACATTTTAAAAGCTCAAAATCTTTTAAAATTCTTAATGGCGGTTGATCTCGTTGCTCTAGCCTTAATTTTCTCCACTTTTGGCATTAAGCACAAAAACCGAGAAACTAGTGGTCTTGAAACCATATTGCCTCACCAAAAGTAGCAAATGAAGAACAAAAGGCAATGAAAAACCAAGGGAAATTGAAACGGAGCCTTTTCCTTTGTCCAAATCCACCTTTTCTGTTTCAATCCTCCTTTGAGACTACATAAGCTCGATTCAAACAAAAGCATTAGTCTCAAAGGTTCAAGTTGTAGCATATCCTCCCCTCAACATATGCATCAATGCACAAGGACTTGTGAGGTCCGGGGATGGAATTCTACAACATGAGCACCAAAATAAGCAATAATGTACAATAAAGCTTAAGGAACATAATCAAAGGCATAAATTAACAATGTATGCTACAAATCAATCCAAGTTCCATGAATCTAATATATTGAGCTCACTACGCAACTCACAAAACCTCCTCCCAAATAAAGGCTTGGTGAAGTTATCGGCTAGCTGGTGATCGATGCTAACATGGCAAATATTGATATCTCCTCATTGCTGGTGGTATCTCAGGAAGTGATGCTAGATGTCTATGTGCTTTGTGCGGTTGTGCTAAACAGGATTATCCGCCAAGCGGATCGCACTCTTGTTGTCACATAGGAGTGGGACTTTGCTCAGGTTGTAGCCAAGGTCCCGGAGTGTTTGCCTCATCCAAAATAATTGTGCGCAACACTGGCCTACGGCAATATACTCGCCCTTGATGATGGATAAGGCAACAGAATTTTGTTTCTTTAAAATCCAAGACATCAGGGACCTCCCTAGAAACTGACATGTCCCTAATGTACTCTTCCTATGTGCCTTGCACCCGACATAATCGGAATCCGAATATCCAATTAGGTCAAAGGTGGATCCTTTAGGATACCAGAGCCCGAAATGAGGCGTATGAACCAGATATCTTAGAATTTTCTTCACAACCATAAGGTGACATTCTTTAGGGTCGGATTGAAATCTAGCACACATGAAACCGAAAAGCATAATTTTCAGTCTACTTGCACATAAATAAAGCAAAGATCCTATCATAGACCGGTATACCTTTTGATCTACGTACTTACCTCATGCATTGAGGTCCAAGTGTCTATTTATTCCCATCGGTGTCTTGATGGGCTTTGCATCCTTCATCCTAAACTTCTTGAGGATGTCTTGCGTATACTTCGTTTCGGAGATGAAGATGCCTTCCTTGAGTTGTTTTACTTGAAATCTGAGAAAGTAGGTCAGCTCGCCCATCATCGACATCTCGAATTTCTGCATCATTACCCTGCTAAACTCTTCACAAAACTTTTAATTAGTAGAACCAATTATTATGTCATCGACATATATTTGACATATTAACAAATCACCATTACAAGTCTTAGTGAAAAGAGTAGGATCAACTTTCCCAACCTTGAAAGGATTAGAAATAAGAAAACCTCGCCTTTGAGAGCTTGTAAACATGGTCGGGATACCGGTCATCCTTGAAGTCAGGGGGTTGCTCCACGTACACCTCCTCCTTGATTGGACCATCGAGGAAGACACACTTTACATCCATTCGAAAGAGCTTAAAGGAATGGTGAGCAGCATAGGCTAATAAAATGTGAATAGACTCTAGCCTAGCTACAAGAGCAACAGTCTCATCAAAATCCAAACCTGTGACTTGGTCATAACTTTTTGTCACAAGTCAAGCCTTGTTTCTTGTCACCACCCCATACTTGTCATGCTTGTTGTAGAACACACACTTGGTTCCCACAATATTTTGCTTTGGATGTGGCACCAGGCTCTAGACTTGATTTCTCTTGAAGTTGTTGAGCTCTTTCTGCACGACCATCACCCAAATTGGATCATGCAATGCTTCTTCTACCCCTAAAAGGATCAATAGAAGAGACAAAGGAGTATTGCTCACAAAAATTAGCAATACAAGATCGAGTCATTACTCCCTTGCTGATATCACCTGTGAATAACTAGAAGATGCAGTCATGGCTTATGAAGAATAAATTGCATCGTGATGCATAGCAGGCATAGCACGATCACAACAAGCATCATGATAAACATTACAAGCATTATGAGAAACATTCTTAACATGAGCATATAAATAAGAATGATTCTTTCTATCATGTGAAGAATGTGAACTACTAGCCATATGTGCCTTCCCCTTCTCCTTAATGAAGTTGGGGGCCTTATGGCTCTTTGTGTCCTTGGCTCCCCCATGGAAACCAAGTCCATCCTTAATAGAGGGTTGTCTGCCAATGGTATAGGCATTCCTAGCGAATTTTACTTTATCACGTTCATCTTTGCAAATTTTAAGTTGAGCATAGAGTTTAGTGATATGTAGCATCCCAAAAATTCAAATTAAAGTCCCTACAAATATTTTCTTCATAATTTTCCTCATGCTCATACATATATGTATGCCTCCGGCGTCATACACTGAGCTCTACAAGCTAATCTCACTTATACAAGACTAATACATGCTTATCTCCCACTAATCCTCGCATCCTCCCACTAATCCTCGCCTCCCCCTAATCCCCCACCTAGCCTATAAATAGAGGGGCAAGGGCCTCCTCTCAAGCCACCCCAAGCCATTTCATGGCAACTCCCTCCCCCCCCACACACGCCCACTCCACCTCCCACACAAGCACACACTAGCACAAGGATCGTTCGGTCGTTCTTTGATCGTTTGTCCACCTGTTCTTAGTTTGTTCGTTCGTTCGTCCGATCGTTTATGGTTCGTTCATTCGTTCGTCCAAATAATCTTTGTTCAGTCGTTATGCTGCCGAAATTCCGATCGTTCGTTCGATCCTTCGATCGTTCGTCCATTCGTTCATAGTTCCTATTCATCATTCTTCGTTCGTTTATAGTTCCTATTCATCATTCTTCGTTCGTTCATAGTCCCTATTCATCGTTCGTTCGTCCAAATAATCTTTGCTCAGCCGTTATGCTGCTGAAATTCCGATCGTTCGTTCGTCCGATGTAACACCCGGTTTTAAAGAGCAAAGCCGGGTGCATCTCATACATGCGCCAAGAAGACAACATATATAATAACAGAGTGTATAGAGATAAATGTCATAAAACATCAGAGTATTTATTACATAGCGGAAGTCTTATTACAAAATAAAGTAATAAAGATAAAACAAACTAAGGATCGTCGGCGCCAATGTCGACTGGGAAACGCCACCTAGATCAGATCGAACTCCTCAGTGTTAGGCGGCTCCTCCTGAACCACCTGATCTTCTCCTGTGGGGGGGGGTGTGAGACAGCAAGGGTGAGCTCACACATGATCATAGCTCAACAAGTTGTGGGGAACCAGTGGACATAAACTCACAAAGGTGTGAGTTCATGTGATGTGTAAGGCTTAATCAATGACAGGGGTTAAAGCTGAGCATTGCTTTTAAGTAGTTGGTCAAAATTTTATTAGCAATTACTAAGTGTAAGTAAATACCAAACCATAAGTAAAGTAATAGAACAAAATTAATAACAAACCCATGCAATGAAAATGACAAAATTGAATTTAAGTTCCATAATTTAAACATCAGAGAGTCCTGAGCTGCTCATGACCGTGAGCTCGGCTAGTATACCAGTTTTACACTCTGCAGAGGTTGTACCCTTTACCCACAAGTCATGTTACCCATCTGCCAAGGGGTCATGAATCCCATACACCTCTACCTAGGAAGCGCGGCAGGGCAACACTACGAGGCCTTTACAAAGTTCCACTAGCTTCCGAAAACCCGCTACAGTTTATAGGAAGATCCAGTACAGGGTTCCTGGCTGACCGCCATCGCAGCAAAATCAACCAGGGACCTCCCTGCACTGACCTCTCCCCTACTGCCCTTGCCCCTTTCGGGTAAGGTAGTCTTCCACTAGCTTTCCTAATTAGTCAGCCAAGGGGTCCCATTCCTCCCTTGTGGTGGCACGTGGTTCTCAAGTTAAGCTCTATGTTCCAATTAACATTAATGATAACAACATGAATATAAACAGAATAACAACAAGAATTGGAACATAGAGGTAATAAATGATTATCCCAAAACCATATAAAGCAATAGCAAACTACCCAAGTGATTCAGGGGTAAACAAGGTAATGAGATAAACAATCTAGGGTGACCTATTGGGTCCCATCAAAATTAACCTATGCATGGATAAGTGATATTAAAGAACATTATTGGGTAAAAAGTGGTCAAGGGCACAACTTGCCTTCAATGAGCTCCTGCTCAGCTACTTCAACCTGCAGCTCACCAGGATCCTCAGCAACGGGCTCTTCTACTCGCCACAATACAAACAAGCACAGTGCATATAGAGAAATTAACATTACACCAAGCATATAAACAAAATACACAGTAATAATCTACATATTAAAATAAAATCCTAGGAACAGAAATCATAATTTTCTGAATTATAGATTTTAAGTTATGCATTTTCAAAGGTTTTATGTGCTTTAAATAGGATTAAGTGATAAATAAATTTCTTACTGTTTTTATGCCAAAACAGAGACACTAAGTGCTAGAGAATAAAATTACAAAATTTTAGGAACTGGAATGGCTCAATTTGGAGTTAGTATGAATTTTCTATGAATTATTGAAGTTCTAGCAATTATTTTCCTATTAAAAATCTATTTAATAATCATTTTCTCTGGTTTTATAAAGTCCTGGACTGGGCCTCAATATCTGCAAATGCCAGGGGGCTCGGGGTGAAAGTTTATAGACACAGAGCACAGTGGAAATAGGACGGCGGGTTGATTCCTCGGTTTTCCAGGGTTTCTTTTACAAAACTGGCGGCCGAAGGGGTATCGAACAACCAGAGCCGTCCGATCAGATGTACATGGCCAGGATTAGACGTATCAATTAAGTGAATCGGTATTCAATGATGGCCGCAGGATCAGAGATCCACGGACGCAGTATGTCCATGTGTTTGTCTTAATCCTATCCGCCCGATCAAAATTCTGCGGCATGGATTTAATACGACGAAGAGGTATCCGGCTTCTAATCCCAGCCGTCAATCCCCCATCTAACGGCTACAGGGCCATCTTCTTCCTTTCAATCTAGAGCGTTCATCACAAAATGGACGATCCCCGCTCATCTTCAACCTCACGACAGACAACCATCGGTGATCTCCATCGGAGTTCGCTGAGCCGCCCCACTGGCACAGATGCAACCATCCTACGTACAATGACGCGATGCCATGCTTGATAAAGGCGGATCTACAGGGAAGTGGTCCATACCATGAATCTGGCGACGATCAGTCCTGGGTGCGGTGGAGATCGGTTCACGGCGCAGTTCACCGTCGGTGGGAGTACTTTCGAGGTCTTCTTCGCAAAGCCCGATACCCCGCTCCTTGCACACGGCAATGCTCCGCACGAGACCGTAGAACGCCGTTGGCGCACGACGACGGCGGCCAACACACTGTCAATGATGGAACTCCTGAGTAGACTTCCTCGGTAACCAGCGCACGGCGGCGAAGTAGATTAGGCTATCAGCACTGCGTAAAAGGTTAGCGGCAGGCGCGGCAGGGCGTTAGCTTTTGTAGCCAGGCGGAACGGGCGGTTACGTGGTTAGCTGGTCCCAGCGGGGTTCTCGGCCAGGGCCGGTACGCCATTTGCGCGCGGCAAAAGCTAGGGAAGATCCACAGTAGCCTCGGTCCCACGCGTCAATGGCACAGAGGGAAGAAGGAGACCGACCCCTGGACCCGAGCTGTCGGCGCGCAACTCCGAGCGGTCCCAACCACCTGACCAGTGGATCCCACCAGACAGCCAGAGACACCACCGTGCGGGCCGCGGGAGAGGGATTGTTGAACTGGGCCGAAATCACGCAGGAACGGCCCACGAAGCCTCTTTATCCTTTTCTTTTTATATTTTCTGTTTTCTGTTTTCTTTTCTTTTTATTTTTTTTCAATTTCCCAATTTGAATTCCAAATATGACTTTGAATTTGTACTCAAATTATAGATAAATTTTAATCATACCAGTATGGTTGAGTTTGTATATTTATAAATTTTGTTTTATATTTTCTATTATTTCTTTCTTTCTTTCTCCTTTTTCCTCAAATCCTCTTCTCATTGTCATTTTATTTCTATGTTGTCACCAAATGCACACACAAATAAAATATTCAGCATGATGCAATGATTTAGTAGCATGTCTTTTATTAATTGTTTTTGGACATGGTGTTCACATAGGATGATGCATAAAGATCAAACTCACATGAAGAGAATTTGTTTTCTCATTGGTATTATTTCTAGCAATTTACAAAGTGGGTGTTACAAATCCTACCCCCCTTAAAAATAATCTCGTCCCCGAGATTTAAGAAGAACTAGAGAAAAGGTGGGGAAAATCTATACGAAGCTCTTCTTCTCTTTCCCAAGTTGCTTCATCTTCACTGTGGTGACTCCATTGAACTTTACACAACTTTATCACCTTACTTCTTGTAACTCGAGTCAAAGTATCCAAAATCTTGATCGGGTACTCCGTGTAAGTCAAATCGCCCTGAACACTGAGCTCTTCCATGGGTAACTGTTCCTCAGGAACACGGAGACACTTCTTAAGTTGAGACACGTGGAACACGTTATGCACATCCGATAGACTAGCAGGTAACTCGAGTTGGTATGCCATCTCCCCAACTCTTCTAAAGATCAGGAATGGTCCAATGTAGCGAGGGGATAATTTTCCCTTGACTTTAAATCTCCTCATCCCACGAAGTGGTGACACCTTGAGATACACATAATCTCCTTCTTCAAATTCCAGTGGTCTTCGTCTATTATCAGCATAACTCTTTTGCCTGGTTTGAGCTACTCTCAAATTCTCTCGAATTATACGAACTTGTTCTTCTGCTTCTTGAATCAGTTCGGGCCCAAAGAACTGTCTCTCTCCAGTCTGATCCCAATACAAAGGAGTCCTGCACTTCCTCCCATATAAAGCTTCAAAAGGCGACATCTTCAGACTGGCCTGATAACTATTATTATATGAGAATTCAGCATAAGGCAGACTCTTATCCCAACTTCCTCCATGCTGAAGGGCACATGCTCTCAACATATCTTCCAATACTTGATTAGTCCTTTCAGTCTGTCCATCAGTCTGAGGGTGATAAGCCGTACTAAAATTCAACTTCGTGCTCATGTTCTCATGAAAACTTCTCCAAAACCTTGAGGTAAACTGCGAACCTCGATCAGACACGATCTTCTTTGGTACTCCATGTAAACACACAATCCGAGCCATATATAACTCTGCTAGCTGAGAACCTTTATAAGTAGTCTTCACAGGAATAAAGTGAGCCACTTTAGTCAATCTATCCACAATCACCCATATAGCATCATATCCTTTCTGGGTGCGAGGCAATCCAGTAATGAAATCCATACCAATCTCTTCCCATTTCCACTCGGGTATCTTCAGTGGATGCAGTAGTCCAGCTGGCCTCTGGTGTTCAGCCTTAACTCTTTGACATACATCGCACATAGCCACATGTGCAGCTACATCTCTTTTCAATCCATACCACCAATACTTCCGTTTCAAATCCTGATACATCTTGGTACTACCAGGATGAATAGAATAATCCGAGTCGTGGGCCTCCTTTAAAATAGTCTCTCGCAGGCTTTTAACATCAGGAACACACATCCTGTCCTTGAACCATACAGTGCCCTGCTCATCTTCCGTGAACTCCGGAACTCGACCTTCAGTAATCAGATCCTTAATCTCTTTTATCTTAGCATCACCAATTTGTCCCTTGCGGATCTCTTGCTCTAAAGTAGGTTCCACATCAATAGTAACTCCCTCGGTATGAGCAACTATCCCCAGGTTAAGTCTCCTGAAGTCCTCAACAATCTCATCGGGTAGCTGGGCAACAACTGCTGAATGAACATGCTCCTTGCGACTCAAGGCATCTGCAACCAAGTTTGCCTTGCCCGGGTGATAGTGAATCTCCAAATCATAATCCTTAATAAGCTCCAACCAACGGCGTTGCCTAAGATTGAGATCCTTCTGAGTGAATATATACTTCAAACTCTTATGATCCGTATACACTTGGCACTTGGTTCCCATGATGTAGTGTCTCCAAATCTTAAGTGCATGCACAACGGCTGCCAATTCCAAGTCATGAGTGGGGTAATTCAATTCATGTTTCCGCAACTGACGAGAAGCATAAGCAATCACATGTCCTTCTTGCATGAGCACACATCCTAAGCCTTGGCCACATGCATCACAATAGATATCAAATCCTTTTTGTAAGTCTGGCATAACCAAAACTGGTGGCGACATCAACCTCTTCTTCAATAGATCAAAGCTGTCTTGACACTTCTCGTCCCACTTAAACTCTCTTCCTTTCTCCAAAAGTGAAGTCATAGGCTTAGCAATCTTAGAAAATCCTTCAATAAATCTCCGATAATAGCCTGCTAATCCCAAGAAACTCCGAATCTCAGTAACTGTAGTGGGTACTCTCCATTCCATTATTTCCTTAACTTTAGCAGGATCCACTGCTATTCCTCCATTAGAAATAATATGACCAAGAAATGGCACTTCGCCAATCCAAAACTCGCACTTGCTGAACTTGGCATAGAGTTGATTATCTCGTAGCTTCTGTAGCACCAACCTCAGATGTTCCTCGTGGTCACTATCACTCTGAGAATAAATAAGAATATCGTCGATGAATACCACGACGAATCTGTCCAAATACTCCATAAACACCTTGTTCATTAAGTTCATAAAATAAGCTGGTGCATTAGTCAATCCAAACGACATAACTGTGAACTCATATAATCCATATCTAGTCGAGAACGCCGTCTTGGGAATATCCGATGGTCTAATCCTCATCTGATGGTAACCGGATCGGAGATCAATCTTCGAGAATACTCTAGCACCTCTCATTTGATCAAATAAATCCTCAATACGGGGCAACAGATACTTGTTCTTTACCGTAACATCATTAAGAGATCTATAATCCACACACATCCGTTGCGATCCATCCTTCTTCTGTACAAACAAGACCGGTGCTCCCCAAGGTGAGGAACTCGGACGAATGTACCCAGCCTCTTGTAACTCAGTTAACTGCTTCTTAAGTTCCTTCAACTCCTCTACGGACATTCTATATGGCCGTTTAGAAATAGGGGCGGTTCCAGGTAAGAGGTCAATAACAAACTCAACTTCTCTATCAGGTGGCATTCCTGGTAACTCCTCTGGAAAGACATCCGGAAAATCCCTAACCACCCGGATATTGTCACCAACAAACTCCTCGGGCATAAAGAACATTGCATGCATGGATGAGGAGGTTACTGCAATGTTAACTTGAAACCTTTCTCCTTTAGTAGTAGTGAGTTCTACGGTACCTCTACCACATGCTATAACGGCCTTTGCCTTTCTTAGCCATGACATACCAAGGATCAAATCTATACTGCTTGACTCCAATATTATAGCAGTAGCTCCAAATTCTCTACCCATAATGGTTAATGTCAATTTACGTGTCATTTGATTCGCCTCAACAGGCCCTTTAGGTGTAATTACTATCAGGGGTTTTCTCATATTTAGCAGTGGTATTTCATTTGTGTTGGCATATCTAGCAGACATGAATGAATGTGTAGCACCAGAATCAAATAATATGGTTGCAGGAATTGCATTAACATAAAACATACCAATTACGAGGTCCCCTCCGTCCGGAGTAGCATCAACGCTGACTTGATTAACCTTGGCAATAGAATATCCCTTGCCAGATCCTGGAGTTTGCTGCCTGTTCTGAACAGGAGTAGTAGCAATCCTCTGTGGGCAGACATTTGCATAATGACCAATCTTCCCACACTTGAAACATTGAGTGCCCGGACTCTGTCCTGCAAACTTCGTCGGGGTGCCAGTAGGGGTAGCCTGTCGAGGAGGTGGAGTCCTCAGTGGTGATTGCTGAACTGGGCGTGGTCCTCCTGGTCGAGTCGGTGTACCCTGTGGTGAACTGTAGCGAGGACGAACACTGCTGCTTCCTTGTCCTTGAGATATGGCCTTTCTCTTCAAATCTCCCAGTTGAACACGCTTGTGTTCAATAGCCAGTGCCTTATCAAGTAGCCTCTGAAATGATGGAAATGTGTGTGCCACCAGAGCATACTGCAGTGGTCCATTAAGTCCTTCAATAAAATGCTCCTGCTTCCTCTCGTCTTCAGCAACTTCTTCAGGGGCATATCTAGATAACTGAATAAACTTGTCGCGGTACTCGCTGACTGACATACTTCCTTGCTTCAGCGACAGAAATTCCTTCTTCTTGATCTTTATCATACCAGCTGGAATATGGTAGTTCCTGAACTGCGTACTGAACTCTGCCCAGGTAATAGTATCAGCAGCATCGTGGGCAGCAGTATAAGAATCCCACCAGTCAGCAGCAGGACCAATCAGACGTCCAGAAGCATATAAAACCTTCTCCCGGTCAGTGCATTGTGCAATATTCAGCATCTTCTCAATTGCTTTCAGCCAATCATCTGCATCAAGTGGATCCGGTGAGCTTGCAAATGTGGGTGGCTTATGGCTCATGAACTCCCTATGCTTGTCTCGGGGTGGAACTGGTGGTGGTGGTGGTGGTGGCAATGGTACTTGTTGCTGTTGTTGTTGCATTTGCTGTTGCAGCTGCTGTTGTTGCGTCCTCCTTTCCTGGCGTATCTCATCTCGCTCCTGGCGCAACTCCTGTCGTATATCCTCTCTTTCCTGACGCATCTCCTGGCGTTCTTGTTGCATCTGAGCACGCATATCAGCCATAGTGTCTGCCATTTGCTGCATCACCGCCATCTGAGCAGCAACCAGTGGGTCAACTCCGCCCGGTGGAGGATTGGGAGGATTCATCCCTGCAGGCTGTGGCTGAGGTTGTCTGTATATTCTCCGAGTGTGTCGATTGGGAGGCAAATCAATTCCACCACCCCGCCTGGTATTGACCATCTGAGTTAGATACATATGGTAAGAAAATAGTAGACAAGGCAGGTATTTACAACTTAGGTTACTTTGGGGAGTTTTATTAGCTAAGCAGATTAATATTTTACCTACCAAAGCTAATTCAACACCTTATGTTGGTACATGCTAAGATGTCCATCTATAATTCAATCAATCAAAGAAGCAAATCAGGCATTTAGCATCAGCACAATCAGCCAATATTTTTAATAGAGAAAATAGTTTTAACTTTTGTTTTGGGTTCCCTAACTCTTAAGGATGTCATAGGGGTAGGGATTCCAAGGTTTGAAATCCATCTTGTCTCAGAGTAGCAAAGGTAAGAAGGATCAGAGTAGAACAGTAGAAGGTGAGACAGGATCAAGATAAGTGTAGAAAGAATCAGAGTAAGGTGAGTGTAGAATGAATCAGAATGAGATAAGTAGGTAAGGGTTTGTCCAGTCTATCTAGGTTTCGTCCTACAGTCAACATTCCTCTGATACCACTTCTGTAACACCCGGTTTTAAAGAGCAAAGCCGGGTGCATCTCATACATGCGCCAAGAAGACAACATATATAATAACAGAGTGTATAGAGATAAATGTCATAAAACATCAGATTATTTATTACATAGCGGAAGTCTTATTACAAAATAAAGTAATAAAGATAAAACAAACTAAGGATCGTCGGCGCCAATGTCGACTGGGAAACGCCACCTAGATCAGATCGAACTCCTCAGTGTTAGGCGGCTCCTCCTGAACCACCTGATCTTCTCCTGTGGGGGGGGTGTGAGACAGCAAGGGTGAGCTCACACATGATCATAGCTCAACAAGTTGTGGGGAACCAGTGGACATAAACTCACAAAGGTGTGAGTTCATGTGATGTGTAAGGCTTAATCAATGACAGGGGTTAAAGCTGAGCATTGCTTTTAAGTAGTTGGTCAAAATTTTATTAGCAATTACTAAGTGTAAGTAAATACCAAACCATAAGTAAAGTAATAGAACAAAATTAATAACAAACCCATGCAATGAAAATGACAAAATTGAATTTAAGTTCCATAATTTAAACATCAGAGAGTCCTGAGCTGCTCATGACCGTGAGCTTGGCTAGTATACCAGTTTTACACTCTGCAGAGGTTGTACCCTTTACCCACAAGTCATGTTACCCATCTGCCAAGGGGTCATGAATCCCATACACCTCTACCTAGGAAGCGCGGCAGGGCAACACTACGAGGCCTTTACAAAGTTCCACTAGCTTCCGAAAACCCGCTACAGTTTATAGGAAGATCCAGTACAGGGTTCCTGGCTGACCGCCATCGCAGCAAAATCAACCAGGGACCTCCCTGCACTGACCTCTCCCCTACTGCCCTTGCCCCTTTCGGGTAAGGTAGTCTTCCACTAGCTTTCCTAATTAGTCAGCCAAGGGGTCCCATTCCTCCCTTGTGGTGGCACGTGGTTCTCAAGTTAAGCTCTATGTTCCAATTAACATTAATGATAACAACATGAATATAAACAGAATAACAACAAGAATTGGAACATAGAGGTAATAAATGATTATCCCAAAACCATATAAAGCAATAGCAAACTACCCAAGTGATTCAGGGGTAAACAAGGTAATGAGATAAACAATCTAGGGTGACCTATTGGGTCCCATCAAAATTAACCTATGCATGGATAAGTGATATTAAAGAACATTATTGGGTAAAAAGTGGTCAAGGGCACAACTTGCCTTCAATGAGCTCCTGCTCAGCTACTTCAACCTGCAGCTCACCAGGATCCTCAGCAACGGGCACTTCTACTCGCCACAATACAAACAAGCACAGTGCATATAGAGAAATTAACATTACACCAAGCATATAAACAAAATACACAGTAATAATCTACATATTAAAATAAAATCCTAGGAACAGAAATCATAATTTTCTGAATTATAGATTTTAAGTTATGCATTTTCAAAGGTTTTATGTGCTTTAAATAGGATTAAGTGATAAATAAATTTCTTACTGTTTTTATGCCAAAACAGAGACACTAAGTGCTAGAGAATAAAATTACAAAATTTTAGGAACTGGAATGGCTCAATTTGGAGTTAGTATGAATTTTCTATGAATTATTGAAGTTCTAGCAATTATTTTCCTATTAAAAATCTATTTAATAATCATTTTCTCTGGTTTTATAAAGTCCTGGACTGGGCCTCAATATCTGCAAATGCCAGGGGGCTCGGGGTGAAAGTCTATAGACACAGAGCACAGTGGAAATAGGACGGCGGGTTGATTCCTCGGTTTTCTAGGGTTTCTTTTACAAAACTGGCGGCCGAAGGGGTATTGTAACACCCGGTCTTAAAGGACAAAGCCGGGTGCATCTCATACATGCGCCAAGAAGACAACATATATAATAACAGAGTGTATAGAGATAAATGTCATAAAACATCAGAGTGATTATTACATAGCGGAAGACTTACAAAAATAAAAGATAAATATAACACGAACTAAGGATCGTCGGCGCAAATGTCGACTGAGAAACGCCACCTAGGTCAGATCAAACTCCTCGATACTTGACTCCACTTGAAACCACCTGTTCTTCTCCTGTGGGGGGGGTGTGAGACAGCAAGAGTGAGCTCACACATGTTCATCGCTCAACAAGTTGTGGGGAATAATGTGGCATGAACTCACCAAAGGTGGGAGTTCATGAAGTGTAAGGCTGATCAATGAAATAGAGGCTGAAGCTGAGCATTGCTTTTATAAGTTAGTCAAAATTTTATTAGCAATTACTAAGTGTAAGTGAATACCAAACCTTAATAATAATAAGGAACAGTAATAGTAAAATAATCCCAAATGCGATGCAAATGTCAAATTAATTTTAAGTTCCATATTTAATCATGTGAGGGTCCGAGCCGCTCTTGACCGTGAGCACGGCTAGTATACTAGTTTTACACTCTGCAGAGGTTGCGCATCTTTACCCACAAGTCATGTTACCCATCTGCCAAGAGATGGCCAATCCCATACACCTCTACCGAGGAGGCGAGGCAGGGTAACACTACGAGGCCTTTACAAAGTTCCACTAGCTTCAGACTACCCGCTACAGTTTATGGGAAGATCCAGTGCAGGGTTCCTGGCTGACCGCCATCGCAGCAAAATCAACCAGGGACCTCCCTACACTGACCTCTCCCCTACTGCCCTTGCCCCTTTCGGGTAAGGTAGCCCTCCCCTAGCTTTCCTAGTTAATCAGCCAAGGGCGTCCCATTAAACCCTTGTGGTAGCACTGTTTTCCCGGGTGGTCGCTCCATGTTCCCATTAACATAATGATCTTAACATGAACAAGGAATAATAAAACAGATAACAATAAATAGTATAACGATGAGTGATGAATATCTCTATACCCAAATCCACATAAAGCAATAGCATGTACTACCCAAAACTTTAGTAGTAAAACCAGTGGTGAAGCAAGGTATAAAGATAGTCAAAATCTAGGGCATCCTATTGGGTCCCAGCAAAATTATCCTATGCAGATCATTGTGAATAATAAGAACATGAATGGGTAAAAGAAGTGATCAAGGGCACAACTTGCCTTCAATGAGCTCCTGCTCAGCTACTTCTACTTGTTGAACCTCAGTTTCCACAGTGGCTTGCTCGTCTACTCGCATCAACACAATACATACATAGTATAGCAAAAATTAACATTGCACCAAACATGTAAATAAAATATACAGTGAAAATCTACACATTAAAATGAGATCATAGGAACTGGAATCATTAAATTTGGAGTTATAGAATTCAAGTTAAGAATTTTCTAAGATTTAATGTGATTAAAATAGGATTAGATGATAAATTATATTTCTAACTGAGTTCATGTCAAAACAGTGATAATAAATGATAAAGAATATTATTACAAAATTTTAGAAATTGGAATGGCTCAATTTGGAGTTAAAATGAATTTTCTATGCATTTTACAAGTTCCTAGATTTGTTTTTGTATTAAAAATGAATTTCTATAAATATTTCTCTGTTTTTAAACACCACTAGACTGGGCCTCAATTATTCAGAGAAGGCAGGGGTCTCTGCGCAAATTACCTAAGACACAGAGAACAGTTCCACTGGACGGCGGGTTGTTTTTAAATAAACAGAGGGGTTCTTTAACAAAAGCGCACGACGAAGGGGTATTCCTGGATCTCGGCCGTTGGATTCCTCCCGAATGGCCCGGATTAGATCTTACCCTCAGCACAATCATACCACGCTCTGACCCGATGGATTAAGGATCAACGGCACACAGTGGTCCGCGTCTACTCTTAACTCAAGCCCCCAGATCCCAATCGGACGGCCCAGGTGCTATCGAGACCCGAGTCAATTCTGACCGCACGCTATGGATCTAACGGCCCAAATGTCGTCTTCTTCCAGCCGGACTTCGCGCGGCGGCGCCGCGCCCGCAGGCAGCGCACCACGCCGGTGATCGGCGCGCCCGCACACATGGCGACTATTCTCCAGTTGGACAACATCTACACAACGCGAAGGATATGGCGAGATCAGGGGTGGATGATTTACCGGCCCTGAAGCCGTAGAAGCTCCTGTTCGCGCCGATGAGCGGATCCATGGCGGAAGCCAGTCACCGTCGAGAAATTGCCGGTGCCTAGGCCATCTCCCCATCACGCCACCGTGGCCAACGCATTCGTGGGGCACGGGTGGCCCACCCTGGCCGCGGACGAGGCTTGGGGGACAGCGACTCGGAGTCCTCCTGGCGGCGGCTCCCCCGCCCTCTCCTCACATCACGATTTCCCTCTCTGCTGTCTATGATAGGTGCAGGGCTGGTCTAGAGCGATTGAAAGCGGGGCGACAGAGGTTGCGGAACCCAGTTTTATGCACAGGCGCGAGCCCGACGTGAGGGAGATCTGAGGACCCGGGCAGCGCATGGTTCTGTTCCAAGCTCGCGGCGAGACGGATGGAGGAGACGCCCGGTCCCACCCAACAGCGGCAGGAGAGGGCGCCCAGTCCGCGCGATTATCCCTGGCCGCGAGGCTTTGGATCCGCGAGAGGCGCTAGTCAGCGCGCGCGGTGGCGCAGGAATCGCGGAATCCGATCGACGAGCGCGCGAGCTGGAATGTAGAAGGGGGATCCGACCAATGGGGCCCACGGGTAAGCGAAGCATGAGCGAGGGCGCGAGAGAGAGATAGACGCGACGCGGTGAAGAACTGAGCAGCGGGCCCCGCGCTGCAGTGACCGGGACACACGCGAGTGCGCGCAGGAATGAACTCTGACAACTCGGTCCCATTTGCCAGTGCCTGTTACCGCGGGTGGGCTACGCGGGGAGAAACGAAAGGAGGGGATGGGCCGCAGGTAAAGGAAACCGGCCCAATAGCCGTTTTTCCCATTTTTCTTTCCTTTTCTTTTTATATTTTATTTTCCTTTCTCTTTTCTTCTCACTTTTAAATCTCCATTTGAATTCAAACTTATTGGTGAACTTCATACCTAGGTTAAATGCCTACATTCAAATATCAGTAAGAACATAATATATTCATTTACATATTTTTTTATATCCTTTCTCCTTTTTTCACATTCCCATTCTCTTATTTTCCAACTCTAATTTCCCATTTTGTTTAGTGCTCTAATTTTTGAATTCAATGATAGACTTGCCTTAATTATAAATTTTGTGTTTGATGCACCAACAAAAAAAATCCAGCATGATGCACATTTTATTAAGGATTTATCCACTTTATCTATGCCTACTAATAATTATCATGAATGAAAAGGTACCACACATGAAGATTTATTTCTTTCTCTTACTTTTCAAAGTTGGGTATTACAAATCCTACCCCCCTTAAAGAGAATCTCGTCCCCGAGATTTAAGAAGATCTAGGGAAAAGGTGGGGAAAATCTATACGAAGCTCTTCTTCTCTTTCCCAAGTTGTTTCATCTTCTCCATGGTGACTCTATTGCACTTTGCACATCTTTATCACCTTATTTCTTGTAACTCGAGTCGAAGTATCAAGAATTTTGATGGGGTACTCAGCATAAGTCAAATCCTCTTGAACACTAAGGTCCACCATTGGTAATTGTTCCTCAGGCACCCTGAGACATTTCTTCAGCTGAGATACATGAAATACATCATGAATATCCGCGAGATGATCCGGTAACTTCCAATTGATATGCAACCACTCGCTTTAAGGTTAAAAGGGTCCAATAAAGCGAGGGGACAACTTTCCTTTGACTTTGAATCTTCTCATACCCCGGAGTGGTGACACCTTCAAATAGGCATAATCTCCCTCCTTAAACTCAAGCAGTCTTCTCCGGGTGTCAGCATAGCTTTTCTGTCTGGACTGGGCAGTTCTCAAATCCTCCCTTATTTGCTGAACTTGTTCTTCTGCTTCCTGTATCAGTTCAGGCCCAAAGAACTGTCTTCCTCTAGTCTGGTCCAAAATAGAGGAGTCCTGCATTTCCTATCATATAGAGCCTCGAACGGTGACATCTTCAGACTAGCCTAAGAACTCAGCATAAGGTAGACTCTTGTCCCAACTACTACCATGCTGAAGGGTACAAGCTCCCAACATGTCTTATAATACTTGATTAGTCCTTTCAGTCTGTCCATCACTCTGACGATGGTAGGCCGAACTAAAATTCAACCTCGTATCCATATTTTCGTGAAAACTTTTCCAAAATCTGGAGGTAAATTGTGATCCTCAATCCAAAACGATCTTCTTTGGTACACCGTGTAGAGACACAATCCGAGCCATATATACTCTGCCAATTGAGATCCCTTATAAGTAGTCTTGACCGGAATAAAATGAGCCACTTGGGTCAGTCTATCCACAATAACCCATATAGAATCGTATCCTTTCGAGGTGCGAGGCAATCCAGTAATGAAGTCCATACCAATCTCTTCCCACTTCCATTCGGGTATCTTTAGTGGATGCAGTAGTCCAGCTAGTCTTTGGTGTTCGACCTTAACTCTTTGACACACATCGCACATAGCCACATGTGTAGCCATATCTCTCTTCAATCCATACCACTAGTATTTCTGCTTCGAATCCTGATACATCTTGGTACTACCAGGATGAATAGAATAGTCCAAGTCATGGGCCTCCTTTAAAATAGTCTCATGAAGGCTATCAATCTTAGGAATACATATCCTGTCCTTGAACCATATGGCACCTTGCTCATCTTCCGTAAATTCTGGACCTCGACCTTCAGTAATCAGATCCTTAATCTCTTGTATCTTAGTATCATCAATTTGTCCTTTGCGGATTTCTTGCTCCAAAGTAGATTCTGCATTAATAGTAACTCCTTTAGTGTGAGTAACTATCCCCAGGTTAAGTCTCCTGAAATCCTCAATACTCCCATGAGGTAGCTGGGCAACCACAGCTGAATGAACATGCTCCTTTCGACTCAAGGCATCTACAACCAAATTTGCCTTGCCCGGGTGATAGTGAATCTCCAAGTCATAATCCTTAATAAGCTCCAACCAACGGCGTTGCCTAAGGTTGAGATCCTTCTGCGTGAATATATACTTCAAACTCTTATGATCCGTGTACACTTGGCACTTGGTTCCCATAATATAATGTCTCCCAATCTTAAGTGCATGCACAACGGCAGCCAGCTCTAAGTCATAAGTGGGGTAGTTCAGTTCATGCTTCCGCAACTGACGAGATGCATAGGCAATCACATGTCCTTCTTGCATGAGCACACATCCAAGTCCTTGGCCACATGCATCACAATGGATATCAAATCCCTTCTGTAGATCTGGCATAACCAACACTGGTGGTGACATCAACCTTTTCTTCAATTGGTCAAAGCTATCTTGGCACTTCTTGTCTCACTTATACTCTCTTTCTTTCTCCAGAAGCGAAGTCATAGGCTTAGCAATCTTAGAAAATCCTTCAATAAATCTCCGATAATATCCTGCTAGTCCCAAGAAACTCCGGACCTCAGTAACTATAGTGGGTATGCTCCACACCACTATCTCCTTGACTTTAGCAGATTCCACTGATATTCCTCCATTAGAAATAATATGACCAAGGAATGGCACCTTGTCAATCCAAAACTCGCACTTGCTGAACTTAGCATAGAGTTGATTATCTCGTAACTTCTGTAGCACCAACCTTAGATGTTGTTCATGATCACTTTCATTCTTAGAATAGATAAGAATATCGTCGATGAATACCACGACGAATCTGTCCAAATACTCCATAAACACCTTATTCATCAAATTCATGAAGTAAGCTGGTGCATTAGTTAGTCCAAATGACATAACGATGAACTCATATAAACCATATCGGGTCGATAAATCCGTCTTGGGAATGTCCGATGGCCTAATCTTCATTTGGTGATAACCCGATCAGAGATCAATCTTCGAGAATACCCTTGCATCTCTCGTTTGATCAAATAAATCCTTAATGCGGGGTAAAGGATACTTGTTCTTCATAGTGACCTCATTAAGAGTCCTATAATCCACGCACATCCGCTGTGATCCATCCTTCTTCTGTACAAACAGGACCCGCGCTCCACAAGGTGAAGAATTCAGACGAATATATCCAGCCTCTTGTAATTCCATTAATTGCTTCTTAAGTTCCTTTAGTTCTTCTATGGACATTCTGTATAGCCGTTTAGAGATAGGAGCAGTCTCAGGTAGAGATCAATGACCAACTCAACTTCAAATCTTTGTCCTTTGGAACTGGTGAGTTCTACGATTCTCTTAGCACGGTGTATACACTGCCTTTGCCTTTCTCAACCATGACATACCAAGGATCACGTCTATAGTGCTTTCTTCTAACACTATAGGGGTAGCCCATCTGGGTTAGAAGTACAGAGTAAGAAAAGAAGAATTGTAGACAAGGCGAGTAATTACGAGGAATGTTACTGCGGGGGATTTATTAGCTAAGTAGATTAGTGTGTTATCCACTAAAGCTGATACATTACCTTATGGTGGTACATGCTAAGATGTCCATGCAATATTTCAATCAATCAAAGAAGCAAATCAGGCATTGATCATCAGAACAATCAACCAACATTTTTAATAGAGAAAATAGTTTTAATTTTGTCTTAGGCTTCCTATCGCTTAAAAATGTCATAGGGGTAGGGATTCCAAGGTGTGAAATCCATCTTGTCTAAGAGTAGAAAAGATAAGAATGATCAGAGTAGATTAGCAAAAAGGTGAGACGAGATCAAGATGGGATGAGTATAGAATGAGTCAGAGTAAGGTAAGTAGGAAAGGGTTTGTCCATTTCTACCTAGGTTTCGTCCTACAGTCAACATTTCCTCTGATACCACTTCTGTAACACCCGGTCTTAAAGGACAAAGCCGGGTGCATCTCATACATGCGCCAAGAAGACAACATATATAATAACAGAGTGTATAGAGATAAATGTCATAAAACATCAGAGTGATTATTACATAGCGGAAGACTTACAAAAATAAAAGATAAATATAACACGAACTAAGGATCGTCGGCGCAAATGTCGACTGAGAAACGCCACCTAGGTCAGATCAAACTCCTCGATACTTGACTCCACTTGAAACCACCTGTTCTTCTCCTGTGGGGGGGGGGGGTGTGAGACAGCAAGAGTGAGCTCACACATGTTCATCGCTCAACAAGTTGTGGGGAATAATGTGGCATGAACTCACCAAAGGTGGGAGTTCATGAAGTGTAAGGCTGATCAATGAAATAGAGGCTGAAGCTGAGCATTGCTTTTATAAGTTAGTCAAAATTTTATTAGCAATTACTAAGTGTAAGTGAATACCAAACCTTAATAATAATAAGGAACAGTAATAGTAAAATAATCCCAAATGCGATGCAAATGTCAAATTAATTTTAAGTTCCATATTTAATCATGTGAGGGTCCGAGCCGCTCTTGACCGTGAGCACGGCTAGTATACTAGTTTTACACTCTGCAGAGGTTGCGCATCTTTACCCACAAGTCATGTTACCCATCTGCCAAGAGATGGCCAATCCCATACACCTCTACCGAGGAGGCGAGGCAGGGTAACACTACGAGGCCTTTACAAAGTTCCACTAGCTTCAGACTACCCGCTACAGTTTATGGGAAGATCCAGTGCAGGGTTCCTGGCTGACCGCCATCGCAGCAAAATCAACCAGGGACCTCCCTACACTAACCTCTCCCCTACTGCCCTTGCCCCTTTCGGGTAAGGTAGCCCTCCCCTAGCTTTCCTAGTTAATCAGCCAAGGGCGTCCCATTAAACCCTTGTGGTAGCACTGTTTTCCCGGGTGGTCGCTCCATGTTCCCATTAACATAATGATCTTAACATGAACAAGGAATAATAAAACAGATAACAATAAATAGTATAACGATGAGTGATGAATATCTCTATACCCAAATCCACATAAAGCAATATCATGTACTACCCAAAACTTTAGTAGTAAAACCAGTGGTGAAGCAAGGTATAAAGATAGTCAAAATCTAGGGCATCCTATTGGGTCCCAGCAAAATTATCCTATGCAGATCATTGTGAATAATAAGAACATGAATGGGTAAAAGAAGTGATCAAGGGCACAACTTGCCTTCAATGAGCTCCTGCTCAGCTACTTCTACTTGTTGAACCTCAGTTTCCACAGTGGCTTGCTCGTCTACTCGCATCAACACAATACATACATAGTATAGCAAAAATTAACATTGCACCAAACATGTAAATAAAATATACAGTGAAAATCTACACATTAAAATGAGATCATAGGAACTGGAATCATTAAATTTGGAGTTATAGAATTCAAGTTAAGAATTTTCTAAGATTTAATGTGATTAAAATAGGATTAGATGATAAATTATATTTCTAACTGAGTTCATGTCAAAACAGTGATAATAAATGATAAAGAATATTATTACAAAATTTTAGAAATTGGAATGGCTCAATTTGGAGTTAAAATGAATTTTCTATGCATTTTACAAGTTCCTAGATTTGTTTTTGTATTAAAAATGAATTTCTATAAATATTTCTCTGTTTTTAAACACCACTAGACTGGGCCTCAATTATTCAGAGAAGGCAGGGGTCTCTGCGCAAATTACCTAAGACACAGAGAACAGTTCCACTGGACGGCGGGTTGTTTTTAAATAAACAGAGGGGTTCTTTAACAAAAGCGCACGACGAAGGGGTATTCCTGGATCTCGGCCGTTGGATTCCTCCCGAATGGCCCGGATTAGATCTTACCCTCAGCACAATCATACCACGCTCTGACCCGATGGATTAAGGATCAACGGCACACAGTGGTCCGCGTCTACTCTTAACTCAAGCCCCCAGATCCCAATCGGACGGCCCAGGTGCTATCGAGACCCGAGTCAATTCTGACCGCACGCTATGGATCTAACGGCCCAAATGTCGTCTTCTTCCAGCCGGACTTCGCGCGGCGGCGCCGCGCCCGCAGGCAGCGCACCACGCCGGTGATCGGCGCGCCTGCACACATGGCGACTATTCTCCAGTTGGACAACATCTACACAACGCAAAGGATATGGCGAGATCAGGGGTGGATGATTTACCGGCCCTGAAGCCGTAGAAGCTCCTGTTCGCGCCGATGAGCGGATCCATGGCGGAAGCCAGTCACCGTCGAGAAATTACCGGTGCCTAGGCCATCTCCCCATCACCCCACCGTGGCCAACGCATTCGTGGGGCACGGGTGGCCCACCCTGGCCGCGGACGAGGCTTGGGGGACAGCGACTCGGAGTCCTCCTGGCGGCGGCTCCCCCGCCCTCTCCTCACATCACGATTTCCCTCTCTGCTGTCTATGATAGGTGCAGGGCTGGTCTAGAGCGATTGAAAGCGGGGCGACAGAGGTTGCGGAACCCAGTTTTATGCACAGGCGCGAGCCCGACGTGAGGGAGATCTGAGGACCCGGGCAGCGCATGGTTCTGTTCCAAGCTCGCGGCGAGACGGATGGAGGAGACGCCCGGTCCCACCCAACAGCGGCAGGAGAGGGCGCCCAGTCCGCGCGATTATCCCTGGCCGCGAGGCTTTGGATCCGCGAGAGGCGCTAGTCAGCGCGCGCGGTGGCGCAGGAATCGCGGAATCCGATCGACGAGCGCGCGAGCTGGAATGTAGAAGGGGGATCCGACCAATGGGGCCCACGGGTAAGCGAAGCATGAGCGAGGGCGCGAGAGAGAGATAGACGCGACGCGGTGAAGAACTGAGCAGCGGGCCCCGCGCTGCAGTGACCGGGACACACGCGAGTGCGCGCAGGAATGAACTCTGACAACTCGGTCCCATTTGCCAGTGCCTGTTACCGCGGGTGGGCTACGCGGGGAGAAACGAAAGGAGGGGATGGGCCGCAGGTAAAGGAAACCGGCCCAATAGCCGTTTTTCCCATTTTTCTTTCCTTTTCTTTTTATATTTTATTTTCCTTTCTCTTTTCTTCTCACTTTTAAATCTCCATTTGAATTCAAACTTATTGGTGAACTTCATACCTAGGTTAAATGCCTACATTCAAATATCAGTAAGAACATAATATATTCATTTACATATTTTTTTTATATCCTTTCTCCTTTTTTCACATTCCCATTCTCTTATTTTCCAACTCTAATTTCCCATTTTGTTTAGTGCTCTAATTTTTGAATTCAATGATAGACTTGCCTTAATTATAAATTTTGTGTTTGATGCACCAACAAAAAAATCCAGCATGATGCACATTTTATTAAGGATTTATCCACTTTATCTATGCCTACTAATAATTATCATGAATGAAAAGGTACCACACATGAAGATTTATTTCTTTCTCTTACTTTTCAAAGTTGGGTATTACAGGTATCGAACAACCAGAGCCGTCCGATCAGATGTACATGGCCAGGATTAGACGTATCAATTAAGTGAATCGGTATTCAATGATGGCCGCAGGATCAGAGATCCACGGACGCAGTATGTCCATGTGTTTGTCTTAATCCTATCCGCCCGATCAAAATTCTGCGGCATGGATTTAATACGACGAAGAGGTATCCGGCTTCTAATCCCAGCCGTCAATCCCCCATCTAACGGCTACAGGGCCATCTTCTTCCTTTCAATCTAGAGCGTTCATCACAAAATGGACGGTCCCCACTCATCTTCAACCTCACGACAGACAACCATCGGTGATCTCCATCGGAGTTCGCTGAGCCGCCCCACTGGCACAGATGCAACCATCCTACGTACAATGACGCGATGCCATGCTTGATAAAGGCGGATCTACAGGGAAGTGGTCCATACCATGAATCTGGCGACGATCAGTCCTGGGTGCGGTGGAGATCGGTTCACGGCGCAGTTCACCGTCGGTGGGAGTACTTTCGAGGTCTTCTTCGCAAAGCCCGATACCCCGCTCCTTGCTCACGGCAATGCTCCGCACGAGACCGTAGAACGCCGTTGGTGCACGACGACGGCGGCCAACACACTGTCAACGATGGAACTCCTGAGCAGACTTCCTCGGTAACCAGCGCACGGCGGCGAAGTAGATTAGGCTATCAGCGCGGCGTAAAAGGTTAGCGGCAGGCGCGGCAGGGCGTTAGCTTTTGTAGCCAGGCGGAACGGGCGGTTACGTGGTTAGCTGGTCCCAGCGGGGTTCTCGGCCAGGGCCGGTACGCCATTTGCGCGCGGCAAAAGCTAGGGAAGATCCACAGTAGCCTCGGTCCCACGCGTCAATGGCACAGAGGGAAGAAGGAGACCGACCCCTGGACCCGAGCTGTCGGCGCGCAACTCCGAGCGGCCCCAACCACCTGACCAGTGGATCCCACCAGACAGCCAGAGACACCACCGTGCGGGCCGCGGGAGAGGGATTGTTGAACTGGGCCGAAATCACGCAGGAACGGCCCACGAAGCCTCTTTATCCTTTTCTTTTTATATTTTCTGTTTTCTGTTTTCTTTTCTTTTTATTTTTTTCAATTTCCCAATTTGAATTCCAAATATGACTTTGAATTTGTACTCAAATTATAGATAAATTTTAATCATACCAGTATGGTTGAGTTTGTATATTTATAAATTTTGTTTTATATTTTCTATTATTTCTTTCTTTCTTTCTCCTTTTTCCTCAAATCCTCTTCTCATTGTCATTTTATTTCTATGTTGTCACCAAATGCACACACAAATAAAATATTCAGCATGATGCAATGATTTAGTAGCATGTCTTTTATTAATTGTTTTTGGACATGGTGTTCACATAGGATGATGCATAAAGATCAAACTCACATGAAGAGAATTTGTTTTCTCATTGGTATTATTTCTAGCAATTTACAAAGTGGGTGTTACATCCGATCATTCGATCGTTCGTCCATTCGTTCATAGTTCCTATTCATCGTTCTTCGTTCGTTCATAGTCACTATTCATCGCTCATCGTTCGTTCATACGAACTATGCACCATTACTATTCACCGTCACTATTCATCGTTACTATTCACCGCTACTATTCATCATCGTTACTATTCACTGTTACTAATCGTCATCGTTCTATTCATCGATGATATGTATTGTGACTATTCCATCATCACTATTCATTGTTACTATTCATCGGTCATCCGACCACCCCAAATTTCAACTACTCATACATCATGCTGTCCAGTTCACCTAAGACCTGGTAGACCAATATTTCAGTCATACGAACTCCGGTGACTGTGATTTTTCTTCCAGTAAGAACTTCTCATCTAGTCACCCATCCCAGATTTCTCCAAGTTGAGCATGCTTAACTTTGAGATTCTTTCGAACCAGGCTTCCAAACTCAGATTCCAATAATTCTTGTTTCTAAATTCTTATAAAATCATTCCCTATCCAACCATGTCATCCCTTAAGCATGGTTCATATCCTAGAAAACTACCAAAATACTCTTGTCCCATATTCTGCCTATAATTTCCCTGTTCAGACTAAGTCAGACGATTTGTTCGTCACTATTCTCACCAACAGTGAACTCTACTGTACTACACCACATACACCCAACTATAAATACACCTAGCTACCCTCTCCCTCTCCACACACTCAACACCCTCAGCCAAGGCAAACACCCCACCCACTCAGTTACTCCGCTCTACCGGCTATGCGCATAGTGTCGCTTCGCCTCCAATCCACCCTTCTGGTAAGCACCTCCACTCTGCCACCAGTAATATGACAACACCACATGACACAGATTTTGCTCAAGACTCTACCCATCCATATATCGTCATTCTGACCACTATACTAAATATTTGTTTATATACTTTCTGGTTTGTATGTTTGCTTGTTCATGTTGCATAGTTATCGGAGCATTCGTGCCGTCTCGTGAAGGCTAGATTTGCAAGTCTACGCTAGGCGGTGGAGCCAGAAGCCAGTTCCGCGAGCTCTCACCCTTTCGTTGGTTAAGCAACGGCAAGCTCACTGGATCCCTTTGATGCATAAATTACCTATGTTTTTTTCAACCACAACCCTCAGCCTGTTATTTTATGCATGATATGATTTTGAGACAAGTTATTATGGCCACCCAGCCTTTTGCCGCAAGCAATCTTTATACTCCTTGATATCTTTGTCACAAATGATTTGAGAAAAGGTGTGAGTTTTCAAAAGAAAATGTTTTTCAAAATGGGTATGATGAAGGGTTGTCACCCTTATCACCTTTGAGTGGGATGATCAGGGACTCCCTGGTTTAGGGGAGGGCCTAAGGTGATGGCTCAGCCGGTTTAGGTGTGAGCATGAAGGATTGTCCCTCTCACCTAAGGACCGGTTTGTCATCACTCCTTACCTATACTCTTATCAAGTACAACCACTCGAGACTGTATGGGCAGTCACTCAATCTGAACTTGTACGGTCTGAACCCCAGGGTTATGATGGCTGGGGAGCACCGGGAGGATAAGAAAGGGGAATGTTTTGTCCGGTTTGGGCATGGTGGTGGCCTGACTCCCTCTTGTATAATCGTTAAGGTAAGGACGTGCAAGGAAAGAGAGAGATTCGACATTCGGATCTGACGACGGTGGGATTGTAGAAACCGGACTAGTGGGTAAAGTGTACACTTCTGCGCAGAGTTTAAAAACCTATTCGAATAGTCCGTGTCCACGGATATGGATGAGTCATGGCTTGGATTTGACAATTAGTGTTTTGTTTTCCAAAAATGCTTTCGAGAAGTGGTTTTAAAAGGTCCGGCGGTTGAGCCATGAGCTATGGTGGATGGGAAGTCTAGTAGCTGTTTTTGAAAATGAAAACCAGTGGGAAACTACTGAGATTCCTGGATGGTTTAGTCCAAGGGGATTTTGTTCTATATTAAAAAACTTCCTGCTCCTTTGGGAGAGGATGCGCTTTGAAAAATACAAAATGTTTTACAAAATAACCCTGCATCGAATATTGCTCTTTCTGCAAAATATCCTGAGCTCCACATATTCCATGCATTATATCTGATTTTCCCATTCCGTGGGTGAAGGTGGGCTGCTGAGTATGTAAGTACTCACCCTTGATTATTTGTTGTTTTTTAGAGAAGAAGATCGTTGATTGGGTAAGAGTTACGCCTATTCCCAACCTTGCATGTGGCCGTTGGACCACTGATTTGCTTCGCTACATATATCGGGCTGCTTCAGCCCCACTCTGAAGATATGTTCTGAGTTGTGGACCAACTCTTAAAGTTGATCGCCAGCTTTATAGGTTTGTCTCATTTAAGCAGATCTGGAATCATCTGATGTATAAATGTGTTTACTAGCCTCCTGGGACTAGTAATTGTATCACATTTGAGTCCCAGAGGATTGGGGCGCTTGAAAGTGCATTCATCCCTTTTGTGAGTTTTGGTGATTTGGATAACAAAACATTTAAAGGTCTAACAGTTTGCTAAGTGTTGAACAGGAAATTCAGTATGATGAACATACTTGAATAGTGTATAATGATCAGTGAACAAAGGTTCAACACGAGGTTAAATAACCAATGAGACAATGCAAATGGATATAATATGATCTCTATATTGGTTTGAATATATGGACAAGACCTGAGAAATCACTACATACATATGACCAGAATAGAGGACAAAGTGATTTAGAGGATTGGTCAAGCCAAAGAGAATAAGATATGAGGAATCGTGAATTGGCTTGACCATATTACTATCAGTCCATATATGCTTCTATGAGAATCAAACTAGAGCTTGATTGATCTTGACAGTTATATCTAGAAGACATTCAAGCAAGGTTCACAATATTGAAGAAATGATTCTCTCAATGGATGCTCAATAGGATGTGACTCAAGAATGGCTTGATAGGGTGAAGATAGCAAGGAAAGGGCTTCGAGGAACTAAGCGAAGGTGAAGGCCAAGCGACGGCTTGTAGACCGAGGTACCATGGCTAAGGTGAAGAAGAGAGTACTTGCACTAAGTCGATGAACTAATCAGCTATGAAGAGTTACAACATGTTGATGCATCAGTACGGTGACTTGAAGCCATGATTTGAACTCACATATGGTGATATGGTACAAGTCACAGGGTTTGATTTATGTTTGCTTCAAAAGGTGAGACAAAGATGTTTGTGATCCTTATGAAGCAACGCCGTGGAGAAATCACACATGAGACGCCAATTACTCAAGGAGTTTACTTAATTATATTTTGTTTAACTTGAGTATAGGAATCGTCGTACTATAAAGGGGGATCCAAAAAGAAGGTTGGTGTTTGCCAAAGCTCAAGCCTCTATATTCAAAAGCTATTTTTGAAAAACAAAAATCTCTTTAACATTCTATGGTAGACCATGGTTAGGTTTGAGAAACTTAGAGTGTTCTTGTTGAAAAGCAGCTGAACTTCTTCAACTGCAGCTGAGCTTTTCAGCTGAGCTGAACTTCAGCTGAGTTGAGCTTCTTCAGCTGCAGCTGAGCTTTTCAGCTGAGCTGAACTTCAGCTGAGTTGAACTTTCTCAACTCCAGCTGAACTTCAACTTCAACTGGGGTCCAGGCAGGTTCAACCGGGGTCCAGGGCAAGTTCAACCGGGGTCAAGAGAGGTTCAACCGGGGTCAAAGAAAAGTTCAGCCGGGGTTTTTCCCTGGACCTCACTGGTCAATACCGGTTGAATCGGTCCTAGGGGAGGTTCAACCGGTGTCAGGGTCACCTGACCGGTCTGACCTCCTGACTGGCAGACTGACTGCCAGTCTGACCCCCAGGCGGTTGAACCGGCCCTAGGGGCGGTTCAACCGGTGTCAGGACCTGTTTTTGCAGTCTGACTTGCAGTCTGCCAGTTTGACTGGCAGACTGTCTGTCAGCCTGCCCAGGCGGTTGAACCGGTCTTAGGGCGGTTCAACCGGTCTTGGTCAACTTGACCAGTCTGCAGGTCAGTCTGCGCGTCAGTCTGCAAGTTAGACTGGCAGACAGGCTGCCAGGCCTGCCAGGGGCGGTTCAACCGCCCTAAGGGGCGGTTCAACCGGTCTCAAGCAGAAAAATCTGCCCAACGGCTAGTTTTGAGCTCCACCTATATATACTCCCTCCTACCTCTCTCCCCATAGCGAAGAGCACGACCCAAAACTCCATTTTCAACTTGAGAAACACCTCCCACTCTCTCTCACACATCTCTTGCCTCTCCCATTTCAAATTTTGGAGAGAAATCTTTGAGTGAGTTTGAGAGCTACGGTTTTTGTGCTTCATCTCCAAATCTCTCTTGCTCTTCTTCATTCGAGCTTTGGTACTACATCGAGTTCTTTGTGGATTCTTTACTCTTGGAGCTTCTAGCTCCTAGACGACTAGGTGTCTCTTGTGAGTCTCCAAATCTTGTGGAAGACCACAAGAAAGTTTGTATTACCCACTCGTTTGAGCAAAGATTAGTGTGTGAGCTTGATCTTTGTGGTCGGCAAAGGGAGGATTAGGGTTGAAAGAGACCCGGCTCTTTGTGGGCGCCTCAATAAGGAAGTAGGGCACCTTGGTGGTGTGACCGAACCTCGGGATAAACCTTGTGTCTCTTGTATTCTTGCTCATTGTGTTTGTTTGTGTTCTTCGTTCTCTCACCATTGCGTGAAAGATTTGTTTATATCTTTTTGGTGTGTGGATTTTGAGAAGTGCCCTTCTCAGATCTACTACTTTGAACCCTGTGGATCATTTAGAACATCTCATTTCCAAAGTTAACTGGGTGAATTTCAAGATCAATTCAGTTTTACCCAGTTTGCTTCTAGTTTTTGTTGAAAAAGTTTTAACTTGCCTATTCACCCCCCTCTAGGCAACTTTCAATTGGTATCAAAGCCTAATCCTCGTTCTAACGCTTAACCGCGTGAGGAAAGATCATGTCGGGGGGACTAAGAAACGAAAGTGCTTCTAAGCTTGAAAAAGTTGAGGTTGCCTCGACTTCATCTTTTGGTGCAGATGTTGATCCTAGGGCAATAGACCTTGCCATGAGAATCGCCGAAAGGATGTTCCTCAAAATGAAGGAAGATGAGGCGAAGAACATTATTGAAGAAGAAAATGATCGATGGAGACCAAACGACGAATCCACCTCTTCACAAGGTCCGTCTTTCAAATCCACTTCTCATATGTGCTTTGTTGCTAATGGGAGTGACAGTGAAAGCGAAAGTGAGGATGAGGAGGAGCATGAAAGTGATAGTGAAGATGAGGATGATCTTCAAAAATTCTTCGCTCAACTAAGTAAGAAGAACCGGATGAGCTTGCTCAAACTCGTGAAAAGAGCGGACGAACAAAAGGAAATGCTTCATAAGCAAGAAGATATCCTCATCGAAAAAATCAAAGACTTGGAGAAGTTGACCAAAGAGCATGAGAAGCTAAAGTGCTCTCATGATGATTTGGTCCAAAGGTATGAAGACATTTCAATTGAGCAAATTAAAGCTATTAATCATTCATCATATATTGCTCAATTAGAAAATAAAAATGCTATGCTCAAGAACACGGTAGAAAAGCTAAACATTGAAAATCTAGCTTTGCAAGAAAAACATGATATGTTTGTATGCTCTCATAATAAATTTATGGATTCACATATCATGTTAGAAATGGCTCATGAGGTTGTGTTAACTAATTTAAAATCATACCAACCTCACATATGCACATGTACTAAAGTAGAAACTATATTATCATGTGCTAACAAATGTTGCTCTCAAGAAAGCCAATCTTCCATTGAGCAAGAGATTTCAGGAATTAGTGATATTTCTATCACACAAGAAAATAAAGAGCTCAAGGAAGAAGTTGGAAGGCTAAGAAGGAGCTTAACTCTTTTGAAGGGAAAGTGTCATGCTCAACCTTCTCAAGATAACCGTGATAATATGGTGAAAAAGCTTGAGAAGGGGACAACCGTAGCATGCACAAAACCCCTTCAAAAGAATACCAAGCTTTCGAAGAAGGGCATGAGCAAAATCCATGGTGAGAAAATTAATGCTCATATGATTTGCTCTAACAATGTACCTATGTGCTTCAACAAAGAAAGATCAAAGAGAAGCGATAGGAGGTGCTATGGATGCAAGGAGAAGGGCCATGAAATTGATTCATGCCCCCACATGAAGAATCAAGACCTTGCACGATCAAGAAAGATGACCATCAAAAAGGATGAAAGCAAAAGGCAAATGCATTGCAAGGACAAGCATCACATTTGCTACAATTGCCATGAAAAAGGTCATCTATTCAAGGTTTGTCCAAAGGGTAAAACTCCTAAGCCTAACTTGTCAATACATTCAAATATGCTTAGGAGACCCAAATTTGACTCTTGTGCTAGAAAGGTGATGAGTTCACCACATTCTAGGACCAAGGCTATTTGGGTGCCTAAGTCCTTATTGGCTAACCTTGATGGACCCATCCAAAGATGGGTACCAAAATATACTTGATAAGTTTTGCAGGTACCCACAGATGACATGAAGCTTTGGGGTGCTTGAGCGGTTTAACTCAATTCTTATCTCAAGCTATCAATCTTACATTGTCTATCCTTTAAGACTGACCCAAAGATGAATTGAGTTGTTATATCACTAACTTCATATTCATCTCTAGCAAGAACTTGTGTTGTAGGGAATAAGGATTAACCTTTGTGGAAATCAAGCAAAAGGCCTACAACCAAGTGATATCCAAAGGATGGTAACAATTAATTCTTAAGTGCACATTGCTTTTAATTAGTATATTCCTTTGTGTCTTTTGTAGCCACATAGGAAAAATGAAGTACTTGAGAATGAACTTAAAAGATTTTACCTTGCCTTAGAAAAGATCTAATTATATGGTAGATTGCAAGTTCATATTTTTATATTATGACAATCTACATGATTTAAATTGATTGTATGTATCTTGTGGCATATTTCAGGTTAATCATCATATTATTGCCATGACCTAGACATAAAGAGCATTATCCCATGTTCGTAAATGAATAGAGTGCTAAGTAAGAAATTCAAATTCTTAAAGCACTTAACAAAAGGGGAATTCTCTATATGACTAGAGTTGTGAGACTAATGTTTTTATCTAAGTGACTTATGTAGTTTCACAACATGAGAATGTGTTTCCCAAATGGAGTGTGACATTCAACGTTCAAAGAAGATCTAACCAATACTATGTGATGTATTCATTCTCATTTAAATTGGTTTTGAGTCTTCTACATTAATCACTCACCATGCTATGAATTAAACTTGCCATGTAAACTTAATTAAATAATCATGTTTTTTCACCTTGTTTAATCTTGGTGTTATGCATGATGCTTGTAAGGGCAATTTAGTTCATATCATGAAGTTTCCTTATTTTAGTAACCTTCTTGTCATTCATATACTAGAGGTTTCTAAATAGGAAACTATTGTTTGTGTTTCTAATGCAATCTCTTTTAAGCCATTTCATGGAAACTCATAAGTAGAGATTGTGGTCTTTCATTTGGTAAAATCACAACCATTAAAGGTTAATCTTCAAACAAAGAAAGATTAGGAATGCTCAAGGCAAAGGTATGGAACTAGTTGTTTCATTTGGTATGTGACCAATAATAGTTCCTTTCAAGTGGCATTCTTTCAATTGGTAATAATCTATTTTATGGAAAGAAATGCCAATATGAATGTTAAATTCCTTTTGGCTTAAATTTGTAAATTGGTGCATATTATTAATTCACTCATCCATGTGCATTAATTTAAAAGGAATTATTTTATGCCTTTATGCCTCATAAATGATGATTTGTTTGCCATTCATATATAGATATCATCATTCATTAAATACTTCCTTGTACTACTAATGCCTCTTTTCAAAGTGTTTTATCGACTAGTTTTAAAAGGAAAAGAGATAACAAAGAAGGAAGTCTCCACAAATGATGAAAATAAGAATACTAAGGTGACACCACCACAGATAGTAAGATCTATCAAATTGGTATAACAAATGGTACGTTCTATATGGTGGTAAGTATTCTTGGGCATAAGTTAATTCATTGCAAATTTGTCATGCCTTGACCATGATATGTAATGTACTCCTCATGAGACTCTTAACTGAATTGAAAGTGCATGTGGTAAGTCATTCAAATACTTGATGCACATATCTAGTGGGAGAACATTATATATCTTGTGTCGTAGAGAATAAGTTTCCCTTGAGTAAGCTATACTAAGACAATCCAAAATGGTAAATTTGTATCTCATTCATATGGATTGTAATCTTTTTTTAATAGCTACTCTTGATGCTGTTTAAAATTCCCTTATAGTTAAATCTAAAAGTGCATAAGAATCTTTTTTGTTGATATTCATCTCGTACATATGCACTAACATGGATATGATTTTTAAACTGTAAAAGGTACAATTAGTGATCCATACTCTCTAAATTTTGGAAACCCATATTTTGATATCTTAGAAATCTACTTCAATCGGTATCCATATGCTTCACATTGAATTGGATCACTAAGTTGTAAATTACATGCATAACTTGTCTTTATGATATGAATGCTTGTGCAATTAACCTTAATAAGCTAGGTGCACCCAAGGTCAAGCTAGGTTCATCATCAAGATGGCAACACAATGATGTATCAAGAAAAGGAGAAAAGGCTCCTATTCTTAACGCTAGCTTTTATCTATGTGATTAAATATTGACTTGAAACCATGTAAGATGGTTGTCAAGTATATGTGGGTGCCTACACAAAGAGAAAGGCCACAATAAGAAATGTGTGGGTACCCAAGGCTCTTACTACTAATCTCAAAGGACCCAATTCAAATTGGGTACCAAAATACGAAGCTTAAACTTGTTTTGCAGGATCACTCCTTAAATGGATCAAGCTGGGTGTTCGATAATGGATGTATAAATCATATTTGGAGATAGTAGCAAGGGTGGTAACAATTGAATCTCAAGTGCATATTATCTTCAATTCTTTTTCCTTTATGACTTGTGTAGCCACTAAGGAAGAGGGAGCACTTGAGGGTATACATAAATTGTTGATTATGAAGTAAAAGCCCAATTGGAAGAAAAATGAATCTTATCATATGGTCAATAATCCAAAACTATGTGATGTACTCTTTCTAATTAATTTGGATTTGATTCTTTTATATTAGACAATCACCATAATATGGATTAAGTCAGCCCTTTAGACTTCATTGAATAACCATGCATATTATCCATGTCATTCAAAATATATTGTGCATGAGGGCTCAAGGGAAATTTAGTCCATATTATGAGGTTTCTCTATTTTAGCAACTGGCTTGCTTTCCACATATAAAGGGTTGCTAAATAAGAAACTAGTGCTTGTGCTACTAATGTCATCTCTTGTGTTGAGTTTATCCATAGAAAATCTATGTTAAGAGATGGTGCTTGTTTTAAATTGGATAAATCACAAGCTTAAAGGATACTATTCAACTAAAGTAAGAAGTTGATAAGAGGCCAAGGTATGAAAACTTCCTCTCCTTCAGTTGTTTTAGTATTCTATCCTTAGTGGGATGTACCATAGTATAGGTTAAATTCCTTGCAATATAAAATGTTC
This sequence comes from Zea luxurians, assembly GCA_029449295.1. NCBI lineage: Eukaryota > Viridiplantae > Streptophyta > Magnoliopsida > Poales > Poaceae > Zea > Zea luxurians. Next base: position 535,453 of record JAOPSE010000107.1, read on the forward strand.
AATAGTGCATATAACTTTGACATCAACTATATGTGTGCACTAATTTAAAGGAATTTAGTCTATCCTTTTAGGTTTCAATAATGATGATTCATTTGCCATCCACATATAAGGATCATCATTTGTGAAACCCTCTCTTCTGTTTCTAATGCTCTCTTTTCTAAGTGTTTCAACAAGGTCCTCCCAAATTCTTTGAAGATGAATTCAAAATCTACAAATATAAGAGTCTTGGTTCTTTCAATCATTGAGTTTTAATAGGTCTCATATCAAGTATGATCAAATCAAGAAAAGATGAAAGAAGTTCAAGATCACTTGGTTGGATAAAATCGTAAAGAGAAAAGAGATCACAACGACTCAAGAAGGGAGTTATTTTTTTTGTTTGTCAACCAAATAATGAAGATGTAGTGACATATTTATATGATATCCTTCATTATGAGGTTTGAGGTTCATATTAGCATGCTTTACCCTTCAGGATTTCAATTGATATACTTTCAATTCTTAAACTTTCAATTGGTTTAATTTTCATCATCTATGTAAAGCATGTTATGTTAAACCAAGATATATAAGTGCAAACATCTCCTTTAACCTCGTATTGTTGATGTGCATAAGTGTACTTTGTGTACTCTTGCATGCACAAATTGAGGGAGAGTTTAGCCTATATCTTGTGAGACTAATGATTTCTTTCAAGTTCATGTTGTGTAGTCTCACACCATGGAGAACATCAAATGAGGATGAATGGTTCCATAGAAATGAAAATGAATTTCTCTTGATCGATTGAAGAGGATAAGTTTCTCTTTGATATGTCAAGCCTATAAAAAGCAAGGATGGAAATTCATGATTATAATGGAGACCATGTGGCGTGGAACAAAGGTGTGTCACTCCGTTAACTATTGTATTACATTTGTGTATCTAGGCTCTTACATGCTAGTGTGTGCATGTATATGAAATATCTTAAGTCACATCATAAGGTTGCACTTGTGGTGACGATTAAAGAATCTCTAGATATTTGATTAATACCTCTTGTGGTGATATCATAAGTTAGTCTTAAGTCATCTTAGTGAGGTATGAGTCAAACATTCTAACTTCTCAAGAATCTTGGCTTAAAATATTGCATATCATGTCTATTAGTATACCTTTTGATTATGAGTAATTCCTTCAATTGGTGCAATTTCATATTTTCATACTTTATTTATACCAAGGTTCAAATTGTAGAACTTAATCCCCTGACCTCACAAGTCAAAGTGCATAAGCTATACAAGTATTCATCACTTGTATGCACACATTTAGGGGGAGAATGGTCTATAATTTGAATCTTTGAGACTAACTTCATTTCCAAGTCTCTTATGTGTGTAGTCTCAAATTAGAAAGGAATCTTCGGGCAAAGACAATCACTTCCACTGCAAATTTTGATGGGTATCAAAGATTCTTTGCTCGAATAAATGTATCTTTTATACATTTCATAAGAGAATGAGTTTCTCTTTTATATGCTACTCCAACGTCATCTAAAATTGGTAAATATGTATCACATCCTTTTGGATTGCAAATGTCTGAAGTAGCATAGCTTATAAATTCTCCTGTCTAGAACTTGATTGATTAAATAGTGCACATGTTTCTTATGTTGCATGATTATGTTCAATTGATACTCCTTTTATGCCAATGGTACTTTAAGTTGCAAATAAGTACTCTCAACAGATATCAATTGAATTCATATATATATATGTGTGCACTAAAACTTGAGGAGAACTTAGTGTAATATGCTATTAGTGATCTGCTTATCTATCAAATTGTATCAATTGGTGTTTTTCAATTGATATTTTTCATACATGATCACTAGTTGCATAATCCATACTTGTGCAATTTTCATGCTACCTCTTGTTGTGATAAGAAAATGCTAGGTGACATCTAGACTCTAGGTATCAAGTTTCACCTTCGATGTAGTATGACAATCTTCATTTGATATCTTGGACTTATGTCACAACTATACCAACAAGAGCGTGCAAATGAATTCAAAATCCAACACAAGTTTGGAACACCCCCCCTTGAAAAGGTAAAACACAAAGGTACATCACTTCATGTCACTTCTACATTATTTTTTTTGTCATCTAAGGATCCTTTTCATGATAGTGTGTTCACATCTTGATTAAATAATAATTTCTACCCTTTATATTCTTTGTATCCTTTTTGGAGATTTGTGACAAAGGGGGAGAAATTTTGCATTAAAGCTTATCTTTATTTTTGAAAAGGGGAGAAATAATTAACAAAAGGGGGAATCATAAGAAAAACATAAGATGTAGAAAATTGATGAGTGCATACTATTTCATGAGCATCATGTTTATTTTATGACACACTGCACCCTATGAATAGTATGATATAAGTTGTCTCCATACTTTGACCCAAATATGTGCTTTTGGCATTTGAGTACAAAATTGGTATTTTCTGAAATGCACATATTTAGGGGGAGGAAACTATATCATAGGATTTAAAATCTTATTTATCAAATCTTATGTAAGCTTTAAATGTGTTGTCATCAATCACCAAAAAGGGGGAGATTGAAAGTGCATTCATCCCTTTTGTGAGTTTTGGTGATTTGGATAACAAAACATTTAAAGGTCTAACAGTTTGCTAAGTGTTGAATAGGAAATTCAGTATGATGAACATACTTGAATAGTGTATAATGATCAGTGAACAAAGGTTCAACACGAGGTTAAATAACCAATGAGACAATGCAAATGGATATAATATGATCTCTATATTGGTTTGAATATATGGACAAGACCTGAGAAATCACTACATACATATGACCAGAATAGAGGACAAAGTGATTTAGAGGATTGGTCAAGCCAAAGAGAATAAGATATGAGGAATCGTGAATTGGCTTGACCATATTACTATCAGTCCATATATGCTTCTATGAGAATCAAACTAGAGCTTGATTGATCTTGACAGTTATATCTAGAAGACATTCAAGCAAGGTTCACAATATTGAAGAAATGATTCTCTCAATGGATGCTCAATAGGATGTGACTCAAGAATGGCTTGATAGGGTGAAGATAGCAAGGAAAGGGCTTCGAGGAACTAAGCGAAGGTGAAGGCCAAGCGACGGCTTGTAGACCGAGGTACCATGGCTAAGGTGAAGAAGAGAGTACTTGCACTAAGTCGATGAACTAATCAGCTATGAAGAGTTACAACATGTTGATGCATCAGTACGGTGACTTGAAGCCATGATTTGAACTCACATATGGTGATATGGTACAAGTCACAGGGTTTGATTTATGTTTGCTTCAAAAGGTGAGACAAAGATGTTTGTGATCCTTATGAAGCAACGCCGTGGAGAAATCACACATGAGACGCCAATTACTCAAGGAGTTTACTTAATTATATTTTGTTTAACTTGAGTATAGGAATCGTCGTACTATAAAGGGGGATCCAAAAAGAAGGTTGGTGTTTGCCAAAGCTCAAGCCTCTATATTCAAAAGCTATTTTTGAAAAACAAAAATATCTTTAACATTCTATGGTAGACCATGGTTAGGTTTGAGAAACTTAGAGTGTTCTTGTTGAAAAGCAGCTGAACTTCTTCAACTGCAGCTGAGCTTTTCAGCTGAGCTGAACTTCAGCTGAGTTGAGCTTCTTCAGCTGCAGCTGAGCTTTTCAGCTGAGCTGAACTTCAGCTGAGTTGAACTTTCTCAACTCCAGCTGAACTTTAACTTCAACTGGGGTCCAGGCAGGTTCAACCGGGGTCCAGGGCAAGTTCAACCGGGGTCAAGAGAGGTTCAACTGGGGTCCAAGAAAAGTTCAGCCGGGGTTTTTTCCCTGGACCTCACTGGTCAATACCGGTTGAACCGGTCCTAGGGGAGGTTCAACCGGTGTTAGGGTCACCTGACCGGTCTGACCTCCTGACTGGCAGACTGACTGCCAGTCTGACCCCTAGGCGGTTGAACCGGCCCTAGGGGCGGTTCAACCGGTGTCAGGACCTGTTTTTGCAGTCTAACTTGCAGTCTGCCAGTTTGACTGGCAGACTGTCTGTCAGCCTGCCCCAGGCGGTTGAACCGGTCTTAGGGCGGTTCAATCGGTCTTGGTCAACTTGACCAGTCTGCAGGTCAGTCTGCGCGTCAGTCTGCCAGTCAGACTGGCAGACAGGCTGCCAGGCCTGCCAGGGGCGGTTCAACCGCCCTAGGGGGCGGTTCAACCGGTCTCAGGCAGAAAAATCTGCCCAACGGCTAGTTTTGAGCTCCACCTATATATACTCCCTCCTACCTCTCTCCCCATAGCGAAGAGCACGACCCAAAACTCCATTTTCAACTTGAGAAACACCTCCCACTCTCTCTCACACATCTCTTGCCTCTCCCATTTCAAATTTTGGAGAGAAATCTTTGAGTGAGTTTGAGAGCTACGGTTTTTGTGCTTCATCTCCAAATCTCTCTTGCTCTTCTTCATTCGAGCTTTGGTACTACATCGAGTTCTTTGTGGATTCTTTACTCTTGGAGCTTCTAGCTCCTAGACGACTAGGTGTCTCTTGTGAGTCTCCAAATCTTGTGGAAGACCACAAGAAAGTTTGTATTACCCGCTCGTTTGAGCAAAGATTAGTGTGTGAGCTTGATCTTTGTGGTCGGCAAAGGGAGGATTAGGGTTGAAAGAGACCCGGCTCTTTGTGGGCGCCTCAACGAGGAAGTAGGGCACCTTGGTGGTGTGACCGAACCTCGGGATAAACCTTGTGTCTCTTGTATTCTTGCTCATTGTGTTTGTTTGTGTTCTTCGTTCTCTCACCATTGCGTGAAAGATTTGTTTATATCTTTTTGGTGTGTGGATTTTGAGAAGTGCCCTTCTCAGATCTACTACTTTGAACCTTGTGGATCATTTAGAACATCTCATTTCCAAAGTTAACTGGGTGAATTTCAAGATCAATTTAGTTTTACCCAGTTTGCTTCTAGTTTTTGTTGAAAAAGTTTTAACTTGCCTATTCACCCCCCCTCTAGGCAACTTTCAGCGCTTCATGATATCATCATTTAACTTTGAGATTGTAGAGACATGGTCATTGTAAGCATTAATATTAGAATCCTTACATCTATTGTAAATAGACACATGCTCCAAAGATGAACTTGCAACACTCAACCTTTCTATTCTAGCATTCAAATCAAATTTGTACTCTCAAGGCTAGAAAATAGAAGCATGGCAAGAAGATAACTCAAACGATAGCAATTCATTTTTATTTATGACTAAAGCAAGGGATTTTTCTACTTCTATAAAATTATCATGTTGCTCATAGAGCAAATCCTCTTGCTTTTATAGCAATCTATTCTTATCATTCAAAGCATCAATTAATTCATTAAATTTATCTACTTTAGATCTATCCAAGCCCTTAAAAAGATCACTATAATCAATATCATTGTCATTGGAATCCTCATCACTAGAAGAAGTGTACTTAGGAGTGTCATGTGTAGTTACCTTCTTCTCCTTAGCTATGAGGTATGTGTGGCACTCATTGGGGAAGAGGGAGGACTTGTTGAAGGCAGAGGCGGTGAGTCCCTCATCGTCGGAGTCGGATGAAGAGCAACCTAAATCCCACTCCTTGACGATGTGCGCCTCACCTTTCTTCTTATTATAAAACTTCTTCTTCTTCCCCTTGGAGCTCTGTTCTTGTGCCTGATCATCATTATCAGAACATTGTGTAATAAAATGACCAGTCTTACCACACTAGAAGCATGTGCGCTTTCCCCTTGATTTGTTCTTGTTGGGTCACTCATTGTGCCCTTTGAATGTGGTCTTGAAGCATTTCTTACAAGCGTCATCTCATCCTCATTAAGACCAACCGCCTCAATTTGCACCGCCTTGTCTGGGAGTGCCTCCTTGTTGGTCGTCGCTTTGAGAGCAACGGATTGTGGCTCGTAGTGTCGAGAAAGAGGCCCATTGGTGACATCATCTATGTACCTTGCCTCCTTAGCCATCATGCGCCCGCTCACAAATTTTCCAAGGATCTCCTTGGGTGTCATATTGGTGTACTTGGGGTTTTCTCGAATCAAGTTCACAAGGTTAGGATTAAGAACGATAAATGACTTAGCATTAGATGCACGACGTCATGAGTCGTCTATCTTGTGCTTCTATAGTTCCTTATTTGGTTCACTAGAGACTTGAGCCTATTGTACGTTTTAGTTGGCTCTTCTCCCCTCTTCATAGCGAACCTCCCAAGTTCACCATCAATGAGTTCTATGTTTGTGATCATCGTCATAGTGTTCCCCTCATGAGCGACCTTCAGGGTGTCCCATATCTCTTTTGCGTTGTCCAAGCCACTAACTTTATTGTATTCTTCCCTACATAGAGAAGCTAAAAGCACAGTAGTAGATTAGGCATTTTTATGAACCATTTCTTGCATGTAAATAGCATTGTAGTTCTCATCATCGCTATCTACACCATGCATTCCATTTTCTACTACATCCCAAATGCTAGGATGAAGACAAAATAAATGACTATGCATTTTGTGACTCCACCAAGAATAATCCTCCCCATCAAATTGGGGAGGTTTACCAAGAATAATAGAAAGTAAATGAGCATTAACTTTGTAAGGAATATGTGAATAATTAAAATACGCCTTAGAGTAGTTTTGTTTGACTGTCTTTTTCTTTAAAGAAGAGTCATCGTCGTCCTTGTGCGAAGAAGAGGAAGAAGCATCGTTGTCGTAGTAGACGATATTTTTGATGCGCTTCTTCTTCGTCCCACCCTTCTTCTTGTTGTTTGAGCCCGAGTCGGTAGGCTTGTCTCCCTTAGGATCATTGTTAATTGTCTCTTTCTTGTCGGTCACCTTGTCGTTCCCTTTAGCGTCGTCGCTAGCCATCTTTTTGGATTGTTAGACCCAACAGAAGAGACCAGCTCCAATACCAATTGAGAGCGTCTAGAGGGGGTGAATAAGTGATGCTGCAAAATATGGCTTAAAACACACAAACTTGGTATAAAAGTTAGAGTTAGTGCAAATTAAACCAAGTTTGAGGGAGGGAGAAGAGAGACAAGTTCCCTTCACTTGATTGCTCTATCAAGATATGAATTAAACTTAGAGCAATATCACAAGTGAGAATAGAGTAAATGAGACAAGACACGACAATTCATCCTGTCGTTCGGCCAAAGCCTACATCCACGTTGTAATATCCTCCTTCACATAATGGTTGCAATCAACCCCTCTTAAGTGATCACTAAGATCAACTTGAGTCCCATGGTTTTCTTCCTTATATCACTATCCCATTTGTGGGGAATCTCCACAAATTGGAGTCTCTCATGGCCTTACAAAGATGGTCACAATCAAGACTAGAGTAAGGGAGCGAGAGCACCTAGAGGGGGGTAAATAGTTCATCCTACAAAACTTGCTCAAAACAACACAAACTTTGTCTAATAGTTGAGTTAGAGTAAATAAAACCAAGTTTGGAAGTAGAGAGAAAGAGAGAAGTTCATTTCACTTGACTGCTCTATCAAGATATAGTTTAGACTTAGAGCAATATCACAAGTGAGAGTTTGGAACTTCGAAGAGAAAAAATTGTGATGAAGTAATTAAATGGCACAAGAGACACGATAATTTTTATCTCGTGGTTCGGTCAAGCGTAATATGCTTGCCTACTCCACGTTGTGGCGTCCTGATGGATGAGGGTTCCACTTAATCCCTCTCAAGTGATCCAAAGACCAAACTTGAGTACCACGATTCTTCCTTATATCTTGATATCTCGTTTGTAAGGAATCTCCACAGGTTGGAGTCTATCACTCCTTACACAAATGATCACAGTCTAAACCGGAGCAAGGGGGAGTAAGAACATGCACACAAGAGCACAATCGCAGCAACAACATGCACGAAAGCAACAAGAGCGCAACAACAAAACAATAGAGTCATAGGTAAGAAACACATTCAAATCTATCTCGAATCACTGAATGACGTGGTCGCAGAGTCTCGAAGTTGTAGTGTGCTCTTAGAATGCTTGATGTGCTGGTAGAGGCGCCCAAGGGCCTCTTTTATAGCCCCAGGGGACCAAGGCTCCTTTGTTTGGAATCTCCATATTGCCTTCTGTCCTTGGATGCACTAGACTGTCCAGTGCTGTGAATCATCTAGGCTCCTTAGTGATGTTTTAGTAATTAATAACAACCATATGTGGACTAACAATTCTTGGAGAAATAAGAATGTAGGTTGGACCATAGGGAAAGAGCTTTATTGAAAGTGTTGGAGACTTAAAGCATTGGTTGTAGATCAAGTGAAGGCAAGGTATAACATAGGTTTTGTTTTTTTGCCGGTCAACAGGTGTTTAGAGAAGAAATTGACCGGACTAGTAGGCTAGATAGTCGTACTATCAAGAGTGGTCAATGACACTTGTTTGTGTAACATTTAGTGCCTCATATAACATCTAGTGGTTGCATTTGCATGAGGACTAATAGCGCTTCCGATTTTGAAAGTTAAAATTTTTCAAAAGTGTGTTTGGAAAGTTAGTTTGTTCAGTGCTCGGCGGACCATTTGGGCTAGGAGGCCAGACCGTCTGCGACTCACTCAGTGGACCAGCAGAAGTGGTATCCCTCAGGGTGTTTTTTATCCTTTGTACTACTAACCGTCTAGGCCTTGGGGCCAGACCATTTGCAGTCCTAACCAGAGGGGTTGCAAGTTTGCACAAGTCCCTTAGTGCTTGTGAGACTGTCCGACCGGGGTCGGCGGACTATCCGAAGGTGGCAAAATGGAATTGGACAGGGACTATGTTTTTTTGGAGGTTTATACTACAGACTGTCCGAGGTTTCAGCCTAGACATTACTGACTCCCAAGTGGCGGATCGTCCAGTCTTGGAGGGCGGATCGTCCGCCTGTGTTAAAGTTGTATGGTCAGTGCTCGGGTGCGTTAAGTTGCTAGGTCTCGGACCATCCGGTCATGGGCGGTGGACTGTCTGAACCTGCCTTTTTCTGATAGCTTTGACAAATTTCAAACGGGAATATAACTATTACTGGTACAGCGAACCGTCCGACCTAAGGGCGCGGATCGTCCACGTGTGCATAGAAAGTGTGCTGCTTGCACATAATGGCTAGATATGTTTGGGGGCACATAAATAGAAAGGGTGCTCATGTGTTACATCTCTCTTGGCCATTTCTAGCACACATTGAGCACATTTGTGATCTTCCATCTCACTCTCGCACAATCTTTGCTTAGGATTGCATTCTAGTGAGAGATTGAGTGCTCCTAGTGTATTTGCATCAATTGGTGATCCTTGAGGCACTAGGGGATACACCGAGCAAGAGTCATCGACTTGTTACTCTTAGAGGTTGCAGCCTCCTAGACGGCTTGGTGGTGTCTCCGTCGAGCTCTGTGTAAGATTGTGGAGGAGTCGCGGTGGTGTTTGTGAGGGGTTCGCGCCTACCTCGCCGGAGTGACAAAGGCGATGCTAGTGGAACCAAGGTATTGAGCGATTCCTTGTTTACTTGGCTCAAATATCAAGTCATGTCTTGATAGAGGAGCAAGTGAGAAATTGGAGTCTACCTCAATGTTGATTAGGGGTGATCGGCAAATCACCGATACCACGGGAAAAATTCTGGTGTCTCTTTTTCTCTCTTACTTGTTTCAATTGCAAGTAGCTAGTGATTAGTTAATTGTCATTCATTTCTAGCTTCGATATTGTTGTTTCCCATTAGTTGCATACTTATAATAGTTAGAGAATTTATATCTCTTGTCATATTGATTAAATTCCTCTAGTGTCTTTGATTTTAGTCAAAACCGTCTATTCACCTCTCTAGCTGGTGTCCTTAATCCTATAGGTGCACATCGAACAGCCTCGACTGCAATGGTTGTTGAATTGGTTGATTGGTCGCCTTCCTTTTTGGGTTGGCACCAAAGTGTCTGGTGGTGCACCGGACTGTCCGGTGACCCCTTCTGTCCATTGGCGTGCTAACATGGCTAACGTCGATCACGATGTCGATCATTGGCGCAGGCGACGGGCCGTTGATCGCTTGGCGCACCAAACATGTTCAGTGCACACCAGACTGTCCGTTTATTTATAACTAGTGAGGCCAGTGAATACTCGAGAGCGGCTAGCTGACCTGGTTAGCACTAGACATGTCCGGTGAAGCCCAGTCTGGCCCAAGTTTGGCTCTTTTTTTTGCCAAACTCCTTTTCTTCTTTTTGACTCTCTTTGAGAGGTTCCATATCACTTAGACAAACATAGTTAGCAACTAAAACAATTGACTAAGTGAGAGGACCATACTTTTTTCACCTCATTTAAAAAGGATTTACAATATGCCCAATCTCATGCCCAAAAAGTACTTTTCTCTAAAATGTGTTATAGCACAAACACAAGTGCTAGAAACATTGTAAAGGATCAATGCAACATATTTAAAAGTGCAAACCTCCCACTTATACCATTTTCCACAAAGTTGCATATTTTGGGTCCATGTTTGTGCTCTTTTGGACTTGATTGCTTCAATTTGCTTTCCAAACACCTTTGCTCATGCTCATATGAAGAGTGTTAGTTCAATGTGGTGTGTTGAGAATTTAATCACCAAAACAACTAGAAATGGCCCAAGGGCACATTTCCCTTTCAAGGAGGGAGAAAGAACAAGCACACAAAAGCACAACGCGACAACACACGCACAAGAAGCAAAGACAAGAGCGTGAGAACAAGATCACACAAGATAAACTAAAAATTGGCACTAGAATCTCTCTCAAATCACTAGAAGACGCGGTCACAGAGTGTCAGAATGTTGGTGTGCCCTCAAGATAATTATGTACCGAATGGAGGCACCTCGGGTCCCTTTTATAGCCCGAAGGGTCCTAGGAGCTGTTGGAGCTTCATTTGGAAGCTCCAAAACTTCTCTGTCTATGTGTGCATCGGACCGTCCGGTGGCACACCAGACAGTGCACAGAAACGACCACAAAATCGGGTGATTGCTTCAATTTCCTTTTCTAGGGCACCAGACCGTCTAGTGACCCTAAATGACAGTTGGGCACCGAGGAGGGACACCAAAGTAGCCATTGTCTGGGATCACCAGACCTTCCAGTCATGGGGCCCGAACCGTTCAGTGAATTATAGCAAAAATCCCGAGGCCAGGGAGTTTGGTCGTACAGGCCACCGGGCTATCCGTTGCACATCGGACTGTCCGATGCTGCCCAGTTTAGCACAAACTTCTTTTGATTCTTCTTGGTAGGTTCCTACGACTTAGACAAACATAGTGTAAGCGTAATCAACCCCAATTGAGGGTTTTGGTGATTAAATGACAAAACAGATAAGGTTTCGAAACAAGTTTGCTCCTAGTGTATATTCAATGTTAGTAAAGATAAAAGGAGTAATAACTTTAATTGAGAAAGAAAAAAGGAAGTATGAAGGATAAAGGAAATACATCAAGTGGTGCCTTGACAAGTTTCCATGCGACGATCGTGTAAAACTTTCTATATTTCTTGAGTCGCAGGATTTATTTCTTTGTTGGTAGCTTTCGCATAGGTAATGGTGTTTGATATTGCTCAAGCCTCTAAATTCAAAAGCTATTTTGAAAACGAAATTCTTTGGACACTCTATGAGTTCAACTGATGTTAGGTTTGAGAGACGGAGAGTCTTCCTGTTGAGAAGCAGCTGAACATTCTTTCAAAAAAGTTCAACTTGACTTCAGCTAAGTTGGACTTGTCTTCAGGACAGTTGAACTTGACCTCAGCTATGTTGAGGTTTTCTTCAGAATAGTTGAACTTGACTTTAGTTGAGTTGACCTTTTCTCGAGAATAGCTCAACTTGACTTCAACTGAGAAACTCTCTTGTCGAATTTAGTAGAACCTGCCTCAGGGCCAGTTCAACTTGGGTTTCTCTCCAAACCTCTCTAGTCAATACCAGTTGAACTATCCCTAGGAACGGTTTAACCGGTGTCAGGGTCAGCTGACCAGTCTTACTTCCTGTCTGCAGTCTGTTTGACCAAGAGGCGGTTGAACCGACCCTTGGGTGGTTCAACTGGTCCTGGACCATTTGAACACTATCAAACTTACCCATTTTGAACTTGGTCAAAACTAGTTTAACTAGGGGTTGAGGGCGGTTCAACCGGCCCTGTGCACAAAAGTTCAGCCCAACAGCTCATTTCGATGAGACTCTATAAATACCCCACATACCTCTCTCCTCATTTACCCTAGTCACTCCCCACAATCATTCCTCACCTAACTTGAGACAAAGCACTCTCCCTCTCTCTCTCACCGTTCTAGCTCTTAAATCGATTGATTGATGGAGCCCCTTTGGTGTGAGGTTTGTGCTTGTGACCTTCAGATTTGGTTTTCCTCTCCCCTCTCTTTCTCATCTCTTGAGCTTGTTGCAAACACCTCTTATGCGAACTTGTTGTTCTTAGAACCTTCGAGTTCCTTGACAGAATGAGGTTGCTTGGGAGTCTCCAAAGTTATGGATGGCCCCAAGAAGTTTTTATCGCCTGCTCTTGTGAGCAAATTTGAGAAAAGAGTTCCCTTGACCTTTGTGGTCAGGTTGTGGAGGATTAGGGTTGGAAAAGACCCGGGCCTTTGTGGGCTCGTGAACGGGGAGTAGGATACCTTTATGCTGTGGCCGAACCTCTAGATAAAATCTTATGTCTTATGCTCTTGCTTGGATCCGTGGTTGTGTTTTCTAGTTGGCAAGATAGGCATATAGAGTTGTTCTGCATGTGGATCTCGTGGTGGATTCACTCTTGTATTTCTCACCATCCACACTTGGTTTATCCCTTAATCCCTTGCGTTCCCCTTCTAAAGGAATCTCTTATTGTATTTCCGCATAGTCTGAAGCCTAGATTTACTCTAGCAGTTGGACTGGTTTAGAGTGGTTCAACTTGGCTCTAGCAGTTGAACACTAGTTCAACTATTGATTTGACATTATCTCGAAATTTGCGGTGATAATTTTTTAGGTTTATCCTATTCCCCCCTCTAGGCTACTTTCAGTTAGTACTTAATCTAATTGACTAAGTGTAGGAAACATACCTTTTCTCCTCGGTGTCATCAAGATCTGCAATATGCTCGAAACTAAGTCCAAAAGACACTTACTTTGCAAAACTAAGTTAGTAGCCAAAACAAAGTGATATAAACATAGAGTAGGGTGTATGCAACTTATCCAAACCCTTAAATCTCATGTTTATGTTGGTTTGCTCAAAGTTACACTTTTAATCTTAAAATTTAGCTCATATGGACTTGTTGCCTTCAACTTGATTTTGCTAAACCCTATGTTCATGCTCATATCAAAGTGGATAGTCCAATGTGGTGTGTTAAGCATTTAATCACTAAAACGACTAGAAATGGTCCAAGGGTACATTTCCCTTTCACCAATTCACATGGTCTGATGAGACACACCGATAATTGTGTACAACATGTGTTAGAACTAGTCATTTTAACCATTGTTACAAGTGTGTGATCTGATGCCCTTCGGACCAGTCCACGCCTATGAAACCCCCTCTGGTCACTCAAGGGAGGTCATCAAACCCAACTCATTGGTTCAACACTACAACTGTTTATAGAGTTCGATGAATTTAGTCACTCCTTTGGTAAAACAATAATAATTATGATGAGAAAGCACCATCAATTAGTTTTCTATAGTTATATTCTATAGTCAGACATTTGAATAGAATAACTTTGATCCTATACTCATGTAACATGATGATTGGGACTCATCGTTGTATTGCCATTTTGTCGGTGTTTCGGACCCGGGGGACCCTCAACCGACTAGTGAATTTTATGCTGCATGTCCCTGCCCGGATGGATTGATGCAAGATGAAACACAAGGTTTATCCTGGTTCGGGCTAAGAAGGCCCTACTTCCAGCAGAAGGAGGATGAGGCTTATATTATCTTGCACCGGGGTGCTTGTAGTAGGGGATACAAGCTTTGCGAGAGAGGGAATGGATCCCAGGTCTCTCGAGAGGTCTAGTGTTGTGGAGAGAAGGTTTGCCCTGAAGTGTTTTTTGTTGATGTTGTATGAGCCGTCCGGGTGAGCTTTCAAAGCTTGCCTTGGGAAGGCCCTGGGCATCTCCTTTTATAGGTACAAGGAGGTGACCCAGCTAAACATATGGGGGTGTAGCTATGCGCTAATGTGGACGGCGGAGAAGTGCTTGAGCCCTGTAGAAGCGTGGCCGGCGGCGCGGCCCCAGGTCCTGACCCATGTAGCGGCGCGGCCGGCTCCGCCGAGTTGAAGCCGAGCTCTGTAGCGCCGTGGCCGGCGGTATGGCCTCGTCAACGAGGTGGCCTTGAAGTTTGTGTCCTACTGTCGTTTCTTTGACTTTGTAGAGAGCTGAGGACAGTCGACGCCATGGGCACATGCCGGGGATCATCATTACCTGTTACTGGAGTAATTTGATGTGACACCGGTCCTGTTCCTTTGTAGCCTGAGGTGGCTAGCTAGGGGACGGATAGTGTTGTATTCCCTGTTCGCGTAGTCGGTCCGAGGCTGTCTCGGGCGCGGCGGTGATTTCTCCCGAAGCCGAGGCCTAGGTCGGGCGAGGCGAAGATCTCCTCCCGAGGCCGAGACTGAGGCTGAGGCTTAGGTCGGGCGAGGCAAAGGCCTCCTCCCAAGGCCGAGGCTGAGGCCGAGGCCTGGGTCGGGTGTGGTGACGATTCCTCCCGAGGCCGAGGTTGGGGTCGGGCGAGGCAGAACTCCCTATTGCGCCCGAGGCTGAACTCGAGAGAGGCGGTAACTTACTGTTGTTAGTCTTACCCCGGTGGTTGGCACAGTGGTCAGAATGGGGTGAATAGTGTCATTATCCTATCAGAATGATCAGTAAAAGGGTGAAGTGACTGCGGTCATTTCGATCTTGCCAACTGCGGTGCGCGTGTCAGGATAAGGTGTCAGGTGATCCCTGCATTAAATGCGCACGTGATACGGTCGGTGGCAAGGCGGTTTGGCCGAGGCCGCTATACGACAAAGTTTACCCGAGTTTTGCCTCGGGCGAGCCGGGGGTGCGCCCACTGCCTGAGGGGACCCTCGGGCGAGCCGTGAATCCGTGTGGGACTACTATTCTTGCCCGAGGTTGGGCTGAGGTGAGACGGGACCGCGTCCCTTGGTAGACGAGGCCTTGACTTGAACCGTGCTTACCAGTCTTTATGGTTTGTTTTAAAGATGTTTTCCAGCCATGTTTAGGAGTATTGGGGGTACCCCTAATTATGGTACCCGACAGTAGCCCCCGAGCCTCAAAGGGAGTGTAGGCACTCGCTTCGAGGTTCTACCGGATTTTTGCAAGGTGACTAGTCTTTTTAGTAGTATTTTGTTCCGATGGGTGCGCGCGAGCGCACCCGTCGGGTGTAGCCCCCGAGGCCTCAGAGGAGTGGTTTGACTCCTCTGAGGTCTTAATGCTCTTCTTGTTATTACTTGGTCGGCCTTGTTGTTCTCTCATGCGGCCTGGCCGCAGCCCAGGTGCATAGTCAGGCTCCGAGTTTTTAAGTTAGTTTGTCGACACGGTCAACAATTTAGCCGTAGCCTGGTGCGAGAGTAGCCCCCGAGCCTCTGCACGAAGCGAGAGGACGATCAAGGACCGTCTCGGCTTTTTATAGTACGCCCCTTCGTCGCCTTTCTGCAAGGAGGAAGGGGGAGAACGCGCCATGTTACCCTCGGTGGGCACCGAACATGGTGTTTCCAGTGAGTTGCTAATGGGTAATCTGAGTGGACGCCTGAGTCCCGTTCTATAAGGGTCGGCTAGTGGCCTAGAGGCATGCTCCAAAAGTACCTGCAGGTGATTCGCTGGACCCGGACCCATTTGATAGGGTCCGAGGGCTTGGTGCCTCCCTCCGGTGGGATTCCATTACAAATCGTTCCCGCTGGTCTCGGAAATGTCCTAGGGTACCTCGGGAGCGTAGCCCGAGCCTCAGCCATGTAACGAACGTACCCAGGGTCATCCCTAACTCTGCATGCTCTGGGGCAGCTGTCGAACCCTTCCGAGGGGCCAGCCTTCGAACCCTTGATCAGTAGAGGGCTCGGGGCCCGTTTCCTTTGCTGAGAAGGACTCTTTCGAAATATCTCCTTTCCCGATCCCTGCGGAGAGAGAGGGGAAAGGAAGAAAGGAAATAAACTAAAACAGTGTGGCGCACCTTTTTGAGGCGGTCATCATGACAGAGGCGAAACGGTGCCCGCTCGCGTGCCAGGGGTGACGCGTGTCCTGCCAGAGAGTTAATGCGAAGGGACGGGCGACTCGCAGGGTGTCCATTGCGTGTGCGCGAGCCATTCATGGAACGGAAAAAAACCGTTTTGATTTCGAATTCTGTTTTGTGCCTTGTTTCTTACGTTTTTAGCTCTTACCCTTGGGATTTTTGCTCATCCCCAGGGGTTGAGGAACTTTAAAACCTCCCGGCCACCGGTCCTGGAGGACGTGGCGGGCCAAACCGCGTGTAGGCTCGCCGCGGAGAAGGATAAGCAGAAAAAAGACGCGGAAAAGGCCCAA
The DNA here is from genome assembly GCA_029449295.1 of Zea luxurians. Taxonomy (NCBI): domain Eukaryota; kingdom Viridiplantae; phylum Streptophyta; class Magnoliopsida; order Poales; family Poaceae; genus Zea; species Zea luxurians. The sequence goes on from JAOPSE010000107.1 coordinate 551,819, forward strand.
GCTGGCGGACGTTCTCCGCCGTGTCACATTCTGCCACCCCTGCCAGCGAGGCTGCTTCGTCTGCCACAGGTGGAAACAACGCCAAGGGTGCTGCTCCTCCCCCTTTCGACGCCTAAACCTGTGTAGAACGATTATTTAAGTATGTGTATGTTTTCTGAGGCTGCTGAGGCCCGAACATTTGGATGTCTAAAGCTGTGTTGCTCTTGAGTCGTGTTTTCGGCTTGCTTTTTTTGCGGCATCACCGTTAGAACCCGAGGCATCCCAGACGAAAAGGTGGTGAGTGGGGTATACGTATCCCGGAGGCATAGGAGTTCCCGCGGCTCGGCCGGCCTTATCGTTTTAGGGTTGTCCCTAGTTTATTCAGTGTTTTCGCGTGCAGCAGATCTGAAGTCACGAGTGCCCTTGCGTTTCTTTCCTCTCGTTTCGAGCATTAGGACTTGTTTGATAGCGGAATCACTTATCCGAGCGTGAGTTACCCTTCGTGGAAGGTGGTGAGTGAGGTATCCATATCCCGGAGGCGTAGGAGTCCCTCGGCTCGACCGGCCTTGCTGTTCGAGGTCTCTCTCGTTCGTTTTAGGATTTCGTTATCGATATAGTCGAAAGGCACGAAAGTCGTTTTGGTAGAAAACTTTTCCGAGGAAAGAAAAGGGTGACACAGAAAGAAAATTTTGACGCGGAGGGGGTTCCCCCCTTCTAGCCCCCGAGGGAGGGTCGGTCTTTGCCGAGGCAAGGCCGATCCTTCCTTGACGGTTAGACTTTATTTATATATGTAAAGGAATCGAGATACATGAACGGCTTGAAACATTTAAGGGTAAAAGCAACGTAGTTGTTCGATGTTCCAAGCGTTGCTGTAGACCTCGCCTTGATCGTTGGCTAGCTTGTATGTCCCGGGCTTCAATATTTTGGCGATGATGAACGGCCCTTCCTCGGGAGGAGTAAGCTTGTGGCGTCCTTGGGTGTCTTGTCGTAGACGAAGCACCAAGTCTCCAACTTGGAAGCCTCGGGGCTGAATCCTTCGGGCGTGATAGCGTCGCAGAGACTGTTGATACCGCGCTGAGTGCAGCAAGGCTACGTCCCGAGCCTCTTCTAGCTGGTCCAATTAATCCTCTTGGCTGGTTTGGTTGTTTTGGTCGTTGTATGCCTTTGCCCTCGGGGAATCGTATTATAAGTCCGTGGGTAGGATGGCCTCGGCCCCATAGACCAGGAAAAACGACGAGAAACTCGTGGCTCGGCTCGGTGTTGTCCTCAGACTCCAAACCACCGAGGGTAGCTCTTTTATCCACCGCTTGGCCTGCATTTCGCGGAGTTGCTCAAGCTGTGTGTCCTGACCCCCCGCAGGGGTCCGGGCCTCAGCTAGCTCCCGTGGGATCTCGACGCGAGACGCAGGTGCAGGGGCGTCGTTGTTTCTTGGCATGCTGAGGTGGTTGTCTCCGTCGTGCTCCTCCTGATCGATGTGGAAGCACTCGCGAGTTGGGTCGTAACCCTCGTTGTCAAGGCTGTGGCCATCGTTAGAGTCGCCGGAGAGGCAGTGGTCGCATGCGGACATGAAGTCTCGCATGGCTCTGGGATCGTGGAGTTCAGAGAAATCCATACTGAAGTTGGGGTCGTCCTCTTCCTCGGGACCCGCGGGTTCGAAGGTAGAGGCGACCATCAGTAGGTCCCAAGTTGACCACATATGGTACTCCGGGAGGTCAGGATATGTCCTTGTGGAAGCGCTCGCCGAAGTGGGGTTGCCTGGCAGAACGAAGCTGAATCTAAAAGGAACTGGATGGAAAACCGATGGTACCTTCTGGTCGGTGGATGGTGGTGAGGTTGCAGTGGAGATGAAACGTGTCGCCATCTCAGGCGCGAGACTAATGCCCTACAAGTCCCTCGCAAGGGTGCCGACGTCATCAGTCCGCCTGGGGTTGGCACGTTGTCGGGAAGCGACGCCCGTCGTTGTCCCAGGTGCGAGGCTAACGCCCGACATGTCCCCCGCAGGGGTGCTGACGCCATCAACTCGCTCTGGTCTGACAGCCGATGAGGTGCTGCCTCTTGCCTGGCCATGGTTGCCCCGTCATCGTCTCCTTCGGCGAGGAGGGTGGCGGGGTAGACCCGAGTGTCCCTCTTCCGCCCTGGGGAGAGGTCGTCGTCGGGTTTGCCTCCGCCAGGTGAGCCGACGATCGTCGTTGCTGTCGTGCTGCGGTGGGAGGAGTATCATGTCGTAGCTGCCGTCGAGGGACATGAACTCGAGACTCCCAAAGTGGAGCACCGTCCCGGGCTGAAGAGGCTGCTGAAGATTGTCCATCTGGAACTTAACGGGAAAGTATTGTCAACACGCAGCGATCCCCTACCTGGCGCGCCAACTGTCGGTGTTTTGGACCTAGGGGCCCTCAACTGACTAGTGAATTTTATGCTGCGTTTCCCTGCTCGGATGGATTGATGCAAGATGAAACACAAGGTTTATCCTGGTTCGAGCTAAGAAGGCCCTACTTCCAACAGAGGGAGGATGAGGCTTATATTATCTTGCACCGGGGTGCTTGTAGTAGGGGATACAAGCTTTGCCAGAGAGGGAACGAATCCCAGGTCTCTTGAGAGGTCTAGTGTTGTGGAGAGAAGGTTTGCCCTGAAGTGTTTTTTGTTGATGTTGGGTGAGCCGTCCGGGTGAGCTTTCAAAGGTTTTTTTGGGAAGGCCCTAGGCATCTCCTTTTGTAGGTACAAGGAGGTGACCCAGCTGTACATATGGGGGTATAGCTATGCGCTAATGTGGACGGCGGAGAAGTGCTTGAGCCCTGTAGAAGCGTGGCCGACGGCGCGGCCCCTGGTCCTGACCCCTGTAGCGGCGCGACCGGCTCCGCTGAGTTGAAGCCGAGCTCTGTAGCGTCGTGGCCGGCGGTATGGCCTAGTCGTCGAGGTGGCCTTGAAGTTTGTGTCCTGCTGACGTTTCTTTGACTTTGTAGAGAGCTGAGGACAGTCGACATCATGGGCGCATGCCGGGGATCATCATTACCTATTACTGGAGTAATTTGATGTGATGCCGGTCCTGTTCCTTCATAGCCTGAGGTGGCTAGCTAGGGGAAGGACAGTGTTGTATTCCCTATTCGCGTAGTCGGTCCAAGGCCGTCTTGGGCGAGGCGGTGATTTCTTCCGAAGCCGAGGCCTAGGTCGGGCGAGGCGAAGGTCTCCTCCCGAGGCTGAGGCTGAGGCCAAGGCTTAGGTCGGGTGAGGCGAAGACCTCCTCCCGAGGCCGAGGCTGAGGTCGAGGCCTGGGTCGGGCATGGTGACGATTCCTCCCGAGGCCGAGACTGGGGTCGGGCGAGGCGGAACTCCCTATTGCGCGCGAGGCTGAACTCAGGAGAGGCGGTAACTTACTGTTGTTAGTCTTACCCTGGTGGTTGGCACAGTGGTCGGAACGGGGTGAATAGTGTCGTTATCCTGTCAGAACGATCAGTAAAAGGGTGAAGTGACTGCAGTCATTTCGATCTTGCCAACTGCGGTGCGCGTGTCGGGATAAGGTGTGAGGTGATCCCTGCATTAAATGCGCACGTGATACGGTCGGTGGCAAGGCGGTTTGGCCGAGGCCGCTATACAACAAAGTTTACCCGAGTTTTGCCTCGGGCGAGCCGGGGGTGTGCCCACTGCCTGAGGGAACCTAGGGCGAGCCATGAATCCGTACGGGACTACTGTTCTTGCCCGAGGCTGGGCTCGGGTGAGACGGGACCGCGTCCCTTGGTAGACGAGGCCTTGACTTGAACCATGCTTACCAGTCTTTATGGATTGTTTTAAAGATGTTCTTCAGCCATGTTTAGGAGTACTGGGGGTACCCCTAATTATGGTACCCGACACATTTTGACATACTTAACTAAATATGTCATGATTAAGCCAGCCTTTATTCCACTTTTGCCCATTCATCCATTTCTGCACCTACGATAGCGTCACATCCTTCTTTGGTGTTGATGATATCGTTCACCAACTCCGTGTACAGTGGCAGCACTAGTGGTCCCATCGCCATCAATGCCTCATAGATGACCAGGTTCCAGAGCACCACCTTTGTGTTGTTGTACAGGGTCACCGCGACTAGGTGGAAGGTCACCACCCTAGCGTTGAATGCGACGATGGATAGGTCGCCGGAGGTGGGGCAGAACTAGGTGTTGATGTTAGCAAACTAATACACCAAAACGATCAAGATCTCCTCTATCAGAGGTGCTCGAGTGATGTACAACCCCGTGTCGTTCGAGTCACAAGCTTGCGTGCTCCTGTCGGTACCAGACATGAAAAAAGCCTCAGTGGGTTGCTTCACCAGCAAGAACCTCACAACGACGGTGACCATCTTCCAATGTGCCTTGATGTCTGTTGGGGCAAAGTGAAAGTTCCCTTTGCCCGGGAATAGGATCTGGATGTCACCTAGAGGGGGGGTGAATAGGCGAATAAAAATAATCACTTTAAAACTAAAATTCTTACTCTACTTGAAGACTAGATCGCAGTGGAATGAAAAGACCCTTCGAGTAGGTTTCAGCGGAACAGAAGATCCTGTCTCAGAATGTCCTGCACTTCAAATTTAACTTGTACCACAGATGAGTATTGAAGTGCAGATATGAAGAGTAGATACGACAGGGAGACAGCACACAATACAGAGCGAAGCACACAGACACAGGGATTTATCCCGAGGTTCGGCCAAGCCTGAGATGCTTGCCTAGTCCTCGTTGGAGTTAGCCACACCGGGGCTTGGAGTCTATTTCAACTCCTTCCTCCGTTTGCTCAGATCTGTCAGTGTGACAGATAGAGCCTTCCACTATGTTGAGTTGGGTTACAACAAAGCCGCGGCTGCTTACAATCTTCTTGACAGCACTCCGGCAAAGTAACGATACGCTCAAGACTATGCTCTAGCTCTTAGCAGCACTCCTCCGCTATCTAAAGGCTTATAGCTTTGCCTTCTACACAAACTAGAGAGATTCACACAAGAGGGAGAGTGAGAATTGATGCGAGTGATGTATGCTATTGTTGGATGCTCTTATGTGAATGTTTGAGGCGCCTAGGGGTCCCTTTTATAGACCCAAGGGACCTAGGAGCCGTTGGAATCCATTTTGGAAAGCAAAACTTTCTTTCTGTTGGGTGGCGCATCGGACAGTCCGGTGCACCACCGGACATCAACTGTTCACTATCCGGTGCGGATCTCCTTCCAAAATTGGCGCATTCGACCGTTGCAGACTTGGAGCCGCTGGCGCACCGGACACTGTCCGGTGCACACCGGACAGTCCGGTGCCCCATCAGACCGTTGGCTCGGCCACGCGTCACGCGCGGATTGCGCGGCCGACCGTTGGCTCGGCCGACCGTTGGCTCACCGGACAGTCCGGTGCTCCACCGGACAGTCCGGTGAATTTTAGCCGTACGCCGCCGATGAATTCCCGAGAGCGGCCAGTTGACAGAAGCCAGCCTGGCGCACCGGACACTGTCCGATGAGCCACCGGACACTGTCCGGTGCACCACCGGACAGTCCGGTGTACCCAGACTGCGCAGAGTCTTGGCTGCTCCAGCCAAGTCTTTTTCCTTTGTATTTTCTCTTCTTTTCTTCTTCTTTCTGTTTCTAACACTTGGACAAATATGTTAGTACATAAAAACCAATGTACTAAGTCTAGAAACAGACCTTCTCTTTGATTTTCGCTTCTTTAGCATTCAGCATACTTGAGATTGATGTTGGACTCATAAATCATTAAGTCAGCTTGACTTGATCTAGATTGTCATTTCTAAGCTCCAACATCCTGCAAAGGTCACATAGAATATTTCCAAACATAGGAACAACCCAAACTAAAGGTCAAGGTGCACTTAGCTCTTTTGGGCTGCTTCTGGTTCTGATTTTGACATTTGTTCTCCTTCTAGTGACCTTGTTCCCTTTTGAGCTTGGTCTTGAGCCTTATGACTTACACCACATAACTGTAGATGTTACCTCATTGGTTGTAAGTCATGTCCTTATGTAGTGTTCCTTGATGCACCATAACTCTTCTTAACTCGATCAACCCTGATTCCGCAAGTCTTCTTCTTCACCCTGGTCTCCTTGACTTTCTCCCGTGCACTCGGTACCTCGAAGCTCTTTTTGCTTCCATCCTTGGTTTGATCAATTGTCTCCAAGTTATGCACATCAAGTCTCACTTAAGCAATGTCCATCTTTCTTGTGATGTCCAATATCTATAGATAATCCCGTCTTTGGACCATCACACCTGTTTACTTGTGTTGAACCCTGTTAGCTTTGCATTCAGCATCTGTTCAACACTTAACACACTTGTTAGTCCTTTAATTGGGTTGTCATCCAAACACCAAAACTCACGAGAGAGCTTTCAATCTCCCCCTTTTTGGTGATTGATGGCAACACAATTAAAGCTTACATAAGAATAAGATTTAAAGCACAATTTTTGAATTCTAAGTTTATAGAATGCTCCCCCTAAATATGTGCTTACACCAAAATCTTAAATTTGGCCTTATATGCCAAATTGCACATACTTAGGCTAATTCGAAGCATTACTACACCTTAGCACATGTGGGATGCATTGTGTCACTAATTAACCCGTGATGCGTATGACACATAGATGCACAGAATCAGAGTTAAACACCAATTGAATATTTATACCATAGAAATATCAACCTACCACTTTTCACATTAAGATACCAAATTAAAACAATTTTAAAGCACCAGAACTACATGAATATCAATTACAGACTACATGAATATCAATTACAGAATATATGCCAATTGATTCATGTCAACTGAGGCACTAGTTTTGCATCATCACCATGCAACACACAGAATCATATGATAAGAATTATCAACAGCACAAACTAACACATCCTTCCTTAAGATCAAAGGAACTCGAGGAAACCTAAGCTTTAATGCATAAAATTCTCCCACTTTGACATCAAACACCAAAACCATATTTGAGCAAAAGCATAGGATGATGTCAAGGGACAGCAGGGTATTAAGCAGGTAAAACACACTAACAATACTCCCCCTTACTCATTAAACATATGCACCACAAGTATTGGAGGAAAATTAAGATACATACACGCAAGAGATCAATACTTCCTTTTGTACCTTTACCATGTTGTGGTGTACTTTCCATCTTGAAAGATTAATCTCTATGGAGCTCCTCCACACTTGTGCCTGATCCTTTATCCTAACCTTTTCTAGTTGCTAAGACACCAAGCTTAGAGCAAGTTATAGTATTGTGGCACAAGATGAAGCTTCTATTCTAGTGATAACCAAGAGATATCAATCTAAGCATACTTCCAAGGTTATCAATTGAAAGATCATTACTATCACAATTCCATGATATTTTAAAAATGAGCATCTAGTATCACCAAAAATTATAGAGTATGAGCAATCTATAAATATGCAAGTACTCACAACTTAAGATACCAAATACTTGACTTATGGAGATACCCAAGTCCTGATTGCTTCATTTCCTGCTCATCTCCCCTTTTTCACCTTGAGACTATACAAGATCACTCAAGAAACAATTAGTCTCAAAAGACACAAGTTATGTGTGCTCCCCCTAAAGTTGTGCATCAAGTATTTGAATGACTTGCACTTTGCACATTCTAGCTTCCTCAGAACTAGAGGGGATCACAACATATCTTGGTCAAGGCATACTTTATCAATTTTATCACAAAGAGATACCAATTGAATAGTTGACTTAATACAACAATGCATGCCTCAAGGAGTATAACATTTCACAAGCAACCTAGGCATGCTTCACACATGATGATCATTGCACCAATTGAAAATGACAAGATCATGCATATAAAGCTCAATGTCTAAGCACACTATTATTGAAAGCGACAAGATCATGCATATGAAGCTCAATTGTCTAAGCACACCATTATTGAGAAGAATTTTCTTAGGTACACCAAGAGAAACAACATTTTAAAGTATAGAGCACCTAAACCAAGATACTACCTATTCAAAGGTAAGAACATAGTTGTAATCAACAATCAATGAAACTTCAAGATTTTTTTAATGAAATTGCATAGTTTCATTATCCATACCTTTCCCTTTTTACCTGAATACCATGAGATCCATTCTTTTAGGTTGTGTAGAGTGAGAGCACCTGTTGTCACCAATTGAGTGCTCCTTTTGCTCATGCACCTCATTACTCAAGAAGGTGCATTAGTGGCACAACATGGATTTGGTATACACATAGTACCAAAATTGGGTAAGCATGGACTAAACAAGATGTCATGCTTGCACATAGGTTAGTTATTAAAGACAATTACAAAAGGATACAGGTTTATCCATTAACACAAAAAGAGTTAATCATAGTGAATATATCGATTGAAAAGCTACCTATTGAATGATTCAAAAGATATAACATATAGAACACACAATCATGATTAAGCAGACATCAATGTGATCTTTGAAATCATGAATCAATGATCAAAAAATATTGAACACAAGCAATCTCAAAAGCATAACTACTCCGAGGACAGATGCAATAATCAAACTTCAGCGCAATACTGATTTGCAATAATGTACTTAAAATGCACGGGTACCGTCCTTTGGAGAGCTCATTGCCGATTCTCATCAAGGTCCTTTGCTTGATTCACCAATAATGATTAAGGACCTCTACAACTCATTTCACTTGAGATGAACATGGGATTAGTGTTGCACAATAATTCAACCTTGGGTCAATGAATAGACAATAAAAATTAACAGCTTAAGCATAGAGTTTGAATTAACCGTCTTAAGCTCTCCCATGGTCTCCAGTCCATCTCGAGGCACCTGCAGGATCTAGTTGGCACAGTTTGGTACCCATCTTGGGATGGGTCCATGATGTTCAACTAAAAGTGCCTTTGGTACCCAAATAGCCTTTGTGCTAGTTCTAGGTGATCTCATTATTGTTCTAGCACAAGTGTATGATTTGGGTCTCCTAAGCGGATAAGATTGAGATAAATTTACTTGCTTAGGAACCTTACCTTTATTACATACCTTGGATAGATGACCCTGCTCACCACACTTGTAGCAGAAACGTCGCTTAACCTGACATGACGCTTGTTGTTTGTCTTCTTTCTTGGTGGGGATCATCCCGGAGAGTGCACGTGCTTGATTTATTATTAGTGGACAAGAAGTGATCGTATGGTTCTTGTCATTGCATCCGAAGCATCTCCTTATCCCTTCATCCTTGTCATTGTATGGACACGACACAATGAGGTGTCCTGACTTATTGCACTTAAAGCACCTCCTTTTCCCTTTTTTCTTTTTGTTCTTGGATGACATAGAGAAATGGTCAGTGCAAACAACATGATTAATTGAATCTTTACCTTTTTGCAAGCTCATGTTGATTTCTTCACTTATTGCTTTAGGAACATCTTTCTCAGGGAGTTTGACCCTTGCTGCGGTTTCTCCTTCCTCAAGCTTCTTCACCACGTGTTCATAGATATCTTGAGGAGGTCGAGCAAGGCATCTTCTCCTTAATTGTCTTTGTTTCTTGTTTCCAAGCAATTTCCTTTTTGACCCTACAACTTGTTGCTCATTCAAACATTCGCTTCCTTTTGAGAGACAGGGGTTAGCACATGATGATATTTTATCTAGATGTGCACTTGTGCAAGAATGAGGTTCACATGAATTTAAGTTTGTAATTACAACCTCATGAGCAACATCAAGCATGATATGTCTATCCAAGAGATTATCATGATAACAAGACAATAAATCATATTTTTCAGTAAGAGCAAGTTTATCATGACTTAGCAATTCTACTTGCCTCTCAAGCATGACATTTTCCATTTTAAGTTGAGCTACACAAGATAAAACATCATCATTATTTCTTTGCTCAATTAAAACTGAATCATACCATTGGACCAAATCATCATGAGAGCACTTTAGCTCCTCATGTTCTTTGGTCATCTTCTCCAAGCTGTTGTTGGTTTTGATGAGGGTCTCCTCTAGCCTGAGAAGCGTCTTGCCTTGTTCCTTGTTCCTTCTCAATAGCTTAATCAAGAGCGCTTTGTCTTCTTTGTTGAGATGGGTGTAGAAACGACGAATCTCCTCTTCTTTAACATCATCGGTCTCATTTTCCCTGTCATTATTATCAGTGGACGCAATACAGGAAAATGTACCTTGTGATGATGAGGACTCATCCTCGCTAACCTCCTCATATTCCTCCTCATCATCACTTTCGTCTCCACCATCATTGTTAGCAACAAGACATGTATAACTAGTGGAAGACAAACCTGTCAGTGAGGTGGATTCATCGTTTGGTTGCCATCGTTTTTCTTTTCCCTTTGAAAGGTTAGTACCACAAGCAACATAGGGAGTAGAAGTAGTACAATTTGACTTAGAATATTTTATTTTAATTCTAGTCCATAGATCATGTGCATCGACAAGAACATCACTATTACTACCTATGACAGCAAAATAAACATCCTTGCTAAGGGAATTTGAAAGTCGCCTAGAGGGGGGGTGAATAGGGCAAATCTGAAATTTACAAAGTTTAAGCACAACTACAAGCCGGGGTTAGCGTCAGAATTAAAATCGAGTCTGAGAGAGAGGCAAAAACAAATCACAAACAAATAAGGAGTGTGACACGATGATTTGTTTTACCGAGGTTCGGTTCTTGCAAACCTACTCCCCGTTGAGGTGGTCATAAAGACCGGGTCTCTTTCAACCCTTTCCCTCTCTCAAACGGTCACTTAGACCGAGTGAGCTTCTCTTCTCAATCAAACGGGACACAAAGTCCCCACAAGGACCACCACACAATTGGTGTCTCTTGCCTCGGTTACAATTGAGTTGATCACTAGAAAGAATGAGAAAGAAAAGAAGCAATCCAAGCGCAAGAGCTCAAATGAACACAAGTCACTCTCTCACTAGTCACTATTGATTGGAATTGAACTAGAGACTTGGGAGAGGATTTGATCTCTTTGGTGTGTCTTGTATTGAATGCTATAGCTCTTGTAATGTGTTGGAAGGTGGAAAACTTGGATGCAATGAATGGTGGGGTGGTTGGGGTATTTATATCCCCAACCACCAAACTAGCCGTTTGGTGGAGGCTGCTGTCGACGGGCGCACCGGACAGTCCGGTGCGCCAGCCACGTCACCCGACCGTTAGGGTTCGACCGTTGGAGCTTCTGTCTTCTGGGCCACCGGACAGTCCGGTGGTGCACCGGACAGTCACTGTACACTGTCCGGTGCGTCTTCTGACGCTGCTCTGACTCTAGCGCGCACAGTAGCGCATTGAATGCGGTTTGCAGACGGCCGTTGGCGCGAAGTAGTCGTTACTCCGCTGGCACACCGGACAGTCCGGTGTAGCACCGGACAGTCCGGTGAATTTTAGCGGAGTGGCTCCCAGAATTCCCGAGACTGGCGAGTTTGGAGTTGGAGTTCTCTGGTGCACCGGACACTGTCCGGTGCGCCAGACCAGGGCTGCCTTCGGTTATCTTTTGCTCCCTTTGTTTGAACCCTTTCTTTTGACTTGTATTGATTTATTGTGAACCTTTGGCACCTGTAAAACTTATAATCTAGAGCAAACTAGTTAGTCCAATTATTTGTGTTGGGCAATTCAACCACCAAAATTAATTAGGAAAAGGTGTAAGCCTATTTCCCTTTCAATCTTCCCCTTTTTGGTGATTGATGCCAACACAAACCAAAGCAAATATAGAAGTGCAGAATTGAACTAGTTTGCATAATGTAAGTGCAAAGGTTGCTTAGAATTGAACCAATAACTATTTCTACTAGATATGCATGGATAGCTTTCTTTTCATTTTTAACATTTTGGACCACGCTTGCACCACAAGTTTTGTTTTTGCAAATTCTTTTGTGAAATCTTTTCAAAGTCATTTTGCAAATAGTCAAAGGTAAATGAATAAGATTTTTTAGAAGCATTTTCAAAGATTTGAAATTTTCCCCCTTGTTTCAAATGCTTTTTTCTTTGACTAAACAAAACTCCCCCTTAATGAAATCCTCCTCTTAGTGTTCAAGAGGGTTTTAGATATTAATTTTGAAGAGGGTATACCAATTTGAAATTATATAAAAAACAAGATACCAATTGAAAAATTCTTTTCATAACTCAAATTTGAAAAACTACATTTTTGAAATTGGTGGTGGTGCGGTCCTTTTGCTTTGGGCTCATACTTTCTCCCCTTTTGGCATGAATCGCCAAAAACGGATACTTGTGAGTGAAATATAAGCCCTTTTTAACTACTTTCTCCCCATATGGCAAATAATATATGAGTGAAGATTATACCAAAGTTGGAGAGATGTGCGGGGCGACGGCGAAGGATGAATGATTCGATGGAGTGGAGTGGAAGCCTTGTCTTCGCCGAAGACCCCTTTTCCCTTTCAATCTATGACTTAGCATGAAATGGACTTGAAATAACACATTAGTCATAGCACATGAAAGAGATGATCAAAGGTATATATATGAGCTATATGTGCAAAATATCATTCAAAATTCCTAGAATCAAGAATATTTAGCTCATGCCTAAGTTTGGTAAAAGTTTGTTCATCTAATGGCTTGGTAAAGATATCGGCTAATTGTTCTTTGGTGCTAACATATGCAATCTCGATATCCCCCTTTTGTTGGTGATCCCTTAAAAAGTGATACCGAATGGCTATGTGTTTAGGGCGGCTATGCTCAACGGGATTATCCGCCATGCGAATTGCACACTCATTATCACATAGAAGAGGAACTTTGGTCAATTTGTAACCATAGTCCCTAAGGGTTTGCCTCATCCAAAGCAATTGCGCGCAACAATGTCCTGTGGCAATATACTCGGCTTCGGCGGTAGAAAGAGCGACAGAATTTTGCTTCTTTGAAGCCCAAGACACCAGAGATCTTTCCAAGAACTGGCAAGTCCCTGATGTGCTCTTTCTATTAATTTTACACCCTGCCCAATCGGCATCGGAATACCCAATTAGATCAAATGTGGATCCCCTGGGGTACCAAAGGCCAAACTTAGGAGTATAAAGTAAATATCTCAAGATTCGTTTTACGGCCCTAAGGTCCTTAGGATCGGCTTGGAATCTTGCACACATGCATACTGAAAGCATAATATCCGGTCGTGAAGCACATAAATAGAGTAAGGAACCTATCATCGACCGGTATACCTTTTGATCGACGGATTTACCTCCTGTGTCGAGGTCGAGATGCCCATTAGTTCCCATGGGTGTCTTGATGGGCTTGGCATCCTTCATCCCAAACTTGGTTAGAATGTCTTGAATGTACTTCGTTTGGCTAATGAAGGTGCCCTCTTGGAGTTGCTTCACTTGAGATCCTAAGAAATACTTCAATTCCCCCATCATAGACATCTCGAATTTTTGAGTCATGATCCTAGTAAACTCTTCACATGTAGATTCATTAGTAGACCCAAATATGATATCATCAACATAAATTTGGCATACAAACAAATCATTTGCAAGTGTTTTAGTAAAGAGTGTAGGATCGGCTTTTCCGACTTTGAAGCCATTAGCAATAAGAAAATCTCTTAGGCATTCATACCATGCTCTTGGGGCTTGCTTGAGCCCATAAAGCGCCTTAGAGAGTCTATAAACATGGTTAGGATACTCACTGTCTTCAAAGCCAGGAGGTTGCTCAACATAGACCTCTTCCTTGATTGGTCCATTAAGGAAGGCACTTTTCATGTCCATTTGATAAAGCTTGAAGCCATGGTAAGTAGCATAGGCAAGTAAAATGCGAATTGACTAAAGCCTAGCTACGGGTGCATAGGTTTCACCGAAATCCAAACCTTTGACTTGTGAATATCCCTTGGCCACGAGTCGGGCTTTGTTCCTTGTCACCACACCATGCTCATCTTGTTTGTTGCGGAAGACCCACTTGGTTCCTACAACATTTTGGTTAGGACGTGGAACTAAATGCCATACCTCATTCTTCGTGAAGTTGTTGAGCTCCTCTTGCATCGCCATCACCCAATCCGAATCTTGAAGTGCTTCCTCTACCCTGTGTGGCTCAATAGAGGAAACAAAAGAGTAATGCTCACAAAAATGTGCAACACGAGATCTAGTGGTTACCCCCTTATGAATGTCGTCGAGGATGGTGTTCACGGGGTGATCTCGTTGGATTGCTTGGTGGACTCTTGGGTGAGGCGGCCTTGGAACTTGCTCATCCTCCTTGTCTTGATCAATTGCATCTCCCCCTTGATCATTGCCGTCATCTTGAGGTGGCTCATCTTCTTGATCTTCTTCTTCATCATCTTGAGCCTCATCCTCATCTTGAGTTGGTGGAGATGCTTGCATGGAGGAGGAAGGTTGATCTTGTGCTTGAATGGGCTCTTCGGATTCCTTAGGACACACATCCCCAATGGACATGTTCCTTAGCGCGACGCACGGAGCCTCTTCATCATCTAATTCATCAAGATCAACTTGCTCTACTTGAGAGTCGTTAGTCTCATCAAACACAATGTCACAAGAAACTTCAACTAGTCCAGTGGACTTGTTAAAGACTCTATATGCCCTTGTGTTTGAATCATATCCTAGTAAAAAGCCTTCTACAGCCTTAGGAGCAAATTTGGACTTTCTACCTCTTTTAACAAGTATAAAACATTTGCTTCCAAAGACTCTAAAATATGAAACATTTGTCTTTTTACGGTGAGGAGTTCGTAAGATGTCTTCTTGAGGATTCGGTGTAGAGACAACCGGTTGATGGCGTAGCAATCAGTGTTGACCGCCTCGGCCCAAAACCGATCCAAAGTCTTGTACTCATCAAGCATGGTTCTTGCCATGTCCAATAGAGTTCTATTCTTCCTCTCCACTACACCATTTTGTTGTGGCGTGTAGGGAGAAGAGAACTCATGCTTGATGCCCTCCTCCTCAAGGAAGCCTTCGATTTGTGAGTTCTTGAACTCCGTCCCATTATCGCTTCTAATTTTCTTGATCCTCAAGCCGAACTCATTTTGAGCCCGTCTCAAGAATCCCTTTAAGGTCTCTTAGGTTTGAGATTTTTCCTGTAAAAAGAATACCCAAGTAAAGCGAGAATAGTCATCCACAATAGCTAGACAGTACTTACTCCCGCCGATGCTTATGTAAGCGATCAGGCCGAATAGGTCCATGTGGAGGAGCTCTAGTGGTCTGTCAGTCGTTACGATGTTCTTATGTGGATGATGAACACCAACTTGCTTCCCTGCTTAGCATGCGCTACAGATCCTGTCTTTCTCAAAATGCACATTTGTTAGTCCCAAAATGTGTTCTCCCTTTAGAAGCTTGTGAAGATTCTTCATCCCAACATGGGCTAGTCGGCGATGCCAGAGCCAACCCATGTTAGTCTTAGCGATTAAGCAAGTATCGAGTTCAGCTCTATTGAAATCAACTAAGTATAGCTGACCCTCTAATACTCCCTTAAAAGCTACTGAATCATCACTTCTTCTAAAGACAGTAACACCTGTATCCGTGAAAAGACAGTTGTAACCCATTTTACATAATTGGGAAACAGAAAGCAAGTTGTAATCTAAAGAATCTACAAGAAAAACATTGGAAATAGAATGGTCAGGTGATATAGCAATTTTACCCAATCCTTTGACCAAACCTTGATTTCCATCCCCGAATGTGATAGCTCGTTGGGGATCTTGGTTTTTCTCATAGGAGAAGAACATCTTATTCTCCCCTGTCATGTGGTTTGTGCACCCGCTATCGATGATCCAACTTGAGCCCCCGGATGCATAAACCTACAAAACAAATTTAGTTCTTGATTTTAGGTACCCAAACAGTTTTGGGTCCTTTGACATTAGATACAAGAACTTTGGGTACCCAAACACAAGTCTTTGATCCCTTGTGTTTGTCCCTAACATACTTGGCAACTACTTTGCCGGATTTGTTAGTCAAAACATAAGATGCATCAAGAGTTTTAAATGAAATGCTAGGTTCATTTGATGCACTAGGAGTTTTCTTCTTAGGCAATTTAGCACGAGTTGATTGCCTAGAGCTAGATGCCTCACCCTTATACATAAAAGCATGATTAGGGCCAGAGTGAGACTTCCTAGAGTGAATTCTCCTAATCTTATGCTCGGGATAACCGGCAGGGTACAAAATGTAACCCTCGTTATCCTGAGGCATGGGAGCCTTGCCCTTAACAAAGTTAGATAATCTTTTAGGAGGGGCATTAAGTTTGACATTGTCTCCCTTTTGGAAGCCAATGCCATCCTTGATGCCAGGGCATCTCTCACTATAAAGCATACTACGAGCAAATTTAAATTTTTCATTATCTAGCTCATGCTCGGCAATTTTAGCATCTAATTTTGCTATATGATCATTTTGTTGTTTAATTAAAGTCATGTGATCATGAATAGCATCAATGTTAATATCTCTACATCTAGTGCAAATAGAAACATGCTCAATGGTAGATGTAGAGGGTTTGCAAGTTTTTAGTTCAACAATCTTAGCATGTAAAATGTCATTTTCACTTCTAAGATCGGAAATGGAAGCATTGCAAACATCTAAGTCTTTAGCCTTAGCAATCAATTTTTCATTTTCAATCCTAAGGCTAGCAAGAGAAGCATTCAGTTTTTCAATCTTAGCAAGTAAACTAGCATTATCATTTCTAAGATTGGAAATTGAATCATCACAAACATTTGAATCAACCTTAGCAATTAAATTAGCATTCTCGGCTCTAAGGTTGGAAATTAAATCATGGCAAGTGCTTAGCTCACTAGTTAATTTTTCACATTTTTCAATCTCTAGGGCATAAGCATTTTTAACTTTAACATGCTTTTTGTTTTCCTTAATTAGGAAGTCCTCTTGGCTATCCAAGAGTTCATCCTTATCATGAATGGTGCTAATCAATTTATTTAACTTCTCTTTTTGTTGCATGTTAAGATTGGCAAAAAGAATAAACAAATCATCCTCATCATCACTAGAATTAGCCTCATCACTAGAGGTGGCATATTTAGTGGAGGATTTAGATTTAACCTTCTTCTTTTTGCCGTCCTTTGTCATGAGGCACTTGTGGCCGACGTTGGGGAAGAGAAGTCCCTTGTTGACGGCGATGTTGGCGGCGTCCTCGTCGGAGGAGGAGTTGGTGGAGCTCTCGTCGGAGTCCCACTCCCGGCAAACATGGGCATCGCCGCCCTTCTTCTTGTAGTACTTCTTCTTTTCCTTTCTTCTCCCCTTCTTGTCGTCGCCCCTGTCACTGTCACTAGAAATAGGACATTTTGCAATAAAGTGATCGGGCTTACCACATTTGTAGCAAACCTTCTTGGAGTGGGGCTTGTAATCCTTCCCCCTCCTTTGCTTGAGGATTTGGCGAAAGCTCTTGATGATGAGCGCCATTTCCTCGTTGTCGAGCTTGGAGGCGTCGATGGGGATTCTACTTGGAGTAGAATCTTCTTTCTTCTCCTCCGTTGCTTTGAATGCAACGGGTTGTGCTTCGGGCACGGAGGAGGATGCGCCTTGCTTGATGATCCTTTTGGAGCCTTTGATCATAAGTTCAAAGCTCACAAATTTGCCTATTACTTCCTCGGGAGACATTAGCGTGTATCTAGGATCACCTCGAATTAATTGGACTTGTGTAGGGTTAAGAAAAACGAGGGATCTTAGAATAACCTTGACCATCTCATGGTCATCCCATTTGGTGCTCCCGAGGTTGCGCACTTGGTTCACCAAAGTCTTCAAGCGGTTGTACATGGCTTGCAGATCCTCTCCTTGGTGAAGCATGAAGCGACCGAGCTCCCCCTCGATCGTCTCCCGCTTGGTGATCTTGGTCACCTCGTCTCCTTCGTGCGCGGTCTTGAGCACGTCCCAAATTTTCTTTGCGCTCTTTAACCCTTGCACCTTATTATACTCCTCTCGACTTAGAGAGGCGAGGAGTATAGTAGTGGCTTGGGAGTTGAAGTGTTGGATTTGGGCCACTTCGTCCGAATCATAGTCTTCATCCCCTACGGATGGTACTTGTACACCAAACTCAACAACGTTCCAAATGCTAGTGTGGAGTGAGGTTAGGTGATGCCTCATTTTGTCACTCCACATGTTATAATCTTCACCGTAAAAAACCGGTGGTTTGCCTAATGGAACGGAAAGTAATGGAGTACGTTTAGAAATACGAGGGTAGTGTAGGGGAATCTTACTAAACTTCTTGCGCTCATGGCGCTTAGAAGTTATGGACGGCGCGTCGGAGCCGGAGGTGGATGGCGATGAAGAATCGGTCTCGTAGTAAACCACTTTCCTCATCTTCTTTTTCTTGTCGCCACTCCGATGCGACTTTTGTGAGGAGGATTCCTTATCCTTCCCCTTGTTGTGGGACTCTCCCGATGGAGCCTTCCCGTGGCTTGTAACGGGCTTGTCGCCGGTCACCATCTCCTTCTTGGCGTGATCTCCCAACATCACTTCGAGCGGTTAGGCTCTAATGAAGCACCGGGCTTTGATAACAATTGAAAGTCGCCTAGAGGGGGGGTGAATAGGGCGAATCTAAAATTTACAAAGTTTAAGCACAACTACAAGTCGGGGTTAGCGTTAGAATTAAAATCGAGTCCGAGAGAGAGGGCGAAAACAAATCACAAACAAATAAGGAGTGTGACACGATGATTTGTTTTACCGAGGTTCGGTTCTTGCAAACCTACTCTCCGTTGAGGTGGTCACAAAGACCGGGTCTCTTTCAACCCTTCCCCTCTCTCAAACGGTCACTTAGACCGACTGAGCTTCTCTTCTCAATCAAACGGGACACTGAGAGCACCTAGAGGGGGGTGAATAGGTGATCCTGTAAAACTTGAAACTTAGTGCCACAAAAACTTGATTAGGAGTTAGCACCAATAAGGCCAAGTGGCTAGAGAGGAGTCTTAGCAAAACACAATAACCACAAAGAGATCAACACAGAGATGGCACAGTGGTTTATCCCGTGGTTCGGCCAAGTCCAACACTTGCCTACTCCACGTTGTGGTGTCCCAACGGACGAGGGTTGCAATCAACCCCTCTCCAGCGGTCCAAAGACCCACTTGAATACCACGGTGTTTTGCTTTGCTTTTCTATATCCCGCTTGCGAGGAATCTCCACAGCTTGGAGCCTCTCGCCCTTACAAAGATGTTCACAAAGAATCACAGAAGTAATGTTGGGATGAGCAACGCACACAAGACACAAAATCAGCGCAACAACACGCACACAGGTCGCAACACGAGCTCTCAACTCAACCCGAAGAGTACACTACTCAAATGGAGCTCTAGTTGCTATCACAAAGAATCGAATGCGCGGAATTGAAGTCTTGGTGCTTAGGAATGCTTAGAGAATGCTTGGTATACTCCTCCATGTGTCTAGGGGCCCCTTTTATAGCCCCAAGGCAGCTAGGAGCCGCTGAGAGCATTCCAGGAAGGCAATTCCTGCCTTCTGTCGCCTGGCGCACCGGACAGTCCGGTGCACCACCGGACACTGTCCGGTGCGGATTTCTTTCCTTCTGTGGCGCAGCCGACCGTTGAAGATCCAGAGCCGTTGGCGCACCGGACACTGTCCGGTGCCCCCTTGTGACCGTTGGCTCGGCCACGCGTCACGCGCGGAAACCTCGACCGACCGTTGGCCCGGCTGACCGTTGGCTCACCGGACAGTCCGGTGCACCACCGGACAGTCCGGTGATTTATAGCTGTACGTCTTTAATCACTTCCCGAGAGCGACGACTTCGCCTGTGAATGGCTCACCGGACAGTCCGGTGCACCACCGGACAGTCCGGTGATTTATAGCCGTACACCGTTGATCGCTTCCCGAGAGCAGCCATTTGACAGTCGCCAGCCTGGCGCACCGGACACTGTCCGGTGCACCACCGGACAGTCCGGTGCACCCAGACCGAGCTGTCTTTGGCAGAACAAAGCCATCCCTTTTCCAATTTGATTTCTCCTATTTCCAGCACTTAGACACAATACATTAGTCCCCAAAACAATGTACTAAGTCTTAGAAACATACCTTTCCTTTTGATTTGCACTTTGTCCATCAATTGGCATAGATTAACACTTAAGCACTTGTGTTGGCACTCAATCACCAAAATACTTAGAAATGGCCCAAGGGCACATTTCCCTTTCAATCTCCCCCTTTTTGGTGATTTATGCCAACACAACAAAAAGCAACTAAAGAAGTGCAACATCAATGCAAATGAAAACACAAATTTGTTTTGATTCAAATCTGGCATATTTGGATCATTCTCTACCACCACTTGGTTTTGTTTTTGCAAATCAACCTCAATTTCCTATCTCTAAGTCAAACACACTTGTTGATATATAAAGAGAGTTGTTCCAAGAGAAATTGATCAAATATTTCAAAAACTCCCCCTTTTTCCCATAATCAACTATTCTCCCCACAAGAGGCCAACTTTTAACAAAAGAGACAACAAGAGAGTTTTGACAAACCAAAAACTCTATTCTACTGTTTTCAAAATTCTCAAGTGGTAGCTGATCCATTTCTTGCTTTGGCCTTATTTTCTCCCCCTTTCGCATCAAGCACCAAAACGGGATCAATCTTGGCCCCTAAACCTCATTGCCTCACCAAAATCTTCAAATAAGAGTACAAAGGCAATAAGAATATAGAGATGAACTTGGAGTGAGTTACCCTCTCATCGGAGTGCAGTGGAAGTCTTGCATGGTCCAAGTCCACCTTTCCCTTTCAATCCACCTTTGAGACTAAATCAAGCAGACTCAAGCACACGGTTAGTCTCAAAGGGTCAAGTTGTAGCACATCTCCCCCTAAATATGTGCATCACTTGCAAAAGGACTTGTGAGGTTTGGGGAGTGTTTGTACAACTTGAGCACCATAAGTAAACAACAATATGCATAAGGAACATGATCAAAGGCATAAACACATGTATGCTATAAATCAATCCAAGTTCCGCGAATCTAAGACATTTAGCTCACTACGCAGCCTGCAAAAGGTCTTCTCATCTAAAGGCTTGGTAAAGATATCGGCTAGCTGGTTCTCGGTGCTAATATAAAACACTTCGATATCTCCCTTTTGCTGGTGGTCTCTCAAAAAGTGATGCCGGATGTCAATGTGCTTTGTGCGGCTGTGCTCAACAGGATTGTCCGCTATGCGGATAGCACTCTCATTGTCACATAGGAGTGGGACTTTGCTCAGATTGTAGCTAAAGTCCCGGAGGGTTTGCCTCATCCAAAGTAGTTGCGTGCAACACTGTCCTGCGGCAACATACTCGGCCTCAGCGGTGGATAGGGCAACAGAAGTTTGTTTCTTAGAACTCCATGACACCAGGGACCTTCCTAAGAATTGGCACGTCCCTGATGTACTCTTCCTATCGACCTTACATCCAGCATAATCGGAGTCTGAATATCCAATTAAGTCAAAGGTAGACCCCTTTGGATACCAGATCCCGAAGCAAGGCGTAGCGACTAAATATCTAAGAATTCGCTTCACGACCACTAAGTGACACTCCCTTGGATCGGATTGAAATCTAGCACACATGCATACACTAAGCATAATATCTGGTCTACTAGCACATAAATAAAGCAAGGAA
Source organism: Zea luxurians (assembly GCA_029449295.1). Lineage (NCBI taxonomy): Eukaryota > Viridiplantae > Streptophyta > Magnoliopsida > Poales > Poaceae > Zea > Zea luxurians. The sequence goes on from JAOPSE010000107.1 coordinate 573,223, forward strand.
CCTATCATGGACTGGTATGCTTTTTGATCAACAGACTTACCTCCTTTGTTGAGGTCGATGTGTCCGTCAGTTCCCATCGGAGTCTTTGCGGGCTTGGCGTCCTTCATCCCAAACCGCTTTAGCAAGTCTTGTGTGTACTTCGTTTGGGAGATGAAGGTGCCGTCCTTGAGTTGCTTCACTTGGAACCCAAGGAAGTAGTTTAACTCGCCCATCATCGACATCTCAAACTTTTGAGTCATCACCCTACTAAACTCTTCACAAGACTTTTGGTTAGTAGAACCAAATATTATGTCATCGACATAAATTTGGCACACAAATAAGTCACCATCACAAGTCTTAGTGAATAAAGTTGGATCGGCTTTCCCAACCTTGAAAGCATTAGCAATTAAAAAGTCTCTAAGGCATTCATACCATGCTCTTGGGGCTTGCTTAAGTCCATAGAGCGCCTTAGAGAGCTTACATACGTGGTCGGGGTACCGTTCATCCTCGAAGCCAGGGGGTTGCTACATGTACACCTCCTCCTTGATTGGCCCGTTGAGGAAAGCGCTCTTCACATCCATTTGGAACAACCTGAAAGAATGATGAGCGGCATATGCTAGCAAAATACGAATGGACTCTAGCCTAGCCATAGGAGCAAAAGTCTCCTCAAAGTCCAAACCTGCGACTTGGGCATAACCTTTTGCCACAAGTCGAGCCTTGTTCCTTGTCACCACCCCGTGCTCGTCTTGTTTGTTGCGGAACACCCACTTGGTTCCCATGACATTTTGCTTGGGACGCGGCACCAGTGTCCAAACTTCATTTCTCTTGAAATTATTGAGCTCCTCTTGCATGGCCAACACCCAGTCCGGATCTAGCAAGGCCTCTTCTACCCTGAAAGGCTCAATAGAAGAGACAAAAGAGTAATGCTCACAAAAATTAATTAATCTAGAACGAGTAGTTACTCCCTTGCTAATGTCACCCAAAATTTGGTCGACGGGATGATTCCTTTGAATCGTCGCTCGAACTTGGGTTGGAGGTGCCTGTTGTGCTTCTTCCTCCATCACATGATCATCTTGTGCTCCCCCTTGATCACACGCCTCTTCTTGATGAACCTGTTCATTGTCTTGAGTTGGAGGATGCACCATTGTTGAGGAAGAAGGTTGATCTTGCTCCTTTTGTTCCTGTGGCCGCACATCTCCAATCGCCATGGTGCGTATTGTGGCCATTGGAACGTTTCCTTCATCTACATCATCAAGATCAACAACTTGCTCTCTTGGAGAGCCATTAGTCTCATCAAATACAACGTCGCTAGAGACTTCAACCAAACCCGATGATTTGTTGAAAACTCTATACGCCTTTGTATTTGAGTCATAACCTAATAAAAACCCTTCTACCGCTTTGGGAGCAAATTTGGAATTCCTACCCTTCTTCACTAGAATGTAGCATTTACTCCCAAAAACTCGGAAATACGAAATATTGGGTTTGTTACCGGTTAGAAGCTCATACGAAGTCTTCTTGAGGAGGCGGTGAAGGTAGACCCGGTTGATGGTGTGGCAAGCCGTGTTCACGGCTTCCGACCAAAACCGCTCGGGGGTCTTGAACTCTCCAAGCATCGTCCTCACCATGTCTATGAGCGTCCTGTTCTTCCTCTCTACCACACCATTTTGCTGTGGTGTGTAGGGAGTGGAGAACTCATGCTTGATCCCTTCCTCCTCAAGGTACTCCTCCACTTGAAGATTCTTGAACTCGGACCCGTTGTCGCTTCTTATCTTCTTCACCTTAAGCTCAAACTCATTTTGAGCTCTCCTTAGGAAGCGCTTGAGGGTCCCTTGGGTTTCAGATTTATCCTGCAAAAAGAATACCCAAGTGAAGCGAGAAAAATCATCAACAATTACTAAACCATACTTACTTCCCCCGATGCTTAGGTAGGCGACGGGTCTGAAGAGGTCCATATGCAGCAGCTCCAAAGGTCTTGATGTGGTCATCACATTTTTGGTATGATGAGAGCTTCCCACCTGTTTACCTGCTTGACAAGCTACACAAGGTCTATCTTTTTCGAAAGTTACATTAGTTAGACCTATCACGTGTTCTCCCTTTAGAAGCTTGTGAAGGTTCTTCATCCCTACATGAGCTAAACGGCGATGCCACAGCCAGCCCATGCTAGTCTTAGCAATTAAGCATGCATCTAGACCGGCCTCCTCTTTTGCAAAATCAACTAAATAGAGTTTGCCGTCTAATACACCCTTAGAAGCTAATGAACCATCACTTCTTCTAAAGACAGACACATCTACATTTGTGAATAAACAGTTATATCCCATATTGCATAATTGACTAACTGATAACAAATTATATCCAAGCGACTCAACTAAAAATACATTAGAAATGGAGTGCTCAGATGAGATAGCAATCTTTCCTAACCCTTTCACCTTGCCTTGATTCCCGTCACCGAATATGATTGAGTCTTGGGAATCTTTGTTCTTGACGTAGGAAGAGAACATCTTCTTTTCCCCCGTCATGTGGTTTGTGCATCTGCTGTCGATAATCCAGCTTGATCCCCCGGATGCATACACCTGCAAGGCAAATTTAGGCTTGGGTCTTAGGTACCCAACTCTTGTTGGGTCCTACAAGGTTAGTCACAATGTTTTTAGGGACCCAAATGCAAGTTTTACCTCCCTTGTATCTTGCCCCTAACTTCCTAGCAATCACCTTCTTATCCTTTCTACAAATAGCAAAGGAAGCATTGCAAGTATGAAAAATTGTAGAAGGTTCATTGTTTACTTTCCTAGGAACATGAACAACATTTCTTCTAGGCATAGCATTTTTCCTAGCCAAATTTCTATCATGCATAATAGAAGAACTAGAAGCAATCATGGCATGAGAATCAAAATTATCATAACTTCTATAAGTATTCCTAGAATGTCTCCTATCATGGTACATGAAAGCATGGTTCTTTTGAGCACTACTAGCCATAGGGGCCTTTCCTTTCTCCTTGGCGGAGATGGAAACCTTATGGCTTGTTAAATTCTTGACTTCCCTCTTGAAGCCAAGACCATCCTTAATTGAGGGGTGTCTACCAATCGTGTAGGCATCCCTTGCAAATTTTAGCTTATCAAATTCGCTTTTGCTAGTCTTAAGTTGGGCATTAAGACTAGCCACTTCATCATTCAATTTAGAAATTAAAACTAGGTGTTCACTACAAGCATCAACATTACAATCTTTACACCTATTGCAAATTGCAACATCTTCTACACAAGATGTTGATTTATTAGCTATTTCTAACTTAGCATTCAAATCATCATTTATTCTCTTTAAGCTAGAAATAGAGTCATGGCATGTAGACAATTCACAAGAGAGCATTTCATTCCTTTTAATTTCTAAAGCAAGGGATTTTTGTGCCTCTACAAACTTATCATGTTCTTCATACAAAAGATCCTCTTGCTTTTCTAATAATCTATTCTTATCATTTAAGGCATCAATCAACTCATTAATCTTATCAACCTTAGTTCTATCTAAGCCCTTGAATAAACATGAATAGTCTATTTCATCATCGCTAGATTCTTCATCACTTGAGGAAGCGTAAGTACTAGTATTACGAGTGCTTACCTTCTTTTCCCTTGCCATGAGGCAAGTGTGATGCTCGTTGGGGAAGAGGGATGACTTGTTGAAGGCGGTGGCGGCGAGTCCTTCGTTGTCGGAGTCGGACGACGAACAATCCGAGTCACATTCCTTGCCAAGGTGTGCCTTGCCCTTAGCCTTCTTGTACGCCTTTTTCTTTTCCCTCTTGTTCCCTTGTTCCTGGTCACTATCATTATCGGGACAATTAGCGATAAAATGACCAATCTTACCACATTTGAAGCATGAGCGCTTCCCCTTTGTCTTGTTCTTGTTAGGATGCCCCTTGCGACCCTTTAGCATCGTCTTGAAGCGCTTGATGATGAGGGCCATCTCTTCCTCATTGAGCCCGGCCGCCTCAACTTGCGCCACCTTGCTAGGTAGCGCCTCCTTGCTCCTCGTTGCTTTGAGAGCAATGGTTTGAGGTTCTTGGATTGGGCCATTCAACACATCATCAACGTATCTAGCCTCCTTGATCATCATCCGCCCGCTTACGAACTTTCCAAGTATCTCCTCGGGCGACATCTTGGTGTACCTAGGATTCTCACGAATATTGTTCACAAGATGTGGATCGAGGACAGTAAAAGACCTTAGCATTAGACGGACGACGTCGTGGTCCGTCCATCGCGTGCTTCCATAGCTCCTTATTTTGTTGACAAGGGTCTTGAGCCGGTTGTACGTTTGGGTTGGCTCCTTGCCCCTGATCATTGCGAATCTCCCAAGTTCGCCCTCCACCAACTCCATTTTGGTGAGCATGGTGACGTCGTTCCCCTCATGTGAGATCTTGAGGGTGTCCCAAATCTGCTTGGCGTTATCCAAGCCGCTCACCTTATGGTATTCGTCCCTGCACAATGAAGCTAGAAGAACAGTAGTAGCTTGTGCATTCTTGTGAATTTGCTCATTAATGAACATGGGACTATCAGTACTATCAAATTTCATTCCACTCTCTACTATCTCCCATATGCTTGGATGGAGAGAGAACAAGTGACTACGCATTTTGTGACTCCAAAATCCGTAGTCCTCTCCATCAAAGTGAGGAGGTTTACCTAGTGGAATGGAGAGTAAATGAGCATTGGTACTTTGCGGAATACGAGAGTAATCAAAAGAAAAGTTCGAATTGACTATTTTCTTTTTCTCATAGTCATTGTCGTCGTTGTCCTTTTGGGAAGAAGAGGACTCGTCGCTGTCGTCGTAGTAGACGATCTCCTTGATGCGCCTTGTCTTCTTCTTCTTCTTCCCATCTTTTTGTTTGTAGCCTGAGCCCGAGTCGGTAGGCTTATCATCTTTTGGCTCATTGACGAAGGACTCCTTCTCCTTATCATTGATCACAATCCCCTTGCCCTTAGGATCCATCTTTTCGGGCGATTAGTCCCTTTCTTGAAGAGGACGGCTCTGATACCAATTGAGAGCACCTAGAGGGGGGTGAATAGGTGATCCTGTAAAACTTGAAACTTAGTGCCACAAAAACTTGATTAGGAGTTAGCACCAATAAGGCCAAGTGGCTAGAGAGGAGTCTTAGCAAAACACAATAACCACAAAGAGATCAACACAGAGATGGCACAGTGGTTTATCCCGTGGTTCGGCGAAGTCCAACACTTGCCTACTCCACGTTGTGGTGTCCCAACGGACGAGGATTGCAATCAACCCCTCTCAAGCGGTCCAAAGACCCACTTGAATACCACAGTGTTTTGCTTTGCTTTTCTATATCCCGCTTGCGAGGAATCTCCACAGCTTGGAGCCTCTCGCCCTTACAAAGTTGTTCACAAAGAATCACGAAAGTAAGGTTGGGATGAGCAACGCACACAAGACACAAAATCAGAGCAACAACACGCACACAGGTTGCAACACGAGCTCTCAACTCAACCCGAAGAGTACACTACTCAAATGGAGCTCTAGTTGCTATCACAAAGAATCGAATGCGTGGAATTGAAGTCTTGGTGCTTAGGAATGCTTAGAGAATGCTTGGTATACTCCTCCATGCGCCTAGGGGCCCCTTTTATAGCCCCAAGGCAGATAGGAACCGTTGAGAGCATTCCAGGAAGGCAATTCCTGCTTTCTGTCGCCTGGCGCACCGGACAGTCTGGTGCACCACCGGACACTGTCCGGTGCGGATTTCTTTCCTTCTGTGGCGCAGCCGACCGTTGAAGATCCAGAGCCGTTGGCGCACCGGACACTGTCTGGTGCACACCGGACAGTCCGGTGCCCCCTTGTGACCATTGGCTCGGCCACGCGTCACGCGCGGAAACCTCGGCCAACCGTTGGCCCGGCTGACCGTTGGCTCACCGGACAGTCCGGTGCACCACCGGACAGTCCGGTGATTTATAGCCGTACGCCGTTAATCACTTCCCGAGAGCGGCGACTTCGCCTGTGAATGGCTCACCGAACAGTCCGGTGCACCACCGGACAGTCCGGTGATTTATAGCCGTACACCGTTGATCGCTTCCCGAGAGCAGCCATTTGACAGTCGCCAGCCTGGCGCACCGGACACTGTCCGGTGCACCACCGGACAGTCCGGTGCACCCAGACCGAGCTGTCTTTGGCTGAACAAAGCCATCCCTTTTCCAGTTTGATGTCTCCTATTTCCAGCACTTAGACAGAATACATTAGTCCCCAAAACAATGTACTAAGTCTTAGAAACATACCTTTCCTTTTGATTTGCACTTTGTCCATCAATTGGCATAGATTAACACTTAAGCACTTGTGTTGGCACTCAATCACCAAAATACTTAGAAATGGCCCAAGGGCACATTTCCCTTTCAGACACAAAGTCCCCGCAAGGACCACCACACAATTGGTGTCTCTTGCCTCGGTTACAATTGAGTTGATCACTAGAAAGAATGAGAAAGAAAAGAAGCAATCCAAGCGCAAGAGCTCAAATGAACACAAGTCACTCTCTCACTAGTCACTATTGATTGGAATTGAACTAGAGACTTGGGAGAGGATTTGATCTCTTTGGTGTGTCTTGTATTGAATGCTATAGCTCTTGTAATGTGTTGGAAGGTGGAAAACTTGGATGCAATGAATGGTGGGGTGGTTGGGGTATTTATAGCCCAACCACCAAACTAGCCGTTTGGTGGAGGCTGCTGTCGCGCCAGCCACGTCACCCGACCGTTAGGGTTCGACCGTTGGAGCTTCTGTCTTCTGGGCCACCGGACAGTCTGGTGGTGCACCGGACAGTCACTGTACATTGTCCGGTGCGTCTTCTGACGCTGCTCTGACTCTGGCGCGCACTGTAGCGCATTGAATGCAGTTTGCAGACGACCGTTGGCTCGGAGTAGCCGTTACTCCGCTGGCACACCGGACAGTCCGGTGTAGCACCGGACAGTCCGGTGAATTTTAGCGGAGTGGCTCCCAGAATTCCCGAGACTGGCGAGTTCGGAGTTGGAGTTCCCTGGTGCACCGGACACTGTCCGGTGGCACACCGGACAATCCGGTGCGCCAGACGAGGGCTGCCTTCGGTTATCTTTTGCTCCCTTTGTTTGAACCCTTTCTTTTGACTTGTATTGGCTTATTGTGAACCTTTAGCACCTGTAAAACTTATAATCTAGAGCAAACTAGTTAGTCCAATTATTTGTGTTGGGCAATTTAACCACCAAAATTAATTAGGAAAAGGTGTAAGCCTATTTCCCTTTTAGAATTGACTAGGATGTCATAGGCTTGATAATTTTGACGCAGACATCTTAGATCATGCTCAGATGGATTTTTCATATCAATGTTAATGGGCAAAACACTACCATCAAATATTTGCTCTACTTTAGGACCTAAACTCCTAAAAGTATTATATAAATGAAAAGACCAGGATGCATAGTTAGAGCCATCAGAATTAAGAAGTTCTACAGTTACCTCTTGTGACGACATCATCATCTCCGGACGGCTAAGCCCACACTGGAGAGGCCTAGCTCTGATACCAATTGAAAGTTCCCTTTGCCCGGGAATAGGATCTGGATGTCGCCTAGAGGGGGGTGAATAGGCAAATAAAAATAATCACTTTAAAACTAAAATTCTTACTCTACTTGAAGACTAGATCGCAGTGGAATGAAAAGACCCTTCGAGTAGGTTTCAGCGGAATAGAAGATCCTGTCTCAGAATGTCCTGCACTTCAAATATAACTTGTACCACAGATGAGTATTGAAGTGCAGATATGAAGAGTAGATACGACAGGGAGACAGCACACAATACAGAGCGAAGCACACAGACACAGGGATTTATCCCGAGGTTCGGCCAAGCCTGAGATGCTTGCCTAGTCCTCGTTGGAGTTAGCCACACCTGGGCTTGGAGTCTATTTCAACTCCTTCCTCTGTTTACTCAGATCTGTCAGTATGACAGATAGAGCCTTCCACTATGTTGAGTTGGGTTACAACAAAGCCGCGACTGCTTACTATCTTCTTGACAGCACTCCGACAAAGTAACGATATGCTCAAGACTATGCTCTAGCTCTTAGCAGCACTCCTTCGCTATCTAAAGGCTTATAGCTTTGCCTTCTACACAAACTAGAGAGATTCACACAAGAGGGAGAGTGAGAATTGATGCGAGTGATGTATGCTATTGTTGGATGCTCTTGTGTGAATGTTTGAGGCGCCTAGGGGTCCCTTTTATAGACCCAAGGGGCCTAGAAGCCGTTGGAATCCATTTTGGAAAGCAAAACTTTCTTTCTGTCGGGTGGCGCACCGGACAGTCCAGTGCACCACCGGACATCAACTGTTCACTATCCGGTGCGGATCTCCTTCCAAAATTGGCGCATTCGACCGTTGCAGACTTGAAGCCGTTGGTGCACCGGACACTGTCCGGTGCACACCGGACAGTCTGGTGCCCCCATCAGACCGTTGGCTCGGCCACGCGTCACGCGCGGATTGCGTGGCCGACCGTTGGCTCGGCCGACCGTTGGCTCGGCCGACCGTTGGCTCACCGGACAGTCCGGTGAATTTTAGCCGTACGCCGCTGATGAATTCCCGAGAGCGGCCAGTTGACAGACGCCAGCCTGGCGCACCGGACACTGTCCGGTGCACCACCGGACAGTTCGGTGTACCCAGACTGCGTAGAGTCTTGGCTGCTCCAGCCAAGTCTTTTTCCTTTGTATTTTCTCTTCTTTTCTTCTTCTTTCTGTTTCTAACACTTGGACAAATATGTTAGTACACAAAAACCAATGTACTAAGTCTAGAAACAGACCTTCTCTTTGATTTTCCCTTCTTTAGCATTTAGCATACTTGAGATTGATGTTGGACTCATAAATCATTAAGTCAGCTTGACTTGATCTAGATTGTCATTTCTAAGCTCCAACATCCTGCAAAGGTCACATGGAATATTTCCAAACATAGGAACAACCCAAACTAAAGGTCAAGGTGCACTTAGCTCTTTTGGGCTGCTTCCGGTTCTGATTTTGACATTTGTTCTCCTTCTAGTGACCTTGTTCCCTTTTGAGCTTGGTCTTGAGCCTTATGACTTACACCACATAACTGTAGATGTTACCTCATTGGTTGTAAGTCATGTCCTTATGTAGTGTTCCTTGATGCACCATAACTCTTCTTAACTCGATCAACCCTGATTCCGCAAGTCTTCTTCTTCACCCTGGTCTCCTTGACTTTCTCCCGTGCACTCGGTACCTCGAAGCTCTTCTGGCTTCCATCCTTGGTTTGATCAGTTGTCTCCAAGTTATGCACATCAAGTCTCACTTAAGCAATGTCCATCTTTCTTGTGATGTCCAATATCTATAGATAATTCTGTCTTTGGACCATCACACCTGTTTACTTGTGTTGAACCCTGTTAGCTTTGCATTCAGCATCTGTTCAACACTTAACACACTTGTTAGTCCTTTAATTGTGTTGTCATCCAAACACCAAAACTCACGAGAGAGCTTTCACAAAGGCGAACATGCCACCCTTCGCTCTACGACTTTGTCCTCTCATCGCGCAGATGAAGGCTACATCCACAGAACACACCAGAACAAGCCAAGGGCGCCGATCGTGACAGAGGCCTGTGGGACCCCCTTCACTCTCATGTTGTAAGACAAAGGCCCTGCCGATGTCTATGGACCTCCCGCGTTGTCACCACCGGGGAGGCCCATGTGTGATTCGGCCCATAGTGATGGGCCCCGCGAGGACAAGTGCGATAAGGGTCGTGTCTGTAATAAGGTTTACCTTAATAACTATCTGTAACCTCCCCTCGGGGGAATATTCTGGGGATAAACCGGGTACTTGAGGGTCTAAACGTCTTTGACAGGGACAGGCGGCCCCTCGAGTACATATAAATACCCCCGGACAGTGCCCACACATGGGAGATTAACGAAGTTTTTGGCATTCCATGCTAAACTTTGCAAACACACTTTCCACTACCTCGTTGGATCAACTTGCCCAGGCAGGCAGGTTCCCAACATTTGGTGCCCATCATTTGTGCTACGAAAAACAACCCACGATGGCCCCCAAGAGAGCAAATTTGAAGGCTACCCCATCCATTGACGACGCGGCGAAGGCAGCGCTACTGGCGAAAAAGAAAGGCAAGGCCCTTGCGGTCACCACCCCCCAAGAGGCCTTCGAAGATGATGCTGTCAACAGCAAAAGACAGCGCTAAGACCACCCCACCCCCGACGGCACTATACACACCTGCAGTTCTGAAGGCGCACCACAAGCACCACAACCAGGCTTCGCTCCACCAGAGGGCGAAAGACACCATAGAGGATGAAGAAGTCATTGGCATCTCAGCCGAAGACCAAATAAAGTTGCGAGCTCTGCGCATCAAAAACAACCACCTCCAGAAGCAGAAAGAAATCCTTGAAGCCAAGCGCCAACGAGTCACCATGCAAGCCAAGGTGTGACAGATGATACAAGATGAGGAACAGAGAGCTCGGGAGCTAGAGCAGGAGATTGCGCTCATGCAAGGTGAAGGCCAATACAACCTACAGCGCGGACCCCTCGCACCGCTAGCGCCTCTCCAACAGTACATTCAAGCCAGAGACCCATTCATACCACAACACGGTCCCTTCATTCCACCCGTTGTAGCTTTCCAGGGGATCAACTATCTCGACGAGCGAAGCCCCCTGGTTCCACAACTTCAAGCATTGCCCTAGCCCGCCAACTTCAGGGTCGGCACCTACCCCAAATACAACGGTAGTACCAACCCAGCTCAATACATCATGAGCTACCAAGTAGTCGTCGCATCGTCCGGAGGGGTCGACGCCACAATGGCCAAATCCTTCATCATCGCACTCGAAGGCCCGGCCTTGACTTGGTACACCAGGTTACTGCCACTGTCCATTGATTCCTGGAAAGGGCTCCGCGACAAATTCCTGCTCAACTTCCAAGGGTACCGACCTGATACAGACGCCCTAGTCGAGTTATCCCTCTACAAGCAGTAAGAGAAGGAAACCCTTCGTGAGTACTACAGGACATTTTTGACGCTCAAATCGCAACTGCCATCAGTTGATGACCACATCGCAATCCACTACGCTATCAGTGGTCTTCGGGCAGGCGTCCTATATAGTCATTGCATCAGGGATCCACCCAAGAATCTACAAGAGCTATACAAATTATTTGAGAAGTACGCCAGGTCTGAGGAGCTCCATCAACGCAAGGTTGAATCTCAAAGAAAGCCCAAGGACCCTCCGCAGTCCAGCAGAACCTGGACTAGGCCAGCGCAGCCAGACTCCGGCCACGACAACCACAATCATCAACAGGTGCACAACATAGCCAATCAGCACCTAGCCGAAGAGACCACCTGTCGTCAGGAATACCCCCCCCCCCAAGGCCGCAGTAACGGCACAAGAGGAAGAGGCCATGGACTGCGCACACCCAACAAAGGATTGTCCAGAGACCAAGGCCACCAGGGACAGAATGTCCAGAGCACAACCAGCCGACAACCAGAGGCTCGTCACGCACACATAGCATCACCAGCAACCCTACCACAACAAGCAAATCCAGCATCCACCCAACCACGCTTACCAGCACCATCAAGAGGTGCAGGTTCTACCACCACCGCATCTGCATCACCCAAATCCTCCACACAACCACCCCCCACAAGCACCCAAACAGGAAGACTTCGCCGAACCACCATATCATGGAATCATCCACATGATCACTGGGGATCAAGCGTGGACTTCGACACAAAGCAGCAGAAAAGGGACCACTACCGAAGTGTGAACCATGTCGCTCTCACTGGCCTAGTGGTGCAAACAAAGTGGTCCCATGTACTGCTCACCTTCGATGCCAGAGACGTTGACTTGCGCAGCGCTCCTCATGCAGACACCATGGTGATCAACTGTTGGGTAGCAGGCTGGGACCTACACAAAGTGCTGGTCAACAACAGCAGTCAAGTTGACATCATTTTTCTGCACGCTTCGATCACATGGGAATAAACCACAGTCTACTCAAACCTGCAGACAATCCCCTATACGGCTTCGGCGGCAAGGGCACCTTCCCTGTCGGCAAGATATAGCTCCCCCTGTCATTTGGTGTAGCACCCAATGCATGAAGTGAGCAGGTCACTTTAGATATTGTCGACATGGTCTACCCATACAATGCCGTAATGGGTCGGGGCTCGATCAACAAGTTTGAGGCTGCCATTCATGGACTCTACCTTTGTATGAAAATCCCAGGCCCGCAAGGCGTGATCACCGTCTACGGCGACTAGCAGACAGCGCGCAACATTGAAAGGGACCTCGTTCTAGGGCAACGGAACGTACACTACCTCACAGCAGAGCACGAAGGCTTCAAAAGCAAGTGCCCGATCGAAGACGAAAAATTCAAACCGCAGCTCCAAAGCAACGACGGAACGAAGGCGGTACCCCTAGACCCGGCAACGCCGAGACTAACGGTCATAATAAGAGAAGACCTGACCTTGTGAGACGAGGAAAAACTCCTTTCTTGTCTCTCCCAAAACAAGGATGTCTTCGCTTGGTCCACCTTCGATCTGGTTGGGGTCAGTCACTCTATCATCGAGCACAGCCTAGGCATCGACCCCTCGGTGCGCCCGAAAAAGCAGCGACCTCGCAGAAACATTCGCAAACATGCGCGACGCACGACTCCGGCTCAACCCTGAGAAGTGCGTCTTCGACGTCCGCTAGGGAAAAATACTTGGTTACTTAGTATCACACTGAGGGATTAAGGCCAACCCAACCAAGATCCAAGCGATCATCAACAAGGCACCTCCATAGTCCACCAGGGACGTCCAGTGGCTGACAGGAAGACTGGCGACCCTGAACAGATTTATCTCTAAGTCCGCTGAGCAAAGCCTACCTTTCCTCAATGCACTGCGTGGTGCAAAAGACTTCACCTGGGGCCTAGAGCAGGCAGCGGCCTTCGAATCGCTCAAACAGCACCTGTCTGACTTAGCAACTCTGACAAGCCTTGACCCTTCGCTGCCACTGCTTCTCTACATTGCGTCTTCCCCATGCGCAGTCAGCGCAGCATTAGTCCAAGAGCAGGACAAAGATGGAAAAAATCAGCAATGCCTAGTGTATTACATTTCCGAAGTCCTCACCGCCTCCAAATGCGACATGACCAAACTCAAGAAAATTTCATACGCAGTGGTCATGGCTTCACGCAAACTATGGCACTACTTCAAGGCATTCAAAGTATGGGTCACTTCAGGCAGAGGTCTGGGAGAATTGTTCAGGAACCCGGAGGCATCCGCCAGAATTGCAAAATGGGCAGCCGAACTCTCCGGGTACCACATCACATTCGAGCCCAGAACGGCAATCAAGTCACAAGTCTTGGCGGACTTCATCGTCGACTGGATAGGACCTGTGGGGCCACAGCAGGAGCACTCGAAAAAAGTCTGGACCATTCACTGCGACGGCGCATGGTACCATGCGGGGGCAGGAGCCGCGGCGATCATCATCTCACCCGTCGGTGTCAAGTACAGATACATCGTGCGCCTCAGCTTTGCTCTAGAGTCCGACAGGTGCACCAACAACATTGCAGAATACGAGGCCGTAATCCTGGGACTATGCAAACTGTGGGTCCTCGGTGTTACCACCTGCATCATCAGGACAGACTCCAAGGTCGTCGCTGGCCAGATTGAAAAAGATTATTCAGCAAAAGAGCCTGTGCTCATGCAATACCTCACCGCCATCCGCGGCCTCAAAAAACAATTCAAGGGCTTCACCTTGCAGCACGTCGACCGCAACAAGAACAAAGAGGCCAATGCGTTGGCCAAGGCAGCAGCCAAGGGCGAGGCTCTGCCCTCCGATGTGTTCTACCACGTCATCGGCACACTAGTCGTCCGTAAACTCGAAGGCTTGCAAATAACTCAAGACGCCAAAGGCCACCGAATCGTCAACCTCATCATGGCCGAAGACTGGCGGGCCCCGATAACACTGTACTTGCAAGGCCACAACCACCCAACCAATCGCAATGAGGCCAAACAGCTGAAACACAGGAGCAGGGATTTCATAATAGTCAGGGCTAGCTGTACAAAAAGGGCATCAGCCAGCCTATGCTGAAGTGCATAACCAAAACCGAGGGCCTAGAAATCCTCCGCGAAGTCCACGGTGGAACCTGCGGCTCACACTTAGGGCCCGGGCCCTCGCAGCCAAGGTGATTCGTCAGGGATTTTACTGGCCCGCGATACTTTGCATGGCCAACCGAGTCACTAGGTCATGCGAGGCATGCCAAAAGTTTTCTCCTCGCCCAGGAAACCTTTTGCAATTCACTAAGCTCATTGCCCACACATGGCCACTTCAGCGTTGGGGGCTGGACATGGTCGGGCCACTGCCTACAGCTCAAGGAAACTTAAAGTTCACCTTCGTTGCCGTCGAATATTTCACAAAGTGGATCGAGGCCAGGGCAATCTGCCGCTTTGTCCAGGCCAGGCCAGGGCCACTGCCTACGGCTTTGTTTCTGGCAAAACATCGTCTGCCGCTTCGGAGTCCCGCTTGAACTAACAGTCAACAACGGCAAGTAGTTTGACAGCCAAGACTTCAGGGAGTTCTGCAGCTCTACGGCACAAAGTCGGTCTTCGCCTCCGTTTACCACCCATAGTCCAACGGCGTCATCGAACACGTCAATGGCAAGATTTTTAGCGCCATTAAGAAAAGGCTCCTTGACGACAAAAAAGGCAAATGGGCAGACCAATTACCCGAAGTCGTAAGGGCGTTGAACATGACAGAGTGCCGGGCAACCGGGTTCACACCTGTCCACCTGATGTACGGATCCGAAGCAATGACACCGCAAGAGTTAAAGCATGGTCCCCCCCAAACAAACGAATCAGCCATCCCCGACATCGACGAACCAACCTCCAAAGTTCTCATCGACGGAGACCGCGTCCTCGCCCTGCAGGCGCTCAACAAGTATCAGGTCCAGACCGAAGCATGGCGTGACAACACCGTCGTCCTAAGGGAATTCAACGAAGGGGACCTAGTACTCGTAAGGACCACCAGGACAGAGTCTCGAGGCAAGCTAGAGCCAAAGTTGGAAGGGCCGTACATAGTCAAGACAAAGGCATCCCCAAATGCTTACAGACTAGCAACGTCAACCGGCGAAGACCTAGAACACCCATGGAACATCAACAATCTCCAAAAAATTTTCGTTTAAAATCCAAGGCCCAAGCACCTATGTAATCCTTCAAACAATGTAATTCAGGCCCACACTCTTTTCCTCCTAGGGGTGAGGTTTTTAACGAGGCGGCGCCATGTAATATACCAACGAAAAGCCCCCACAAAAAACTCCAGCAAGCATCATTACCATAAGTGTCGAAAAAGACCACTTCGACGGTCTTTGACATTCGACATATACGCAGTCACCGTGACAGGTAGCCTAGAGTACACTCGCGTGCGACAAATCCGTGCGAAAGCCACCTAAGGGTGCAGCCGGACAAGCATAACAAGTGCACAATACAAAGTCTTTACTAAAAGACAAATCCATGCAAAAGTCGTCTAAGGGTGCAGCCGGACAAGGACAACAAGTGCACGATACGAAGTCTTTACTAAAAGACAAATCCATGCAAAAGCCGCCTAAGGGTGCAGCCAGACAAGCACAACAAGTGCACGATATGAAGTCTTTACTAAAAGACAAATCCGTGCAAAAGCCACCTAAGGGTGCAGCCGGACAAGCACAACAAGTGCACGATACGAAGTCTTAACTAAAAGACGAATCCGAGCAAAAAGCCGCCCAAGGGTGCAGCCGGATATGCACTAGAAGTGCGCCATACGAAGTCTTTACGACAAGTCATCCGAGCAAAGGCCCCCTAAGGGTGCAGCTGGACATGCAAACATGCAAACATCACCCTAATGGCGCAAAGTCTGTTACAATCACCCTAAAGGTGCGAAGTCTCTGCTATCTGACACGGTCAAACAAAAACCACCTACAGACACAACCAAGTACGTGTCATAAGCACCCATACATTGCCGTGGCAAGCGAACTCCCCATCTCATTTCACAACAAGCAATGTCGTCATAGTTTACATACACACAGCGAAGGGCCACCAACCCCATTGCACAAATAATACAAATCGCATTTTGTTGCCCTCCCTCTCTATTTCGAGCCGGGGGAGGGCACATTTTCGCTCACTATCGCAACACGAGAGCGAGGGGAGCAAACATGCTACATCGGCTCAGCCTTCGGGATAAGTCCTGCCTCACGAAAATTAAACAACACCATCTTCAACTCCTCACCCTCAAAAAGATCCGCAGATCCCCCTCCCCAATACACATCCCGGACGTCGAGGACAGCAAATCTCGTTGGCCACCCCGATCTACCCAAAGACGGGTTCGTTCCATCCCCATCCGTCAACGCCTACCACTTCGTGACATCTCGCCAACATTATGCTTCGACACCACCTTTCGCCGGCAGTGCTTCTCGGTTATCGCACCAGCCAGGGGATCAGACGCTTCACGCACTTCAAGCCGGGCACGGACTCAGCTGCGGCCACATCCAACACAACAAAATAATTCAAATCCTCATTCGAAGACTCTTTAGTCCATGAAAACAAGCTCCCAAACTCACCTCCATCAAATGACCAAGACCCAGTTTAAGAACCATACAACTTTTCATTAACAGGCACTGCATTCGCAGCCGCCACAAAATTAATATCATCAGTAAGGGTTGCTTGCGCAGGTCGAGACGTTGGAACCTGTGCAGCAACTGACTTTTAGTATCACAAAAATAAAGTCCTAAACTCAACGCCCCTAACACGACCCCGCCACCTGCGAAGGAGCAACCGGCACTGCAGGGTCTTCGTCAGCCGGCGCAGCTGTCGCTGGAGTGTCTTCACCAGCCGGCACAGTGGCCGCCGTAGGGTCCTCGACAGGGCCGGTCAGTGGCGTCGGTTGCTCTTCAACCCCCGTCCTCGCATCTTCTGCCCGGGTCTCCGAGCTTTCTAGGCCACTGAAGTCGTCGACTTCTTCATCGTTCATCATCTACAGAAATAGCATAAAATATAAATACATATTAAAAACAACGTCACACACCTGCTCCAGCGCCCGGTCAGACCTCTCCAGGACAGTATCGCGGTCGTGAGAGCCCCACATCCTATCGTAAAGCGCCCTAGCGGACCGCTTTAGCACCTCGTCTTCGATCTGGAAAATTCCACGATCGAAGTCCTCGTTGGCCTAGTCAAAAACTTCGAAGTGCCTGTATCCCTCACGGGACAAAGCATTCGTAGCCCCCTCGCAGGTAATGAGCGAGGCAATGAACATGAGGCCCGTCATGATGGACAGGAGTAGCTCCAACTCCTCCTGAAGCCACCCGAGGAAGCAGAGGCCCACCTCCTCGCTAGACGTATCAAAAGGGGTTGTATGCACACCAAGCCGCCGATACGCGTCCACGAGCAACGCGTGTGCTCGGTCGACCCCAGTGCAGGTGGAGGCCTCCGCTTTGTCTAGATAGTCACGTAGACTCCTGTGCCCCAACTCTGCGTCGGTAGCGCGCTTGAGGGCGAGGTTGGCCTTGGCACGGGCAGCCTAGGCCTCTACGTGGGCCCTGTCCGCATCTTCCCTTTCCACCGCAAGCCGGCAGTAAGGTCCTCTTTTTCAGCCTCCGCCGCTGACAGCTTCTGCAGCAAATTGCGGCTCTTGTTCTCCACTGCCGACTTGTCTCCAACAGCCTCAGTTTGCGCATTCAGAGGCGTTCAATCCTCCCCTCGAGTCTCTGCCTTTCGGCAGCAAACTCTGAGGTCAACGCCCCGATGCAATGTGCTCGGCGAAGGTGGCTGCCTGGCACAAAAGACAGTAAATTCGAGGCCATAAAAGAAAAACAAACTCTAAGAGGCAAAGATTACTCACGTGTTTCAGCTGCCGCGCAACTAAGCCAGCCATGTCCTTCGCGGCAGCGGCCGAAGCAATTTCGCCGCTGGCACAAAACCTGGACCATGGGTCATGCGAAGACTTCTTCGCCCCGGCTGCCACGACAATCGGACCAGCCGACGTCAGCGCCGGGACAACAGCCAGTTGCCCGGACTCTGCACCTGCACCATGGTCACGTCAGAAACCCAGACTCCATTCAAAAAAACTCCCTGTCCTATGTGTGCGTCGAATATCATGACCCCGCCCATAAGGTAGTCCTACACGGAAATATCCATGGAGACTTCGGCGCCACCCACCGTTGTCTCAGCAACACGTGGTGGCGAGGGAGGCCTTCGCTCTTGCGTGGGCGTGGCAGGCAGCGGCATGCTGGCGCGGGGCGCGCCGGGTGGAGGCATGCTGGCGCCAGGGCGGCAGGCTTTGCGCTTGCCCGCGCCATTTTGACTTCACGCCATGGGTCCCTAACCCTGGTGAACGCCCGACGTTTCTGCGGCGCGTCTTGACGATCCTTCTCCATCATTGCCGATACAACAACAGCAACATTCCGACCATAAGGGAAAATTTTCATCTCACGAGCTAATCGAGATATAAACATGTCCTCGCCGGCCGCTTGGGGAATCGGAACATTTCTAGGCCAGCGACCCCCGGTTACCTTCAGCCTTCGCGCGGAAGATTCTCGAAGCTCGGGCGAAGACATCGTCTCCCCGGGAACCGCGCAAGCCTCCAACAAATCCACAGCAAAACGTTCGGAAGCCCTCAATCCCTCAGCCGTTGTACCTAATTTCCTCTTCTTGGCGGCCGCGCTCGGCGCTGTTCCCCACGAAGGGCCTTCGTCGGTCGTTGTCACCACCTTTTTTCCTCGGCGGATAGCAGCATCAGCATCGTCATCCCCCGGGTAGCCAGCATATGACAAACGGTTCAAATCAAAAACACGGTTCAACCTAACATTTGAACCGCGGATATCCCAACTCCTTAGGGTCTCCGTCTTCGGCACATACCTTTCCACAATCTTCACGGCCTCGGCCTCCACTTCGCGCACAAATGCGGCCGGGTTCCAACCGCGTAAATCCACCACAAAGGCAGGACTTCGCACCAACTGGTCGCCCAGGGTTGGCATCCAGCGGGGGCATACTTCGCCTAGTACCCAGCCGTGTGCCAAGGGCCACACTCCATAGCCGATAAATTCCTCGACCAAGTCGCGCCTGCTACTCAATCGGGCAGCATACCAAAAGGCCCCTTCGTCCTCGTCATCCTTCGCCACCTCGAATCGAGGGAACCCCACATAACAGTGTGAGCACAGAATGGCCGAAGGGAGGCCAGACAGGTCTTCAACATCACCAGGAGACACATAGAACAAAAAATCCCACCAGTTGCCCCACTTGTTCCTGGCACAAGGGACTATCTCCATGACTTCAGCCGAAGTCTTTCCAGTCCTCGGCGTGAAGGTGCACGATCCAAATTGTGCAATTTTATTTCATATTTTCCTTTTCTGTCAATGCATACAATAATTCTTGATGAAGACCTCCATAGACGGCTGCCCGCCGTAGGAAGTAACCGCTCAAACATACTTTGCCAGTGCAACCACGGCGTTAGGTGTCAACTGGTGGACCTACACTTCGAACCTTCGCAACACCTCCGCCATGAAGCGATGTGTCGGGAGGCGAAGACCGGCGACAAAAAAGGTCTAAAAAACAACCAACTCGCCTTCAGGCTCGGGTATATCCTCTGCACCGGAACCCGCCCGACGCCATCACCAAAGTAACCAAGCCGCTGCATCTCCAGCATGCGGACCGAGGAAATCCTTGAAGTACCGAACTCCACGGTATGGCCAGGCTGCAACTCCATCACCGCCAAATCGCTCAAAGTATCCTCAGACGACGGCATGGCCGACGACACACTCGCAGCAGACGAAGAAGAAGACATTGCAACATACCGTCGGCGGCGACGTGCGGTCTGCTTGATGCGGGCCAGATTTCTGAAGCGAGAGAGCAAGGAGGGTAGGCGAGCAGTTTACAAAAGCTAAGGTTTCTACTGCGCAAACGCAAGCCAAAAACAGGCCTGACCGCGGTCGGTTTTTTATAGGCACGACGCGACGCCTTAGGAAACATCCAGTCCAACAGTAACACGTCCATCAACGGTCACATTTCAAAAAACCCCGAGGGACCACCTCGAGCGAGGGCAGTGTCTTCACCATCTAGCGGCGGTCTTCGGCACCAGCTGACTTAGTCGAACTAGTCCCTCGGAGGGCAAATGTTGGGGCGAAGGCAAACACGCCACCCTTCGCTCTACGACTTTGTCCTCTCATCGTGCAGACGAAGGCTACATCCACAGAGTACACTAGAACAAGCCAAGGGCGCCGACCATGACGGAGGCATGTGCGACCCCCTTCACTCTCATGTTGCAAGACGAAGGCCATGCTGATGTCTACGGACCTCCCGCGCTGTCACCACCAGGGGAGGCCCATGTGTGATTCGGCCCATAGTGATGGGCAGCGCGAGGACAAGTGCGATAAGGGACGTGTCTGTAATAAGGTTTACCTTAATGACTATCTGTAACCTCCCTTGGGGGAATATTCTGGGGATAAACCGGGTACTCGAGGGTCTAAACGTCTTTGACAGGGACAGGCGGCCCCTCGAGTACCTATAAATACCCCCGTACAGTGCCCACACACGAGAGATTAACGAAGCTTTTGGCATTCCATGCTAAACTTTGCAAACACACTTTCCACTACCCCGTAGGATCAACTTGCCCAGGCAGGCAGGTTCCCAACAATGTCGAATGCGATTAGCCTCTTCACATAGCGCATGCGACCGGTGCTGAGCCTAGATGCCATGCTCGACACGATGAGGAGCACCTGCTTCGCATAGTCGCAGTCGGTGGCTGGTTTCGACTCTTCCTTGGCATCGCTGTCGATGTCCACCTACTGCTTCTCGATGTCGTAGTGGTCTACGTGGTGAGTGATGTGAGCGTCGTTAGCCTCCGCTGCATCATCATCGTTTGACTTCGGCACGAGAAGATAGTAGAGCACCTCAGATAGGTGCATGTTCTTATAGATATCGACCATGAGGAATTTGTCCAGCATCTTGAGATACTTATAGATCACAGAACTGAAATAGACAAAACTGGTGCCACAGTGGCAATGCCACGTTAGCAGTAAACACACCACTTGCATCACCTATAGCCATAGTATCAATACCAAATCAACAAAACCACTCACTAAACTCTCCAAGGGGTTATTTGCTCATTTTGCAAAGTTGAGGGGTTAAACATATGGTTTTAAAGGTGAGGGGATCAAGTAGACTACCCTCTAGATGTGAGGGGGTATGTAGACTTTTTTCCAATTTAGTAGTGTTGTTTTGTTGGGTTGGTTAGTGGGTTTGGCGCCACGGTTTTTGTCGTAGCCCAAACAAAGCTACGGTCTACATTAAGGTCTCTTCAGAATACATTATTCTAAAAACGTATGATAGAAAAATCAAGCACATTTAACATTTTGCCATATTTACGAATGGTTCTAAACCACCGGTCACTAACTCAAGTGTCATTAACCTAACATTTTATATGTCATCGACTACGTAAAGATGACAAAAGATTACATTATCCAAAAAATCATAGGATTTGAATGCTCTATAAAACACAATGAACTGCAAGCACAAAACATGCAAATTCGAGAAAAGAACACGACACAGAAAATATTTTACGAGGTTTAACCTCCGGATAGAATTCCTCTAAAATTGCTACGGAACAAGTCATTCCGTGGGAATTATATGATTTCTAGTAATCTAATCCTTTGTTCGAGATGATTCTATAGCCCTGTTTGGCACAGCTTATTTTCAGCTTCTTCACAAATTTAAGCAGAGGTTCTGCCAAACAGGCAGCTTCTGCAGCAGCTTATCAGTTCAGCTGCTTCTCAGAATACACTAAAAGCAGCCAACAAGCAGAAGCTGCTTTTCACTAACTTTTCAGATAAGCTGTTTTTTCAACAAGCACCAGCTGTGCCAAACAGGGCCTATAGAACATTTTTCTATTGTGGCCAATCGTTTATAATCCTCCATTTTTTTGTTGTTCTGTAGTGGGCCTTACCGCCTTAGTTTAGGATTAAAAGGAAAGATAAAGAAATGAAAAAAAGAAAAATGCACCTCGAGAATGAGTAAGACCTTATTTGGATCACTTAAATTAGTTGTTATACCAACTAAAATTTATTGACTATAGTTAAACTTTAGCCAATTAAAGTTTAGTTATATACTCTTTGAAAAAAAAATAGACTAGAAGCTAGTTAGACTAATCTACAAATCGGTCCACCATTTAGTTATGTTGTTTAGATTGCATAGGACTAAAGTTTAGTTTAGACGTCTATTGATCCAAATAACCCCTAACACCAAACATGAGAGAGAGAGAGAGGATGTAGTTGGTAATTATTGATGCCGTGTCTTGCTTAGACTCTACCTCTATCCCAAAATAGATGATCTTATATGTTCAGATTTTTATGTTAAAAAATTCTTGTGTTCTCGCTTTTCAGTACAAATTTCTCCTTTTCAATACACCTTTCTTTTTTCAGTACATCTATATCTCTACTCTTTGAGAAGTATTTAGGTCGTTTGGCTTTTGTGTTAGTCTCTGTAAAAGATTCTAGAACGTCAAGTTATATAAGGACAAATGAAGTAATTATTGTATATCATTTGGTGTTTAAGCAATTCAGAGCGGTGTGTTTAGAAACTACAATGAAAGAGGCGTGGGAATTACTTTTGGGAGTTGATTGAAGGAATTAAGGTGGAAATTTGACTTTTAGTTCTAATTTCTTGTTTGGTTAGAGGAGGGAAATAAAAATTGAGCTGAAGAGAGGATAAGAAGTTGAAGAGAGAAATCATATCACATGTTTGGTGTGTGAGTTTTCGGAATAAAAAATTAAATGACCATTTATTATGTAGGGTGATGAACCATTCATCTTTCATCAAGTGCATAATTTTCACTCAATTCTCGTCCGCCGAGGAAGTGATTAATGCTCTCCAAACTTTGTCCTTATCATTTCGTCATTTGGTTGTCTCTTCGTCCTCATTTGAGGACTTAGACCAACTCCAGCAGCCTCCGTATATGGACGTGTATCCGTCAAATTTACGCGTCCGCGCACTATTCATCAGTCCAGCGGATTCTGTATCCGTCTCTTTAAAAAGCACGTCGTGTACCTGCACTCCCCTTCCCCACGTCTTCTCTCTCCTCTCCGCACAAGTCTGAGAAATGAAAGTCTGTGCTCGTGGGACCCAGCTGTCATAGTCTGCATATGGAGTGTAAATACGGAATCTGTTGAAACGCACCGTACAAAAGAACCACTCATCCGTGATTAAGCCTACCTAATATACGGATGCGAAGTGTGAGGCTGCTGGAGTTGGTCTTAGGTTCGAAACAGTATAAGACATCCGTAGAATCCAATCCACTGTTTCAAAGGGTTTGATATCTAATATGATTTGAATCGTCTAAAAATTTCATCAATTTTTCTTTTGTTCCAATGGGTCTAACGCCTTAATTTGTCTAAGTCAAAACATATATTACAAAAGTCTATGCATGGCCAACCGACGAATTGTAAGAGCATCTCCAAGAGACTATTTATTTTTTACTCTCTATTTGACTCTTTATTTATCTTTCTATAAATATTAAACTCTCTATATAACATCTCATTCCAACAGACTCTCCAAAATGTAATTTAGCTTGGCTAGCGAGAGTTGCTAGCCAAATTTAGCTAGTGAGGGAGTTAATTTAGAGAGCCAGATAGCTTAGCAAGTTAAAAGCATCTTTAAGAGACTAGCTAAATAACTCGTCAAGCCAAATTTTAGCTACTCAATAGTAAATTAAATCTCCAACAGACTAGCTATCTGACTCGCAAGCTATCTGACTCTGTAAATTGTCTCTATCACTAGCTAAATTTGACTAGCCATCTGACTAGCCAAACTAGATAGATAGTCTGTTGGACTGAGATGCTATATATAGAGTGTAATATTTATGAAAACGTAAATAGATAGTCAAATGGAGAGCAAAAAATAAAGAGCCTCTTGGAGATGCTCTAAATGGCTACTCTGTTGGAGAGCTATTATACTATTAATTAGCTAAAATTTAGTTTGACAAGCTACTTAGTTAGTCTCTTGGAGATGCTCTAAATTTTAGAATCTACAGGTTAAAATTCAAAATTTTGACTTTCCGTTTTATTTGGTTATGCTTTTAGTTCTAAAAGTGTATATGTATTTAGAGCCAAGTATCCATGACTCGAGAGAAACCTTAGATGCGTAGTTAGAGTTATTATTATGTATTTAGATATGCATAGTTAGAGATATGTTTAAAATTTAAACAAAATATTTTGTTTACAGCTGAAATTAAATTTAAATATTGAAATTATTTTAGTTTAATATATGAACTACAGATACAAACAAAATATTAAGTCGGAGTTGTGTCCTTAAAACGTGTGGTTCTTGTCTACGTTGTTCGTGACGAGAATTTATTTGGAAACAAGAGAAATAGAGGGGATACAAAGGCTAAAATTCTATCTAGGACTTAGGCCCCATTTCAATCTTACGGGATAAACTTTAGCTTCCTGCTAAACTTTAGCTATACGAATTGAAGTGCTAAAGTTTAACTTCAATTACCACAATTAGCTCTCCTGTTTAGATTACAAATGGCTAAAAGTAGCTAAAAAAAGCTGCTAAAGTTTATCTCGCGAGATTGGAACAAGACCTTATTTAGTTAGCGTAACCAAGGGTATTCAATTCTACTTGTTTAAGGGTATTAAATTCTACTTGTTTAGTTAGAGGTACATTGAAGGGGATTAAATTCTATCAATCCCCGGCCTTACTATTCAAATATCCTTATTATTGATATAATAAGTAAGAGTATTTCAGTTCCTTCAATCCTCTCTATTTTATTTCCCTTGCTAAGCCCTGAATTGTTACTCCAACCGCCGTGGAGCACACAAAATATTGTTGATATTGTTTGCATGGAGACAATTGTGCCGACAGCTCTTGCTTGTCGATGGTCATATACTCATATTCTTGAGGGGGTGGCATTTGCACGTTCTTTTTAACATACACAAACTTTGAATCACCCTCTTTGCAAAATAGAGAGAGAGAGAAGGGGCGGGGTCTACTTTGTCTAGTTTTTCTTCCATTTTTTTAAACTTGTGTTCAGATTTTACACCCCTCTCATTGCCGGGAGTTTCATAGGAACATTAATTTATTTTCTCTCTGTTTCAATACATATATAAATGATATCCTGAATATATATACGTTAATCGGCGAGCAAGCCATTGCAGAAACGAAGTGTTGGATTAAAATTAGCATTGGTATTCCGATTTCGAATCAAGAAAACAAAAGTAACATGCGAATATCTAGTAAGCTTCGGCATGTAATAAAGGAATAAAAAGAAGAAGAAAAGAAGACATCTGTATGACTGTATCATATTAGTTTGTCGAAGTAAAGGCATCAATTGCCTTCCACTGAGTGATCAATTTACAAAAAATGGAAGAACCTGATAGATCCAAATCTGCCTGCATCTACCACCTCCTCCGGCACGGCGGCGGCGCCAGCCGAGAAGGCGTCGTGGCACTCGGTGCTGCAGGACGCCGGCTTCTGCTCCACGGCGCCGGCGCCCCACGGGTACGTCTCCGACCGCCGCAGCATAAGTGGGTTGCTGACTTCCGGCGGCGTGCCTCGCCGCGCCGCCGCCGCCGCCGCGCTGGAAGAGGGCGAACCGCCGCTGGCATTGGTGGTGGCGGCCGCCGCCGCCGCCGCCGTCCCGGACGAGGAGTCGAAGCAGATGGAGACGGCCTTCCCGGACGAGGTCTGCAGCTGGAACTCGGAGGGGGAGAGCGGGAGGAAGGCGCTGTTGCACGAGTGGTCGTTGTAGTACGTGACCGCGTACAATGGCGGGTCGCTGTGGTCCTTCTGCTGCACCTGCTTCGTGGCCGGGCAGTTCATGTTGTCCTTGTACGTGCATCTGTAGTAATACCTGCAGCGGGACAAGAACCTGTGAGCGAGTAAAAACGAACATTTGCTGGGATTTGGCCCGCCGATAGTGGATGCGGAGAATGGGAGGAAGTTACCAAACATTCAAGTCAAAGGAGGGTGGCTAATAAAAGCCGGGTTCTTCGCTGGCGAGGATAGATTTGCCACCCCCGGTAAAGGAAAACAAACAAAACATGTAGAATCCGGCCGGACCTGGGGAAGTTGGTGTTGTTGATCTTTTTCTCGCCGTACTTCCTCCATTGGTGGCCATCGTTGTGCGGCGCGAAGGTGTCCACCTTCCTCATCCGCTTCTCCTTCCTGCCAAGATTCCCCGCAAGAAAAAAAAAAGACGACGAAATCAGGCGCCGCCTTCCAAACTGAACCGCGCAGGTGCAGTGATCACAGGCGAACCCGGCCCGCAGCTAGTTACCTCGAATTGATCTGCGAGTGATGCGAACTCGGCGCCGGAGACATTGTTTGGCTGCGGTGGAGGAAGGGGTCAAGAAATGCAGGTGCGGGACCGGAGAAGAGGGGTGGCGAAGAAGACGCGGGCAGGCGGCCGGCCGTGGGAGGACGGAGCAGACAGCAGGTTGCAGGCCAGAGCGCTTTTAATTCGGAAGCGTACTTGACTAGACACCACCACGCCAGGGCAAGGCAAGCAGAGGAGCATCACGAAGAGAGAAGGGGGCGGGAGAGAGAACTCCATAATAATTGACACCTCGCGGCCATATAAAACTCTCCAGAACCGAGACCGAGAACGATGCAAAGATTATCTTGGCCTCCGGGCGTATCGCTGTCACGTGCCCGCGCCCACCGACGGGCGACCTGACGAGAAATTTCTGCGCGCCTTCTTCTGAGGCCCCCAACTCAACACTGCCGGAGCCTGAGCTGCGTACAAGTGGCCTCGGAGGTTGTGTGGCGCGTATTTGTTTATTGCATAAGCACCGTCATTAATCTCACAGCTTGGGCTACTTGTATTATAGGAGTATTTATTTACCTAAATATCCCTCTCTTCGGCCGGACCGGTTCAAAATCTTGTTTCCAGAACGGAACAAGTTAGAGCTTAGAAGTGGTGGTAGCAATGATAATAATAATAATAATAATAATAATAATAATAATAATAATAATAATAATAATAATAATAATAACAAAGAAAAAAGGTAGGACTGTTATTTATTTAGTTATAAAATAGTCGACATTCTTTTGATCAAATATATAAAAAAAAGTTTATTATTTATTGTATATGACTCGTATAGTTTAAATTGCTCGCTGAATTTATTTTTACAACAAATTTATTTAAAAACAAGTATTACTGATAATTTATATAGATTTGGTTAAATTTAAAATTCTTTTAGTGATACGAATATTATAGTGATACTAATTATTTTAAGGGAGAGGTTATCCTTGCCCTGGCAGCTGGGCTTGACCTGATTGATGCGTTTCCCTGGCGAGGCCAGTGGAATCGCCTCCGTTGCTTGGCAGGAGGGCAACTGGGAGCTGCTCGCGCGCGCGGGCGCGCCTCCCAATAGTCCCCCGAAACGAGAGAATTCTACCGTGTTCCGATGGAGAAATCCCAATCGCATGCCTGGTTTTTTTAAGAGAAAATTTCTTATTTTTTTTCCTTATGTACCGTTTAAAAATATGAGCTCATCTCAATGCCACTGCCCACTGGTTTTATATTTTCGGTTCCTTTAGCTGCCATTGCCGTTAGATCCCGTCAAAATATCCGTTTAGTTGCGTGCGCATATCGCTGCAAGAAAAAAAAACAAAGTAACGCCGAATGCTCCTATCCCGCGCCGTTGTGGCCCTGTAGGCTTCTCAGGCCTCGCCATTATGGAGACTACCAAGCAGAGTGCAAAAAACGGTATTTTAAAAGAATGCGGACGCCGTTCTAGAGCTGTACAACTATTGACCTCGGCAGTGGCACACTTAAACCGATGGCAACGAAGAAAACTCTTGATTTCGAATGCCATATAAGAAATGAGTGTAGATTTGAACGTCATATAAAAAAAATTCTCTCTTTTTTTTAAAAAAGACCCGCACATGCTGCAGACCAAGTTGGGGCGGGAAGGAATCCCTCCTTATGCGTGCTTAGCTTAGCTTAGCTTAGCTTTCCGCCGAGCTTTGTTTTTTAAGGACCCCGGAGGACGGACGTGAACTCAGCTGTTACGTTTCCCGCGCCCCCACTCGGTCTTAGTTAAAACTAACCCCGGCCACCGGCGACTGGATCGCCGGACCCATCTACCACGCCCGCTGCTGCCAGTTTGTACTACGCGCGGCGTGTCGTGATTTGGAGGAGGCCAGGCCACCCCCAATCGGCCGCTGCCGGCGCGATGGCATTGGCACGCCATGCATCCCTCCTCCCGTGCTTGGTTTGGCTGGTTAGTGTATAGCTAGCGGCTGATTTGGCCGTCCAATCCAACGGCGCGGTAAAGAAATGGATAGACGTAGCAGGGGCGGCGGTAGAAAAATGGATGACCGAAAGGAAATTCCGAGAGGAAGGGGAATGGACGTCCACATTATATCATATTATATTATATATTCTGTCCGGCGAAAATGACAGCCATGGAATTATATATCAATTCGGAAACCGATCGGCGCACATGAAAACCATAACTGCGGGCGGGGCCTGGGGCCAGCAAAGTCAGAGACGCTAAACCAGAGGCTACCAGGCACACAGGATGACTTAGTTTATTGCAGCTCATCACTCCGTTTAGATAGATAGATAGATAGATAGATAGCAGAGAGCTCCGACGACTTTTCTACCCCCCGTACAGCACAACCCGCTGAGCTAGACATGCCCGCATTTTATTATCCGGAGCGGCTACCCTAACCTCTTGATTTACCCGTATACTATACTATGCTCCGCTCCGTATTTACAAACACTTTGAACACCTACACCACAACACCGGTCCATCTCAAAACAATAGAAAAGAAACCTAGAGGAAGACAGGGGCACGCCAGCGCCCAGCCCCTTTTTTATTATTATTAACGTGCTCTTGCCTCTTCTAGAACGGGGACGGGTATCGCCGCCTCATTGGCTGCTTGCATGGCAGCGATGTGTGTGTGTGAGAGACGGAGAAGGGGGGGTGCATGCGACGCACTCGGCTTCAGCAGTCCGGATCTTGGCTTATTCATTGACTTGCGTATACAAAAAAAAGGTGTTTATTTTATGCACGCCGCTCTAAATGCAGTAGTCGTTTACGGAGTAGTACTACATAAACTATGGCGCCGCGGTCCCTGATAACACGGGCGAAGAAAAAAGAAACATAGAAGTGTGGCCACAGTGAACCGGTACACGTTTAACAACCGAGGGCCAAGAGACCCAAGGATAGAAAAAAAAAAAGCGTGCAGTTGGGTCTGTCACTCTGTCTACGTGTGCCAACCCATCCGGCTTACATTTCGTGACATGTTGACATATACATGCATGCATTCAGCTGATGCCGCCCCTTCGCAAAGGCAAGCATTTCTCACCACCAGTTTTTTCGTAACCGGATTGTTTTATTAAGGATAATCGACTCAGTACGTTGATATTTTCGTGAACTAAAGGTAATGGTCAGTAAAGATATGTTATATAATAATATGTGGCATGAAATGTAAAGCCAAGTATGGATTTCTCTTTTTTTTTTTAAGAAAAAAAAATCGTGCTGGCATGAGGAGGCACTGAAACCTAACTCTGGAATCACTTAAAGAACGCTCGAAATAGCATGACAATGCCATTTACTGTGTGCTAGCTTATCGCCCATATCTTAAGAAACTATATATAATAGTATAATGTCGAGAAGACGACGACGACACCAATAAGTTTGGTGCATTGTACTCGTGGACAAATACCACACACGTACTATGCCTGCCGTGCCGGCAGTGTCAAGGCCAAACGTCAAACCACGAAGCGGACGGCCAAGGCCAAGCCAAACTCATTCAACGAATAGCCTTTGGAAATTAAAAATTTTAAACGGACTCTCTGTCCTTTTTTATGTGTGTGTGTGTTAGTGCTAGAGACGTGGCCGAATTTTTGTGCCATAGTATATACAGTAAACATATATATAAACTAGTATATGGCGTCGGTATCGGTCTCCTTTATTTGGTCGATGGAGTCTTTGCTTATCTGAAAAGCACCTTTTGATTCATTAGTCTTTGTTAAAACTGGGCCGCCTCGCTCGCCTGCCTGCCTGTATGCTACACGGTCAGAATAAACGACAGTAGGTATCGAGGTGGCGCGGTCACGTCGACCGCTTATAAGAAATTGACCATGCTTAGGCGTGGTCTTAGCTTAGCACCCGCCGGTTAATATATAGGACAAAAACCGCTGCCATAGAAAATAGAGTACGCGAGAGAGAAGACACTGCGGCAGAAGATGGCATAAAACTAAGGTAGTGTTTGGTTGAGGAGCAAAGTAGAACGGAGCCGTTCTGTCCCTGATTCTAGGAACGGAGCCGCTCTGTTCTGTGTTTGGTAATCTGGAACGGAGCGGCTCTTTTTTTGTTTTGTTGCAGAGTGAACGGAACGGAGCGTGACTGTGAGAGCGGGATGGGAACGGAGTGGCTTCGTCCGGTTGATTTTTTGGAGCGGAATGGTTCTGGATCTGAGGAGAATATTTCCTAATGGGAGCCATTCCATTCTAGTTCCTTTGCAACCAAACAGCAACAAAACTGGGACAGAACGGTTCCGTTCTACTTGGCTGTTCAACCAAACACTACCTAAGACGACGCGCGTGTTTCTCTTCCATCTTTGAGCGAGAGAAAAGATGTGAAAGTGCTCCTAGCTAGTCCAGAGTTTGGGCCGGTCGTCTTGTTAGGTTTTCTGCGTAGGGCGTAGAGGCAAGAAGAACCAGGTCCAAAACATGAACATCGTTGGCCAGACTGAAATTGGGCAGCAGCCTTGAATGTTTCCTGGAACAGCCTATATGATGAAGTTGGGCACTTGGCCACTTGGGACACGGAGATACCGCTGTTCCGTTCCTGTCCCCACAGATGCCAGTTTGCCATGTGTGCGGAAATAGATAGACTGATGAGAGGAAGAGGAATGCCTTTTTACGCAGATTAGTTACCCATAATTACGTACGACTGGATTGCAAATCAAGCCGGGTCGAAGGACGATTTGCTGCCACGCTATGGGGCTAGGGCAGCGCGTGATCCTTTTTTCACTTATGCAATTCACCGTCGCCATGCTTGGATGTCCTCATTGTATTGGTGGCAGATGGCAATAGGTAAATACCTCCAGGTATTACTACTCCATACCCATACCCACAACAAAAAATAACTCCATCGGGTTACCCATATACACTGGTGGATATGGATTTACCCCCGTACCCATACCCACATGGGTATGGGTCACCCGTCGGGTCACCCGTACCCATAAAAATTAAACATCTATTAAAATATTATATTACGCAAATATCAAGTATATCCATCTAAATACCATTACAAAATTTCTATTATCATTTAACCATCCATTCAACACGCCTTGGGTGAATTACATGTTCCATTACATAGTCATTAAATTGTCATTTAGCCTTCTATGACATAATAACCTAAAAGGTTATTAAATAGTAAAAAAGATGAATAACTAAAGTCTAAGTTCATGTTTGGGCT
Source organism: Zea luxurians (assembly GCA_029449295.1). Taxonomy (NCBI): domain Eukaryota; kingdom Viridiplantae; phylum Streptophyta; class Magnoliopsida; order Poales; family Poaceae; genus Zea; species Zea luxurians. The sequence goes on from JAOPSE010000107.1 coordinate 604,617, forward strand.
AAGTTTATATTGGGTATTTTATACCCACGGTTTAACGGGTATGGGTGAAGGTGGAACGTTCTAATATCCGTTTACTCATTACGTGAAGATTTTTGCCCAATAACAGACTCATGGGTAGAATATTTAGTCCAAAAATATACCCTAATAAAGTAAATACCTATCAGATATCGAGTCGCGAGTATCCATTGCCATCTCTAGCCGAGGCGTAGACGCATGCAGTCATCAGCTCTCATCAAGTTCAGAGCTTCCCTGTACGCGGACCCCCGTGTCATCTTCGGTGACATATAATCGCGCGTTCAGTGAGACAGTGGACCACATGTTGCGGGCTGCCGGGCCGTGTATTCACAAGGGAAGCTTATTGGAGCAGGCGACTCAGCCCACTGGGCTTTTATTGTCACTAGTGAACGTCGACGCTGGCTCCCTTGTGCAGCGGTGGAGCGCTTGCAGTGGGCCGGGACAGAGCAAGGGGGTTCGACTTCGACGGCCTTTTTTTTTGCTAGTTCCTTGGCGCGCTTGGAAAGCCAGCAACCGGCGCGTGTTCGACGGACCTCAGCTGCGCAAGTGTGCCAGCTCACACTGGACGATGCCAGCGAGTGGATCGCAGCCGGCAACAGCGACATTACGTCCCTGGTCTGCTTGCTGTAGCCCATTGGGTTCCATTGCCAATGGACAATTGGTAGCAATTTTTTTATCAAGGTAGTCAATTCATGTGAGTCTAAGTCTAGATCTTAGTCCTTTAACATCTTGCTTGTCGAGATGTAGCGTGCGCAAGCACCAAACTGCTTACACTATTGTCCTGCTTTCCGCAAAAGGGGACAATACAGGCCCTGTTCGGCTGGCTGCAAGCCGGCACTGTTGCAGCTGTTTGGACTGCTGCAGCTGCAATCCATAGAGAAAAAAATACTGTAGAAGCCGCAGCCGCAACCGCAGCCGCAGCCGCAGCAAGCCGCAGCGAACAAGCTGTCAATTTGTAATCGGCGCGAGTGCGCGGACTCGTTTCGAATGGTGAGCTACGTGGGACTTGAGGGTGGATGTAAGACGAGTTAGTTATACTGGTCATATCGAAGCCCTAGTCCAATGCAGTGTTGATCGTGGTATAGCTGGGTGCTTGTGTGAAGTCGTAAAGATATTGGATGATGCCTGAATGATGGTTGTCTTGCCATTTTATAGCCTAAGGGTAGGCGTTACAATAGGTACTAGTATTCTACTGGGGCGGAGTTCAGCCTCTTGCTTCTGGGCCTCGCAACCACTATAGTCTTGTCTGTTGGGTCGTGCTTCTGGGCCTCGTAACTTCTATGGAGTCGTCTGTTGAGGCGTGCGTTGTCGTATCTCCGGTGTGGCGTCGTGTCCTGTCTATCGGCCTCTTGCTTCTGGGCCTCGCAACCACTATAGTCTTGTCTGTTGGGTCGTGCTTCTAGGCCTCGTAACTTCTATGGAGTCGTCTGTCGAGGCGTGCGTTGTCGTATCTCCGGTGTGGCGTCGTGTCCTGTCTACCTTCCGGTGGGTTCCTGTAGCTACTCTGTTTTAGACGTGGTGGTGTTTGACAGGTTCTTTCGAGTCAACTTATGGCGTGGCTTGGGGATGTCTTAAATACAACTTCGTCTTTCGTCGTCCCCTTAGCGTCACATTTTCATCATGTGTAGGCGTATGTCTGGTATGGTGTATTGCTCTGTCCCCCGGCGTATGGGTCACTGTAGAGACTCTGATGGTGAGGTCTCCACGGTTGGAGTCGTCCGGTCCCACTGGTCAGCGGGGATACGTAACCGACGTCGTGCTTGATAGAGACCCCTCAATATTGCTTCCATAGTCGGGGCATGGCTCGATGATGTCCCATTGTGTCGATGTAGCTTGATAGTACTAGGTCGGCTCTCCCTGACAGTCGGCTGTCGTCATGTTGGGTTGCTCGGTAGCCTTGCCTCACTGGATTGCTCGGCAGGTAGGTTGGTCGGCAGTCCCGTCTCGCTAGGTTGCTTGGCGAGCAGGTTGGTCGGCAGTCCCGCCTCGTTGAGTTGATTGGTAGACGTTAGTTTGTCGGGCTGGTCGGCTTGGCGAGCCATCCTTGGGCGGCCTTTCGGTCCTTCCTCCCGATTTGTTAACTAGTCGGCCCGCCTAGGTTCGTGGACCGTTTTTGGGAGGCCTTTGGGCCTTCTTTGGGTACCATGTTTTCAGGTACCCAACGCTATGTTAGACTGTGTCCAGTAGTTCATAAATATGACCACCTAAAATATTGTTTTACACTGTATGTTATACGATTCGTAGAGTTAAGTTTAAATATGGATATGAGGATAGATAGGTTGCTGGAGATAGCCTAACCAGACGGTGAACACAATGGCTTATCGGACAGGATACCTAAGTACATGGCTCTGGATTGGCCAAGTCCAGTGGAGTGTATATCCCACCATGCATGCATGTTTTGCGTGGCGGTACCACACTATTCAGGCAAAATAGACAGCCGGGCGGTCCGGCTCTAGGGCCGAACCGTGCACACTGGTGGTGCGGACGGTCCGCGCGCGTGCAAAATTAGTTAGGGTCCCGAGTTTCTTGCGGGATTTGTTAGCTAAAACCGCTAATTTTGCTCGGGATACGGATTGTAACGGGTCCAGACCTCCCCTCTATATATACATAAAGGACTACTACCGATTAATCATCAACAATCGAATCAATAATCATTTTACATCTCATTTTTACCTTAGGCATTAGTAGTAGTTCTAGTTTAGTTCTAGATTAGCCTTCCTCAACCCTAAATTCTCTACTTCTCTTTGTCTCTACGTCGATTAGAGGTCTCTAGGGTGACCTGCCGACCCTAGACAGTGGCGGATCTGCGTCCGAGGCTGCCTGGGCTGCAGCCCCGGTCGTGGCCCACTTACTACAGCGATTAGGCGGTCCATCAACTCATGTTAGTCGTAGAGTCTTCAGCCGCAGAGTCGCAGAGTCGTCGGTAACCCTAAACCCTCCCTCCAGCTCCAGCCACCACTATGCGTCTACGCCAGTCGCAGAGTCGTCAGCCGTCGAGACGTCGGCTGCGTGCGACGTGCCTCTCATGGTCTCGCCTCGCGCCGTCTCGTGCGCCCGGAGGCCATAGCACCGCCGCGGCGCCGCGGGCGCTCCCTCCTGGGCTCCTAGCCTCCTTCGCCTAACTGTTGTGACGCCTAGAGACCGGAGCAGGCGAGCAGCCGAGCAGGGGCGGGCGCGGACGGTAGATGGCCAGATCGGAGCACCGAGCACCTCGTGCTCGTGGGCGCCACGCGCCACTGTGCCAGGGGCGGATCTCCAAAGAGGTGAAGACCGAAGTCCGAAGGTGAATTGCTTTGATTTGATTATTTATTTGCTTAATTGCTTTGATTTGAAGTTTTGATTTGATTATTTATTTGGTAGTAGTCCCATGTTTATAGTAGCTCCCCTCTTGGATCAATCCTAGATCCGCTACTGACCCTAGACAAGGTTTAGGACCTCTCCTCCCCGACGGGTCCCTCCCGGGAGCGAGATCCAGGCGCACAGGCACCCGCGACCCGTCCAGATTTTTTGTTTTTTAGCACTATTTTCAAAAAATATTTACGTTTAGACCCCCAGAAATTTTATATGCATTTTTGGACCCGTTACTCGGTGCCATGGTGAAAGGGAAATGTGCCCTTGGGCCATTTCTAAGTATTTTGGTGATTGAGTGCCAACACAAGTGCTTTTGTGTTAATCTATGCAAAGTGGTGGACAAAGTGCAAATCAAGTCAAAAGGTATGTTTCTAGACTTAGTACATAGTTTTATGGACTAATGTATTGTGTCTAAATGCTGGAAACAGGAGAAATCGAATTGGAAAAGAGATGGCTTTGTTCAGCCAAAGTCTGCGCAGTCTGGGTGCACCGGACTGTCCGGTGCTGCACCGGACAGTGTCCGGTGCGCCAGGCTGGCTCTGGCGAACTTGCTGCTCTCGGGACTTCGACGGCGGTGTATGGTATAAATCACCGGACTGTCCGGTGGTGCACCGGACTGTCCGGTGAGCCGTTCACAGGCGAAGTCGTCGGTCTCGGGAAGCCATCAATGGTGTACGACTATAATTCACCGGACTGTCCGGTGAGGCACCGGACTGTCCGGTGAGCCAACGGTCAGCCGGGCCAACGGTCGGCTGAGGATTCCGCGCATGACGCGTGGCCGAGCCAACGGTCACATTGGAGCACCGGACAGTGTCCAGTGCGCCAACGGCTCTGAATCTGCAACGGTCGGCTTCGCCAAATAAGGAAAGAGATCCGCACTGGACAGTGTCCGGTGGTGCACCGGACTGTCTAGTGCGCCAGTCGACAGAAGGCAAGAATTGCCTTCCTACAATGCTCTCAACGGCTCCTAGCTGCCTTGGGGCTATAAAAGGGACCCCTTGGCGCATGGAGAAGACATCTAAGCATTCTTTGAGCATAGTTGATCACTCACACTTCGTTCTTGCGCACTTGTTCGACATTCTTAGTGATTTGAGCTCCGTTCTAGTGAGAAACTCGTGATAGTCTCTTGAGCTCAAGTCTGGGTCTTGTGTGTGCGTATTTGCTGTGATCTTTGTGTCTTGTGTGAGTTGCTCATCCCTCCCTTACTCCGCGCTTCTTTGTGAACATCTTTGTAAGGGCGAGAGACTCCAAGTTGTGGAGATTCCTCGCAAGCGGGATATAGTAAAGCTAAGCAAAACACCATGGTATTCAAGTGGGTCTTTAGACCGCTTGAGAGGGGTTGATTGCAACCCTCGTCCGTTGGGACGCCACAACGTGGAGTAGGCAAGCGTTGGTCTTGGCCGAACCACGGGATAAACCACTGTGCCATCTCTGTGTTGATCTCTTGTGGTTATTGTGTTTTGTTAAGACTCCTCTCTAGCCACTTGGCATTATTGTGCTAACGCTTAACCAAGTTTTTGTGGCATTAAGTTTTCAAGTTTCACAGGATCACCTATTCACCCCCCCTCTAGGTGCTCTCAATTGATATCAGAGCCGTTCTCTTCAAGAAAAGGACTAATCACCCGAAGAGATGGATCCTAAGGGGAAGGGAATTGTGATCAATGATAAAGAGAAGGAGTCCTTCGTCAACGAGCCGAAAGACGATAAGCCTACCGACTCGGGCTCGGGCCATAAACGAAAAGATGGGAAGAAGAAGAAGACAAGGCGCATCAAGGAGATCGTCTACTACGACGACAGCAACGAGTCCACTTCTTCCCAAAAGGACAACGACTACGACAAAAGAAAGACGGTTAATTCAAACTTCTCTTTCGATTATTCTCGTATTCCGCATAGCTCAAATACACATTTGCTTTCCATTCCTCTTGGCAAACCTCCACACTTTGATGGGGAGGACTATGGATTTTGGAGTCACAAAATGCGTAGTCACTTGTTCTCTCTCCATCCAAGCATATGGGAGATTGTAGAGAGTGGAATGAAATTTGATAGCTCGGATAGTCCCATGTTTATAAATGAACAAATCCATAAAAATGCACAAGCTACTACTGTCCTTTTAGCATCTTTGTGCAGGGAAGAGTACAATAAGGTGAGCGGCTTGGACAATGCCAAGCAGATCTGGGACACCCTCAGGATCTCACATGAGGGGAACAACGTCACCATGCTCACCAAAATGGAGTTGGTGGAGGGCAAGCTTGGAAGATTCGCAATGATAAGGGGAGAGGAGCCAACCCAAACATACAACCGGCTCAAGACCCTCATCAACAAAATAAGGAGCTACGGAAGCACGCGATGGATGGACCACGACGTCGTTCGCCTAATGCTAAGGTCTTTTACTGTACTTGATCCACATCTGGTGAACAACATTCGTGAAAATCCTAGGTACACCAAGATGTCGCCCGAAGAAGTTCTTGGGAAGTTCGTAAGCGGGCGAATGATGATCAAGGAGGCGAGATACATGGATGATGCGCTAAATGGCCCAATCCATGAGCCTCAAACCATCGCCCTCAAAGCAATGAGAAGCAAGGAGACGCTACCTAACAAGGTGGCGCAAGTTGAGGCGGTAGGACTTAATGATGAAGAGATGGCCCTCATCATCAAGCGCTTCAAGACGGCGCTAAAGGGTCGCAAGGGGCAGCCAAGCAAGACCAAGACAAAGGGGAAGCGCTCATGCTTCAAATGTGGTAAGATTGGTCATTTTATCGCTAACTGTCCCGATAATGATAGTGACCAGGAACAAGGGAACAAAAGGGAAAAGAAGAAGAATTACAAGAAGGCCAAGGGCGAGGCACATCTTGGAAAGGAGTGGGATTCAGATTGCTCCTCTTTCGACTCCGAAAATGAAGGACTCGCCGCCACCGCCTTCAACAAGTCATCCCTCTTCCCCAACGAGCATCACACATGCCTCATGGCGAAGGAGAAGAAGGTATGTACTCGGGATACCACTTATGCTTCTTCAAGTGATGATGAGTCTAGTGATGACGATGAAATAGACTATTCTAGTTTATTTAAAGGTTTAGATAGAAATAAAATTGATAAAATCAATGAATTGATTGATGCTTTAAATGATAAGAATAGGTTATCAGAAAAGCAAGAGGATCTTTTGTACGAAGAACATGATAAGTTTGTAGAGGCTCAAAAATCCCTTGCTTTAGAAATTAAAAGGAATGAAATGCTTTCTGGTGAATTGTCTACATGCCATGACTCTATTTCTAACTTAAAGAGAATAAATGATGACTTGAATGCTAAGTTAGAAATAGCTAGTAAATCAACATCTCGTGTAGAAAATGTTGTAATGTGCAATAGGTGTAAAGATTTTAATACTGATGCTTGTAGCGAACACCTAGCTTCAATTTCTAAATTAAATGATGAAGTGGCTAGTCTTAATGCCCAACTTGAGACTAGCAAAAGTGAATTTGATAAGTTAAAATTTGCAAGGGATGCCTACACGATTGGTAGACACCCCTCAATTAAGGATGGACTTGGCTTCAAGAGGAAAGCCAAGAACTTAACAAGCCATAAGGCTCCCATCTCCGCCAAGGAGAAAGGGAAGGCCCCTATGGCTAGTAGTGCTAAAAGGAACCATGCTTTCATGTATCATGATAGGAGACATTCTAGGAATGCCTATAGAAGTTATGGTGCTTTTGATTCTCATGCCATGTTTGCTTCTAGTTCTTCCTATATGCATGGTAGAGATATGTCTAGGAGAAATGTTGTTCATCATATGCCTAGGAGAAATGTTGTTAATGTTCCTAGGAAAATTAATGAACCTTCGACAATATATCATGCTTGCAATGCTTTATTTGCCATTTGTAGAAAGGATAAGAAGGTAATTGCTAGGAAATTAGGGGCAAGATGCAAGGGAGATAAAACTTGCATTTGGGTCCCTAAGACCATTGTGACTAACCTTGTAGGACCCAACAAGAGTTGGGTACCTAAGACCCAAGCCTAAATTTGCCTTGCAGGTTTATGCATCCGGGGGTTCAAGCTGGATTATCGACAGCGGATGCACAAACCACATGACGGGGGAGAAGAAGATGTTCACCTCCTACGTCAAGAACAAGGATTCCCAAGATTCAATCATATTCGGTGATGGGAACCAAGGCAAGGTAAAAGGGTTAGGGAAGATTGCTATTTCATCCGAGCACTCTATTTCTAATATGTTTTTAGTTGAGTCGCTTGGATATAATCTGTTATCCGTTAGTCAACTTTGTAAAATGGGATATAATTGTTTATTCACAAATGTAGATGTGTCTGTCTTTAGAAGGTGTGATGGTTCACTAGCTTTTAAGGGTATACTAGACGACAAACTTTATTTAGTTGATTTTGCAAAAGAGGAGGCCGGTTTGGATGCATGCTTAATTGCTAAGACTTGCATGGACTGGTTGTGGCATCGCCGTTTAGCACATGTGGGGATGAAGAACCTTCACAAGCTTCTAAAGGGAGAACACGTGATAGGTCTAACTAATGTGCATTTCGAAAAAGATAGACCTTGTGCAGCTTGTCAAGCAGGCAAACAGGTGGGAAGCTCTCATCACACCAAAATGTGATGACCACATCAAGACCCTTGGAGATGCTTCATATGGACCTCTTCGGACCCGTCGCCTATCTAAGTATAGGAGGAAGTAAGTATGATCTTGTTATAGTTGATGATTTTTCCCGCTTCACTTGGGTATTATTTTTGCAGGATAAATCTGAAACCCAAGGGACCCTCAAGCGCTTCCTAAGGAGAGCTCAAAATGAGTTTGAGCTCAAGGTAAAAAAGATAAGGAGCGACAACGGGTCCGAGTTCAAGAACCTTCAAGTGGAGGAGTACCTTGAGGAGGAAGGGATCAAGCACGAGTTCTCCGCTCCCTACACACCACAGCAAAATGGTGTGGTAGAGAGGAAGAACAGGACACTCATCGATATGGCGAGGACGATGCTTGGAGAGTTCAAGACTCCCGAGTGCTTTTGGTCGGAAGCCATGAACACGGCTTGCCACGCCATCAACCGGGTCTACCTTCACCGCCTCCTCAAGAAGAATTCGTATGAGCTTCTAACCGGTAACAAACCCAATGTGTCTTATTTTCGTGTATTTGGGAGCAAGTGTTATATTCTTGTGAAGAAAGTAGAACTTCTAAATTTGCTCCCAAAGCTGTAGAAGGGTTTTTATTAGGTTATTTATCAAATACAAAGGCATATAGGGTCTTCAACAAATCATCGGGTTTGGTTGAAGTCTCTAGCAACGTTGTATTTAATGAGACTAATGGCTCTCCAAGAGAGCAAGTTGTTGATCTTGATGGTGTAGATGAAGAAGACGTTCCAACGGCCGCAATGCGCACCATGGCGATTGGCGTTGTGCGACCACAGGAACAATTGGAGCAAGATCAACCTTCTTCCTCAACAATGGTGCATCCCCCAACTCAAGACGATGAACAAGTTCATCAAGAAGAGGCGTGTGATCAAGGGGGAGCACAAGATGATCATGTGATGGAGGAAGAAGCACAACCGGCACCTCCAACCCAAGTTCGAGCGACGATTCAAAGGAATCATCCCGTCGACCAAATTTTGGGTGACATTAGCAAGGGAGTAACTACTCGTTCTAGATTAGTTAATTTTTGTGAGCATTACTCCTTTGTCTCTTCCATTGAGCCTTTCAGGGTAGAAGAGGCCTTGCTAGATCCGGACTGGGTGTTGGCCATGCAGGAGGAGCTCAACAACTTCAAGCGTAATGAAGTTTGGACACTGGTGCCTCGTCCCAAGCAAAATGTTGTGGGAACCAAGTGGGTGTTCCGCAACAAACAGGACGAGCACGAGGTGGTGACGAGGAACAAGGCTCGACTTGTGGCAAAAGGTTATGCCCAAGTCGCAGGTTTGGACTTTGAGGAGACTTTTGCTCCTGTGGCTAGGCTAGAGTCCATTCGTATTTTGCTAGCATATGCCGCTCACCATTCTTTCAGGTTGTTTCAAATGGATGTGAAGAGCGCTTTCCTCAACGGGCCAATCAAGGAGGAGGTGTACGTAGAGCAACCCCCTGGCTTCGAGGATGAACGGTACCCTGACCACGTGTGTAAGCTCTCTAAGGCGCTCTATGGACTTAAGCAAGCCCCAAGAGCATGGTATGAATGCCTTAGAGACTTTTTAATTGCTAATGCTTTCAAGGTTGGGAAAGCCGATCCAACTTTTTTCGCTAAGACTTGCGATGGTGATCTTTTTGTGTGCCAAATTTATGTCGATGACATAATATTTGGTTCTACTAATCAAAAGTCTTGTGAAGAGTTTAGCAGGGTGATGACGCAGAAATTCGAGATGTCGATGATGGGCGAGTTGAACTACTTCCTTGGGTTCCAAGTGAAGCAACTCAAGGACGGCACCTTCATCTCCCAAACGAAGTACACGCAAGATTTGCTAAAGCGGTTTGGGATGAAGGACGCCAAGCCCGCAAAGACTCCGATGGGAACCGACGGACACACCAACCTCAACAAAGGAGGTAAGTCCATTGATCAAAAGGCATACCGGTCAATGATAGGGTCTTTACTTTATTTATGTGCTAGTAGACCGGATATTATGCTTAGCGTATGCATGTGTGCTAGATTTCAATCCGATCCAAGGGAGTGTCACTTAGTGGCCGTGAAGCGAATTCTTAGATATTTAGTCGCTACGCCTTGCTTCGGGATCTAGTATCCAAAGGGGTCTAACTTTGACTTGATTGGATATTCAGACTCCGACTATGCTGGATGTAAGGTCGATAGTAAGAGTACATCGGGGACGTGCCAATTCTTAGGAAGGTCCCTGGTGTCATGGAATTCTAAGAAACAATCCTCCGTTGCCCTATCCACCGCTGAGGCCGAGTATGTTGCCGTAGGATAGTGTTGCGCGCAACTACTTTGGATGAGGCAAACCCTCTGGGACTTTGGCTACAATCTGAGCAAAGTCTCAGTCCTATGTGACAATGAGAGTGCTATCCGCATAGCGGAAAATCCTGTTGAGCACAGCCGCACAAAGCACATTGACATCCGGCATCACTTTTTGAGAGACCACCAGCAAAAGGGAGATATTGAAGTGTTTCATGTTAGCACCGAGAACCAGCTAGCCGATATCTTTACCAAACCTCTAGATGAGAAGACCTTTTGCAGGCTGCGTAGTGAGCTAAATGTCTTAGATTCGTGGAACTTGGATTGATTTATAGCATACATGTGTTTATGCCTTTGATCATGTCCCTTATGCATTTTGTTGCTTACTTATGGTGCTCAAGTTGTACAAACACTCCCCGGACCTCACAAGTCCTTTTGCAAGTGATGCACATATTTAGGGGGAGATGTGCTACAACTTGACCCTTTGAGACTAACCATGTGCTTGAGTTTTCTTATTTTAGTATCAAAGGAGGTTTGAAAGGGAAAAGGTGGACTTGGACCATGAAAGACTTCCACTGCACTCCGATGAGAGGGTAACTTATTCCAAGTTCATCTCATGTACTCTTATTGCCTTTGTATTCTTATTTGAAGATTTTGGTGAGGCAATGGGGTTCAAGGGCCAAGATTGATCCCGTTTTGGTGCTTGATGCCAAAGGGGGAGAAAATAAGGCCAAAGCAATAAATGGATCAGCTACCACTTGAGAAATTTTGAAAATAGTAGAATAGAGCTTTTGGTTTGTCAAAACTCTCTTGTTGTCTCTTTTGTCAAAAGTTGGCCTCTTGTGGGGAGAATAGTCGATTATGGGAAAAAGGGGAAATTTTTGAAATCTTGAATCAATTTCTCTTGGAACGACTCTCTTTATGTCTTAACAAGTGTGTTTGACTTAGAGATAGGAATTTGAGGTTGATTTGCAAAAACAAACCAAGTGGTGGCAAAGTATGATCCATATATACCAAATTTGAATCAAAACCTTTTTGAGTTCTCATTTGTATTGATATTGCACTTCTTTTAGTTCTCTTTGTTGTGTTGGCATAAATCACCAAAAAGGGGGAGATTGAAAGGGAAATGTGCCCTTGGGCCATTTCTAAGTATTTTGGTGATTGAGTGCCAACACAAGTGCTTTTGTGTTAATCTATGCAAAGTGGTGGACAAAGTGCAAATCAAGTCAAAAGGTATGTTTCTAGACTTAGTACATAGTTTTATGGACTAATGTATTGTGTCTAAGTGCTGGAAACAGGAGAAATCGAATTAGAAAAGAGATGGCTTTGTTCAGCCAAAGTCTGCACAGTCTGGTTGCACCGGACTGGGGGTGGTGCACCGGACAGTGTCCGGTAGTGCATCGGACACTGTCCGGTGCGCTAGGCTGGCTCTGGCGAACTTGCTGCTCTCGGGACTTCGACGGCGGTGTACGGTATAAATCACCGGACTGTCCGGTGGTGCACCGGACTGTCCGGTGAGCCGTTCACAGGCGAAGTCGTCGGTCTCGGGAAGCCATCAATGGTGTACGGCTATAATTCACCGGACTGTCTGGTGAGGCACCGGACTGTCCAGTGAGCCAACGGTCAGCCGGGCCAACGGTCGGCCGAGGATTTCGCGCGTGACGCATGGCCGAGCCAACGGTCACATTGGAGCACCAGACTGTCCGGTGTGCACCGGACAGTGTCCGGTGCGCCAACGGCTCTGAATCTGCAACGGTCGGCTTCGCCAAATAAGGAAAGAGATTTGCATCGGACAGTGTCCGGTGGTGCACCAGACTGTCCAGTGCGCCAGTCGACAGAAGGCAAGAATTGCCTTCCTATAATGCTCTCAACGGCTCCTAGCTGCCTTGGGGCTATAAAAGGGACCCCTTGGCGCATGGAGAAGACATCCAAGCATTCTTTGAGCATAGTTGATCACTCACACTTCGTTCTTGTGCACTTGTTCGACATTCTTAGTGATTTGAGCTCCGTTCTAGTGAGAAATTCGTGATAGTCTCTTGAGCTCAAGTCTGGGTCTTGTGTGTGCGTATTTGCTGTGATCTTTGTGTCTTGTGTGAGTTGCTCATCCCTCCCTTACTCCGCGCTTCTTTGTGAACATCTTTGTAAGGGCGAGAGACTCCAAGTTGTGGAGATTCCTCGCAAGCGGGATATAGTAAAGCTAAGCAAAACACCATGGTATTCAAGTGGGTCTTTGGACCGCTTGAGAGGGGTTGATTGCAACCCTCGTCCGTTGGGACGCCACAACGTGGAGTAGGCAAGCGTTGGTCTTGGCCGAACCATGGGATAAACCACTGTGCCATCTCTGTGTTGATCTCTTGTGGTTATTGTGTTTTGTTAAGACTCCTCTCTAGCCACTTGGCATTATTGTGCTAACGCTTAACCAAGTTTTTGTGGCATTAAGTTTTCAAGTTTCACAGGATCACCTATTCACCCCCCCTCTAGGTGCTCTCACATGGGCTATGGCGCCGAGGTAACATAGCTTGGCGCCATAGTCCATGGCGCCGAGCTGTGACATGGCACTAACGGCTGCCCTGCGGCTAGGGCTGACTTGGCTTCGACGCGGCCTCGTAGCTCGGCGCCACAGATCTTGGCGCCGAGCTACGGAGGCCTATAAAACCGAACGCGCTGCTGGCCGAGAAGACCACATTTCCTCTCAATTCAAAACTTCATCAAAAGTTGTTGTATTCAAAGTTTCAAGTTGCAACACTTCGTAGACCAAGGTATGGTGTCTAACTGATTCGTTCTGTATATTGGGTTGTACTTTTTTGATTATTAGTTTCCAATGTTGCTCATAATATATATATTATCGTTAATATGATGAGTACATTTCATTTGATAGTTTGTGTAAACCTATTATAAAGTCTATTAGGTACAAGTGATAATTATAATCGTTTATTAGATGAAAGACATGTACCGGAAGGCGTTGTGGCAGAAGAGAGGTCGTCCTCGGGAGTTACATCCGGACGTATCTAGTAATGATGCTCATGTTCCTTCTGAACTTCCTGTGCCTAACTGTGACTGTGGCAGACTGGCTTGGGTTTGTCAATCCAAACATCCAAACATGGCTGCTCGCTGCTTCTACCTTTGTGGCGGCTTTGACGTATGTAGCTTATGACTTCTGACTTAATTTTGTTCGATTTTTTTATTTACTAGATATGTAATAGTGCTTCGTTCCATTGTTTTAGGAGCACCTGAGGTGTTTCTTTTTCCAGTGGATCGACGGTCCTGATAAATTTGACCCTCGATATCTTCTTTTCACTAATTGGTTGTGTGGAAGGACTAGTCATGAGCGTTTTAAGCGTTGGGTACCACCTCCTCCGAATCCTCCACCAATGACGGATACGGAGAAGGAGGTAGCAATAGAAAGAAGGATGGACTCACCGCCTCGATGTGATTGTGGAGATCATGCTGTCATTGACGAAGACACTACGAAGCACTTCGTGTGTCTGAACATTGATTATGTGAGCCTATCGATGCGCTAAATGTATAAACTTGTTATTTTTTACAATAAATTACTAATTTATTCTCCTGCAGCCATACGGGTGGCGTAAGTGTCGTTTCAGAGAGTGGTTGTATGGTCCTTTGTCCCATTGGCCAGAGGTACAGGTAAAGCAAAAGAAAAAAATGAGTGGGCGGAAGAGTTGAAGTTTGATCCAATACTCTGCAAATATGGTATTGAAGCTAAGTATGGATTAGTTCCTTCCGAGCTTGGTGTTGGATATTTTTGTGGACATATGGTAGGCTACGATGAGGTTGGTATTTATTTATTGTTTTGCACCAGCTGTCATGTTATACTGGTACTTACTATTTTTTGTAGGAGACAAGGAAATGCAGTTGGGAGAGTTACGATGACAAAGGAGAGGTGATGCGCACAATAGAGTCTAAGAGACTAATGGGACAGAAGATGCATTGTGGATCTCAGCTCGTCGATTCGTACATTAACGATCGCATACGCGACATGCGTAGGTACGCGAAATCTGCCTTTTTTGACAGCCCGAAGCGTACAGAGCAGAGGAGGTTGAAGGCGACAGATGAGAAGAGAGTACAGGATGTAAGGGAATGGGAAGCAGCTCGAGCCGAGAAACAGATGTTGGATAATCTTGCTGATCGTCTCAAGGGAAGTAAGTGAGAAAATGATACTATAATTTTGTTAGTACAATTTATTTATCCTGACTTTGCTAACTTATTTTTGTCATTATATTTGCAGAGATTGGATGTGGCGTAAACTATATGGCAGATGAGGCACATGCAAGATATGTTCAGGAAAAAATGACGACGGTGGAGCTGATGGAGGAGGAGGATGACGCATCTAGATTGAGTGAGCTTATCGCTCTCGTAGAGGCAGGATTACATGGGGAAGAGGAGGACAACACATCAAGGTTGAGTGAGCTCATTGCACTAGCTGAGGCAGGATTACATGCTCAAGAGGAGGAGGACGAGTTTATGTCTCGGGCCGCCGAAGAGGTAGAGGTGGCTTATTACAAGCAGAAGTCTGATGAGGCTGAGGATGAGCTATTCTCCCAAGCTGCAGATGAAGCAGAAGCCAATTATTACAAGAGAACTGCTGACAAATGTGATGCAGGACAATGCAGCAAGTGGAACGAGGTTGTCATTGAGGATTGCGCGATGGATGACTCCGAAGATGAGTTACTTATAGATTGTGATTCCAATTGAACAAACTTGTAGCCTGCTATGTAGTACTTTCATATCCAAAATATTTTAGAACTCTAATGTATCAAAACCGTATTGTTTTTATTGCATTTGTCATGTTTTTTACAATTCACAAAAAAATTTCGCAAGAGTTCCCCTTGTTTTATTAACAACCACAGTTAAAATAATCACATATTATAAGACATCACCACATTTCAACATACAATACATCACAAAATAACAGAGAATATAAAAACATCCACATGACATAGTGCTTCATACGATGTCCACAAAACATAGTCCAAAATACATCGTTCACATTACAAAGTTTCATATCACAAAGTTTTCATCATAAGACCACATCATAAGACCACATCACATAATATTCATTTCCTCCTAGTCTTACCCTTGCCCTTGGCCCCAAGAGCGTTGGTGCCTGGAGTGTAAGGGTCACGTGGATGCCTTCTACGTGGTGTCAGCTGTGATGGCTGAGTTGTAGGAGCATCCTACAGCTGTGATGGTCCAATCTCTTCCTGACCTACAACGCCAGTGCCAGTGTCGTCGTGTTCGTCGTCGTCATCGTCGTGGGGCACGTCTTCAAACGTATCCCGTGTCGATCGCGAGGAGCTCAGTCCAGATGTAGATGGTCCAACAACACAAATGGGACGCTGAATGTCTGGCTGCATAGGAGGCACAGACATCTGCACGTCAACGCTCGCTAGCGACCGGCATCCACAACGAGCCACTGCACGACGAAGATGACGTGATACCCTCTGTAATTGAAAGATGAGTTACACACATATGTTAGAAAATAGAAATAAACAAGTTTGCTTCTAAACATTCATACTCACTGATAGTAATGAAAGCGTAGTACTGTCTGAAGTTCTCTGTGAGATACGCTCAAGTTCAACAACAGATACGAGCATAGAGTTTCCCTATTCACAAGTTAGAACATTAGGATGCACAAAACAAGACATAATGCATTCAATTAAAATCTCTAATTTTAGTAACGAAATAGGTACCACTCTGTCAAGGATTGGAGCAGCCTCAATTTGGGACCCTAGCCTTGCAGCTATGTCGAACGCAGTGTCTTCATCGTCTGACGATTCTTGCTCCACATAGTCTGCAACTGTCCACTATCCCTTAAGCTTGCACCTAGTCACACCAGCATACCAAATCAAATACCTTCGGAAGTGGTAGTTGTGTGCGGCTGGTCGTCGACATAGTTTAGATTCCCGTGCTGATCCCATTCATCAATATAATCACGGTGGTGGGTCTCGAAGTCCGTGACCTTCTTCTACCTCTGTCTGTCGAACCTATAAAATTTAGACACATATATTAGTAACTCATTGCATATTTGAAATAAGAGTTAGAATAACAAGTGGACATAGTCACTCACTTATGAAGTTCTATTGAAGTCGAGAAGGGCTCCACCGGAAACTCCTTTCGCAATCCGAACTATCGAGCAACTCTATGGGGCAAGTGGTACTCAACAACATAAAAACAAATGAGCGGACACCTCATTAGGTAGATGTTCTCGTCTATTGAGCAGATGCTGCTCAACTGTATGCTGGCGAAATATGGATCAAGATACGGTTGCCAGGTCACCTGGAAAAGTATTGGAATTCACATATAAGTTTATAGTCATTTTACTAACCTCTTAAGAAAAAAGATGAAAGTAGACAACTCACCATCGAAGGAGTAAGTGTGTCGAGCTCGTTTGAGTACTCCACGTACGCACGCTGGTGTCGTGCGAATGGCTCCTCGACCTGGTCCCAGCGGTAGGCAGCCGTGGGCTTAAGCCGATGTCCGACTACCACGAACCACTGACGAGGAGCAAACTCTCTGGGTCGATCGACGAGTATGTGTGCCCACATCCACAGCTGTAGTAGGTAGACACACCACCTAAGCTAGCGGTCCTTGACGAACGACGACAAGCCTCGCAAAGTTGCCTATAGAGGAAGGGCAACACTGCAGAAGCCCAGCTGTAACTTCCTGTCGTATCCCAGTCAGCCAGGCAGGGCAGAAACATCCATGACGCGCTGTCGCCTGTCGTGTCTAGAAAAAGAACTGAACCAAACAGGTGGAGAATACAAGCTCGACAATGGTAGCCAACCGTCTGCTCGTCTGCACCAGGTGGACACTCCCCAAAAGCTTGCCTAAGTCAGGTGAGTGGGACTCCGGTGTTGTGGCTACCTCGTAGGTCATCAGGAAGCAGTCTGCCAAGGAAGGCCTCCACCCTCTGCCTCCAACCATCTGGTGCTACCTGACCGGTCAATGGACGACCCATAATGCTGAGACCAAGAATCTTCTGGCAATCTTCCAGCGTCATGGTCATCTCACCGCAGGGAAGGTGGAAAGTGTGAGTCTCTAGCCGCCACCTATTGGAAGACAAACGAATACAAAATCATTAGTATGCAAAGTAGATGTGATTACTGTTAAAGTTAAACAAATATAGAAGTCTTTACCTGTCGACCAGAGCCGTCAACGTCGCTGGGTTGAAAGTGGGCAGTCCATGGCGAACCTGGAACGATATGACGTCCAAGCCAGCCCTCTCTAGGAGAGGAGTGTACCTGTCATCGTACCTCATCTCCTCTAGAAACCGGTCGTGGGTCCAGACCCGCAGAACGGGAAACACCTAACAATCAAAGTAATTTCATTAGTCAAATATACGTCACATATACTAATTCGAAATTTTAATATATGTGCAAAATATAACATCTCCCTCTGCAGTGAGATGGCCCCTGGGGTGCTCATCGTAGTGAGGGTCCAGCAAGTGGAACTGTGCCATCCTGCAAATTAAGATATCAAGGTTAGTACAAATATTAAAATGTAACAAAGACATTGACATAGTACAATAAAAGTTGTGTACAAAGTGTAACAAAAACATTGACATAGTACAATAAAAGTTGTGTACATTAAAATATTAAAATGTATCACACCTGATTAAGTGTCCAAATGCATGTACGTGAGTTGTGGCCAAGTCTCCCGCATTTTCCGCATTCATTCTACTCTGGGTCCACGAGAAAGGGGGACGCTCGACCTCTCCTACTGCGGCCAGAAACCTGATCCATAACCATGTTGCACCGGCTCCTTTTCCTACTACCATGTTTGTCCCATCGATGCACTGGATCAGCAACATATACCAGACCGGTGTACGTTGGCCAATGTGACTCATCAAGAAATGGCTCAAAACGAGGGCTCCAGGTACGTACTAAGCTCTCTACACTGAACTCCGAAGGTATTCTACTCTCAAATGCAAAGTCACGATGATGTGCGGGCGCAACATAATGAGAACATGGAAAATGGTACTGTCTAGGTTTACCACAACCGCACGAGAATGCATCAAGTAACACAACATGTGTCCTCGAAGGCCGCACCTCACCGTCGGAAGTTATGCTGCCAATGTTGTTACCTCGTATTTACCCAACTCCTCATCAAAGCATTGTACCTCATGTCTATGGGCACGTTCCTTTGCATTATTAAGGTGTGATGTTGGTTTAGGTGCCCATCTCTGCCCTCGCGTTTGCATTGCCTTAGCCTGTGCGTGTCTATCATTAAACCAAGCCATGAGCCTATAAAAAGTGAATGTTACTATAGCATTGACTGGCATGCCGCGTATACCCTTGAACACATTGTTAAATGACTCGGCCATGTTGCTAGTCTGGAACTCGTACCTCCAGCCACCTTCGTCGTAGGCCCTTGTCCATTTCTGCGGTTCCCTCAGCAATCCAGCAATCCAGTTCTTACCTTCAGCATTTGTTGCATCTTTTAGTTCCTTCAACTTATCCTCGAAAAACAAAACCTCCAACTGTCGACATACCTCCTCAAAAAGGGGGAAGTTAGCCTTGTTATGATCCTTTCGAAGAAGATTTTCTGCTAGATGTCGAGTGCACCATCAGTGGTGCATGGGTGCGTAGCCAGGAATCTGCTCTTGCACTGCATTAAGAATACCTTGGTGTCTGTCAGATATGACACCAACCTCATGACTAGGGCCCACTGAAAGGGAAATAGGGTCAAACCTTTTCCTATATGAATTTTGGTGGTTGAATTGCCCAACACAAATTATTGGACTAACTAGTTTGCACTAGAATATATGTTCTACAGGTGCCAAAGGTTCACAACAAACCAATACAAAGATAAAAGAAAGGGTTCAAAACAAAGGAGCAAAGTTAAACCGAAGGCTGCCCTGGTCTGGCGCACTGGACTGTCCGGTGCACCAGGAGGTTTTGAAAGGGAAATAGGGTCAAACCTTTTCCAATAAGAATTTTGGTGGTTGAATTGCCCAACACAAATTATTAGACTAACTAGTTTGCTCTAGAAAATATGTTCTACAGGTGCCAAAGGTTCACAACAAACCAATACAAGTCAAAAGAAAGGGTTCAAACAAAGGGAGCAAAGTTAAACCGAAGGCAGCCTGGTCTGGCGCACCAGACTGTCCGGTGTGCCACCGGACAGTGTCCGGTGCACCAGGGAATCCAACTCCAAACTTGCCAGTCTCGAGAATTTGGGAGGCCGCTCCGCTATAATCCACCGGACTGTCCGGTGTAGCACCGGACTATCCGGTGTGCCAGCGGAGCAACGGCTACTTCGCGCCAACGGTCGTCTGCTGAAGGCATTAAATGCGCTACAGTGCGCGCAGAGGTCAGAGCAGCGCCAGAAAGCGCACCGGACAGCCTACAGGACCTGTCCGGTGCACCACCGGACTGTCCGGTGGCCCAAAAGATAGAAGCTCCAACGATCAAACCCTAACGGTCGGGTGACGTGGCTGGCGCACCGGACAGTGTCCGGTGGCGCACCGGACAGTGTCCGGTGGCGCACCGGACTGTCCGGTGCGCCATGCGACAGCAGCCTCCACCAACGGCCATTTTGGTGGTTGGGGCTATAAATACCCCCAACCACCCACCATTCATTGCATCCAAGTTTTCAGACTTCCTACACCTTACAAGAGCTATAGCATTCAATACAAGACACACCAAAGAGATCAAATCCTCTCCCAAGTCCAAAGAACATTCCAATCAAATAGTGACTAGTGAGAGAGTGACTTGTGTTCATTTGAGCTCTTGCGCTTGGATTGATTTTCTTCTTCATTCTTTCTTGTGATCAACTCAATTGTAACCAAGGCAAGAGACACCAATTGTGTGGTGGTCCTTGCGGGGACTTAGTGTCCCGTTTGTTTGAGAAGAGAAGCTCACTCGGTTTAAGTGACCGTTTGAGAGAGGGAAAGGGTTGAAAGAGACCCGGTCTTTGTGACCACCTCAACGGGGAGTAGGTTTGCAAGAACCGAACCTCGGTAAAACAAATCACCGTGTCATCTGCCTTATTTGCTTGTGATTTGTTCTCGCCCTCTCTTTCAGACTCGTTTATATTTCTAACGCTAACCCCAGCTTGTAGTTGCGCTTAAAGTTTGTAAATTTCAGATTCGCCCTATTTACCCCCCCCCCCTCTAGGCGACTTTCAATTGGTATCGGAGCCCGATGCTTCATTAGAGCCTAACCGCTCGAAGTGATGTTGGGAGATCACGCCAAGAAGGAGATGGTGACCGGCGACAAGCCCATTACAAGCCATGGGAAGGCTCCATCGGGAGAGTCCCGCAACAAGGGGAAGGAGAAGGAATCCCCTTCACACAAGTCACATCGGAGTGGCGAAAAGAAAAAGAAGATGAGGAAGGTGATCTATTACGAGACCGACCCTTCATCGCCATCCACCTCCGGCTCCGTCGCGCCGTCCGTAACTTTTAAGCGCCATGAGCACAAGAAGTTTAGTAAGATTCCCCTACACTACCCTCGTATTTCTAAACGTACTCCATTACTTTCGGTTCCATTAGGCAAACCACCGATTTTTGACGGTGAAGATTATAACATGTGGAGTGATAAAATGAGGCATCACCTAACCTCACTCCACACTAGTATTTGGAACGTTGTTGAGTTTGGTGTACAGGTACCATCTGTAGGGGATGGGGACTATGATTCGGACGAAGTTGCCCAAATCCGGCACTTCAACTCACAAGCCACCATAATACTCCTCGCCTCTCTAAGTCGAGAGGAGTATAACAAGGTGCAAGGATCAAAGAGCGCTAAAGAGATTTGGGACGTACTCAAAACGGCGCACGAAGGAGATGAGGTGACAAAAATCACCAAGAGGGAGACGATCGAGGGGGAGCTCGGTCGATTCATGCTTCACCAAGGGGAGGAGCCACAAGCGATGTACAACCGACTCAAGACCTTGGTGAACCAAGTGCGCAACCTCGGGAGCACCAAATGGGATGACCATGAGATGGTCAAGGTTATTCTAAGATCACTAGTTTTTCTTAATCCTACTCAAGTACAATTAATTCGTGGTGATCCTAGATACAAACTAATGTCTCCCGAGGAAGTAATAGGTAAATTTGTGAGCTTTGAACTAATGATCAAAGGCTCCAAAAAGATCATCGAGCAAGGCGCATCCTCCTCCGTTCCCGAAGCACAACCTATTGCATTCAAAGCAACGGAGGAGAAGAAAGAAGATTCTACTCCAAGTAAAATCCCCATCGATGCCTCCAAGCTCGACAATGAGGAGATGGCACTCATCATCAAGAGCTTCCGTCAAATCCTCAAACAAAGGAAGGGGAAAGATTACAAGCCCCATTCCAAGAAAGTGTGCTACAAGTGTGGTAAGCCCGGTCATTTCATTGCAAAATGTCCATTATCTAGTGATAGTGACAGGGTCGACGATAAGAAGGGAAAGAGGAGAGAAAAGAAGAAGTACTACAAGAAAAAGGGCGACGATGCCCATGTTTGCCGGGAGTGGGACTCCGACGAGAGCTCCACCGACTCCTCCTCCGACGAGGACACTGCCAACATCGCCGTCAACAAAGGGCTCCTCTTCCCCAACATCGGCCACAAGTGCCTCATGGCAAAGGATGGCAAAAGGAAGAAGGTTAAATCAAGATCCTCAACTAAATATGCAACATCTAGCGATGAGGCTAATTCTAGTGATGATGAGGATGACTTGTTTACTCTTTTTGCCAACTTAAACATGCAACAAAAGGAAAAATTAAATGAATTGATTAGCACTATTCATGATAAGGATGAACTCTTGGATAGCCAAGAGGACTTCCTAATTAAAGAAAACAAAAAGCATGTTAAAGTTAAAAATGCTTATGCTCAGGAAGTAGAGAAAAATGAAAAATTAACTAGTGAGCTAAGCACTTGCCATGACATTGTTTCCAACCTTAGAAATGAAAATGCAAAACTAATTGCTAAGGTTGAAAAGTTTGATGTGTGTGATGATTCAATTGTTAGTCTTAAAAATGATAATGCCAATTTAATTGCTAAGATTGACAAATTGAATGCTTCTCTTTCTAGCCTTAAGATTGAAAATGAAAAATTAATTGTTAAGGCTAAAGATTTAGATGTTTGCAATGCTTCTATTTCCAATCTTAGAGATGAGAATGATATATTGCATGCTAAGATTGTTGAATTAAATACTTGCAAACCCTCTACATCTTCCGTTGAGCATGTTACCATTTGTACTAGATGTAGAGATATTAATGTTGATGCTATTCATGATCACCAAGCCTTAATTAAACAACAAAATGATCACATAGCTCAACTTAGTGCCAAAATTAATGAGCATGACTTAGAAAATGAGAAATTTAAATTTGCTAGAAGCATGCTCTATAGTGGGAGACGCCCTGGTATTAAGGATGGCATTGGCTTCCAAAAGGGAGACAATGTCAAGCTTAATGCCCCACCTAAAAGACTGTCCAATTTTGTCAAGGGCAAGGCTCCCATGGTTCAGGATAACGAGGGTTACATTTTATACCCTGCCAGTTATCTCGAACACAAAATTAGGAGAATTCACTCTAGGAAGTCTCACTCTGGTCCTAATCATGCTTTTATGTATAAGAGTGAGGCATCTAGTTCTAGGCAATCAACCCATGCTAAATTGCCTAAGAAGAAGACTCCTAAAGCATCAAATGATCATAATGTTTCGTTTAAAACTTTTGATGCTTCTTATGTGCTAACTAACAAATCCGGCAAGGTAGTTGCCAAATATATTGGGGGCAAACACAAGGGATCAAAAACTTGTGTTTGGGTACCCAAAGTTCTTGTATCTAATGTCAAATGACCCAAAACTGTTTGGGTACCTAAAATCAAGAACTAAATCTGTTTTGTAGGTTTATGCATCCGGGGGCTCAAGTTGAATTATCGACAGCGGGTGCACAAACCATATGACTGGGGAGAAAAAGATGTTCTCCTCCTACGAGAAAAACCAAGATCCCCAACGAGCTATCACATTCGGGGATGGAAATCAAGGATTGGTCAAAGGTTTGGGTAAAATTGCTATATCACCTGACCATTCCATTTCCAATGTTTTCTTGTAGATTCATTAGATTACAACTTGCTTTCTGTTTCTCAATTATGTAAAATGGGTTACAACTGTCTTTTTACGGATACATGTGTCACTATCTTTAGAAGAAGTGATGATTCAGTAGCATTTAAGGGAGTGTTAGAGGATCAGCTATACTTAGTTGATTTCAATAAAGCTGAACTCGACACTTGCTTAATTGCTAAGACTAACATGGGTTGGCTCTGGCATCGCCGACTAGCCCATGTTGGGATGAAGAATCTTCACAAGCTTCTAAAGGGAGAGCACAATTTGGGACTAACAAATGTGCATTTTGAGAAATACAGGATTTGTAGCGCATGCCAAGCAGGGAAGCAAGTTGGTGTTCATCATCCACATAAGAACATCATGACGACTGACAGGCCATTGGAGCTTCTCCACATGGATTTATTCGGCCCGATCGCTTACATAAGCATCGACGGGAGTAAGTACTGTCTAGTTATTGTGGATGATTATTCTCGCTTCACTTGGGTATTCTTTCTACAGGAAAAATCTCAAACCCAAGAAACTTTGAAAGGATTCTTGAGACGGGCTCAAAATGAGTTCGGCTTGAGGATCAAGAAGATAAGAAGCGACAATGGGACGGAGTTCAAGAATTCACAAATTGAAGGTTTCCTTGAGGAGGAGGGCATCAAGCATGAGTTCTCTTCTCCCTACACGCCACAACAAAATGGTGTAGTGGACAGGAAGAATAGAACTCTATTGGACATGGCAAGGACCATGCTTGATGAGTACAAGACTTCGGATCGGTTTTGGGCTGAGGCGGTCAACACCGCGTGCTACGCCATCAACCGATTGTATCTACATCGAATCCTCAAGAAGACATCTTACGAACTCCTCACCGGTAAAAAGCCAAATGTTTCATATTTTAGAGTCTTTGGTAGCAAATGTTTTATTCTTGTTAAAAGAGGTAGAAAATCAAAATTTGCTCCTAAGGCTGTAGAAGGCTTTTTACTAGGATATGATTCAAACACAAGGGCATATAGAGTCTTTAACAAGTCCACTGGACTAGTTGAAGTTTCTTGTGACATTGTGTTTGATGAGACTAATGGCTCTCAAGTAGAGCAAGTTGATCTTGATGAATTAGATGATGAAAAGGCTCCGTGCGTCGCGCTAAGGAACATGTCCATCGGGGATGTGTGTCTTAAGGAACTTGAAGAGCCTCCACAAGCACAAGATCAACCATCCTCCTCCATGCAAGCATCCCCACCAACACAAGATGAGGATGAGGCTCAATATGATGAAGAAGAAGATCAAGAAGATGAGCCACCTCAAGAGGAGGACAAGGATCAAGGGGGAGATGCAAATGATCAAGACAAGGTGGATGAACAAAATCCAAGGCCGCCACACCCAAGAGTCCACCAAGCAATCCAACAAGATCACCCCGTGAACACCATCCTAGGAGATATTCATAAGGGGGTAACCACTCGATCTCGTGTTGCTCATTTTTGTGAACATTACTCTTTTGTTTCCTCTATTGAGCCACACAGGGTAGAGGAAGCACTTCAAGATTCGGATTGGGTGATGGCAATGCAAGAGGAGCTCAACAATTTCAAGAGGAATGAGGTATGACATTTAGTTCCACGTCCTAACCAAAATATTGTAGGAACCAAGTGGGTCTTCCGCAACAAACAAGATGAGCATGGTGTGGTGACAAGGAACAAGGCACGACTTGTGGCCAAAGGGTATTCACAAGTCGAAGGTTTGGATTTTGGAGAAACCTATGCACCCGTAGCTAGACTTGAGTCAATTCGAATATTACTTGCCTATGCTACTCACCATGACTTTAAGCTTTACCAAATGGACGTGAAGAGTGCTTTCCTCAACGGACCTATCAAGGAAGAGGTCTATGTTGAGCAACCTCCCGGCTTTGAAGATAGTGAGTATCCTAACCATGTTTACAAACTCTCTAAGGCGCTTTATGGGCTCAAGCAAGCCCCAAGAGCATGGTATGAATGCCTAAGAGATTTTCTTATCACTAATGGCTTCAAAGTCGGAAAGGCCGATCCTACTTTATTCACTAAAACCATTGAAAATGATTTGTTTGTGTGCCAAATTTATGTTGATGATATCATATTTGGGTCTACTAATAAATCTATTTGTGAAGAATTTAGTAGGACCTTGATTCAAAAATTCGAGATGTCTATGATGGGGGAGTAGAAGTATTTTCTAGGATTTCAAGTGAAGCAACTCCAAGAGGGCACCTTCATCAGCCAAACGAAGTACATTCAAGATATTCTTACCAAGTTTGGAATGAAGGATGCCAAGCCCATCAAGACACCCATGGGAACCAATGGGCATCTCGACCTCGACACAGGAGGTAAATCCGTAGAGCAAAAGGTATACCAGTCGATGATAGGTTCTTTACTCTATTTATGTGCATCTCGACCGGACATTATGCTTTCCGTATGCATGTGTGCAAGGTTCCAAGCCGACCCTAAGGAAGTTCACCTTAGGGCCGTGAAGCGAATCTTGAGATAGTTAGTTCAAACACCTAAGTTTGGTCTTTGGTACCCCAAGGGATCCTCATTTGATTTATTAGGATATTCCGATGCTGATTGGGCAGGGTGTAAGATTAATAGGAAGAGCACATCAGGGACTTGTCAGTTTCTGGCGAGATCCCTAGTGTCTTGGGCTTCAAAGAAACAAAACTCAGTAGCTCTTTCTACCGCCGAAGCCGAGTACATTGCCGCAGGCCATTGTTGCGCGCAATTGCTTTGGATGAGGCAAACCCTTAGGGACTATGGCTACAAATTTAGCAAAGTTCCTCTCCTATGTGACAATGAGAGTGCAATCTGCATGGCGGATAATCCCGTTGAACACAGCCGCACTAAACACATAGCCATTCGGTATCACTTTCTGAGAGATCACCAACAAAAGGGGGATATCGAGATAGCCTATATAAACACCAAAGATCAATTGGCTGATATCTTTACCAAGCCTTTAGATGAGCAATCCTTTACCAAACTTAGAAATGAGCTAAATATTCTTGATTCTAGGAATTTTGATTGATTCTTGCACACATAGCTCTTTTATAAACCTTTGATCATATCTCTTTTTATGTCTATCACTAATGTGTTTTCAAGTATCATCTTATGCTTAGTCATAGATATTGAAAGGGAAATGGAGTAGTCGGCAAAGAAGGCGCTTCCACTCAACTCCAATTATATTTGCCGGTACTCCGCTTCGTTCTCCACTTTGTTATAATCTTCACTCATATTGTTTGTGATTGCCAAAGGGGGAGAAAGTTTGAAAAAGGGCTTATATCTCACTCACAAGTATCCGTTTTTGGCGATTCATGCCAAAGGGGGAGAAAGTATGAGCCCAAAGCAAAAGGACCGCACCACCACCAAATTTAAAATTAAGTTTTCAATTTGATATCTTATTGTGTTCAAAAGGGGGAGAAAGTAGTATCTTCAAAAATTGCAAAACCCTCTTGAACACTAAGAGGAGAATTTTATTTAGGGGGAGTTTTGTTTTAGTCAAAGGAAAAGCATTTGAGACAGGGGGAGAAAATTTCAAATCTTGAAAATGCTTTCTTCAATCTTATTCATGTACCTTTGGCTATTTGCAAAAGGTTTTTGAAAATAATTTTACAAGAATTTGCAAAACAAAACCCGTGGTGCAAATGTGGTCCAAAATTTTAATAAAGAAGAAAACCATCCATGCACATCTATTGAGATAAGTATATTGGTTTCAACTCCAAGCAATCTTTGCACTAACATTATGCAAACTAGTTCAATTCTGCACTTTTATATTTGCTTTGGTTTGTGTTGGCATCAATCACCAAAAAGGGGGAGATTGAAAGGGAAATAGGGTCAAACCTTTTCCAATAAGAATTTTGGTGGTTGAATTGCCCAACACAAATTATTAGACTAACTAGTTTGCTCTAGAAAATATGTTCTACAGGTGCCAAAGGTTCACAACAAACCAATACAAGTCAAAAGAAAGGGTTCAAACAAAGGGAGCAAAGTTAAACCGAAGGCAACCCTGGTCTGGCGCACCGGAGTGTCCAATGCACCATCGGATAGTGTCCGGTGCACCAGGGAATCCAACTCCAAACTTGCCAGTCTCGAGAATTTGGGAGGCCGCTCCGCTATAATCCACTGGACTGTTCGGTGTAGCACCGGACTGTCCGGTGTGCCAGCAGAGCAACGGCTACTTCGCGCCAACGGTCATCTGCTGAAGGCATTAAATGCGCTACAGTGCGCGCAGAGGTCAGAGCAGCGCCAGAAAGCACACCGGACAACCTACAGGACCTGTCCGGTGCACCACCGGACTGTCCGGTGGCCCAAAAGATAGAAGCTCCAACGGTCAAACCCTAACAGTCGGGTGACGTGGCTGGTGCACCGGACAGTGTCCGATGGCGCACCGGACTGTCCGGTGCGCCATGCGACAGCAGCCTCCACCAACGGCCATTTTGGTGGTTGGGGCTATAAATACCCCCAACCACCCACCATTCATTGCATCCAAGTTTTCAGACTTCCTACACCTTACAAGAGCTATAGCATTCAATACAAGACACACCAAAGAGATCAAATCCTCTCCCAAGTCCAAAGAACATTCCAATCAAATAGTGACTAGTGAGAGAGTGACTTGTGTTCATTTGAGCTCTTGCGCTTGGATTGATTTTCTTCTTCATTCTTTCTTGTGATCAACTCAATTGTAACCGAGGCAAGAGACACAAATTTTGTGGTGGTCCTTGCGGGGACTTAGTGTCCCGTTTGTTTGAGAAGAGAAGCTCACTCGGTTTAAGTGACCATTTGAGAGAGGGAAAGGGTTGAAAGAGACCCGGTCTTTGTGACCACCTCAACGGGGAGTAGGTTTGCAAGAACCGAACCTCGGTAAAACAAATCACCGTGTCATCTGCCTTATTTGCTTGTGATTTGTTCTTGCCCTCTCTTTCGGACTCGTTTATATTTCTAACGCTAACCCCGGCTTGTAGTTGCGCTTAAAGTTTGTAAATTTCAGATTCGCCCTATTCACCCCCCCTCTAGGCGACTTTCAGGTTTCACTCTGAACTTGCTAGCTTCGGGAATTTGGGGAAGCCGCTCCGCTATAATTCACCGGACTGTCCGGTGTAACACCGGATTGTCCGGTGTGCCAGCGGAGCAACGACTACTTCGCGCCAACGGTCCTCTGCAAATGAACAGTAAAAGTAAACAGTGCGCGCCTGCGCGCGCAGAAGTCAGAGCAGGCACCAGAAGGCGCACCAGACTGTCCGGTGACCCCACTTGTCAGAGCTCCAACGGTCAAACCCTAACGGTTGGGTGACATGGCTGGCGCACCGGACTGTCCGGTGCACCATACGACAGCAGCCATCCCCAACGGCCACTTTGGCGGTTGGGGCTATAAATACTGAAAGTTGCCTAGAGGGGGGGGGGTGAATAGGCGAAACCTAAAAATTAAAACTTTATCCCCCCAACTAGATTCCTTGATTAGTGGTTAGAACAAGATGCACAATTATCAGAGTATAAAAACTAAGTCCTTTGCTTGTAAAGAGTATTGCTTTCAAATAATGCGGTATCAACGCAACTAGAAGATCTATGAGAATAAAGCAAGAGGGCTTAGATAAGAAGAGCAATAACACAAGTTCTTTCTTGTAGGGTGTTGCTTCACTAAAAGAGAATTTAACTTGAAGCAACACCAAATAATGTTTAGCAAAGAATAGTGCAAGAAAAACTTAGAGTAAGGGAAAAACAAACAAATCACAAGTAATGAACACAAGAGACACGAGGATTTGTTTTACTGAGGTTCAGCCCTCGAAGGCCTAGTCCCCGTTGAGGAGTCCACTAAGGACAGGTCTCTTTCAACCCTTTCCCTCTCTCCATCGATCACACAAGACCGGCGAGCTCTTCTTCTTCTCAAGGATCACTTAAGACCCCGCAAGGATCACCACACTCTTTGGTGTCTCACATTGGAGGAAGTTCAATGGGAGTCAAAACTCCATGCGCAAATGAACACAAAGATGTAGCACACACTATCTCTCAATGAATCTCACAAGGCACTAGTGCTAAACTCAAATGAGTAGCCCTCTCTTGCTTGTTCTCTCTTTTGTGGCACTTGTGTTGGTTGTAATGGTCTAAATCTTGTGTATAGGATGGATCAATGAATAGAGGTGGTTGGGAGGGCTTGAGTATGTCAACTAGATGACTTGGAATGTTGCTTGGGCTCCCACCCCTTGAAGTGGCTGGTTAGGGTGGTATTTATAGCCACCATCCAAAATGTAGCCGTTGGAGAATGCTGCTGGCGATGGGCGCACCGGACAGTCCGGTGCGCCACCGGACAGTGGCCGGTGCGCCGCCACGTCATCCTCCCGTTAGGGCTTGGATCTGGTCGACCGTTGGAGGCTTTGTCCTCATGCGGCACCGGACAGTCCGGTGCCACACCAGACAGTCCGGTGCCCCTCTGACCTTCTGCTCTGACTTCTGCCGCGTGTACTGTTCTGCACTATTCCCTGTCAGAGTCGACCGTTGCTCTGCTGGCGCACCGGACAGTCCGGTGACCCACCGGACAGTCCGGTGAATTATAGCGGAGCTGCGCCTGAGAAACTCGAAGGTGAATAGTTTGAGGTCGATCCTCCCTGGTGCACCGGACATTGTCCGGTGGTGCACCGAACAGTCCGGTGCGCCAGACCAGGGAGCACTTCGATTTCCTTGCTCCTATCTTTTGAGCCCTTTCTTTTGTCTTTGTATTGGTTTGATGTGAACCTTTGGCACCTGTAGAACATTTATTCTAGAGCAAACTAGTTAGTCTAATTATTTGTGTTGGGCAATTCAACCACCAAAATCATTTAGGAAAAGGTTTGACCCTATTTCCCTTTCAATCTCCCCCTTTTTGGTGATTGATGCCAACACAAACCAAAGCAAATATATAAGTACAGAATTGAACTAGTTTGAATAGGGTAAGTGCAAAGGTTGCTTGGAATGAAACCAATATATTATCTCTGCATGAATGGTTTTCTTAAAATTTTGGACCACGCTTGCACCACAAGTTTTGTTTTTGCAAATTCTTTGTAAAATTCCTTTTAAAAACCTTTTGCAAATAGTCAAAGGTACATGAATAAGATTGAAAGAAGCATTTTCAAGATTTGAAATTTTCTTCCCCTGTTTCAAATGCTTTTCCTTTGACTTAAACAAAACTCCCCTCAATGAAATTCTCCTCTTAGTGTTCAAGAGGGTTTTACAAATTTTTGAAGATGCTAGAACTTTCTCCCCCTTTTGAACACAATAAGATATCAATTTGAAAAACGTGAAAAACTTCATTTTTAAAATTCGGTGGTGGTGCGGTCCTTTTGCTTTGGGCTCACACTTTCTCCCCCTTTGGCATGAATCGCCAAAAACGGATACTTGTGAGTGAAATATAAGCCCTTGAACTTTCTCCCCAATGGTAAACAAATAAATATGAGTGAAGATTGTACCAAAGTGGAGAACAATGCGGAATACTGGCAAAGAGTAGATAATACCGATGGAGTTGAGTGGAAGCGTCGTCTTCGCCCAATACTCCATTTCCCTTTCAATTCTATGACTAAGCATGAGAATACACTTGAAAACACATTAGTCATAGACATAAAAGAGATATGATCAAAGGATATATCAAATTAAGCATAATCATAGTTCTATATAACATAGATTGCTCCCCCTAAATATGTGCATGGAGAGGAACACATATGTTGGCCTTAAATGCCAAATGCACATAATTAGGTTAATGAGAATATATCTATATCATAGAGAATGTGAAGTGCATTGTGTCATAGAATAAGTGTGATGCTCATGACAGTTTATGCACTTATGAAAGCATTTTCCCTTAAGGATTTCAAAAAGGCTTAAGGACCATCCACCTTTGGAACAAAGGTAGCTTATCCTCGTTACAAGGTTAAGCTTTAAGCTCTTTGACAATAAAATTACTTTACCTAGTTTCAACAAAGATGCATTAATGCGGGAATGAAATTTTAAGAAGTTAAACTAGGTATGAAGCATGGATAATGCATGGGCATGCTTTCTCTTCCTTTTATACAAGATATGCAAAGAAAGTATAGAGAAGGAAGATTTAGGTACAAGTTTAAATGAAAGGAAGTAGTTTTACCCTTTTGTACCTTCACATAGAGACGCTCTCTTCATTGTGCTTTGTCCTTAGCCTTAGTTGCTTAAGACCTATACTCAAGACAATATATGGGAATATTTTGCACAAGAGAGAGTTCTACAACTAGTGATCCTTTTCAAGTCATTGTTAGCATATATCAAATGGATCACAAATTGCATAAATGTATCATGAATTCTCCTTTTAACTTAGTGCACATCGAGAGAGATATCGATTGATAGTATATGCGATATTAAGAAATATTAGTGTTAATTGAAGTTATTCAATGATCAAACAAATAACAGATGTGATCAAAAGAACAACATATGCATTCGATAAGACAGGAGAATCCAGTAGATATGCTACTTTAGCAATGAAAGCTACAATCCTTGATAAAGATGACATTATTCTAACAAGATGGATTGATTTGTAGTAGCATACTTCATGAGAATCCTATTCTCATAATTGAGACTAAAAGAGATTACTAAGATAAAGTGTTAGTCTCAACATGATCAAGATACAGAAATAGACTCCCCCTAAAGATATGCATCAAGAATTTGAATGAGATGAATAGACGCATTCATTTTAGAGACGTGTAGGGAGAAGCATTATACATCTTGATCAAGGCTCATAAGATTTGCAATGAACACCTTATGCCTGATATTCTCATAATGAAAAGGATTTAGAATACTCACAACCACACCATTGATTGTTCTGTAGAAGTAGGTGGTGTTGTTCTTGATGTCCTCCTCTTTCATTTGAGAGTCCTGCCTTTGCAGTGGCTTCTTTTTCCTTCCAAACTTATTGAAAATACTCAAGAAAGATGTTAATAGCACAAGGGAGTATATAATGAAGGATGATTTCTTTAGATAGAAAATAAACACAATTCATCATCCATAATTGACATATACATGAAGTAAATTCCTTAACGTTAGTGCACACCATTAGGAAAGAGGAATATGCACCCTTTAAACATTTTGATCAATCATAGGAAATTTACTTCTTCATATTGAATTTATTAATCATTACTTAGAAGCAGATCAATATGAGAATATGTATAGCAAAGGCATGAAATAGATTCTAATGGACTAGCACATTTATGAGAATGAGATTTAATGCATACTTAGCCAAAAATCAAGTCCAATAAAGAATCTATTCTTCACATAGGTAGAATAAGATAATTTAGAGTGAATAACCATTGATGGAAAAAGAGTACACATACCTTTCCTTTTACCTTTCTTCCTTTGGGTGAAGAGAAACCCTTGAGGCTTGCGGCTTGCACTTACTCTCTTGTAGATTTTCATAAGTAAGCTCAAGGGATATGTCATTAGTAGCACAAGCACTAGTTTCCCTTTTAGTAATCATTTTTGAAAGGAATGAAAGATAGAATACTAAAACTTGGAAACTTCATAGCATGAACTGGATTATCCATAGATGATGTTATGCTCAATTTAACTCATAAAACAAGCATAAATAATTTCTTAAGATTATGGAACAAATCCTATTCATAACATGGAGAGTGATTAATGGAGAAGACTCAAAACCAATTTAAACAAGAATGAATACATCACATAGTATTGGTTTGATCTTCTTTGAATGTTGAATGGCACACTCCATTTGGGAAACACATTCTCATGTTGTGAGACTACATAAACACTTAGATAGAAACATTAGTCTCACAACTCTAGTCATATAGAGAATTCCTCATTTGGTAAGTGCTATAAGAATTTGAATTTCTTACTTAGCACTCTATTCATTTAAGAACATGGGATAATCCTCTTTATGTCTAGGTCATGGCAATAACATGATAATTAATTTGAAATATGCCACAAGATACATGCAATCAATTTAAGGCATGTAGATTATCACAATATAAAAAATATGAACTTGCAATCTACCATATAATTAGATCCTTTCCAAAGCAAGGTAAAATCTCTTAAGTTCATTCTCAAGTGCTTCATTTTTCCTATGTGGCTACAAAAGACACAAATGAATATACCAATTAAAAGCAATGTGCAATTAAGAATTAATTGTTACCATCCTTTGGATATCACTTGGTTGTAGGCCTTTTGCTTGATTCCCACAAAGGTTAATCCTTATTCCCTACAACACAAGTTCTTGCTAGAGATAAATATGAAGTTAGTGATATAACAACTCAATTCATCTTTGGGTCAATCTTAAAGGATAGACAATGTAAGATTGATAGCTTGAGATAAGAATTGAGTTAAACTGCTCAAGCACCCCAAAGCTTCATATCATCTCCTCCTGCAAAGCTTCTCAAGCATATTTTGGTACCCATCGCTTGATGGGTCCATCACAGTTAGTCAACAAAGATCTAGGAACCCAAAGGTCCTCTGTATTAGCACTAAGTAAACTTATTACCTTTCTAGCACAAGTTGCAATTTTGGGTTGCCTAGTTACAAGAGAATTAATTGACAAGATAGGAGTGGAAGTGTTACCAATGGGACAATCTTTGCATTGATGTCCCTTCTTTCGGCATATGTAGCATAGGCGATCTTCGAGCCTTGAAGATTTCTTCCTTCCTTGTTTCTTGCTTGCTACATGGTTAGTGAATATTTTCATTTCTAACATTATGCCTTTTTGTTTTAAATGGGGACAAGTTCTAAATAAGTGTCCCTTCTTGGAGCATTTAAAACAAACTTTATCATCCTTGTTAATAATCAAGTCATTTTTAATATAGGGACATGACCTAATCAAGTGCCCCTTTTCAAAGCATTCACTACACTTCTTACTTCTCTTAGTGTGAAGTGTGACTTGATTATTACCTTGGATGTTACCTTTTATGGAGGCGTGGTTGAGGCTTTTGGAGGAGGTATTGATTTTCTTCTTTTGTTCCTTCCTCTTGGCAATCCTCAAGTCCTTGACATTTTCTTCAAGGGATTTCGTGCATGCCGCGGTTGTTTCCGTCTCAAGCTTCTTCACCATGTGATCACGGTTATCTTGAGAAGGTTGAGCAATGCACTTCCCTTTTAGTTGTGTCAAGCTCATTTTTAGCCTCTCATTTTCTTCTTTGAGCTTTTGATATGTGTCATCTTTTGTTCCTGCAAATTCTAGCTCAAAGGAAGATTTGCTTGTCGACGGACAACAAGCATTAGCACATGGTAATGTAGTTTCAATTTGAATACATGTGCATGAGTGAGGTTGTTGGAATTTTAAGTTTTCTATCACAACCTCATGAGCAATATTTAATATGATATGATCATCCATAAGGTTTTAATGAGAACATAGAAGCATATCATATTTTTCTTGAAAAGCTAGATTTTCAAATTTTAGCTTTTCTACTTGGTCCTTAAGTAAGGCATTCCTATTTACTAATTGAGCGATACAATGTAAAGAGTTATCTTGATCAATTGAAATAGTTTCATACCTTTAGACCAAATCAACATGAGAGCACTTTAGCTCCTCATGTTCTTTAGTCAATTCGTCAAAGCTTAGCATTTTTATGGAGAGAATATCTTCTAGCCTTTGACGAGCTTCGCTTTGCTCTCTCGCTTTTTTAGAAGTTTGAGCATGACCGCCTTATCTTCTTGGCTTAGGCGAGCGTAGAGTTGCAAGAAGCTTCTTTCTTCCTCCTCATCCTCATTTGTGCTTCCAGTATCATTTTCATTAGCCACACAACATATGTGGGAATCAAAATGGGAAGACAAACCTTTTGGAGAGGTGGATTCATCGTTTGGTCTCCATCTTTCATTTTCTTCTTCTTCCTTCAAAGGGTTAGTTTCATAAATACCAAAGGAAGTAGAGGCACAAAATGAACTATCATGTTTGGACTCATCAAATTTGCTTTTAATTCTAGTCCAAATATCATGCACATCACAAATAGGTTTATCATATTTTATTATGAAGGCATGATAATCTTCTTTGCTAAGGGATTTACTTAAGATGTCATAAGCTAGATAGTTTAAGCGTATACATCTTAGATCTTCCTCGGAAGCATTTTCCCTAGTATAACTAGGAGGAATAATACTCTTGTCTAAAATTTGTTCTAATTGAGGATCTATGGTTCTAAAAGCATTTATCACTCTAGTAGACCATGAATCATAATTAGAACAATCGGAAAGTAATATCTCAAGAGTTACCTCCTTGTTCTCCTGGGTCTTCTTGTTCTTTTGGGATCTTCTACGATCCATCACTTCGAGTTGTTAGACTCAATATGAAGTGCCTAGCTCTGATACCAATTGGAAGTTGCCTAGAGGGGGGGTGGATAGGCGAAACCTGAAAATTAAAACTTTATCCCCCAACTAGATTCCTTGATTAGTGGTTAGAACAAGATGCACAATTATCGGAGTATAAAAACTAAGTCATTTGCTTGTAAAGAGTATTGCTTTCTGAAAGGGAAATAGGCTTCAAACCTTTCCCTAAATGATTTTGGTGGTTGAATGCCCAACACAACTAATTGGACTAACTAGTTTGCTCTAGTTGATCATTCCACAGGTGCATAAGTTCATCTACAATTATTCTAAGTCGACTGTTCGGAATACCATAGATTATTCCGGACAGGAGAAGCTTTTCGGAAAATCAGGCTAAGCGCGGACCGTCCGGGCCCATGCGGCGGACCGTCCGCGACACCAGGATAACCCTCGGACAGAACCAATGCAAAAACACATGTCTCTACTGCGGACCGTCTGATGGAAAAGCAAGCACCGTCCGAGACCAGGCGCGGACCGTCCGGCCTCAGGCGCGGACCGTCCGGTCGGTGCAGAACCGAAAAGCCCGAAGGTGACAAGTTGAGCAAAAGGAATTATAGAGCTGGCGCGGACCGTCTGAAACCAAGGGCGGACCGTCCGCGTGGTGTCACCGAGGCAGATAGCCGTTGATCTAACCGTTGATCTGTCAGAAGTATTCGTTGAAGATGTCAGAATCGACCGTTGGAGGGTCGCGGACCGTCCGGGCCCTATCCGCGGACCGTCCGCTAGTGCAATTTTTGGCAGATGCGCCCCAACGGCTATATGGGTGGTTGAGGGCTATAAATACCACCCCAACCGGCCACTTCAAGGTGTGGGAGTCCAAGCAACATTCCAAGTCATCTAGTTGACATACTCAAGCCCTCCCAACCACATATATTCATTGATCCATCCTATACACAAGATTTAGACCACTACAACCAACACAAGTGCCACAAAAGAGAGAGCAAGCAATAGAGAGCTACTCATTTGAGTTGAGTACTAGTGCCTTGTGAGATTCATTGAGAGATAGTGTGTGCTTCATCTTTGTGTTCATTTGCGCGTGGAGTTTTGACTCCCATTGAACTTCCTCCAAAGTTTTGGAGGCTTGTAAAAGCTAGCAAGAGACACCAAAGTGTGTGGTGGTCCTTGCGGGATCGAGAGTGATCCTTGAGAAGAAAAAGAGCTCGCCGATCCTTGTGTGATCGGGGGAGAGAGGGAAAGGGTTGAAAAAGACCCGTCCTTAAGTGGACTCCTCAACGGGGACTAGGCCTTCGAGGGCCGAACCTCGGTAAAACAAATCACTCGTGTCCATTGTGTTTATTGCTTGTGATTTGTTTGTTTTCCCTTGCTCTAAGTTTTCTTGCACCTTTATTTGCTAATATCATTTGGTGTTGCTTCAAGTTAAATTCCCATTTAGTGAAGCAACACGTTGCAAGAAAGAACTTGTCCTAGTGCTCTTCTCATCTAAGGCTTCTTGCTTTGTTATTCTATAACTTACTAGTTGTATTGATTTATCACTTCCGCGTTATTTAGCAATACTCTTTTTAAGCAAAAACTTAGTTTCTATTCTCCGATATTTGTATATCTTGTTCTAACCACTAATCAAGGGATCTAGTTGGGGGATAAAGTTTTAATTTTCAGGTTTCGCCTATTCACCCCCCCTCTAGGCGACTTTCAATTGGTATCAGAGCTAGGCACTTCATCTTGAGTCTAACAACTCGAAGTGATGGCTCGTAGAAGATCCCATAAGAACAAGAAGACTCCTCCATCGAACGTAACTCAAAAAGAGGTAACTCTTGAAATATTATTTGATGATTGTTCTAATTATGACTCATGGTCTACCAGTGTGATAAATGCTTTTAGGACCATAGATCCACGATTAGAACAAATTATAGACAAGAGTATTTTTCCCTCTAATTTCAATGGAAAAATTAATTCCGAGGAGGATCAAAGATGTTATCGCTTAAACTATCTAGCTTTTGACATCTTAACTAATTCTCTTAGCAAAGAAGATTATCATGCCTTCATATCAAACTATGACGAATCCGTCCATGATGCGCATGATATTTGGACTAGGATTAGACGCAAATTTGATGAGTCCAAACATGATAGTTCATTTTGTGTCTCTACTTCCTTTGGTATTTGTGATACTAACCCTTGCAAGGAAGAAGAAGAGAATGAACGATGGAGACCAAACGATGAATCCACCTCTCCAAAAGGTTTGTCTTCCCATTTCGATTCCCACATGTGTTGTGTGGCTAATGAAAATGATAACGGAAGCACAAATGAGGATGAGGAGGAAGAAAGAAGCTTTGTGCATCTCTACGCTCGCCTAAGCCAAGAAGATAAGGCAGTCATGCTCAAACTTCTAGAAAGAGCGAGAGAGCAAAGCGAAGCTCGTCAAAGGCTAGAAGATATTCTCTCCATAAAAATGCTACACTTTGACGAGTTGACTAAAGAACATGAGGAGCTAAAGTGCTCTCATGTTGATTTGGTCCAAAGGTATGAAACTATTTCAATTGAGCAAGATAACGCTTTACATTGTATCGCTCAATTAGTAAATAGGAATACCTTGCTTAAGGACCAAGTAGAAAAGCTAAAAATTGAGAATCTAGCTTTTCAAGAAAAATATGATATGCTCCTATGCTCTCATGAAAATCTTAGAGATGATCATATCATATTAAATATTGCTCATGAGGTTGTGATAGAAAACTTAAAATCCCAACAACCTCACTCATGCACATGTATTCAAATTGATGCTATATTACCATGTGCTAATGCTTGTTGTCCGTCGACAAGCAAATCTTCCTTTGAGTTAGAATTTGCAGGAACAAATGATGATACATATCAAAAGCTCAAAGAAGAAAATGAGAGGCTAAAGATTGGCTTGACACAACTAAAAGGGAAATGCATTGTCCAACCTTCTCAAGATAACCGTGATCACATGGTGAAGAAGCTTGAGACGGGAACAACCGTTGCATGCACTACATCCCTTGAAGAAAATGTCAAGGATTTGAGGATTGCCAAGAGGAAGAAACAAAAGATGAAATTCAACACCTCCTCCAAAAGCCTCAACCATGCCTCCTCACAAGGTAACATCCAAGGTAATGATCAAGCCACACTTCACACTAAGAAAAATAAGAGGTGTAGTGAATGCTTTGAAAAGGGGCACTTGATTAGGTCATGTCCCTACATTAAAAATGGCTTGATTATTAAGGATGATAGACTTTGTTTTAAATACTCCAAGAAGGGACACTTATTTAGATCTTGTCCCCATTTAAAACAAAAGGCATAAGGTTAGAAAAGAAAATATTCACTAACCATGTAGCAAGCAAGAAACAAGGAAGGAAGAAATCTTCAAGAGTTGAAGATCGCCTATGCTACATATGCCGAAAGAAGGGACATCAATGCAAGGATTGTCCCATAGGTAAATCTCCCACTCCTAGCTTGTCAATTACTTCTCATGTAACTAGGCAACCCAAAATTGCAACTTGTGCTAGAAAGGTAATGAGTTTACCTAGTGCTAACACAAAGGACTTTTGGGTTCCTAGATCTTTGTTGACTAACCGTGATGGACCCATCAAGCGATGGGTACCAAAATATACTTGACAAGCTTTGTAGGAGAAGGAGATGATATGAAGCTTTGGGGTGCTTGAGAGAGTTACTTCAATTCTTATCAACTCAAGCTATCAATCTTTAATTATCCACATATTCAAGATTGACCCAAAGTTATTTCAATTTATTATATTCAAAACTCATATCATCTCGGGAAGGTATTAATGTTGTAGGAAATGAAAGATTATCATATGCGGAAAATCAAGGCCTACAACATGGAGGAAAGTCAAAGGATGGTAACTTCTATACTTTTAAAGTGCAAGTATTTTAAATTATCATTTCTTATGTGTCTTGTGTAGTCACATAGAAATGTGAAGCTCTTCAAATGTCTTCAAATTTGTATTACCATTCTTTGAAGAATTTCCTCTCATTTGGTAGATTGCATACTTA
The DNA here is from genome assembly GCA_029449295.1 of Zea luxurians. NCBI lineage: Eukaryota > Viridiplantae > Streptophyta > Magnoliopsida > Poales > Poaceae > Zea > Zea luxurians. Next base: position 644,224 of record JAOPSE010000107.1, read on the forward strand.
TCATTTCCGTCCTATGGCAATCTACATGCTTTAAATTATTGCAAGTCTCATGGCATGTTTTTCGCTAGTCATTCTATTATTGCCATGATTCTAGATATAGAGAGATATTTCAAGTTCTTAAAAGAATAAGGTGTCATGTAAGGAATTCAAATCCTTAGGACACTTATAAAAGGAAAACTCTCTCTATAACTAGAATAGTGAGACTAATAATTTTATCTAAGTAACCCAAGTAGTCTCACTTGTAGAGAATAAGTTTCTCTTTGGAAAAGCATGTAATCTAACATGAAAAGAAAAATCAATCCAATGATTTATGATGTACTTCTACTTGCTTAAATTGGATTTGATTCTTTCACATTTATCGCTTTCCAAATCATGAATTAGATTTATTCCTATAATCTCAAAGGATTATTTATGCTTGTTTTATGAGTTAAAATTGAGCATAACATCATCTATGGATAATCTAGTTCATGCTATGAAGTTTCCATGTTTTAGTAATCTAGCTTTTCATTCCTTATCAAAAATGGTTACAAAAATGGAAACTAGTGCTTGTGTTACTAACAACGTATCTCTTGAGCTTACTTATGAATATCTACAAAAGAGAAAGTACACAAGCCTCATGGGTTGATCTTCACCCAAAAGAAGAAAGGTAAAAGCAAAGGTATGGGAACTCATCTTCTTAATTAAGTTTGGTTCCCATCTCAATGGGTATTTAATCTAAAATATCATATTCATAAATGCGTTTGTCCATTAGAATCTAATTCATGCCTTTGCTATATCCATTCTCATATTGATGCGCTTCTAAGTCATGATAATAAAGTTCAATATGAAGAAGTAAATGCCTATGAGTAATCAAATTGTTAAATAGTGCATGTTCCTCTTTTCAAGTATAAGTGCACTAATGTTAAGGATTTTACTTCATGTCTGTGTGACTTATGGATGATGAATTATGCTTATTTCCTATCTAAAAGAAATCATCCTTCATTATATACTCCCTTGTATTACTAACATCCTTCTTGAGTATTTTCAATAAGTTTGAAAGGAAAAAGAAGCCACTGCAAAGGGAGGATTCTCAAATGAAAGAGGAGGACATCAAGAACAACACCACCTACTTGGATAGTAAGATCTACAAAACAATCAATGGTGTGGTTGTGAGTAGTCTAAATTCTTTCATAATGAGAATGCTAGGCTTAAGTTGTTTATAGCAAAATTTTATGAGCCTTAATCAAGATGTATAATGTTTCTCCATATTTGTCTTTAAAGTAAATGCATCCATTCAACTCAAATACTTGATGCATATCTCTAGGGGGAGTCTCTATCTACATCTTGATTGCGTTGAGACTATTGCTTTATCTCAGTAATTTCATATAGTCTCTTGCATGAGAATGAGTTTCTCATAAAGTATGCTACTATTTTTAAATTCTTGTCTTTCACTCTAAAGTAGCATATTTGCTGGATTCTCCTATTCTAAGCTTAACTGATAATTTAATGTGTTTGTTGTTCTTTTGATCACATCTGTTATTTGTTTGATCATTGAATGACTTCAATCAACAATCATGCTTCTTAGTGCCGTAAATACTATCAATCGATATCTCTCTTGATATGCACTAAGTTAAAAGGAGAATTCATGATACATTTATGCAACTTGTGATCCATTTGATATATGCTAACAATACTTGAAAAGATCACTTGTTGTAGAACTCTCTTTTGTGCAAAATATTTCCATATATTGTCATTAAGAATAGGTCTTAAGCATCTAAGACAAAGGACAAAGCACAATGAAGAGAGCGTCTCTATGTGAAGGTACAAAACGGTAAAACTACTTCCATTCATTTACATATGTACCTAAATCTTCCTTTTGTATACACTCCTTGCATATCTTGTATAAGGAAGAGAAAGCATGTCCATGCATATATCCCTGCTTCATATCTAGTTTAACCTCTCAAAAATTCATTCATGCTTTAGTACATCTTTGTTGAAACTAGATGTAGTGATTTAATTGTCAAAGAGCTTAAAGCTTAACCTTGTAACGAGGATAAGCTGCCTTTGTTCCAAAGGTGGATGGTCCTTAAGTCTCTTTGAAATCCTTAAGGGAAAATGCTTAAAATGTTTACAACATGCCTTCATAAGTGCATAAATTGTCATGAGCATCACACTTATACTATGACACAATGCACTTCACATTCTGTATAGTATAGATATGTTCTCATTAACCTCATTATGTGCAAATTGACATTTAAGGCCATAATATGTGTTCCTCTCCATGCACATTTTTAGGGGGAGCAATCTATGTTATATAGAACTATGATCATGCTTATTGATATATCTCTTGATCATGTCTCTTTCATTTTGGTAAAAATGCATATATCCTATTATTCTCGTACCATAACTACGACTAATATGTTTCCAAGTATATTTCTATACTAAGTCGTAGATTGAAAGGGAAATGTTGTATTCGGCAAAGACGACGCTTCCACTCAACTCCATCGGTATTATCTACTCTTTGCCGGTACTCCGCATCGTTCTCCACATTGGTACAATCTTTCACTCATATACTGTTTGCCAAAGGGGGAGAACTCTTATAATAGGGCTTATATTTCACTCAAGTATCCGTTTTTGGCGATTCATGCCAAAGGGGGAGAAAGTATTAGCCCAAAGCAAAAGGACCGCACCACCACCCTAATTTTAAAAACTAATGATTTTCAAATTGGTAAATTTCAAATTGGTATCTTATTGTATTCAAAAGGGGGAGAAAGTAGTATTTTCAAAATTGATATCTTAAAACCCTCTTGAACCTAAAAGGAGAATTTATTGAGGGGGAGTTTTGTTTAAGTCAAAGGAAAAGCTTTTGAAATAGGGGGAGAAAATTTCAAATCTTGAAAATGCTTCTCAAACTCTTACTCATATACCTGTGACTATTTGCAAAATGTATTTGAAAAGAATTTCACAAAGAATTTGCAAAAACAAAACTTGTGGTGCAAATGTGGTCCAAAATGTTAAAATTATCATATCAAACTTATCTGCTTAGAAATGTCTTCATTTCAAAATAACTTTTGCACTTACCTTATGCAAACTAGTTCAATTACTCTCATATGTATTTGCTTTGGTTTGTGTTGGCATCAATCACCAAAAAGGGGGAGATTGAAAGGGAAATAGGCTTCAAACCTTTCCCTAAATGATTTTGGTGGTTGAATGCCCAACACAAATAATTGGACTAACTAGTTTGCTCTAGTTGATCATTCCACAGGTGCATAAGTTCATCTACAATTATTCTAAGTCGACTGTTCGGAATACCATAGATTATTCCGGACAGGAGAAGCTTTTCGGAAAATCAGGCTAAGCGCGGACCGTCCGGGCCCATGCGGCGGACCGTCCGCGACACCAGGATAACCCTCGGACAGAACCAATGCAAAAACACATGTCTCTACTGCGGACCGTCCGATGGAAAAGCAAGCACCGTCCGAGACCAGGTGCGGACCGTCCGGCCTCAGGCGCGGACCGTCCGGTCGGTGCAGAACCGAAAAGCCCGAAGGTGACAAGTTGAGCAAAAGGAATTATAGAGCTGGCGCGGACCGTCTGAAACCAAGGGCGGACCGTCCGCGTGGTGTCACCGAGGCAGATAGCCGTTGATCTAACCGTTTATCTGTCAGAAGTATTCGTTGAAGATGTCAGAATCGACCGTTGGAGGGTCGCGGACCGTCCGGGCCCTATCCGCGGACCGTCCGCTAGTGCAATTTTTGGCAGATGCGCCCCAACGGCTATATGGGTGGTTGAGGGCTATAAATACCACCCCAACCGGCCACTTCAAGGTGTGGGAGTCCAAGCAACATTCCAAGTCATCTAGTTGACATACTCAAGCCCTCCCAACCACATATATTCATTGATCCATCCTATACACAAGATTTAGACCACTACAACCAACACAAGTGCCACAAAAGAGAGAGCAAGCAATAGAGAGCTACTCATTTGAGTTGAGTACTAGTGCCTTGTGAGATTCATTGAGAGATAGTGTGTGCTTCATCTTTGTGTTCATTTGCGCGTGGAGTTTTGACTCCCATTGAACTTCCTCCAAAGTTTTGGAGGCTTGTAAAAGCTAGCAAGAGACACCAAAGTGTGTGGTGGTCCTTGCGGGATCGAGAGTGATCCTTGAGAAGAAAAAGAGCTTGCCGATCCTTGTGTGATCGGGGGAGAGAGGGAAAGGGTTGAAAAAGACCCGTCCTTAAGTGGACTCCTCAACGGGGACTAGGCCTTCGAGGGCCGAACCTCGGTAAAACAAATCACCCGTGTCCATTGTGTTTATTGCTTGTGATTTGTTTGTTTTCCCTTGCTCTAAGTTTTCTTGCACCTTTATTTGCTAATATCATTTGGTGTTGCTTCAAGTTAAATTCCCATTTAGTGAAGCAACACGTTGCAAGAAAGAACTTGTCCTAGTGCTCTTCTCATCTAAGGCTTCTTGCTTTGTTATTCTATAACTTACTAGTTGTATTGATTTATCACTTCCGCGTTATTTAGCAATACTCTTTTTAAGCAAAAACTTAGTTTCTATTCTCCGATATTTGTATATCTTGTTCTAACCACTAATCAAGGGATCTAGTTGGGGGATAAAGTTTTAATTTTCAGGTTTCGCCTATTCACCCCCCCTCTAGGCGACTTTCACTTTCAAATAATGTGGTATCAACGCAACTAGAAGATCTATAAGAATAAAGCAAGAGGGCTTAGATAAGAAGAGCAATAACACAAGTTCTTTCTTGCACGGTGTTGCTTCACTAAAAGAGAATTTAACTTGAAGCAACACCAAATAATGTTTAGCAAAGAATAGTGCAAGAAAAACTTAGAGTAAGGGAAAAAAAACAAATCACAAGTAATGAACACAAGAGACACGAGGATTTGTTTTACCGAGGTTCAGCCCTCGAAGGCCTAGTCCCCATTGAGGAGTCCACTAAGTACAGGTCTCTTTCAACCCTTTCCTTCTCTCCACTGATCACACAAGACCGGCGAGCTCTTCTTCTTCTCAAGGATCACTTAAGACCCCGCAAGGATCGCCACACCCTTTGGTGTCTCTTGCTAGCTTTACAAGCCTCCAAAACTTTGGAGGAAGTTCAATGGGAGTCAAAACTCCACGCGCAAATGAACACAAAGATGTTGCACACACTATCTCTCAATGAATCTCACAAGGCACTAGTGCTAAACTTAAATGAGTAGCCCTCTCTTGCTTGCTCTCTCTTTTGTTGCACTTGTGTTGGTTGTAGTGGTCTAAATCTTGTGTATAGGATGGATCAATGAATAGAGGTGGTTGGGAGGGCTTGAGTATGTCAACTAGATGACTTGGAATGTTGCTTGGGCTCCCACCCCTTGAAGTGGCCGGTTGGGGTGGTATTTATAGCCACCATCCAAAATGTAGCCGTTGGAGAATGCTGCTAGCGATGTGCGCACCGGACAGTCTGGTGCGCCACTGGACAGTGTCCGGTGTGCCGCCACGTCATCCTCTCGTTAGGGCTTGGAGCTGGTCGACCGTTGGAGGCTTTATCCTCATGCGGCACCGGACAGTCCTGTGCCCCTCTGACCTTCTGCTCTGACTTCTACCGCGTGTACTGTTCAGCACTATTCCCTGTTAGAGTCGACCGTTGCGCGCAGATAGTCGTTGCTCCGCTGCCGCACCGGACAGTCCGGTGAATTATAGCGGAGCTGCGCTTGAGAAACCCAAAGGTGAAGAGTTTGAGGTCGATCCTCCCTGGTGCACCGAACACTGTCCGGTGGCACACCGGACAGTCCGGTGCACCAGACCAGGGAGCACTTCGGTTTCCTTTGCTCCTATCTTTTGAGCCCTTTCTTTTGTCTTTGTATTGGTTTGATGTGAACCTTTGACACCTTTATAACATTTATTCTAGAGCAAACTAATTAGTCTAATTATTTGTGTTGGGCAATTCAACCACCAAAATCATTTAGGAAAAGGTTTGACCCTATTTCCCTTTCAAATACCCCCAACCACCACTCATTCACGGCATCCAAGTTTTCAACTATTGCATTCAATACAAGAGCTCTACACTTCACTCCAAGACACAAACAAAGAGATCAAATCCTCTCCCAAGTCCAAAGATCATTCCAATCAAATAGTGACTAGTGAGAGAGTGATATCTGTGTTCTTTTGAGTTCTTGCGCTTGGATTGCTTTCTTCCTTCTTCATTTCTTGTTCTCAAGTGTTTTGTAACCAAGGCAAGAGACACCAAGTGTGTGGTGATCCTTGCGGGGTCTAAGTGACCCGTGGGATAAGGAGAAAGCTCACTCGGTCTAGGTGACCGTTTGAGAGAGGGAAATGGTTGAAAGAGACCCGGTCTTCGTGACCACCTCAACGGGGAGTAGGTTTGCAAGAACCGAACCTCGGTAAAACAAATCATCGCGTCTTACTCATCATTTGCTTGTGATTTGTTTTCGCCCTCTCTTTTGGACTCGATTATATTTCTAACGCTAACCCCGGCTTGTAGTTATGCTTAAAGTTTATAAATTTCAGATTCCGCCTATTCACCCCCCTCTAGGCGACTTTCAATTGGTATCAAAGCCCGGTACTTCATTAGAGCCTAACCGCTCGAAGTGATGTCGGGAGAACTGTCACACCCGGCTTTAAAGGACCAAGCCAGGTGCATCTCATACATGCGCCAAGAAGACAACATATATAATAACAGAGTGCATAGAGATAAATGTCACAATAATCAGAGTATTTAATACATAGCGGAAGTCTTACAAAATAAAAGATAAATATAACACGAACTAAGGATCGTTGGCGCCGATGTCAACTGAGAAACGCCACCTAGATCGGATCGAACTCCTCGATACGTGGCTCCTCCTGAACCACCTGTTCTTCTCCTGTGGGGGGTGTGAGACAGCAAGGGTGAGCTCACACATGTTCATCGCTCAACAAGTTGTGGGGAATAATGTGACATGAACTCACCAAAGGTGGGAGATCATGAAGTGTAAGGCTGATCAACAATAGAGGTTAAAGCTGAGCATTGCTTTTAAGTAGTTGGTCAAATTTTATTAGCAGTTACTAAGTGTAAGTGAATACCAAACCATAATAAAATAATAGAACAAAATTAATAACAGATCTCATGCAAATGCAAATGACAAATTGAGTTTAGGTTCCATAATTTAATCATCGGAGAGTCCTGAGCCGCTCATGACCGTGAGCTCGGCTAGTATACCAGTTTTACACTCTGCAGAGGTTGTACCCTTTACCCACAAGTCGTGTTTCCCATGTCGCCAGGGTTAGCTAGGCCCTTAGACACTACCAAGGTGAATGGCTAGGGATCCACTACGAGGCCTTTACAAAGTTCCACTAGCTTCCGAAAACCCGCTACAGTTTATAGGAAGTTCCAATGCAGGGTTCTCGTCTGACCGCCATCGCAGCAAAATCAAACAAGGACCTCCCTACACTGACCACTCCCCTACTGCCCTTGCCCCTTTCGGGTAAGGTAGTCTTCCACTAGCTTTCCTAATTAGTCAGCCAAGGGGTCCCATTCCTCCCTTGTGGTGGCACGTGGTTCTCAAGTTAAGCTCCATGTTCCAATTAACAATAACTTAATGATCTTGACATGAACATAAATAGAATAACAAAATAACTGGAACATGGATATAATGAAATATTAACCCAAAAACCACGTAAAGCAATAGCATAAACTACCCATGTGATTCAGGGGTAAACAAGGTAAACAGGATAAACAGTCTAGGGAAACCTATTGGGTCCCATCAAAATTAAACCTATGCATGGTAAATGATTATAAAGAACATTATTGGGTATCAAAAGTGAATCAAGGGCACAACTTGCCTGGCACTTGAGATTCCAGGTACCAACTTGCTTTTCAGATGATACGCGTCCTCGCGCTAGTCGTAGCAATACAAACAAACATGATATAGATAAAATTAACATCACACCAAACATAAGTACAAACTGAATAATAATGATCTACACGTTTCTACGAGACTAACGCAACTTGAACGGATCAAATCGGAGTTAAAACGAAGGAGTTATGAATTTCCTAGGGTTTTATGTATTTTGATATAAGATTAATTAGGAAATTAATTTTATTATTGTTTTCATATCAAAACAGAGGCACTATGTGATAAACAGTAATATTACAAAATTATAGAAACTAGAATGGATTAAATTGGACTTCATATGAATATTATATGAATTAAACAAATTCTATCATTTATTTTCACATTAAAATCATTTTCTAATCCTTTTTCTGAATTTTATAAATCTCTGGACTGGGCATCAAATTCTGTAAAATACAGGGGCTGCGGGGTAAGAATCTCAAGACACAGTGTATAGCTGTAATGGACGGCGGGTTGAATAGCTTAAAGTGGAGGGTCTCTTTAAGAAAATACCCGGGCCGAAGGGGTACGGTGAACTACTGGCCGCCAGATTTACTTTCAACGGATGGGATTAGATCGACGCTAAGCCAGACTCACACGTGATATAGACCATCGGATCGAGATCTGAGGGCAGTAATTTAATGAATCGCGATCTAATTCAAGTCGTAGGATGCCGATCCGACGACACAGATCCAAACGCCCCAAGCGGTATGTCAGAACTAATCTGATCCGTCCATTAATGGATCCACGGCCCCGAGTTGATGAAACCGGATCTGCCGTTTATCTCGAAATCTAAGGCCACGATTTGATGAGTCAAAAGGGGTACACACGATTTAATCTTGGCCGCAAACTAATGTATCAACGGCCACGGCTAACTCCACCCTTCTTCCTCCCCAACATCGAACCCCACGGCAACAGAGAACACGCATTGGTGATTATGCCAGAGAGGATAGCACCAGTGCCCAGGCAGACGGATCACGACATGGGACGCAGTTACATGAATCCGATAATACGCAGACCTCATGGACAGACACTCACCGAGGTTGATGGCGCAGAGACTCCCGATGGCGGTAGGGTGACGCTGAGCTGAACCCAACGAGCTATTGCTCAAATTGGTGACCGCATGACGCACGCCGAGGAAGCCACAACGAAATCCCGATCCTTTATTTCCTCTCACCCAGCGGCACAGAGCGTGGTTGCGACGGCGCCACCGGATTTGGCGAGTGATGTTTCCACGGCGGCGGAGTCATGGCGTGTAGGTGGAGGTGACTCAGCTTGCGCCAGATCCAGGGGCTTGGCGTTGGGGAGTCAGCCATGGCGCCGTAGATTTATAGACCGTCCAGGTCGGATGCTCCCGGCCGCCTGGCATCGCACAACAACGATGTCACCCGCGAGATCTCCGGTCAACAAAAATGGTGGCCGTGCGAGAAGCAGGAATGAGTAGAGAGAGAAGGGCTTCGGCCGTAGCTTCCTATATAGGCGAGGGAGGAATGGTAGGTGAGTACCCTGGGGAATCGGTTGAACCGGCCACGGTCAGCAGCGGAGGAATCGGCGGTCGTTGCGCAGAGCCGGAGATCGCGGTCGGCAGTTGGAGCTGGGAGAAGGCCCTGACAATCCGACCCAACCTGTCGGTGAGTGGAAAGGAGTCTGCGCAGGAGGAAGACTGGCTGACGCCTGGGCCCCGATCGTCGGTGAAACGCACGCGGTAGTGGACCAAGCAGGGCTAGGTGACTATGTTGTTGGGCCGAGCAGGGGCAGATTCGGCCCACAACCAGTCACAGCACTTTCCTCCCCTTTTTTTTATTACTCCTAATTCTTTTCTAATCCCATTTGAATGTATTTTAAACTCTACTATTCAAATTCAAATTCAAATTATTTGGTGAGTTTCACACAGAGATTACATGTTAAATCATAAAAATATATATATATATATTTGTCTATATTTTCCTTATAGTGCACATGGTTTTCCTTTTTCTCCTCTTCTCTCTAATTCAATAATTCAAATTAGATTTGAATTGCTGGTTTGAATCTCAAATTCTCAAATCTTAATAGCACTCTAAGATGAATAATACTATCAATGTTTTGCCACAATCTCACTGGTATTATTAATACTATTATTATTATTATTTCTATTCATTCTTCAATTCCTTTACTCCCATACTTAAAATCTCAAACTAGTTTTTGAAGTTATATTTGTTTTACTTATTTGTTTGAGTTTTAAATGCACATACAAAGGAAGTCCAGCATGATGCACAAGTTATTTTTTTTAGATGTCATTTGTTTTAAGTACTCACTTAAATAAGGTTGTTCACATGTGATATCACAATAGAGGAATTTTTATATAGGAATAACTATCTCCTTTTTCTTGATTTAAAATTTGGGTATTACAAGAACACACCAAGAAGGAGATGGTGACCGGCGAGAAGCCTGCCACAAGCCACGGGAAGGCTCCATCGGGAGAGTCCCGCAACAAGAAGGAGGAATCACCTCCTCACAAGTCGCATCGGAGTGGCGAGAAGAAAAAGAAGATGAAGAAGGTGGTCTACTACGAGACCGACTCTTCGTCGCCATCCACCTCCGGCTCCGACGCGCCGTCCGTAACTTCTAAGCGCCATGAGCGCAAGAAGTTTAGTAAGATCCACCTACGCTATCCTCGCATTTCTAAGCGTACTCCTTTACTTTCCATCCCATTAGGCAAACCACCCATGTTTGATGGTGAAGATTATAATATGTGGAGTGACAAAATGAGGCACCATCTAACCTCACTCCACACTAGCATTTGGGATGTTGTTGAGATTCGAGTATATGTACCATCGCCGGGGGATGAAGACTATGACTCAGACAAAGTTGCCCAAATCCGACACTTCAACTCCCAAGCTACCACTATACTCCTCGCCTCTCTAAGTCGAGAGGAGTATAACAAGGTGCAAGGGTTGAAGAGCGCCAAAGAGATTTGGGACGTGCTCAAGACCGCGCACGAAGGAGACGAGGTGACGAAGATCACCAAGAGGGAAACGATCGAGGGGGAGCTCGGTTGTTTCATGCTCAACCAAGGAGAAGACCCGCAAGCCATGTACAACCGGCTAAAAACCTTGGTAAATCAAGTGCGCAACCTCGGGAGCACCAAATGGGATGACCATGAGATGGTCATGGTTATTCTTAGATCACTCGTATTTCTTAACCCTACTCAAGTTCAATTAATTCGTGGTGATCCAAGATATAAACTAATGTCTACCGAGGAAGTAATAGGAAAATTTGTGAGCTTTGAATTGATGATCAAAGGCTCCAAGAAGATCATCAAGCAAGGCGCCTCCTCCTCCGTACCCGAGGCACAACCCGTTGCATTCAAGGCAACGGAGGAGAAGAAAGAAGACTCTACACCAAGTAGGGTCCCCATTGACACCTCCAAGCTTGACAATGAGGAAATGGCGCTATTCATCAAGAGCTTTCGCCAAATCCTCAAGCAAAGGAAGGGGAAAGATTACAAGCCCCGTTCCAAGAAGGTTTGCTACAAATGTGGTAAGCCCGGTCATTTTATCGCTAAATGTCCATTGTCTAGTGATAGTGATAGGGATAACGACAAGAGGGGAAAGATGAAGGAAAAGAAGAAGTATTACAAGAAGAAGGGTGGCGATGCTCATATTTGCCGGGAGTGGGACTCCGACGAGAGCTCCACCGACTCCTCCGACGACGAGGACGCCACCAACATCGCCATCAACAAGGGCCTCCTCTTCCCCAACGTCGGCCACAAGTGCCTCATGGCAAAGGACGGCAAGAAGAAGAAGGTAAAATCAAAATCCTCCACTAAATATGCAACTTCTAGTGATGAGGATAATTCTAGTGATGTTGAGGATAATTTGCTTACTCTTTTTGCCAATCTTAACATGCAACAAAAAGAGAAATTGAATGAATTGATTAGTGCTATTCATGAGAAGGACGAACTCTTGGATAGCCAAGAGGACTTCCTTATTAAGGAAAACAAAAAGCATGTTAAGGTTAAAAATGCTTATGCTCAGGAGGTAGAGAAAAATGAAAAATTAACTAGTGAGCTAAGCACTTGCCATGACACTATTTCCAACCTTAGAATTGAGAATGCTAATTTGATTGCTAAGGTTGAGAAGTCAAATATTTGTTGTAGGGGACTTGTTCTCAAATGCTATAAGTTAAGAACAAGGCAACACAAAAAATGTTAAACGTTACAGTCCTTCGTCCTTCGAAGCATTATTTCCCTTGGGATATAATGATCTTCGGACGAAGGTTGTGAAGGGCATACCTTCATCGATGCAACATATAATGGTGAAGAAAGAATCATATAAAACATAAAATATAATATAAACAGTCATATGTTATTATTAGCTCATTTCTATTTTATCACTATGGGAAAATAAAAATGATAACAAATTACAAGTGTACCTTCGGCCTGAAAGAAGGTAAAAATACAAGCGTGGCGCGAAAGCAAATACCCAGTCAACATGAACAGTATGGGAGCACTATTCATCTATTTATAGGCACGGGACGCAGCCCATGTAAAATTACACCTATGTCCTTTACATTTGCTAATAACTCTATATTAATTCGTCGAGGTCTAAATAGCCTTTTCATCTTTAAGTCGGTTTCCTTTTCTGTTATCATGCCGAAGCTCTTCTGCGCACAGCTTCGGCTCTGCGCCATCCCTCGTATTCCTTTTATGCTTCTTCACACTGTGGCTTTAACTCAAGTCCGAAGATACCTGTTCATGCATTATACTTCCAAAAACATTGTTAAATCATGTTTTTGAGGACCTTCGGAAGCCGAAGGCCCCCAGCAGTAGCCCCTCACAATATTAATTTGTTAGAATGATAAATTCAGATTGCAATATGGACGAAGGCCCTAAGCCGAAGGTCCAAAAAAACACCTTCCCTTTGCTAGAATAGCAACAGTCACTGACAAGCGGGTCCTTCCAGTTTTCAACGCACTAGGCGTATAAATAAGAGCGCACCACAAGCTCATTTGGCACGCTTTCTTGCCATCTGCTCTTGCTTACTCAATTTCTAGCTCTTGCGCACCAACATTTGCTTGGCTTTTTTTAAAAAAATTTTAAGCTTCGGCTTTGAGAGTACTTTTTCAGCATTTCCAAAGATGTCTCAAGATAAAAAAGCTGTTGCTGAAACGAAGCTGAGCCTTTCTGAGGAGAAGAATCTTGGCTTTCTTGAATCAATAGCAAAGACAAATACAGAGAAGATTACAAGGGAGATTTTGGAAGGTTTATCTGAAGACACTGGTGATAGTGACAGTTATGATGTGGAAAGTGGTGGCAAAGACTCCGAAGATCGACCTGGCGACCAAGTCATACAGTTTTCGGAAAATCAACTATTAAACAGAGTCATCACGACAATATGAGGGGAAGGTATTTTCGAGATGTGTCTACTGTGAGGGCTGACAACGGAGACAAGACTTCTACTCCCGAAGAGAACGAAGTCGTGATCTTCCGAAGCTTCTTCAAGGCTGGACTTCGGTTCCCCCTAAGCAGTTTTGTGGTGGAAGTTCTGAAGACATACCAGGTTTACCTTCATCAAATTACGCCCGAAGCGATCATAAGAATGGGGATCTTCGTATGGGCTGTAAGGAGTCAAGGCTTGGAGCCAAATGCAAAAAGTTTCTGCAGTATGCACGAACTATTATATGAGACAAAACCCTGGGGTAAGGAGCAGTATCATAACAATTTTGGCTGCTATAGCTTCGTTGCTCGCTCTGGGTCAAGCTGCCCCGTGCCAACCTTTCGGAAAAGATGGCCTGGAGATTGGATGAAAGAATGGTTCTACGTGAAAAATGATTTAAAGGCACAAGAGGATATTAAAGGGATTATCATGCGCCCTATCTGGCAACGCTTCGGCCTCCGGAAACCGAAGGTAGAAATTGACAAAGCGGCCGAAGAATGTCGCAAGGCCTTCGGCTTAGTCTGCTCTTTCATCGAGCCAGAGGAAGAGACTTAGTTCAAGAGCACGTGGCCTACAGGATATGGCCATTGGTAGCCAACTGGGAGATGCCAAAAGAATCCATCAGCAATCCCCACGAAGGTGGTTTGGTTCGACTAAAATATACCTTCAGGTTTAGAGACCAGTTTATCGAGCCAGATGATGACTGGCTGAAAAGTGTCGAAGCTACAAGCGATGAGCTGCTTGGGCTGTATTCCAAAGCGGAATACAATGCGCTATCTACGGCCTTCGGAGGCCGGAAAAAGAATAGACTAAATAGAGTTTTTGATGCTATTGGGTTCATGTACCCTGACTACCGCTACCCGACGCGGGGGCAAAAAAGGAAGAATGCAACTTCCAGGAAAGACGATGCTTCAGCTGCTCCAAGCGAGCCCGCGCTGAAGAGCAAAAAGGTGAAAGTCCTTACTCACCGACCATGCTTCATCGAACCGGCCATAGTGCCCGAATTTGGCGGTGAAACATCTTCGGCGACCGAAGCCAAAGAACCTGTGATTACACAGAAAACTAAAGAGCCGGCTGCAATGCCGAAGGCGTTTTCAGCCAAATCAGATGAGTCAAAGGCCATTAATATTGAAGAGATAGCGGTCGAGAAAACAAAGGCATTAGAAGTTATAAGCCCTTCGGTAGAGGTGACAATGCCGAAGGCACAAAATGATCTTACAACGACTCCCAAGAGGAGGAGGATGGTGAACGTACTAGATGTGCTGGAAACAATAAAAACTTCAAGCTCTACTCCAAAGAAGACTGTCGAAGCTTTGAAACCACAAATTGAGGCAAAACTATCCGAAGCCGAAGCTGCCAAGAGCCAAGCCAAGACCGAAGCTGGGCCCTCAGAGCCTGCCAAGGAGAAATCCTTGGAAATAGAAGAAGAAATGGAAAAAGAGGCTGCAGAAGAAATTCTGTCTGAAAAAACTGCCATTCCTATTCCCGAAGCATCTTCCGAAGCTCTCGATTATATTATACGACATGCTTCGGGAAAGAGATTATCTGCAGAAGAGAAGCGAGAAGCCCAATGTTATGCCCAGAGACTGAAATATCCGAAAGGGGCATTGATATTCAACGACAGCGGAGAAGAAGGCTTCTTGTATTGTCTCCCGGACAACAAAGAGATTTCTGTCTACCGGAGATGAGCAGGAGCTTCAGATTCCCGACACTAGAAGAGGGGCTCTCGGTGCTATCAAAAGATGAACTGGCCGACAGCTTAGCATACAATAGCTTAAAGGTAAGAGATTAGATTCTTGTACTTAAAAACAAAATTTTCCATTTTCTTATACTTAATACCGCACTCCTTTTGTAGGGCCTTATTCTTAGCAACGCCCTCAGGGCGCAAAAAAGTGCCAAAGACGAAGGATGTGCTATAGCTTTGAGCAACCTTCGTTCCGAAGTAATTGAACTAAGGAACGAAGGTCTTGAAAAAGATAAAATATTAAACTCATTAGTGAATAAGATAAAAGAAGACGAAGCTACTTCCAAAGCCCAATCTGAAGCCCAGAAATGCAAAATTGAAGATCTTCGGAAACAGCTGGCTGAGGCGAATTTAAAATGCGCTATCGCCGAAGCTGACCGAGACGCCAGTAACTATTGGAAAAATTATTGGGAGAAAACAGTTGTAGAACTTCGCTCTTCAAAAGAGAAATGTTATGAAAAATCTATAGAATGTGTAGATAAAATAAAAACTAGCTTCGCCAAAGTTGGCACATACTCTAGCGAGGATAACTTCATAAGAGGCGATCCTGAGGGCCCGATTGACTGGATCAGCAACGAGGCTGAAGCTTTTGTGGAAATTTTGAGCGGTTGTGGGGATGTCTACGCCTTCTCAGGTGCCAGAGGAATTGCGGCTATTTTGGAGAAGTCCGGTTGCGAGCATGTGAAAGCTTTGGCCCAAACCGAAGCTACTTTATCCATTGAAGATACAAAAAGACCCCTCGGCCGAAGCAAGCTTAGTTGGCGGAAAATTCTTCACTGACATCTGGAGAATGGTGGCCGAGGGATGGCCCACGAGATAATAAAAAAGAGTGAAAAAGATTCTCACGATGCAAAAGAAGCAACAAAGGCAGCTGAGAAAGCTGCGGAACTCGAGAGGCGGATAGGTATTGCTTAATAACTTTTAACTTTATTTTCTAATTTTGTGACTTCGAACTTATTTACGTTTTCTACCGCAGCTGAACTATCTCCTTCCCCAGAGCTCTTCGAGCCAACGGTCGACCCAGAAGCAAAGAAAGAAGATGAGATCATTAAAATGGTCGAAGCTATTTTGGACGAAGCTGTTGCTCAACTGTTAAACGAAACTGCAGAAGCTGTTTTAAAAGAAGAATAACTGTTATTGTAAAGACATTTGGAATGTAATATTTGCTGAACAAAGTGTGTAACATCTTGTAGTCTTGAATGTAATATATAAGCTATTTGTGACTCAATTCTTTACAATGCATGAAACTTTACATACATACCATTTTTGAGCCTTCGGCGAAAAAACACCTTCCCTTCTTTTCATGCTTCGTGAAGAATATCCATATTCCGTAAAAACATTAAGCTTCATGAGCAATAGATTTCTTTCCACATTAGAGTTGATGAAGCTGCACTTCTTCAAAACATTTTGTGCCTTGGCACAACTTCTTCGAAGCAATTTCCGAAGATCAATATTATATCCCCTTCTTGTGCCATTGATGCGATATGATGTATGATGTTATGCTATGCGAATGATGTGATGATGTTATGCTATGCAAAATGATATTCGTGCCGAAGATACACACACATTCCCTCAGTGGTATACACAATCACTTTGCAGTTTATTTTTTGGCTTCACCGCTTATTTTTCGGTGTATCAGCGTTGACTTTTCGCTGTAAGTTCTGCATCCCCTTAGGAACGTCTTTTGAACTTCTTCGCCTTCTATTTCGGCGGTATTCGCGTTGAATTTTCGCGCTTCGCCTTATATTTCAGCGGAATCAGCGTTTATTTTCGCTGTAAGCTCTGCATTCCCTTTGGAACGACTTTTGAGCAGAAAAACTTACGCTGCGCTCCCTTAGGAACGACTTTTTGTAGCTTCGGCAAGCTTACGCTGCATTCCGTAGAACGACTTTTTGTAGCTTCGGAGATGTTTTTTGTAGCCACAAGTTCTCTTAGGAACGAATTTTCATGCTTCGGCAACTTTCGGACTCCGTAAGTCTGTGAAGAAGGTATATTATATCATGACAATAACGAAGCTATTACAAGAATCTAAAAACAACAAAAGGAATTGTGCTTTCATTGATTGTCCCTTATTAAAAAGAAAATGATGGCGAATGCAAAAAACTGTTGCAGAGGTAGGATATCTTCTAGTAGATGTGCTTCGATTCTGGCACAGTGCTATTGACTGTGCGAGCTTCGGACTCCTCTCTGAAGTCTCGTTGCTAGTGAGTGTGCTGGCTCCCTTCTGGCTACTGGCCTCGTTGCATTGGTGGTGGAGGTGGAGGCTGTTGCCAAGATGCCTGAGGTTGACTTGCCGAAGCAATAGAAGCTGTAGGATGGTTACCCACATACTCTGGGATATACGGTGAATGATACGAAGCAGTATGCATAACTTGCTTCGGCTGGTTCTGTTGGGCTGCAGCTTCTGCTATCTCCTTCTGTTTCTGGATGGTGACATGGCACATCCTTGTAGTATGGCCCTTGTCCTCACCGCAGAATAGACAACAAATTTTCCTGGGTTGATCCCCAAACCTTCCATCGAAGCCCCTGGCGCCTCTACCCCTTAGGGCTGAAGGCCGAGGATAGCTTTGTTGCTGTCCCGAAGCTTAGGAAGAATATTGCGGCCTCTGTTGCTGACTTCCTCTATCGTCATTCTGAGCGGAGTGGATCAACCTGACGTGCCTTGGGTGGATTCTCCCTCCGAAGCCCCTGGTCATTTTGGAGAACCTGTAAGCTTCCTCCCTTCTCTGACGAAAGTCATTGTCAGCGCGAATGTATTCATCCATCTTTTGGAGCAGCTTCTCCAGAGTCTGAGGGGGTTTCCTGGTGAAGTATTGGGCCATAGGTCCTGGCCGAAGCCCCTTGATCATGGCCTCAATGACAATTTCATTGGGCACCGTTGGCGCCTGTGCCCTTAGACTCAAGAACCTTCGAACATACGCCTGAAGGTATTCTTCGTGATCTTGGGTGCACTAGAACAAAGCTTGAGCGGTGACCGGCTTCGTCTGAAACCCTTGGAAACTGGTGATCAGCATGTCCTTCAGCTTCTGCCATGATGTGATTGTTCCTGACCGAAGAGAGGAGTACCAGGTTTGTGCAACATTCTTGACTGCCATGACGAAAGACTTCACCATGACTGCAGTATTATCACCATACAAAGATATGGTCACTTCGTAGCTCATCAGAAACTGCTTCGGATTTGAGTGTCCGTCATACATGGGGAGTTGGGGTGGCTTGTAAGACGGGGGCCAAGGTGTAGCCTGTAGTTCTATTGACAGAGGAGAAGCATCATCAAAAGCAAAATTTCCATGATGGAAATCCTCATACCAGTCATCCTCATTGAAGAAGCCCTCTTGATGAAGCTCTCTGTGCTGGGGCCTTCGGTTTTGCTCATCTTGAGCAAGATGACGAACTTCTTCAGTGGCTTCGTCTATCTGCCTTTGTAGGTCAGCTAGCCGAGCCATCTTTTCCTTCTTCCTTTGCACTTGCTGATGGAGCATCTCCATATTCCTGATTTCTTGGTCCAAGTCGTCCTCCTGGGGCGTTGGACTGGTGGCCTTCCTCTTCTGGCTTCGGGCCTCTCGAAGAGAAAGGGTGTCCTGGTTCGGGTCCAGCGGCTGAAGAGCGGCAGCCCCTGTCGCTGAAGCTTTCTTTGGTGGCATGACGAAGGTCGAAGGCAACACAGAAAATGTTAAACGTTACAGTCCTTCGTCCTTCGAAGCATTATTTCCCTTGGGATATAATGATCTTCGGACGAAGGTTGTGAAGGGCATACCTTCATCGATGCAACATATAATGGTGAAGAAATAATCATATAAAACATAAAAGATAATATAAACAGTCATATGTTATTATTAGCTCATTTCTATTTTATCACTATGGGAAAATAGAAATGATAACAAATTACAAGTGTACCTTCGGCCTGAAAGAAGGTAAAAATACAAGCGTGGCGCGAAAGCAAATACCCAGTCAACGTGAACAGTACGGGAGCACTATTCATCTATTTATAGGCACGGGACACAACCCATGTAAAATTACACCCATGTCCTTTACATTTGCTAATAACTCTAAATAGCCTTTTCATATTTAAGTCGGTTTCCTTTTCTGTTATTGAAAGGGAACTAGGCTTACACCTATTTCCTAATTGATTTTGGTGGTTGAATTGCCCAACACAAATAATTGGACTAACTAGTTTGCTCTAGTCTATAAGTTATACAGGTGCCCAAGGTTCACAAAAGGCCAATAAAAAGACCAAGAAAAGGGTTCAACAAAAAGAGCAAAGGGACAACCGAAGGCACACTGGTCTGGCGCACCGGACTGTCCGGTGCACCACCGGACATGTCCGGTGCACCAGGGTTCTCCACGCGCTGAACTCCTCACCTTCGGGAAAACGCAGAGTCGCTCCGCTATAATTCACCGGACTGTCCGGTGTACACCGGACAGTGTCCGGTGCTTCAGGAATGAAGCGACTCTGAACTCGCCTGCTTCGGGAATTCGCTCCGCTACAATTCACCGGACATGTCCGGTGTAACAGCGGAGCAACGGCTACTTCGGCGCCAACGGTCACTTGCAGGCGCATTAAATGCGCGCCAGAGCGCGCAGAAGTCAGGCACGCGCGAGCAGGCGCACCGGACACTCTACAGTACATGTCCAGTGCGCCACCGAACATTCTGGCGGGCCCAGCAGTCAGAGCTCCAACGGTCGGAACCCTAATGGCCTGGTGACGTGGTTGGCACACCGAACATGTCCGGTGTGCACCGGACTGTCTGGTGCACCATGCGACAGACAACCTCCACCCCAACGGCTAGTTTGGTGGTTGGGGCTATAAATACCCCAACCACCCCACATTCAATGGTATCCAAGTTTTCCACATCTCAACCACTTACAAGAGCTAGGCATTCAATACAAGACACACCCAAGTGATCAAATCCTCTCCAATTCCACACAAGGCTTTAGTGATTAGCGAGAGAGATTTGTTGTGTTCTTTTGAGCTCTTGCGCTTGGATTGCTTCTTTCTTTCTCATTTGTTCTTGTGACCAAAACTCACTTGTAACCGAGGCAAGAGACACCAATTGTGTGGTGGTCCTTGTGGGGAAGTTTTGTTCCCGGTTTGATTTGAGAAGAGAAGCTCACTTGGTCCGAGGGACCGTTTGAGAGAGGGAAAGGGTTGAAAAAGACCCGGCCTTTGTGGCCTCCTCAACGGGGAGTAGGTTTGCGAGAAGCGAACCTCGGTAAAACAAATCATCGTGTCTCACTCCTTATTTGCTCACGATTTGTTTTGCGCCCTCTCTCTCGGACTCGTTTCTATTTTTAACGCTAACCCGGCTTGTAGTTGTGTTTAAATTGTTAAATTTCAGTTTCGCCCTATTCACCCCCCTCTAGGCGACTTTCAATTGGTATCAAAGCCCGGTGCTTCATTAGAGCCTAACCGCTCGAAGTGATGTCGGGAGATCACGCCAAGAAGGAGATGGAGACCGGCGACAAGCCCACTACAAGACACGAGTCGACTTCATCGGAAGAGTCCCGCAACAAGAGGAAGGAGAAGAAAAACTCCTCCAACAAAGGGAAGGGGAAGGAGAAGAAATCCTCTTCCCACAAGTCGCATCGGAGAGGCGACAAGCACAAGAGGATGAGGAAAGTGGTCTACTACGAGACCGACTCTTCATCGCCATCCACCTCCGACTCCGACACGCCGTCCGTCACTTCTAAGCGCCATGAGCGCAAGAAGTTTAGTAAGATCCCCCTACACTACCCTCGCATTCCTAAACATACACCTTTACTTTCCGTCCCATTAGGCAAACCACCAACGTTTGATGGTGAAGATTATGCTAGGTGGAGTGATATGATGCGATATCACCTAACCTCACTCCACAAAAGTATATGGGATGTTGTTGAGTTTGGTGTACAGGTACCATCCGTAGGGGATGAGGATTATGATGAGGATGAGGTGGCCCAAATCGAGCACTTCAACTCCCAAGCCACAACAATACTCCTCACCTCTTTAAGTCGAGAGGAGTATAATAAAGTGCAAGGGTTGAAGAGCGCAAAGGAGGTTTGGGACGTGCTAAAGACCGCGCACGAAGGAGACGAGGTGACCAAGATCACCAAGCGGGAGACGATCGAGGGGGAGCTCGGTCGCTTCCGTCTTCGCCAAGGGGAGGAGCCACAAGACATGTACAACCGGCTCAAAACCTTGGTGAACCAAGTGCGCAACCTCGGAAGCAAAAAATGGGATGACCACGAAGTGGTTAAGGTTATTCTTAGATCACTTGTTTTCCTTAACCCTACTCAAGTTCAACTAATTCGTGGCAATCCTAGATATACTCAAATGACCCCCAAGGAAGTTATAGGTAATTTTGTGAGCTTTGAGTTGATGATCAAAGGCTCAAAGAAGATCAATGAGCTTGACGGCCCCTCCACGTCCGAAGCACAACCGGTCGCATTCAAGGCGACGGAAGAAAAGAAGGAGGAATCTACTCCAAGTCGAACACCCATCGACGCCTCCAAGCTCGACAACGAGGAAATGGCGCTCATCATCAAGAGCTTCCGCCAAATCCTCAAGCAAAGGAGGGGGAAAGATTACAAGCCCCGCTCCAAGAAAGTGTGCTACAAATGTGGTAAGCCCGGTCATTTCATTGCTAAATGTCCATTGTCTAGTGATAGTGATAGGGGCGACGACAAGAAGGGGAGAAGAAAGGAGAAGAAGAAGCACTACAAGAAGAGGGGCGGCGATGCCCATGTGTGCCGCGAGTGGGACTCCGAGGAGAGCTCCACCGACTCCTCCTCCGACGAGGACGCCGCCAACATCGCCGTCACCAAAGGCCTCCTCTTCCCCAACGTCGGCCACAAGTGCCTCATGGCCAAGGACGGCAAAAGGAAGAAGGTAAAATCAAGATCCTCCACTAAATATGAAACCTCTAGTGATGAGGATAATGCTAGTAATGAGGAGGATAACTTGCGCATCCTTTTTGCCAACCTAAACATGCAACAAAAGGAAAAGTTAAATGAATTAATTAGCGCTATTCATGAAAAGGATGATCTCTTGGACTCCCAAGAGGACTTCCTTATTAAAGAAAATAAGAAGCATGTTAAGGTTAAAAATGCTTATGCTCTAGAAGTAGAAAAATGTGAAAAACTATCTAGTGAGCTAAGCACTTGCCATGAGACTATTGACAACCTTAGACATGAAAATGCTAAATTAATTGCTAAGGTTGATTCTCATGTTTGTAATGTCTCAATTCCCAATCCTAGAGATGATAATGTTGATTTACTTGCTAAGATTGAAGAATTGAATGTTACTCTTGCTAGCCTTAAGATTGAAAATGAAAAATTGCTCGCTAAGGCTAAAGATTTTGATGTTTGCAATGTTACAATTTCCGATCTTAGAGATAAAAACGATATATTACGTGCTAAGATTGTTGAACTTAATTCTTGCAAACCCTCTACATCTACCATTGAGCATGTCACTATTTGCACTAGATGTAGAGATATTGATATTGATGCTATTCATGATCACATGGCTTTAATTAAACAACAAAATGATCATATAGCAATATTAGATGCTAAAATTGCCGAGCATAACTTAGAGAATGAAAATTTTAAATTTGCTAGAAGTATGCTCTATAGTGGGAGACGCCCTGGCATCAAGGATGGCATTGGCTTCCAAAGGGGAGACAATGTCAAACTTAGTGCCCCTCCTAAAAGATTGTCTAATTTTGTTAAGGGCAAGGCTCCCATGCCTCAGGATAACGGGGGTTACATTTTGTACCCTGTCGGTTATCCCGAGAGCAAGATTAGGAGAATTCATTCTAGGAAGTCTCACTCTGGCCCTAACCATGCTTTTATGTATAAGGGTGAGACATCTAGCTCTAGGCAACCAACCCGTGCTAAGTTGCCTAAGAAGAAAACTCCTAGTGCATCAAATGATCATGACATCTCATTTAAAACTTTTGATGCATCTTATGTTTTGACTAACAAATCCGGCAAGGTAGTTGCCAAGTTTGTTGGGGGCAAACACAAGGGGTCAAAAACTTGTGTTTGGGTACCCAAAGTTCTTGTTTCTAATGCCAAAGGACCCAAAACCGTTTGGGTACCTAAAGTCAAGAACTAAACTTGTTTTTGTAGGTTTATGCATCCGGAGGCTCAAGTTGGATCATCGACAGCGGGTGCACAAACCACATGACAGGGGAGAAGAAAATGTTCTCCTCCTACGAGAAAAACCAAGATCCCAAACGAGCTATCACATTCGGGGATGGAAACCAAGGTTTGGTCAAATGTTTGGGTAAAATAGCTATATCTCCTGACCATTCCATTTCCAATGTTTTTCTTGTTGATTCATTAGATTACAATTTGCTTTCCGTATCCCAATTATGTCAAATGGGCTACAACTGTCTCTTTACTGATGTAGGTGTCACTGTCTTTAGAAGAAGTGATGATTCAATAGCATTTAAGGGAGTGTTAGAGGGTCAGCTATACTTGGTAGATTTTGATAGAGCTGAACTCGACACTTGCTTAATTGCTAAGACTAACATGGGTTGGCTCTGGTACCGCCGACTAGCCCATGTTGGAATGAAGAATCTTCATAAGCTTCTAAAGGGTGAACACATTTTAGGATTAACAAATGTTCATTTTGAGAAAGACAGGATTTGTAGCGCATGCCAAGCCGGGAAGCAAGCTGGTGTTCATCATCCACACAAGAACATCATGACAACTGATAGACCACTGGAGCTCCTACACATGGACCTATTCGGCCTGATCGCTTACATAAGCATCGGCGAGAGTAAGTACTGTCTAGTTATTGTGGATGATTATTCTCGCTTCACTTGGGTATTCTTTTTGCAGGAAAAATCTCAAACCCAAGAGACCTTAAAGGGATTCTTGAGACGGGCTCAAAATGAGTTCGGCTTAAGGATCAAGAAAATTAGAAGCGACAACGGGACGGAGTTCAAGAACTCACAAATTGAAGGCTTCTTTGAGGAGGAGGGCATCAAGCATGAGTTCTCTTCTCCCTACACGCCACAACAAAATGGTGTAGTGGAGAGGAAGAATAGAACTCTATTGGACATGGCAAGAACCATGCTTGATGAGTACAAGACGCTGGATCGGTTTTGGGTCGAGGCGGTGAACACTGCTTGCTACGCCATCAACCGGTTATATCTACATCGAATCCTCAAGAAGACATCATACGGACTCCTAACCGGTAAAAAGCCCAACATTTCATATTTTAGAGTCTTTGGTAGCAAATGCTTCATTCTTGTTAAAAGAGGTAGAAAATCTAAATTTGCTCCTAAGACTGTAGAAGGCTTTTTACTAGGATATGATTCAAACACAAGGGCATATAGAGTCTTTAACAAGTCCTCAGGACTAGTTGAAGTTTCTTGTGATGTTGTGTTTGATGAGACTAACGGCTCTCAAGTAGAGCAAGTTGATCTTGATGAGATAGGTGAAGAAGAGGCTCCTTGCATCGCGCTAAGGAACATGTCCATTGGGGACGTGTGTCCTAAGGAATCCGAAGAGCCTCCAAATGCACAAGATCAACCATCCTCCTCCACGCAAGCATCTCCACCAACTCAAAATGAGGACGAGGCTCAAGTTGATGAAGGAGAAGATCAAAGAGATGAGTCACCTCAAGATGACGGCAATGATCAAGGGGGAGATGCAAATGAACAAGACAAGGAGGATGAAGAGCCAAGGCCGCCACACCCAAGAGTCCACCAAGCAATCCAACGAGATCACCCCGTCGACACCATCCTCGACGACATTCATAAGGGGGTAACCACTAGATCTCGTGTTGCACATTTTTGTGAGCATTACTCCTTTGTTTCCTCTATTGAGCCCCACAGGGTAGAGGAAGCACTTCAAGATTCGGATTGGGTGATGGCGATGCAAGAGGAGCTCAACAAATTCACTAGGAACGAGGTATGGCATTTAGTTCCACGTCCTAACCAAAATGTTGTAGGAACCAAATGGGTCTTCCGCAACAAGCAAGACGAGCATGGTGTGGTGACAAGGAACAAAGCTCGACTTGTGGCCAAGGGATACTCCCAAGTCGAAGGTTTGGATTTCGGTGAAACCTATGCACCCGTAGCTAGGCTTGAGTCAATTCGTATATTATTAGCCTATGCTACTTACCATGGCTTCAAGCTTTACCAAATGGACGTGAAGAGTGCCTTCCTCAATGGACCAATCAAGGAAGAGGTCTATGTTGAGCAACCTCTCGGCTTTGAAGACAGTGAGTACCCTAACCATGTCTATAGGCTCTCTAAGGCGCTTGATGGGCTCAAGCAAGCCCCAAGAGCATGGTATGAATGCCTAAGAGATTTCCTTATTGCTTATGGCTTCAAAGTCGGCAAGGCCGATCCTACTTTATTTACTAAAACTCTTGGCAATGATTTGTTTCTATGCCAAATCTATGTTGATGATATTATATTTGGGTCTACTAACGAATCTACATGTGAAGAATTTAGTAGGATCATGACACAGAAATTCGAGATGTCGATGATGGGGGAGTTGAAGTATTTTCTAGGATTCCAAGTCAAGCAACTCCAAGAGGGCACCTTCATTTGCCAAACGAAGTATACTCAAGACATTCTAAACAAGTTTGGAATGAAGGATGCCAAGCCCATCAAGACTCCCATGGGAACCAATGGGCATCTCGACCTCGACACAGGAGGTAAATCCGTCGATCAAAAGGTATACCGGTCGATGATAGGTTCATTACTCTATTTATGTGCATCTCGACCGGATATTATGCTTTCCGTATGCATGTGTGCAAGATTCCAAGCCGACCCTAAGGAATCACACCTTACGGCCGTAAAACGAATCTTGAGATATTTGGCTTATACTCCTAAGTTTGGGCTTTGGTACCCTCGGGGATCCACTTTTGATTTAATTGGTTATTCGGATGCCGATTGGGCGGGGTGTAAAATCAATAGAAAGAGCACATCGGGGACTTGCCAGTTCTTGGGAAGATCCTTGGTGTCTTGGGCTTCAAAGAAGCAAAATTCGGTCGCTCTTTCTACCCGAAGCCGAGTACATTGCCGCAGGCCATTGTTGCGCGCAATTGCTTTGGATGAGGCAAACCCTGCGGGACTATGGTTACAAATTAACCAAAGTTCCTCTTCTATGTGATAATGAGAGTGCAATCCGCATGGCGGATAATCCCGTTGAGCATAGCCGCACTAAACACATAGCCATTCGGTATCATTTTCTTAGGGATCACCAACAAAAGGGGGATATCGAGATTGCATACATTAATACTAAAGATCAATTAGCTGATATCTTTACCAAGCCACTAGATGAACAAACTTTTACCAAACTTAGGCATGAGCTCAATATTCTTGATTCCAGGAATTTCTTTTTCTAATTTGCACACATAGCTCATAAGTATACCTTTGATCATGTCTCTTTTATATATGCTATGACTAATGTATTTTCAAGTGAATTTCAAACCAAGTCATAGGTGTATTGAAAGGGAATTGGAGTCTTCGGCAAAGACAAAGACTTCCACTCCACTCTATTACTCATCCTTCGCCGTCACTCCGAGCAATTCTCCGTCTTTGGTATAATCTTCACTCATATGTTTTATTTGCCCAAGAGGAGAAAGTAGTTAGGTAAAGGACTTATATCTCACTCAAAGTATCCGTTTTTGGCGATTCATGCCAAAGGGGGAGAAAGTATGAGCCCAAAGCAAAAGGACCGCACCACCACCCTAATTTTAAAAATGATTTTCAATTGGTAAATTTCAAATTGGCATCTTATTGTGTTCAAAAAGGGGGAGCAAGTAGTATTTTCAAAATTGATATCTTAAAACCCTCTTGAACACTAAGAGGAGAATTTATTGAGGGGGAGTTTTGTTTAGTCAAAGGAAAAGCATTTGAAACAAGGGGAGAAAATTTCAAAACTTGAAAATGCTTAGCAAAATCTTATTCTTTTACCTTTGACTATTTTGCAAAAGGACTTTGAAAAGGATTTACAAAAAGAATTTGCAAAAACAAAACATGTGGTGCAAGCGTGGTCCAAAATGTTAAAAATAAAGAAACAATCCATGCATATCCTATGATAAAATTTATTGGCTCAATTCTAAGTAACCTTTGCACTTATGATTATGCAAACTAGTTCAAATTATGCACTTCTATATTTGCTTTGGTTTGTGTTGGCATCAATCACCAAAAAGGGGGAGATTGAAAGGGAACTGGGCTTACACCTATTTCCTAATTGATTTTGGTGGTTGAATTGCCCAACACAAATAATTGGACTAACTAGTTTGCTCTAGTCTATAAGTTATACAGGTGCCCAAGG
The DNA here is from genome assembly GCA_029449295.1 of Zea luxurians. Lineage (NCBI taxonomy): Eukaryota > Viridiplantae > Streptophyta > Magnoliopsida > Poales > Poaceae > Zea > Zea luxurians. The sequence goes on from JAOPSE010000107.1 coordinate 671,530, forward strand.
TTCACAAAAGGCCAATAAAAAGACCAAGAAAAGGGTTCAACAAAAAGAGCAAAGGGACAACCGAAGGCACACTGGTCTGGCGCACCGGACTGTCCGGTGCACCACCGGACATGTCCGGTGCACCAGGGTTCTCCACGCGCTGAACTCCTCACCTTCGGGAAAACGCAGAGTCGCTCCGCTATAATTCACCGGACTGTCCGGTGTACATCGGACAGTGTCCGGTGCTTCAGGAATGAAGCGACTCTGAACTCGCCTGCTTCGGGAATTCGCTCCGCTATAATTCACCAGACATGTCCGGTGTACACCAGACTGTCCGGTGTAACAGCGGAGCAACGGCTACTTCGGCGCCAACGGTCACCTGCAGGCGCATTAAATGCGCGCCAGAGCGCGCAGAAGTCAGGCACACACTAGCAGGCGCACCGGACACTCTACAGTACATGTCCGGTGCGCCACCGGACATTCTGGCGGGCCCAGCAGTCAGAGCTCCAACGGTCGGAACCCTAACGGCCTGGTGACGTGGCTGGCGCACCAGACATGTCCGGTGTGCACCGGACTGTCCGGTGCACCATGCGACAGACAGCCTCCACCCCAACGGCTAGTTTGGTGGTTGGGGCTATAAATACCCCAACCACCCCACATTCAATGGTATCCAAGTTTTCCACATCTCAACCACTTACAAGAGCTAGGCATTCAATACAAGACACACCCAAGTGATCAAATCCTCTCTAATTCCACACAAGGCTTTAGTGATTAGCGAGAGAGATTTGTTGTGTTCTTTTGAGCTCTTGCGCTTGGATTGCTTCTTTCTTTCTCATTTGTTCTTGTGACCAAAACTCACTTGTAACCGAGGCAAGAGACACCAATTGTGTGGTGGTCCTTGCGGGGAAGTTTTGTTCCCGGTTTGATTTGAGAAGAGAAGCTCACTCGGTCCGAGGGACCGTTTGAGAGAGGAAAAGGGTTGAAAAAGACCCGGCCTTTGTGGCCTCCTCAACGGGGAGTAGGTTTGCGAGAACCGAACCTCGGTAAAACAAATCATCGTGTCTCACTCCTTATTTGCTCACAATTTGTTTTGTGCCCTCTCTCTCGGACTCGTTTCTATTTCTAACGCTAACCCGGCTTGTAGTTGTGTTTAAATTGTTAAATTTCAGTTTTGCCCTATTCACCCCCCTCTAGGCGACTTTCAGTTATCATGCCGAAGCTCTTCTGCGCATAGCTTCGGCTCTGCGCCATCCTTCGTATTCCTTTTGTGCTTCTTCACACTGTGGCTTTAACTCAAGTCCGAAGATACCTGTTCATGCATTATACATCCAGAAACATTGTTAAATCATGTTTTTGAGGACCTTCGGAAGCCGAAGGCCCCCAACATTTGTGATGATTCAATTATCAATCTTAGAAATGATAATGCTAGTCTAATTGCTAATATTGAAAAATTGAATGCCTCTCTTGCTAGCCTTAAGTTTGAGAATGATAAATTAATTACTAAGCCTAAGGAATTAGATGTTTGCAATGTTTCTATTTCCAATCTTAAAGATAAGAATGCTAGTTTACATGCTAAGATTGTTGAATTAAATGATTGCAAACCCTCTACATCTAGTGTTGATCATGTTACCATTTGTACTAGATGTAGATATGTTAATGTAGATGCTATTCATGATCACCTTGATATGATTAAACAACAAAATGATCATATAGCTAAACTAGATGCTAAAATTGCCGAGCATGAACTAGAAAATGAGAAATTTAAATTTGCTCGTAGCATGCTTTATAGTGGGAGACGTCCTGGCATTAAGGATGGCATTGGCTTCCAACAGGGGGACAATGTCAAGCTTAATGCCCCTCCTAAAAGATTGTCTAATTTTGTTAAGGGCAAGGCTCCCATGCCTCAGGATAACGAGGGCTATATTTTATATCCTGCTGGTTATCTTGAGGATAAGATTAGAAGAATTCATGCAAAGAAGACTCATTATATTTCTCACCATGCTTTTATTTATAAGAATGAGGCTTCTAGCTCTAGGCGTTCTACACATGTTAAAATGCCTAAGAAGAAAACTCCTATTACATCAAATGATCATAACATTTCATTCAAGACTTTTGATGCTTCATATGTGCTTACTAACAAATCAGGCAAAGTAGTTGCCAAATATGTTGGGGGCAAACATAAGGGCTCCAAGACTTGTGTTTGGGTACCCAAGGTGCTTGTTTCTAATGTAAAAGGACCCAAAACCGTTTGTGTACCTAAGAACAAGGCCTAAATTTGTTTTGTAGGTTTATGCATCCGGGGGCTCAAGTTGGATCATCGATAGCGGGTGCACAAACCACATGACTGGGGAGAAAAGAATGTTCTCCTCCTACGAGAAAAACCAAGATCCCCAAAGAGCTATCACATTCGGGGATGGAAATCAAGGTTTGGTCAAAGGATTGGGTAAAATTGCTATATCACCTGACCATTCTATTTCCAATGTTTTTCTTGTAGATTCTTTAGATTACAACTTACTTTCTGTTTCTCAATTATGCAAAATGGGTTACAACTCTCTTTTTACGGATACAGGTGTTACTATCTTTAGAAGAAGTGATGATTCAGTAGCTTTTAAGGGAGTATTAGAGGGTCAGCTATACTTAGTTGATTTCAATAGAGCTGAACTCGATACTTGCTTAATTGCTAAGACAAACATGGGTTGGCTCTGGCACCGCCGACTAGCCCATGTTGGGATGAAGAATCTTCACAAGCTTCTAAAGGGAGAACACATTTTGGGAGTAACCAATGTTCACTTTGAGAAAGACATGATTTGTAGCGCATGTCAAGCAGGGAAGCAAGTTGGTGTTCATCATCCACATAAGAACATCATGACGACTGACAGGCCACGAAGCTAATCCACATGGATTTATTTGGCCCGATAGCTTACATAAGCATCGGCGGGAGTAAGTGAAAGTTACCTTTGGCCTGGGAACAGGATCTGGATGTCGCCTAGAGGGGGGTGAATAGGCGAATAAAACTTATTACTTTAAAACTTAAATTCTTACTCTACTCGAAGACTTAGTACGCGGTGGAGTGAGAAGACCCTTCGAGTTGGTTGCAGCGGAATAGAAGATCCTGTCTCAAAATATCCTGCACTTCAAATAAAGCTTATACCACAGATAAGTATTGAAGGGCAGATATAAAGACGAGTAAGACAGAGAGTCAGGATACAATACAGAAAGAGCACATAGACGCAAGGATTTATCCCGAGGTTCGGCCAAGCCTGAAATGCTTGCCTAGTCCTCGTTGGAGTTAGCCACACCTGGGCTTGGAGTCTATTTCAACTCCTTCCTCCGTTTGCTCAGATCTGTCAGTATGACAGATAGAGCCTTTCACTATTGAGATGGGTTACAACAACACCGTGGCTGCTTACAGACTTCTCGGCAGCACTTCGGTAGAGTAACGATACGCTCAAGACCTTGCTCTAGCTCTAAGCAGCACTTCTCCTCTCTTTAAGGCTTATAGCTGTGCCTTCTACACAAAATATAGAGTTACACACAAGAGGGAGAGCGAGAATTGATTCGAGTGAAGTCTATACTTGTTGGCTGCGCTTGTACTTTGCTTGAGGCGCTTAGGGGTCCCTTTTATAGGCACAAGGGGCCTAGGAGCCGTTGGAAGTAATCCAGGAAGGCAAATCTTGCCTTCTGTCGGGTGGCGCACCGGACAGTCCGGTGCACATCGGACACTGTCCGGTGCTCGATTTCTTTCCTTCTATGGCGAAGCCGACCGTTGGCAGTCTTGGAGCCGTTGGCGCACCGGACATGTCCGGTGCCTCCTTCTAGCCGTTGGCTCGGCCACGTGTCCCGCGCAGATCGCGTGGCCGACCGTTGGCCCGGCCGACTGTTGGCGCACCGGACAGTCCGGTGCACACCGGACATTCCGGTGAATTATAGCCGTACGTCGCCGGAGAATTCCCGAGAGCGGCCAATTCGCTCGAGCCAGCCTGACGCACCGAACACTGTCCGGTGCACCACCGGACACTGTCCGGTGAGCCACCGGACAGTCCGGTGCACCCAGACTGAGCAGAACCTTGGCTGTACACAGCCAAGCCTTTTGCACCTCTTTCCTTTTCTTCTTCTTTCTGTTTCTAACACTTAGACAAGTATATTAGTCCACAATACCAATGTACTAAGTCTAGAAACATACCTTCTCTTAATTATTACATTTATAGCATTTCACATGCTTGAGCTTTGATGTTGGACTCATAAATCATCAAGTCGGCTTGACTTGATCTAGATTGACATTTCTTAGCTCCAACATCCTGCAAAGGTCACATAGAACATCTCCAAACATAGGAACACCCCAAACTAAAGATTAAGGTGAACTTAGCTCTTTTGGGCTGCTTCCAGTTCTGGTTTTGACACTTGTTCTCCTTCTAGTGACCTTGATCACCTTCTTAGAGCTTGATCTTTGAGCCTTATGACTTACACCACATAACTGTAGCTGTTACCTCATTGGCTGTAAGTCACGTCCTTATGTAGTGATCCTTGGTGTGTTATAGCTCTTCTCAACTCGATCACCCTTGACTTTGCAAGCCTTCTTCTTCACCCTTGGCTTTGGGTTCCTCAGCATCCTTGACCTTCTCCCGTGCACTTGGTACCTCGAAGCTTCTCTTGCCTCCGTCCTTGGCTTGATCAGTTGTCTCCGAGCTTCGCACCCGAGTCTCACTTTATACAATGTCCATCTTACTTGTGATGTCCATTATGTTTCCATAATCCAGTTCTTGGACCATCACATTTGTTCTCTTGTGTTGAACCCTATTAGCTTTACCATAGGCACCTGTTCAACACTTAGTACACTTGTTAGTCCTTTAATTGAGTTGTCATCCAAACACCAAAACTCACAAGAGAGCTTTCAGTAAGTACTGTCTAGTTGTCGTGGATGATTATTCTCGCTTCACTTGGGTATTCTTTTTGTAGGATAAATCTCAAACCCAAGAGTCTTTGAAAGGATTCTTGAGACGGGCTCAAAATGAGTTCGGCTTGAGGATCAAGAAAATAAGAAGCGACAACGGAACGGAGTTCAAGAACTCTCAAATTAAAGGCTTCCTTGAGGAGGAGGGCATCAAGCATGAGTTCTCTTCTCCCTACACGCCACAACAAAATGGTGTAGTGGAGAGGAAGAATAGGACTCTATTGGACATGGCAAGAACTATGCTTGATGAGTACAAGACTTTGGATCGGTTTTGGGCCGAGGCGGTCAACACCACTTGCTACGCCATCAACCGATTATATCTACACCGAATCCTCAAGAAGACATCATATGAACTCCTCACTGGTAAAAAGCCCAATGTTTCATACTTTAGAGTCTTTGGTAGCAAATGCTTTATTCTTGTTAAAAGAGGTAGAAAATCCAAATTTGCTCCTAAGGCTATAGAAGGTTTTTTACTTGGTAACGACTCAAACACAAGGGCATATAGAGTCTTTAACAAGTCCACTGGACTAGTTGAAGTCTCATGTGACATTGTGTTTGATGAGACTAACGGCTCTCAAGTAGAGCAAGTTGATCTTGATGAGCTAGATGATGAAGAGGCTCCGTGCATCGCGCTAAGGAATATGTCCATTGGGGATGTGTGTCCTAAGGAATCCGAAGAGCCTCCACAAGCACAAGATCAACCATCTTCCTCCATGCAAGCATCTCCACCAACTCAAGATGAGGATGAGGCTCAAGATGATGAAGGAGAAGACCAAGAAGATGAGCCACCTCAAGACGAGGGCAATGATAAAGGGGGAGATGACATTAATCAAGATAAGGAAGATGAACAAAATCCAAGGCCGCCACACCCAAGAGTCCACCAAGAAATCCAACGAGATCACCCCGTGAACACCATCCTCGGCGATATTCATAAGGGGGTAACCACTCGATCTCGTGTTACTCATTTTTGTGAACATTACTCTTTTGTTTCCTCTATTGAGCCACACAAGGTAGAGGAAGCACTTCAAGATTCGGATTGGGTGCTGGCGATGCAAGAGGAGCTCAACAACTTCAATAGAAATGAGGTATGACATTTGGTTCCACATCCTAACCAAAATGTTGGAGGAACCAAGTGGGTTTTCCGCAACAAGCAAGATGAGCATGGTGTGGTGACAAGGAACAAGGCACGACTTGTGGCCAAGGGGTATTCACAAGTCGAATGTTTGGATTTTGGAGAAACCTATGCACCCGTAGCTAGGCTTGAGTCAATTCGTATATTACTTGCCTATGCTACTTACCATGGCTTTAAACTTTATCAAATGGACGTGAAGAGTGCCTTCCTCAATGGACCAATCAAGGAAGAGGTCTATGTTGAGCAACCTCCAGGCTTTGAAGATAGTGAGTACCCTAACCATGTCTACAAACTCTCTAAGGCGCTTTATGGGCTCAAGCAAGCCACAAGAGCATGGTATGAATGCCTAAGAGATTTTCTTATCACTAATGGCTTCAAAGTCGGCAAGGCCGATTCTACTCTCTTTACTAAGACAATTGAAAATGATTTGTTTGTATGCCAAATTTATGTTGATGATATCATATTTGTGTCTACTAACAAATCTATTTGTGAAGAGTTTAGTAGGATCATGATACAAAAATTCGAGATGTCTATGATGGGGGAGTTGAAGTATTTTCTAGGATTCCAAGTCAAGCAACTCCAAGAGGGCACCTTCATCAGCCAAACGAAGTACATTCAAGATATACTCACCAAGTTTGGAATGAAGGATGCCAAGCCCATCAAGACACCCATGGGAACCTGAAAGGGAAATGTGCCCTTGGGCCATTTCCAAAGTATTTTGGTGATTAAGTGCCAACACAAAGTGAGTGAGTAATTATGTGCCAAATGATGGATGAAGTGCAAATCAACACTAAGGTATGATTCTAGACTTAGTACATTGGTTTTTGTGTACTAATATATTTGTTTAAGTGCTGGAATCAGAGAAAAGAGATGAAGAAATGAACTTGGCTCGAAGCAGCCAAGACTCAGCTCAGTCTGGCACACCGGACTGTCCGGTGGTGCACCGGACAGTGTCCGGTGCGCCAGGCTGGCTTCTGGCGAACTGGCCACTCTCAGGAATTCGTCGGCGGCGTACGACTATAATTCACCGGACTGTCCGGTGGTGCACCGGACTGTCCGGTGAGCCAACGGCCGCCAGCGCAACGGTCGGCCGCCAAATCCGCGGGCGACGCATGGCCCACTCCAACGGTCAGGAAGTGGCATCAGACTATCCGGTGTGCACCGGACAATGTCCGGTGCGCCAACGGCTACATTTCTGCAACGGTCGGCTGTGCCATTTTAGGAAGGCAATCTGCACCAGACATTGAACAGTAGTTGTCCGGTGGTGCACCGTACTGTCCGGTGCGCCACCCGACAGAAGGCAAGAATTGCCTTCCCGGATTGCTTCCAACGGCTCCTAGCTGCCTTGGGGCTATAAAAGGGACCCCTAGGCGCATGGAGGAGTACACCCAAGCATTCCTTGATCATCTCTAAGCACCAAGACTCCATTCTCGCGCTTTTGATTCTTTGTGATAAGTGACTTGAGCTCTAGTTGAGTAGAGAACTCCCCGCATTGTGTTGTGAGCTCAAGTTGTGGCTTGTGAGCGTGTTTGTGTTCGTGCTTTGAGTCTTGTGTGTGTTGCTCTCCCCTCCTGTTGGGGGCCTTCGTCCTCCGAAGGTCCTCAAAAACATGATTTGACAATGTTTTCCAAGTGGATTATATGAACAGGTATCTTCGGACTCAGAATTACGAACATGGAGTACGGTCAGGACGAAGCCTAAGCCAGACGAAGGGGGATTAAGATGAAGGACGGGCTGATTACCAAGCTGTGCGAAGGATGGTGCACAGCCGAAGCTGTGCGCAGGAAAGCTTCATCGCGATAGCAGAAAGGGGAACCGACTTAAAGATGAAAAGACTACTTAGGCCTTGACAGATTCCCATAAGTCATTAACAAGTGTAATGGGCATGAATGTAATTTTACATGGGCTGCGTCCCACGTCTATAAATAGATGAACAGTACTCCCGTACTGTTCACGCTGACTTGGCATTTGCTTTGGCGTCATCCTTGTACTTTTGTCTTCCTGCAATCCGAAGGTACACTTGTAATCTAAAATCATTTCTATTGTTATGCGATAATAAAATAGAAATGATATTACGAGATTTAAATGTTTATATTACTTTTTATGTCGCGTATAAGTTCTTCGTCATAGCTTATTGTGCTTACGAAGATATATTATTTGTAACCTTCGTCCGGAGCACATTATATCCCGAAGGGAAATAATGTTTCAAAGGACGAAGGATCTTATCATTTAACACTTTTTATGTTGCCTTGTTCTTAATCCGAAGCATTTGAGAACAAGTCACCAACATTGGCGCCCACCTCCGGTGAACTCACTTCCACTTTTGAGTTTTTTGAACACCTTCGGAAGTCAAAGACCCTCGCTATGGCACCGAAGAAAGCTTCAGCGACTGGGGCTGCAGCCTTGCAACCGCTGGACCCCAACCAGGAGACTGTCTCTCTTCGGGAGGCCCGAAGCCAGAAGAGGAAGGCTGTCAGCCCGACGCTTCAGGAGGATGAGCTAGACCAAGAGATCAGGGATATGGAGATGCTTCATCAACAGGTGCAGAGGAAGAAGGAAAAGATGGCCAGGCTAGCTGAGCTGCAAAGGCAGATAGACGAAGCTTCTGAAGAAGTTCGCCATCTTACTCACGATGAGCAGAATAGAAGGCCTCAACAAAAAGACCTTCATCAGGAGGGCTTCTTCAACGAAGATGACTGGTATGACAATTTCCATCATGGAAATTTTGTTTTCGATGATGCTTCTCCCCTGTCCGCTGAGCTACAGGCTACACCTTGGCCTCCGTCCTACAAGCCGCCCCAGCTTCCCATGTTCGATGGCCATTCAGACCCGAAGCAGTTTTTGATGAGCTACGAAGCAACAGTATCTTCGTATGGTGGCAATGCTGCAGTCATGGCAAAGTCTTTTGTTATGGCTGTCAGGAGTGTTGCTCAGACCTGGTATTCCTCCCTTCGACCAGGAACGATCACTTCATGGCAGAAGCTGAAGGACATGTTGTTAACCAGCTTTCAAGGGTTTCAGACGAAGCCGGTCACTGCTCAAGCCTTGTTCCAGTGCACTCAGGATCATGAAGAATACCTTCAGGCGTAAGTCAGAAGGTTCTTGCGTTTGAGGGCGCAGGCACCAACGGTGCCCAATGAAATTGTCATCGAAGCCATGATCAAGGGGCTTCGTCCTGGACCTTCAGCTCAATACTTTGCTAGGAAGCCTCCTCAGACTTTGGAGAAACTGCTCCAGAAGATGGACGAGTACATTCGTGCTGACAATGATTTTCGCCAAAGAAGGGAGGAGGCTTTCAGATTTTCTGAAATGACCAGGGGCTTCGGAGGAAGGTTCTATCCGAGGCATGTCAGGTCCATCCACAACTCTACTCAAAATGATGATAAGGGGAGTCAGCACAACAGGCCGCAGTGCTCTTCACAGGCTTCGGGGCAACAGCAAAATTTCTTCCGGCCACCAGCTCCAAGAGGCAGAGGCGCCAGGGGCTTCGGCGGAAGATTTGGAGATCAACCAAGGAGAGTATTTTGCTTATTCTGTGGTGAAAACAAGGGCCATACCACCAGGATGTGCCATGTTACCATCCAGAAGCAAAAGGAGATAGCCGAAGCTGCAGCGCAACAAGTTCAGCCGAAGCAGGTCATGCATACTGCCTCGTACCATCAGCCTTACATCCCAGAATACGTGGGCAACCACCCTGCAGTTTCTGTAGCTTCGGCGAGTCAACCTCAAGCTTCATGGCAGCAGCCCCCACCTCCACCACCGCTGCAGCAAGGCCAACAGCCGGAAGGGAGCCAATATGTTCCACACCAAAGGGATCTCAGAGAACAATCTGAAGCTCGCACAGTCAATAGCACTGTGCCAGAGTCGAAGCACATTTATTGACAAATATCCTACCTTGATAGCAGTCTTTTCCATTTAGTTCTATTTTCTGTGTAATAAAGAACATTTCAGTTTTCATGTAATAGTTTCATTGTTGGTCACAAGGAAAACTTATTTTCTCCACAGGCTTAAGTTGCTGAAGCTTAAAAATTTGCGATAACGAGGAGGACCTTCGAATTATTAAAAATCCTTCGAAGCAACAAAAAGTCGTTCTAAGGAACGCAGAGTAAGTTGCTGAAGTCACAAAAAGCCGTTCCAAAGGGAGCGCAGTGTAAGTTTTCTGCTCCAAAGTCGTTCCTAAGGGAATGCAGAGCATACAGCGAAAAGTCAACGCTGATACCGCCTAAGTAAAAGGCGAAGAAGCTCCAAAGACGTTCCTAAGGGAATGCAGAGCTTACAGCGAAAAGTCAACGCTGATACCGCCTAAGTAAAAGGCGAAGAAGCTCCAAAGACGTTCCTAAGGGAATGCAGAGCTTACAGCGAAAAGTCAGCGCTGATACAGAGATATTTTGTGTTTTACGGGGATATGTGTGTATCTTCGGAACAAATGTCATCTACATAACATAGCATCATCACATCATTTTGCATAGCATAAGCATCATACATCATGTTGCACATAGCAAAAGAAGGGGACACAGTATCAACCTTCGAAAGGACGATTTGAGAAAGTGAAAATCGTGCAAAGTCACGAGGGAATACAATGCTGATCTTCGGAATACAGCTTCGGAGAATGTCTTCACGAAGCATGGACGTGTTTCATCAGAGTAATATTGGAATTATACAGCTTCGGAGAATATTTTCACGAAGCGTGGACGTGCTTCATCAGAATAGTATTAAAGGAGAATGTTTTCTTCACAAAGCATGAAAAGAAGGGAAGGTGTTTTTTCGCCGAAGGCTCAAAAACGGTACGTATGTAAAGTTTCATGCATCGTAAAGAGTTGAATAATGAAAAGAAACTTGTATATTACATTCAAATGTACAAAATATCACATAGATCACATTTCAAAATGTTTTTTCTAATAACATCTAGTCTTCTCTTAGTACTACTTCGGCAGCCTCATTTAGAAGTTGATCAACAACTTTATCCATGATAGCTTCGGCCATTTGTTTAATTTCGTCATCCCCTTTCGTGTGAGGGTCTGCAGACGATCCAGTAGGTTCTGAGGGAAGAAAATATGTCTACATTACTATCACAGACCACGAACAAAGTTTGAAATTAAAAATTAAAACACAATAAGAGCGACTAATTAATACCTATTTGCCCTTCGGGCTCTATACTTTTTTCGGCAACTTCTGTCACTTTCCTAGCATCATGGATGCCTTTTTCACTCTTTTGAATAATTTCTTGCGCCATTTCTCGGCCGCCGTTGTCCCAGATATCAGTAAAGAATTTTCCGCCAACCATGCTTGCTTCGGCCGAGGGGTCTTTGATGTCTTCAGAGGACAAGGCAGCTTCGGACTGAGCTAAGGATTTTACATGCTCGCAACCTTTCCTCTCCAAAACAGTAGCAACTCCTCTGGCGCCCGAAAAAGCGCAGATGTCACCGCGGCTACTCAGGATTTCCTCGAAGGCCTCTGCTTCGTGGCTGATCCATTCCATTGGACCTTCGGGATTGCCTCTTGAGAAATTCTCTTCACTAGAAAATGCGCCAACGCTGGCGAAGCTGGATTTTATCTTTTTGACGCATTCTATAGATTTAACATAGCATTTCCTCTGGGATGCACGAAGCTCCTTAACACTTAACTCTAAATGATTTACCAACTGATCACTAAGCTCTCGTTTTGTTTCTTCAAGCACACGTTCCTCTTTAGCTCTAGCTAGCTGTTTCTGAAGATCTTTAATCTCACGTTTTTGGGCTTCGGCCTGGACCTTTGAGGCAGCTTCGTCCTTTTTTACCTTGTCTACCAATGTAAGCAGAATTTTATCCTTTTCCAGAGCTTCGTTTCTCAGTCTAATAACTTCTGACCGTAGGTTGTTGAACGCAATTTCGTAGCTCTCATCTTCGGCACTCTTTTGTGCTCTTAATGCGTTGCTTAGGATTAAACCCTATATGTAAAAAAAAATTGGTATAAGAATAAAAGAATGAGTTACGAATTAAAAAAATTTTCAAGCGCCTAATTCCCATACCTTTAGGCTATTGTACGCAAGACTGTCCGCGAGATCCTCCTTCGTCATAGCACATAATCCAGCTTCGAGCTTCGGGAACCCCATACTTCTAGCCATCTCCCGGCAGACAGATAATTCTTTGTTATCAGGGAGGCAGTATAGGAAGTCATCTTCATTTGTCCCATTGAACACTACTGCCCCCTTCGGATATTTTAACTCTCTGGCATAGTGATTGGCTTCAAAAGTCTCTTCTTCAGATAATTTCTTCCCCGAAGCATGTCGCACGATGTAATCGCTTATGTTGGAAGGAGCTTCGGGGGTGGCAGTGTCAATTTCTTCAACCAAAACTGGTTCTGATATTTTTATTTTTTCGGTTTCCAAAGATTGTTCCTTGGTGGGCTCTGAAGGCCCAGCTTCAGCTTCAGGTTGTTGCTTCGAAGCTTCAATAGACGCTTCAGCAAGTTCAACAGTCTTCTTTGGAGTTGTGCTTGAAAACTTAATTGTCTCCAAGACATCTAGCACGTTCACCATTCTTTTTCTTTTTGGGGTCACCGATGGGCCCTTTTGATTTTTTATTGTTTCAACATTTGCTGAAGGACTTAAGATTTCCAATATTTTTTGTCCTTCAATCCTCGGTTTTTCTGCCTTCTCTGCTGAAGGCGCTTCAGTTCTTTCTTCTATCTTCGGCGCTGGAGCTGGTTCTGTAGTTTCAGAGGTCAAAGAGACTTCACCAATAAATTCAGGCACTGTGGCCGGCTCAATAAAACGCGCCCGGTGGGTGAGCACCTTCATCTTTTTTCTTTGCGGCGCTGGCTCGCTAGAGGCACTTGTGGCAGCTTCTGTTGCAGGAGAAGTATTTTTTCTTTTACGGCCGAGCACCGGATAATGATAGTCAGGGTAGACAAACCCGATTGCATCAAATACCCGGTTGAGCCTCTTCTTCTTTCGGCCTCCGAAGGTTGCCGATAATGCAGTATTCTCGGCCTTCGAGTATACCCCAAGCAGTTCGTCACTTAATGTTTCAATGCTTTTTAACCAGTCGTCATCAGGTTCAACAAATTTATCCCCATATTTGAATGAGTATTTTAGTCTGACTAGTCCACCTTCGTCAGACTCTTTGATGGTCTCCTTCGGCATTTCCCATTTTCCTGCAAGTGGCCACACCCTAAAGGCAATATGCTCTTGGACCAGATCTCTTGTCCCCATAAAAGAGCAGACTACGCCGAAGGCTCTTTGGCATTCTTCAGCCGCTTCATCCATTTCAACCTTCGGCTTTCGTAGTCCGAAGTGTTGCCAAATGGGGCGCATAATGATACTCTTAACATCTTCCTGCGCTGTCAAGTCATTCTTTACATAGAACCATTCTGTCATCCAGGTGCCGGGCCACCTCTTCCGAAAGGCTGGCACAGGGCAGCTTGACCCGGCGCGGGCACCGAAGCTGTAACAACCGAAGTTGTTGTGATATTGTTCTTTCCCCCAGGGCTTCGTCTCATATAACAACTCATGAATGTTGCAAAAGCTCTTAGCATTTGGTTCTAAACCTTGGCTTCTTACAGCCCAGACAAAGATCCCCATTCTAATGATAGCTTCGGGAGTAATTTGATGAAGGTAGATTTGAAATGTCTTCAGGACTTCGACAACAAAGCTGCTTAGGGGGAATCGAAGCCCAGCCTTGAGAAAGCTTCGGAAGATTACGACTTCATCTTCTTCGGGGGTGGGAGAAGTTTTTTCTCCAGCATCAGCCCTCACAATAGATATATCTCGAAAATATCTCCCCCTCATATTGTCAATATGACTCTGCTTAACAGTGGTTTTCCCGAAAACCGTGTGACTTGGCCGCCATGGTCGATCTTCGGACTCTCCCCCACAGCTTTCTGCATCATAACTGTCGCTGTCACCAGTATCTTCAGACAAACCTTCCAGAATCTCCTTGGTGATTTTTTCCGTATTGGTCTCCGCCATCGCTATCAGGAACCCCAAGTTCTTCTCCTCGTCGAGACTCAGCTTCATCTCAGCAGTGACCTTCTTATCTTCAGACATCTTCGGAAACACTAAAAAACTGTTTTCAAGGCCGAAGCTTCAAAACCAAAAGAACAGCAAATCTTAGTGCGCAAGAGCTAAAAATTTAGTAAGCGGGAGCAGATGGCAAGAAAGCGTACCAAACAAATTGGGGCGGGCCTTTATTTATACACTCAATATAACGGAAACTGTGCGGTCCCGCGTGTCAGTGACTTTTGCTATTCTAGCAAAGGGAAGGTGTTTTTTCGGACCTTCGGCTTAAGGCCTTCGTCCATATCGCAATCTGAATTTATCATTAACAAATTAATATTGCGAGGGGCTACTGTTGGGGGCCTTCGTCCTCCGAAGGTCCTCAAAAACATGATTTGACAATGTTTTCCAAGTGGATTATATGAACAGGTATCTTCGGACTCAGAATTACGAACATGGAGTACGGTCAAGACGAAGCCTAAGCCAGACGAAGGGGGATTAAGATGAAGGACGGGCTGATTACCAAGCTGTGCGAAGGATGGTGCACAGCCGAAGCTGTGCGCAGGAAAGCTTCGTCGCGATAGCAGAAAGGGGAACCGACTTAAAGATGAAAAGACTACTTAGGCCTTGACAGATTCCCATAAGTCATTAACAAGTGTAATGGGCATGAATGTAATTTTACATGGGCTGCGTCCCACGTCTATAAATAGATGAACAGTACTCCTGTACTGTTCACGCTGACTTGGCATTTGCTTTGGCGTCATCCTTGTACTTTTGTCTTCCTGCAATCCGAAGGTACACTTGTAATCTAAAATCATTTCTATTGTTATGCGATAATAAAATAGAAATGATATTACGAGATTTAAATGTTTATATTACTTTTTATGTCGCGTATAAGTTCTTCGTCATAGCTTATTGTGCTTACGAAGATATATTATTTGTAACCTTCGTCCGGAGCACATTATATCCCGAAGGGAAATAATGTTTCAAAGGACGAAGGATCTTATCATTTAACACTTTTTATGTTGCCTTGTTCTTAATCCGAAGCATTTGAGAACAAGTCACCAACACCTCCCTTACTTATGTGCTTCTTTGTGATCATCAATTGTAAGGGCGAGAGGCTCCAAGTTGTGGAGATTCCTCGCGAACGGGATAGAGTAAAAGAAAGGAAAACACCGTGGTATTCAAGTTGATCATTGGATCACTTGAAAGGGGTTGAGTGCAACCCTCGTCCATTGGGACGCCACAACGTGGAGTAGGCAAGTGTTACTTGGCCGAACCACGGGATAAATCACCGTGTCTCTTGTGCTTGTTTTCTTCGTGACCATTGTGTTTCACAAGAGCTTGGTCCTTAGCCACTTGATTCTATTGAGCTAACACTTAATCAAGTTTTGTGGCTACAAGTGTTTGATTTTTACAGGATCACCTATTCACCCCCCTAGGTGCTCTCAGAACCAATGGGCATCTCGACCTCGACACGGGAGGTAAATCCATAGATCAAAAGGTATATCGGTCGATGATAGGTTCTTTACTCTATTTATGTGCATCTCGACCGGACATTATGCTTTCTGTATGCATGTGTGCAAGGTTCCAAGCCGATCCTAAGGAAGTTCACCTTAGGGCCGTGAAGTGAATCTTGAGATATTTAGTTCATACACCTAAGTTTGGTCTTTGGTACCCCAAGGGATCCTCCTTTGATTTACTAGGATATTCCGATGCTGATTGGGTAGGGTATAAGATTGATAGGAAGAGCACATCAGGGACTTATCAGTTTTTGGGGAGATCCCTGGTGTCTTGGGCTTCAAAGAAATAAAACTCAGTCGCTCTTTCTACCACTAAAGCCGAGTACATTGCCGCAGGCCATTGTTGCTCGCAATTGCTTTGGATGAGGCAAACCCTTAGGGACTATGGCTACAAATTTAGCAAAGTCCCTCTCCTATGTGATAATGAGAGTGCAATCCGCATGGTGGATAATCCCGTTGAACACAGTCGCAGTAAGCACATAGCCATTCGGTATCACTATTTGAGAGATCATCAACAAAGGGGGGATATCGAGATAGCCTATATAAATACCAAAGATCAATTGGCCGATATCTTTACCAAGCCACTAGATGAGAAAACCTTTACCAAACTTAGGAATGAGCTAAATATTCTTGATTCTAGGAATTTTGATTGATTATTTGCACACATAGCTCATTTATATACCTTTGATCATATCTCTTTTATGTCTATGACTAATGTGCTTTCAAGTGTATTATTATGCTTAGCCATAAAATTGAAAGGGAAATGGAGTATTCAGCAAAGAAGGCGCTTCCACTCAACTCCATCGATATTTGTCGGTATTCCGCATAGTTCTCCACTTTGGTATAATCTTCACTCATCTCTATTTATTTGCCATTGGGAAGAAAGTAAAAAGGGCTTATATTTCACTCACAAGTATCCATTTTTGGCGATTCATGCCAAAGGGGGAGAAAGTATGAGCCCAAAGCAAAAGGACCGCACCACCAATAAATTTTAAAATGAAGTTTTTTAAATTGATATCTTATTGTGTTCAAAAGGGGGAGAAAGTTCTAGTATCTTCAAAAACTTGTAAAACCCTCTTGAACACTAAAAGGAGAATTTCATTCAAGGGGAGTTTCGTTTAAATCAAAGGAAAAGCATTTGAAACAGGGGGAGAAAATTTCAAATCTTGAAAATGCTTCTTTCAATCTTATTCATGTACCTTTGACTATTTGCAAAATGTTTTGAAAAGAATTTTACAAAGGATTTGCAAAAACAAAACTCATGGTGCAAATGTGGTCCAAAATTTTAAATAAGAAGAAAACAATCCATGCATATCTATTGAAATAATTATATTGCTTTCAATTCCAAGCAACCTTTGCACTTATCTTATGCAAACTAGTTCAATTCTGCACTTTTATATTTGTTTTGGTTTGTGTTGGCATCAATCACCAAAAAGGGGGAGATTGAAAGGGAAATAGGGTAAAACCTTTTCCTATATGAATTTTGGTGGTTGAATTGCCCAACACAAATTATTGGACTAACTAGTTTGCACTAGAATATATGTTCTACAGGTGCCAAAGGTTCACAACAAACCAATACAAAGATAAAAGAAAGGGTTCAAAACAAAGGAGCAAAGTTAAACCGAAGACTGCCCTAGTTTGGCGCACCGGACTATCCGGTGTGCCACCGGACAGTGTCCGGTGCACCAGGAGGTTTCACTCTGAACTTGCTAGCTTCGGGAATTTGGGGAAGCCGCTCCGCTATAATTCACCGGACTGTCCAGTGTAACACCGGACTGTCCGATGTGCCAGCGGAGCAACGGCTACTTTGCGCCAACGGTCGTCTACAAATGAACAGTGAAAGTAAACAGTGCGCGCCTGCGCGCGCAGAAGTCAGAGCAGGCACCAGAAGGCGCACCGGACAGTGAACAGGACCTATCCGGTGCACCACCGGACTGTCCGGTGCACCACCGGACTGTCCGGTGACCCCACTTGTCAGAGCTCCAACGGTCGAACCCTAACGGTTGAGTGACGTGGCTGGCGTACCGGACAGTGTCCGGTGGCGCACCGGACTGTCCGGTGCGCCATACGACAACAGCCATCCCCAACGGCCACTTTGGTGGTTGGGGCTATAAATACCCCCAACCACCACTCATTCAAGGCATCCAAGTTTTCAGCTATTGCATTCAATACAAGAGCTCTACACTTCACTCCAAGACACAAACAAAGAGATAAAATCCTCTCCCAAGTCTAAAGATCATTCCAATCAAATAGTGACTAGTGAGAGAGTGATATTTGTGTTCTTTTGAGTTCTTGCGCTTGGATTGCTTTCTTCCTTCCTCATTTCTTGTTCTCAAGTGTTTTGTAACCAAGGCAAGAGACACCAAGTGTGTGGTGATCCTTACGGGGTCTAAGTGACCCGTGAGATAAGGAGAAAGCTCACTCGGTCTAGGTGACCGTTTGAGAGAGGGAAAGGGTTGAAAGAGACCCGGTCTTCGTGACCACCTCAATGGGGAGTAGGTTTGCAAGAACCAAACCTCGGTAAAACAAATCACCGCGTCTTACTCATCATTTGCTTGTGATTTGTTTTCCCCTCTCTTTTGGACTCGATTATATTTCTAACGCTAACCCCGACTTGTAGTTGTGCTTAAAGTTTATAAATTTCAGATTCTGCCTATTCACCCCCTCTAGGCGACTTTCACCCACGACATGGATCCGAACAAGTCGCAAGAACCAAGACCAACTATCTCTGTTCTCCCTCTCCCCCAAAGCAAATGCCAAATGAACCAATGTGTTGTCTGCGTCACATGATATGGAAACCAACAATGTGCCCTTATACTTCCCAAGCAGAAAAGTACCATCAATAGAGAGCACGGGACGACAATGCCTGAAGACCTCTACGAACTACGAGAAACACCAGAAAGCACGAAAGAAGATCTCTCTGTCGTTCCTCCATTCATTAGGTTTGGGGATGTACTCGTAATGCATGCCTAGGTTTTTTGCTTTGATTGCATTGAACAATGCTGGTAACTTCTCGTAACCCTCCTCCCAATCCCTGTATATCATCTTCCATGCTCGCTGCTTTGCCCTCCATGCTTTCCCATACTTGATCCTGTAACCAAACAGCTCCGAAGTCATGGTCATAATTGACTTCACCTTCAAGTTTGGCTGACCCTTCAATATCCCCAATAGCCTTTTTGCAATTAGGGTAGATGTCAACTGACGATGCTTAGAGCTCAGCTCTGTCTGGGCACAAGTGTGTGGACCTACAATTTTGGTGATCTTAAACTTTTCGGTTTCCTTCTGCCTTCGGGCACATACCCTCCAATTACATTCCGACACCTCGCACACAACAGTGTAACGACGCTGTGCATATGAGTGTCTCACCTTGAACGGCCTCTTGCGGTTCACAGAATATTCATGTAGCCATCGTCTCAGTGTAGGTAGGTCCTTGAAAAGTAAGCCTACCTTAATCTCAATGTTGTCGGCGTTATCCGGAGCCTCTAGCAGTTCATCATCACGTCCTTCAGCATATGCACCGGTGGAATGACTTAGACTGCTAAATTCATGTACTGCAGGGTCACGCTCGGGACACAAACGTCTTATGAGTTCAATTTCTTGCTCGTTCATTTCTTGAATCGGACGGTCATCATCAGAATCTAAGGCCCGTGCAGCCTCATATGGCTCCTCCTCATCCTCAATCTGAACATCAACACTATTTGATGCCCAGCATATGTTGTCCATATTATATGATACATGCACATCAAGATAAGCACCATTATCTATTTATGGAGATCCTGCATCGGGTCGAAGCAGGAAATACTTCATTAAAAACTCTAATCAAACGAAATAATGATGGATATGAACAACGTGTTAAAGACACTTAACTTACTAGGATGATCCTGAACTGGATCCTGGGTCAATGGGATCTCCTGGGGGTACCACCGGATTAGAAGCCCCACAAACGCCAGGAAGAGGACGAGAAATCTCATACTCGTGCGAGCCCGATTGAGCATCGGGCACAACAACCACTTCTTCCGGGGTTATTGTTAGAGGGGGGGTGAATAGGGCGAAACTGAAATTTACAAAATTAATCACAACTACAAGCCGGGTTAGCGTTAGAAATAATAATGAGTCCAAGAGAGAGGGCGCAAAACAAATCGCAAACGAATGAAGAGTGACACGCGGATTTGTTTTACCGAGGTTCGGTTCTTGCAAACCTACTCCCCGTTGAGGAGGCCACAAAGGTCGGGTCTCTTTCAACCCTTACCCTCTCTCAAACGATCCCACGGACCGAGTGAGCTTCTCTTCTCAAATCAAAACCGGGAACAAAACTTCCCCGCAAGGACCACCACACAATTGGTGTCTCTTGCCTCGGTTACAATGGAGTTTTGATCACAAGAACAAGTGAGAAAGAAAAAGCAATCCAAGCGCAAGAGCTCAAAAGAACACGACAAATCTCTCTCGCTAATCACTAAAGCCTTGTGTGGAATTGGAGAGGATTTGATCACTTGAGTGTGTCTAGAATTGAATGCCTAGCTCTTGTAAGTGGTTGAGAAGTGGAAAACTTGGATGACTTGAATGTGGGGTGGTTGGGGGTATTTATAGCCCCAACCACCAAACTAGTCGTTTGGTGGAGGCTGACTGTCGTATGGTGCACCGGACAATCCGGTGCACACCGGACATGTCCGGTGCGCCAGCCACATCACCCGAACGTTAGGGTTCCGACCGTTGGACCTCTGACGTTGGGCCCGCCTGGATGACCGGTGGCGCACCGGACATGAACTGTAGGATGTCCGGTGCGCCAGCATGGGCGTGCCTGACCTCTGCGCGCGCTGGCGCGCATTTAATGCACTGCAGGTAGCCGTTGGCGCCTGAAGTAGCCGTTGTCCCGCTGTTACACCGGACAGTCCGGTGTACACCGGACATGTCCGGTGAATTATAGCGGAGCAGCCGATGGGAATTCCCGAGACTGGCGAGTTCAGAGCCGCGCCTCCTTGGAGCACCGGACACTGTCCAGTGTACACCGGACAGTCCGGTGAATTATAGTGCGCCGACTCTGAGAATTCCCGAAGGTGAAGAGTTTGAAGTCGATCTTCTCTGGTGCACCGGACACTGTCCGGTGGCACACCGGACAGTCCGGTGCACCCGACCAGGGTGCCTTCGGTTGTCCCTTTGCTCCTTTGTTTGAACCCTTTTTCTTGGTCTTTTTATTGGCTTATGGTGAACCTTTTGTACCTGTAGAACTTATAAACTTGGGCAAACTAGTTAGTCCAATTATTTGTGATGGGCAATTCAACCACCAAAATTTGTTTAGGAAATAGGTGTAAGCCTAATTCCCTTTCAATCTCCCCCTTTTTGGTGATTGATGCCAACACAAATCAAAGCAAATATAGAAGTGCAGAATTTGAACTAGTTTGCATATGCAAGTACAAAGGTTACTTAGAATTGAGCCAATAAATATTACTAACTAGATATGCATGGATTGATTCTTTATTTTTAATATTTTGGACCACGCTTGCACCACAAGTTTTGTTTTTGCAAATTCTTTTTGTAAATCCTTTCCAAAGTCTTTTTGCAAAATAGTCAAAGGTAAATGAGTAAGATTTTGCGAAGCATTTTCAAGTTTTGAAATTTTCTTCCCTTGTTTGAAATGCTTTTCCTTTGACTAAACAAAACTCCCCCTCAATAAATTCTCCTCTTAGTGTTCAAGAGGGTTTTAAGATATCAATTTTGAAAATATTACTTTCTCCCCCTTTTGAACACAAAAGGATATCAATTTGAAATTTACCAATTTGAAAATCATTTAAAAAATTTAGGGTGGTGGTGCGGTCCTTTTGCTTTGGGCCAATACTTTCTCCCCCTTTGGCATGAATCGCCAAAAATGGATACTTGGAATGAAATATAGGCCCTTTTCTAACTACTATCTCCCCTTTGGCAAATAAAACATATGAGTGAAGATTATACCAAAGACGGAGAGCGATGCGGAGCGACGGCGAAGGATGAGTAATAGAGTGGAGTGGAAGCCTTGTCTTCGCCGAAGACTCCAATTCCCTTTCAATATACCTATGACTTGGTTTGAAATAATACACTTGAAAACACATTAGTCATAGCATATATAAAAGAGACATGATCAAAGGTAAATTTAAGAGCTATGTGTGCAAGTTTAGCAAAAGAAATTCCTAGAATCAAGAATATTGAGCTCATGCCTAAGTTTGGTAAAAGTTTGTTCATCAAGTGGCTTGGTAAAGATATCGGCTAATTGATCTTTAGTATTAATGTATGCAATCTCGATATCCCCCTTTTGTTGGTGATCCCTAAGAAAATGATACCGAATGGCTATGTGTTTAGTGCGGCTATGCTCAACGGGATTATCCGCCATGCGGATTGCACTCTCATTATCACATAGAAGAGGAACTTTGGTTAATTTGTAACCATAGTCCCGCAGGGTTTGCCTCATCCAAAGCAATTGCGCGCAACAATGGCCTGCGGCAATATACTCGGCTTCGACAGTAGAAAGAGCGACCGAATTTTGCTTCTTTGAAGCCCAAGACACCAAGGACCTTCCCAAGAACTGGCAAGTCCCCGATGTGCTCTTTTCTATTAATCTTGCACCCCGCCCAATCGGCATCCGAATATCCAATCAAATCAAATGTGGATCCCCGAGGGTACCAAAGCCCAAACTTAGGAGTATAAGCCAAATATCTCAAGATTCGTTTTACGGCCGTAAGGTGAGATTCCTTAGGGTCGGCTTGGAATCTTGCACACATGCATACGGAAAGCATAATGTCCGGTCGAGATGCACATAAATAAAGTAATGAACCTATCATCGACCGGTATACCTTTTGATCGACGGATTTACCTCCCGTGTCGAGGTCGAGATGCCCATTTGTTCCCATGGGTGTCTTGATAAGCTTGGCATCCTTCATTCCAAACTTGGTTAGAATGTCTTGAGTGTACTTTGTTTGGCTAAGGAAGGTGCCCTCTTGGAGTTGCTTGACTTGGAATCCTAGAAAATACTTCAACTCCCCCATCATAGACATCTCGAAATTTTGTGTCATGATCCTACTAAATTCTTCACATGTAGATTCGTTAGTAGACCCAAATATAATATCATCAACATAAATTTGGCATACAAACAAATCATTGTCAATAGTTTTAGTGAATAAAGTAGGATCGGCTTTGCCGACTTTGAAGCCATTAGCAATAAGGAAATCTCTTAGGCATTCATACCATGCTCTTGGGGCTTGCTTGAGCCCATAAAGCGCCTTAGAGAGCCTATAGACATGGTTAGGGTACTCACTATCTTCAAAGCCGGGAGGTTGCTCAACATAGACCTCTTCCTTGATTGGTCCGTTGAGGAAGGCACTCTTCACGTCCATTTGATAAAGCTTGAAGCCATGGTAAGTAGCATAGGCTAATAATATGCGAATTGACTCAAGCCTAGCTACGGGTGCATAGGTTTCACCGAAATCCAAACCTTCGACTTGGGAGTATCCCTTGGCCACAAGTCGAGCTTTGTTCCTTATCACCACACCATGCTCGTCTTGCTTGTTGCAGAAGAACCACTTGGTTCCTACAACATTTTGATTAGGACGTGGAACTAAATGCCATACCTCATTCCTAGTGAAGTTGTTGAGCTCCTCTTGCATCGCCATCATCCAATCCGAATCTTGAAGTGCTTCCTCTACCCTGTGTGGCTCAATAGAGGAAACAAAAGAGTAATGCTCACAAAAATGTGCAACACGAGATCGAGTGGTTACCCCCTTATGAATGTCACCGAGGATGGTATCGACGGGGTGATCTCGTTGTATTGCTTGGTGGACTCTTGGGTGTGGCGGCCTTGTTTCTTCATCCTCCTTGTCTTGATCGTCTGCATCTCCCCCTTGATCATTGTCGTCATCTTGAGGTGTCTCATCTCTTTGATCTTCTTCTTCATCAACTTGAGCCTCGTCCTCATTTTGGGTTGGTGGAGATGCTTGCGTGGAGGAGGATGGTTGATCTTGTGCATGTGGAGGCTCTTCGGATTCCTTAGGACACACATCCCCAATGGACATGTTCCTTAGCGCGATGCACGGAGCCTGTTCTTCACCTATCTCATCAAGATCAACTTTCTCTACTTGAGAGCCGTTAGTCTCATCAAACACAACGTCACAAGAAACTTCAACCAGTCCTGAGGACTTGTTAAAGACTCTATATGCCCTTGTGTTTGAGTCATATCCTAGTAAAAAGCCTTCTACAGTTTTAGGAGCAAATTTAGATTTTCTACCTCTTTTAACAAGAATAAAACATTTGCTACCAAAAACTCTAAAATATGAAATATTGGGCTTTTTACTGGTTAGGAGTTCATAGGATGTCTTCTTGAGGATTCGGTGTAAATATAACCGGTTGATGGCGTAGCAGGCGGTGTTGACCGCCTCAGCCCAAAACCGATCCGGTGTCTT
This sequence comes from Zea luxurians, assembly GCA_029449295.1. Taxonomy (NCBI): domain Eukaryota; kingdom Viridiplantae; phylum Streptophyta; class Magnoliopsida; order Poales; family Poaceae; genus Zea; species Zea luxurians. The sequence goes on from JAOPSE010000107.1 coordinate 695,513, forward strand.
GTATTCATCAAGCATGGTTCTTGCCATGTCCAATAGAGTTCGATTCTTCCTCTCCACTACACCATTTTGTTGTGGGGTGTAGGGAGAAGAGAACTCATGCTTGATGCCCTCCTCCTCAAGGAAGCCTTCAATTTGAGAGTTCTTGAACTCTGTCCCGTTGTCGCTTCTAATTTTCTTGATCCTTAAGCCGAACTCATTTTGAGCCCGTCTCAAGAATCCCTTTAAGGTCTCTTGGGTATGAGATTTTTCCTGCAAAAAGAACACCCAAATGAAGCGAGAATAATCATCCACAATAACTAGATAGTACTTACTCCCGCCGATGCTTATGTAAGCGATCGGGCCGAATAAATCCATGTGTAGGAGCTCCAGTGGCCTGTCACTTGTCATGATGTTCTTGTGTGGATGATGAGTGCCAACTTGCTTCCCGGCTTGGCATGCGCTACAAATCCTGTCTTTCTCAAAATGAACATTTGTTAGTCCTAAAATGTGCTCTCCCTTTAGAAGCTTATGAAGATTCTTCATTCCAACATGAGCTAGTCGGCGGTGCCAGAGTCAACCCATGTTAGTCTTAGCAATTAAGCAAGTGTCGAGTTCAGCTCTATCAAAATCTACCAAGTATAGCTGACCCTCTAACACTCCCTTAAATGCTATTGAATCATTACTTCTTCTAAAGACAGTGACACCTACATCAGTAAATAGACAGTTGTAGCCCATTTGACATAATTGCGAAACGGAAAGCAAATTGTAATCTAAAGAATCTACAAGAAAAACATTGGAAATGGAATGGTCAGGAGATATAGCTATTTTACCCAAACCTTTGACCAAACCTTGGTTTCCATCCCCGAATGTGATAGCTCGTTGGGGATCTTGGTTTTTCTCGTAGGAGGAGAACATTTTCTTCTCCCCCGTCATGTGGTTTGTGCACCCGCTATCGATGATCCAACTTGAGCCCTCGGATGCATAAACCTACAAAACAAGTTTAGTTCTTGACTTTAGGTACCCAAACAGTTTTGGGTCCTTTGGCATTAGAGACAAGAACTTTGGGTACCCAAACACAAGTCTTGGAGCCCTTGTGTTTGCCCCCAACAAACTTGGCAACTACCTTGCCGGATTTGTTAGTAAGCACATAAGATGCATCAAAAGTCTTAAATGAAATGCCATGATCATTTGATGCACTAGGAGTTTTCTTTCTAGGCAACTTAGCACGGGTTGGTTGCCTAGAGCTAGATGTCTCACCCTTATACATAAAAGCATGGTTAGGGCCAGAGTGAGACTTCCTAGAATGAATTTTCCTAATTTTGCTCTCGGGATAAACGGCAGGGTATAAAATGTAACCCTCGTTATCCTGAGGCATGGGAGCCTTGCCCTTAACAAAGTTAGACAAATTTTTAGGAGGGGCATTAAGTTTGACATTGTCTCCCCTTTGGAAGCCAATGCCATCCTTGATGCCAGGGCGTCTCCCATTATAGAGCATACTTCTAGCAAATTTAAACTTTTCATTTTCTAAGTTATGCTCGGCAATTTTAGCATCTAATTTTGCTATATGATCATTTTGTTGTTTAATTAAGACCATGTGATCATGAATAGCATCAACATCAATATCTCTACATCTAGTACAAATAGACACATGCTCAATAGTAGATGTAGAGGGTTTGCAAGAATTAAGTTCAACAATCTTAGCACGCAATATATCATTGTTATCTCTAAGATTGAAAATTGTAGCATTGCAAACATCTAATTCTTTAGCCTTAGCAATTAATTTTTCATTTTCAATCCTAAGGCTAGCAAGAGAGGTGTTTAATTCTTCAATCTTAGCAAGCAAATCATCATTATCATTTCTAAGATTGGGAATTGAAACATCACAAACAAGAGAATCAACCTTAGCAATTAATTTGGCATTTTCATTTCTAAGGTTGGCAATAGTGTCATGGCATGTGCTTAGCTCACTAGATAATTTCTCACGTTTTTATACCTCTAGAGCATAAGCATTTTTAACCTTAACATGCTTTTTGTTCTCCTTAATAAGGAAGTCCTCTTGAGAGTCCAAGAGATCATCCTTCTCATGAATAGCACTAATCAATTCATTTAATTTTTCCTTTTGTTGCATGTTTAGGTCGGCAAAAAGGGTACGCAAATTATCTTCCTCATCACTAGCATTATCATCACTAGAGGACTCATATTTAGTGGAGGATTTAGATTTAACCTTCTTCCTTTTGCCGTCCTTGGCCATGAGGCACTTGTGGCCAACGTTGGGGAATAGAAGACCCTTGGTGACGGCGATGTTGGCGGCGTCCTCGTCGGAGGAGGAGTCGATGGAGCTCTCGTCGGAGTCCCACTCGCGGCACACGTGGGCATCGCCGCCCTTCTTCTTGTAGTGTCTCTTCTTCTCCTTTCTTCTCCCCTTCTTGTCGTCGCCCCTGTCACTATCACTAGATAATGGACATTTAGCAATAAAATGACCAGGCTTACCACATTTGTAGCATACTTTCTTGGAGCGGGGCTTGTAGTCTTTCCCCCTTCTTTGCTTGAGGATTTGACGGAAGCCCTTGATGATGAGCGCCATTTCCTCGTTGTCGAGCTTGGAGGCGTCGATGGGTGTTCGACTTGGTGTAGACTCCTCCTTCTTCTCCTCCGTCGCCTTGAATGCGACCGATTGTGCCTCGGGCGTGGAGGAGGTGCCTTGCTCGATGATTTTCTTTGAGCCTTTAATCATTAGCTCAAAGCTCACAAATTTTCCTATCACTTCCTCGGGGGACATTAGCTTATATCTAGGATCACCTCGAATTAATTGGACTTGTGTAGGGTTTAAAAATACGAGGGATCTAAGAATAACCTTGACCATCTCATGGTCATCCCATTTTTCGCTCCCGAGGTTGCGCACTTGGTTTACCAAGGTCTTCAAGCGGTTGTACATTGCTTGTGGATCCTCCCCTTGGTGAAGCATGAAGCGACCGAGCTCCCCCTCGATCGTCTCCCGCTTGGTGATCTTTGTCACCTCATCTCCCTCATGCGCGGTCTTGAGCACGTCCCAAATTTCCTTCGCACTTTTTAACCCTTGCACCTTGTTATACTCCTCTCGACTTAGAGAGGCGAGGAGTATAGTGGTTGCTTGGGAGTTAAAGTGGTGGATTTGGGCCACCTCGTCCGAGTCGTAGTCTTCATCCCCTACGGATGGCACCTGTACACCAAACTCAACAACATTCCATATGCTTGTGTGGAGTGAGGTTAGATGGTGCCTCATTTTATCACTCCACATGTTATAATCTTCACCGTAAAAAACCGGTGGTTTGCCTAATGGAACGGAGAGTAAAGGAGTACGCTTTGAGGGGTAGCGTAGGGGGATCTTACTATACTTCTTGCGCTCTTGGCGCTTAGAAGTGACGGACGGTGCATCGGAGTCGGAGGTCGATGTTGATGAAGTGTCGGTCTCGTAGTAGACCACTTTCCTCATCCTCTTGTGCTTGTCGCCTTTCCGATGCGATTTATGGGAAGAGGATTTCTTCTCCTTCCCCTTCCCTTTGTTGGAGGAGCTCTTCTTCTTCTCCTTCCTCTTGGTGCGGGACTCTTCCGATGAAGTGCTCCCGTGACTCGTAGTAGGCTTGTCGCCGGTCTCCATCTCCCTCTTGGTGTGATCTCCCGACATCACTTCGAGCGGTTAGGCTCTAATGAAGCACCGGGCTTTGATACCAATTGAAAGTCGCCTAGAGGGGGGTGAATAGGGCGAAACTGAAATTTACAAAAATAATCACAACTACAAGCCGGGTTAGCGTTAGAAATAATAATGAGTCCGAGAGAGAGGGCGCAAAACAAATCGCAAACGAATGAAGAGTGACACGCGGATTTGTTTTACCGAGGTTCGGTTCTTGCAAACCTACTCCCCGTTGAGGAGGCCACAAAGGCCGGGTCTCTTTCAACCCTTACCCTCTCTCAAACGATCTCGCAGACCGAGTGAGCTTCTCTTCTCAAATCAAAACCGGGAACAAAACTTCCCCGCAAGGACCACCACACAATTGGTGTCTCTTGCCTCGGTTACAATGGAGTTTTGATCACAAGAACAAGTGAGAAAGAAAAAGCAATCCAAGCGCAAGAGCTCAAAAGAACATGGCAAATCTCTCTCGCTAATCACTAAAGCCTTGTGTGGAATTGGAGAGGATTTGATCACTTGAGTGTGCCTAGAATTGAATGCCTAGCTCTTGTAAGTGGTTGAGAAGTGGAAAACTTGGATGACTTGAATGTGGGGTGGTTGGGGGTATTTATAGCCCCAACCACCAAACTAGCCGTTTGGTGGAGGCTGACTGTCGTATGGTGCACCAGACAGTCCGGTGCACACCGGACATGTCCGGTGCGCCAGCCACGTCACCCGAATGTTAGGGTTCCGACCGTTGGACCTCTGACGCTGGGCCCGCCTGGATGACCAGTGGCGCACCGGACATGAACTGTAGGATGTCCGGTGCGCCAGCATGGGTGTGCCTGACCTCTGCGCGCGCTGGCGCGCATTTAATGCGCTGCAGGTAGCCGTTGGCGCCTGAAGTAGCCGTTGTCCCGCTGTTACACCGGACAGTCCGGTGTACACCGGACATGTCCGGTGAATTATATCGGAGCAGCCGATGGGAATTCCCGAGACTGGCGAGTTCAAAGCCGCGCCTCCTTGGAGCACTGGACACTGTCCGGTGTACACCGGACAGTCCGGTGAATTATAGTGCGCCGACTCTGAGAATTCCCGAAGGTAAAGAGTTTGAAGTCGATCTTCCCTGGTGCACCGGACACTGTCCGGTGGCACACCGGACAGTCCGGTGCGCCCGACCAAGGTGCCTTCGGTTGTCCCTTTGCTCCTTTGTTTGAACCCTTTTTCTTGGTCTTTTTATTGCCTTATGGTGAACCTTTTGTACCTGTAGAACTTATAAACTTGGGCAAACTAGTTAGTCCAATTATTTGTGTTGGGCAATTCAACCACCAAAATTTGTTTAGGAAATAGGTGTAAGCCTAATTCCCTTTCAGGGGCAAAGGAAGCAGCCGGAGAGAGGCGAACGTGAGAGAGTGGATCCCGCGGCCTTCGTGTTAGCCCCGCGCCTGAGTCGGGTGCGCTTGCAGTAGGGGGTTACAAGCGTCCACGCGGGAGTGGGAGCGAGCGGCCTTGAGCGAGTGCCGTCCCGTCCTTCTCCGCGCGGGCCAACCCTCTGTAAGAGGGCCCTGGTCCTTCCTTTTATAGGCGTGAGGAGAGGATCCAGGTGTACAATGGGGGGTGTAGCAGAGTGCTATGTGTCTAGCGGGGGAGAGCTAGCCCCTAAGTACATGCCATCGTGGCAGCCGGAGGGGTTTTGGCACCCGGTTCGTGTGGTCGTGGCCGTCGGAGGAGAGCTGGAGCCTGGCGAGAGGGCAGCTGTCGGGGCTGTCGAGTCCTTGCTAACATCCTCTTGCTTCCGTATGGGGGCCCGAGAGCCACCATCGTCACAGAGCGTGCGGGGCGCCATCATATCCTATCTGGCGGAGCGAACCAAATGGGACGCCGGTCTTGTTCCCCGTAGCCTGAGTCAGCTCGGGGTAGGGTAATGATGGCGCCTCCCGTCGACGTGGTCGGTCCACGCCCTAGGTTGGGCGATGTGGAGGCTCCTCCGAGGTCGAGGTCGAGTCTGTCTCCCGTGGTCGTGGTCGAGTCCGAGCCTCTGGGTCGGGCGAGGCGGAGACCATCGGCTGAGGCCAGAGCTGAGTCCGAGCCCTGGGGTCGGGCGAAGCGGAGTCCATCGTCTCCTGAGGCTGAGCCCACGTCCGAGCCCTGGGGTCGGGCGAGGCGGAGTTCGTTGTCTTCCGGGGTTGAGCCTGAGTCCGAGCCCTGGGTCGGGCGGAGCGGAGTTCGCCGTCTTCCGGGGCAGAGCCCGAGTCCGAGCCCTGGGTCGGGCGGAGCGGAGTTCGCCGTCTTCCGGGGCTGAGCCCGAGTCCCAGCCCTGGGTCGGGCGGAGCGGAGTTCGCCGTCTTCCGGGGCTGAGCCCGAGTCCGAGCCCTGGGTCGGGCGGAGCGGAGTTCGCCGTCTTTCGGGGCTGAGCCCGAGTCCGAGCCCTAGGGTCAGGCGAGGCGGAGTTTCCTATGACGCCCGAGGCCGGCCTTGGCTGCTGTCAGCCTCACTCTATCGGGTGGCTCAGCAGTCGGAGCGGCGCTGTCCTCTTGTCAGACCGGTCAGTAGAGCGGCGAAGTGACTGCGGTCACTTTGGCTCTGTCAACTGGAGGGCGTGCGTCAGGATAAAGGTGTCAGGCCACCTTTGCATTGAATGCCCCTGCGATTTGGTCGGTCGGCGTGGCGATGTGGCCAAGGTTGCTTCTCGGTGAAGACTGGGCCTCGGGCGAGCCGATAGTGTGCCCGTTGCTAGAGGGGGTTCCTCGGGCGAGACGTAGGTTCTCCGGGGTCGGCTTCCCTTGCCCGAGGCTAGGCTCGGGCGAGGCACGATCGTGTCCCTCGAATGGACCGATCCTTAACTTAATCGCACCCATCAGGCCTTAGCAGCTTTGTGCTGATGGGGGTTACCAGCTGAGATTTAGGGGCCTTGAGGGTACCCCTAATTATGGTCCCCGACAGTAGCCCTCGAGCCTCCAAGGGAGTACTAATACTCGCTTGGAGGCTTTTGCCGCACTTTTTTGCAAGGGGACCAGCCTTTTTCGGTTGCATTCTGTTCCGGTGGGTGCGCGCGAGCGCACCCGCCGGGTGTAGCCCTCGAGGCCTCGGAGGAGTAGTTTTACTCTTTCGAGGTCTTAGTGCGCTTCGCAACACTTTGGCTGGTCTAGTTGTTCCCTCATGCGAGCTGGCCGTAGCCCGAGTGCACGGTCGGGTCCCAAGTTCTCGGGCTAGTATGTTGACGCTGTCAACGGTTTGGCCGGAGCCGGGTTTGCGAGAGCAGCCCCCGAGCCTCTGCACAGGGTGAGAGGATGGTCAGGGATAGACTCGACTTTTTTACATACGCCCCTGCGTCGCCTTTCCGCAAGGAGGAGGGGGGAAAGCGCCATGTTGCCCTCGGGTGGCGTCGAACATGGTGTCTCCGGTGAGCTGCTGGCGGGTAATCCGAGCAGACGTCCGTGCCCCATTTGATAGGGGTCGGCTAGAGGCCCAGAGGCGCGCCCAAAAGTACCTGCGGGTGATCTGCCGGACCCGGTCCCCTGTCGATGGGGTCCGAGGGCTCGATGCCTCCCTCTGATGGGATTCCGTTACAAGATCGTTCCCGCTGGTCTCGGAAATGTCCTAGGGTACCTCGTGAGCGTAGCCCGAGCCTTGGTTATGTATCGAACGTACCCATGGTCATCCCTCGCTCCGTGTCTGAGGCGACTGTGAACCCTTCGAGGGCCAGCCTATGAACCCCTGATCAGTAGTGGGCGCGGAGCCCGAGTGGCCTGAGGCGGCCGTTGAACCCTTCGAAGGGCCGGCCATCGAACCTCTGACCAGTAGTGGGTGTGGAGCCCACGTGCTCTGAGGTGGCTGTTGAACCCCTCCGAGGGGCCAGCCTTCGAACCTCTGATCAGTAGGGAGGCTCAGAGCCTATTTCCTTCACGGAGAAGGGTCCTTTTCGGGGTATCCCCCTTTCCCGGTCCCTGTTGTAAGAGAGAGAAAGAGGAAAAGGAAAAGGATGCGAAGTCGAACGACGTGGCGCACCTTTTTCGACGCGGTCATTACGGCGTAGGCGAAGCGTCGCTTGCTCCTCCCGCCTGAGGCGCTGCCTGTCCTGCCGTGGAGTTAATGCAACGAGGCGAGTGGTTCGCGGGGCGGTCGTTGCACGTGCGTGAGCCGTTCGAGGAACGGATCATGGGCGCACTGTCTTCACGCCATGGGAGAGGGCTCCCTCGCTGCCCCTGGATAGGACGTAAGCTTGGCCGACGACGTGTCCATTGCTCCTGCCCGCCTGTCACCGCCATTACTGCCGGCCCAATTTTGACCGCACTTGACCGTCGCGCTTGGCTGGCACTGCAGGGCTGCCTCGAGTCGCGGTATTGACTCCGTAGTCGAGGAGGCGCGGGTAGTGGCGTGAGTGGCGGTGTAGTTGCTCACACGTAGCAACCGGCGCGCCGGTTGCATGACGCGTGGGCCTGGACCTCCATGCTGGGCTCGTTGGAGCCGAAGGGGCACGCCCCCTTGGCACGGTTGCATGTCGCCTGCATGGCTGTCCGCCCTTTCACCCGCTGGTCTGGGCAAAAGTGGAGGAGTGCTTGTAACCGCCGGGTGGTTGCATGCACCGTGCGCGGCGGTTTGGCTTCTTCTCCCCTGGACCGGCTTGCGTGACGCGTGGGGCCCAGCCCCCACGCCGTGGGGGGGAGAATCTTGGAGCGTGTTGGAGAAGACTCAGCCCGCGACGGCTGAGGGCGCAAGTGGAGAGAGTCGCCTTTAAAAGGGGGGCGACCCCCTTGGAGGGCAACCATGCCTTCGCGCTCCCCTCATGCATCATGTCTTCCCATCTTCCGAGCCCCCGGGTGAGGGACGCCCGGAACCCTTCCGTCTTGTCGTCAGGGGAAACGCAACTTCGTGGAAGTTGGTACCTTTCAGCCATCATTCGGCTTCAAGGATTTTCATCATGCAGCCCGGCTGCACCCCTCCGCCGGCGGTCACCCAAGACGGTGACCTCCAGTTCGATGGCGGGGGAAAGCAAGCCGGGCTGCGGCCTCTGCCCCTCCCTCAGCCTCAAGGATTTTCATCACTAGTGCTGGGGAGGGGAGTGCGCCGCGTTGGGGTCGGCCCCTGCGTGGGCGGTGGTCCGCTCCTTCCCTTAGTGATCGGGGGGAAGGGCGTCCACCGTTCGCGGCATGGGCAGCTGCAGCATGCCCGGCCCTCTGAGCCGAGCAGCTTCGGAGCCGCTCCCGGTGCCGCCTCCCGCCACGGCAGCTGGAAGAGGTTCCGCCGCCGACGAGCTTGCCGGCGCCACCCGCGGACCGACCTCCAACTCTACGGCCTTCTGCCCGTCCTTGCCTCACGAGTTTGGGCACGGGCGGGGGCCTCCTGGCAGCAGCATCCGCCCTGAGGTCATCGCTGCTGCTGTTCGGCCCCCCGGAGCAGAAGTCGTCGTCGTCGCCGATGCTGGGGCGGGCGACGACAAGCCGTTCGTCGGCCTTCTGTTGCTCCGCAGGCCCCCCCCAGTCGCGTGGGGTTGTTCGTACCTGCGGAGGTGGAACCGGAGTTCCATTTGTAATGGCACCCTGGGTGCCGGTGTTTTGTTCATTGTGGCTGTCGAGGCCTGAACATGTATGTATTTTCGGCGCAGAGCCGTGTTTTTTCTTCATTTCGAGCACTGAGACTCGCCTTGTCGATTATCTGGACCGCTTCACCGAGCGTGAGTTGCCTCGTGCAAAGGTGACGAGTGAGGTATCCGTATCCCGGAGGCGTAGGAGTCCCTCGGCTCGGTCGGCCTTGCTGTCCGAGGCCCCTCTTGCTTAGTTAAAGGAACCCCTCGGCCGCCCTTCGATGAGCCGAAACCGGAGGTAGCGGTGTCAGCACGGACGGAGGCAGAGTTGGCTTCGAAAGGGAGGCGTGGTTGGCCAGAGCCTGGCCGGGTCATCCACTGGCGGAACCGACGCCGGAGTTGAGCTGCCGAGGCCACAAGCCAAGCTGATGTCTTTGGGGGTCAGCTGGCCGAGGCCTCGGGGTGGTCGGCCGAGCCGCCTGCTCGGGCCGGATTCTCGAAGAAGACCCTAGCGGTGATGGCCCGGGCGTGGTGCTGATGTCGTCCTTCAGAGTGGGGGCCCTCCGACCGCGTCGCCGTCCGAGGCTAGGTCAGACCCCGCCGAAGGTGTAGTAGATGCCGAGGGTGCTGCTGCCCCCTTCGGCTGTCGACGTCCGAGCCTGCAGGATCAGGTTGTCTTGTAGTGTGTGTATGTTTTCTGCAGCCGCCGAGGCCTAAACACACCGTCGTCGTGTTGTAAAGCTGCGTTCCTTTTCCTCTTGTTTCGAGTATCCGGACTCATTTGTCGGTAACAGAATTGTTTGTGCGGGCGAGAGTTGCTTTTCACGGAAGGTGATGAGTGAGGTATCCGTATCCCGGAGGCGTAGGAATCCCTCGGCTCGGTCGGCCTTGCTGCTTACGCGCGCTCTTACTCGTCCATAGGGTTCTGTTACCGACGCAGTCGAGAAGGCTCGAGAAATCATTTCGGCAGAGGAGCTTCTCGAGCATGAAGACATGTTCGGTCCGCGGAGTCACTTATCCGAGCGCGAGTTACTTATCGCAGAAGGTGATGAGTGAGGTATCCGTATCCCGAAGGCGTAGGAGTCCCTCGGCTCGGTCAGCCTTGGCTGCTTACGTGTACTCCGTCGTTTTCAGGATCCACTTTTGAAGTAGTCAAAGAGCACGAAAGGCATTCTGGCAGAAAAGATTTTTTTTCAAGGAAAATTTTGACGCGGAGGGGGTTGCCCCCTTCTAGCCCCCGAGGGAGGGTCGGGCTTTGCCGAGGCAAGGCTGACCCTTCCTTGACGACCAGGCTTAGTGTGTGAATGAAGTATACGAGCAACTTGAAAACATCTTAAGGGTAGAAGCGACGTAGCTGTTGGATGTTCCAAGCGTTGCTGTAGACCTCGCCTTGGCTGTTGGCCAGCTTGTACGTTCCGGACTTCAAGACTTTGGCGATGACGAACGGCCCTTCCCAGGGAGGCGTGAGTTTGTGCCGCCCTCAGGCGTCTTGTCGCAGCTGAAGCACCAGGTCGCCCATCTGGAGGTCTCGGGACCTAACCCCTCGGGCGTGGTAGCATCGCAGGGACTGCTGGTACCGCGCCGAGTGTAGTAAGGTCGCGTCCCGAGCCTCCTCCAGCTGGTCCAGTGAGTCTTCTCGGTTGGCTTGGTTGCTTTGGTCGGTGTAGGCCCTCGCCCTCGGGGAACCGTATTCCAAGTCTGTAGGCAAGATGGCCTCGGCCCCATAGACTAGAAAGAACGGTGTGAAGCCCGTGGCTCGGCTCGGCGTTGTCCTCAGACTCCAGACCACCGAGGGGAGTTCCTTCATCCACCGCTTGTCGAACTTGTTGAGGTCGTTGTAGATCCGAGGCTTGAGTCCTCGCAGGATCATGCCGTTGGCCCGCTCCACTTCCCATTCGTCATGGAGTGAGCCACGGCAGCCCAGTCCACCTGGATGTGGTGATCCTCGCAGAAGTCCAGGAACTTTCTGCCGGTGAACTGGGTACCGTTGTCGGTGATGATGGAGTTTGGGACCCCAAAGCGATGGATGATGTTGGTGAAGAATGCCACCGCCTGTTCAGACCGGATGTTGTTTAGGGGTCGGACCTCGATCCACTTGGAGAATTTGTCGATGGCGACCAACAGGTTCGTGTAGCCCCCGGGTGCCTTTTGCAAGGGGCCAATGAGGTCCAGACCCCACACAGCAAACGGCCAGGTGATGGGTATTATCTGCAGAGCCTGAGCGGGCAGGTGGGTCTACCTCGCGTAGAACTGACACCCTTCGCAGGTGCGGACAATTTTAGTAGCGTCGGCCACCGCCGTCGGCCAGTAGAATCCTTGTCGGAAGGCGTTTCCAACGAGGGTTCGGGGTGCTGCGTGATGGCCGCAAGCCCCTGAGTGTATCTCTTGCAAGAGCCGCTGGCCTTCGGCGATGGAAATGCATCGCTGGAGGATGCTCGAGGGGTTGCGGTGGTAGAGCTCCTTCCCATCTCCCAGCAAAACAAAAGACTTGGCGCGCCGCACCAACCGCCGAGCTTCGGCTTGGTCGAGGGGCAGCTCCCCTTGGTGGAGATATTGTAGCTACGGGGTCTGCCAGCTTTGATTAGGCGTGACCTCGCTCGGTTCCCCTTCGACGCGCAGTGCCTCACCCTCGGGGGCCGAGGGTACCTTGGGCTGAGCCGAGGGTGCCTCGGGCGGAGCCGAAGGTATCTCGGACTGGGCCGAGGGTACCTCGGACTGAGCCGAGGGTACCTCGGACTGAGCCGAGGGTGCCTCGGGCGGAGCCGAAGGTGCCTCGGGCTCGGGCATGTCCTCGGTCTTGACGGAGGGTTGATGCAGGTCTCGGGAGAATACGTCTGGGGGAACTGTTGTTCGTCCCGAGGCTATTTTAGCCAGCTCGTCCGCAGTCTCGTTGTAGCGTCGGGCGATGTGGTTGAGCTCGAGCCCGTAGAACTTGTCTTCCAGGCGCCGAACCTCATCGCAGTAGGCTTCCATCTTCGGGTCGCGGCAGTGGGAGTTCTTCATGACTTGGTCGATGACGAGCTGCGAGTCACCGCGAGCGTCGAGGCATCGGACCCCTAGCTCGATAGCGATTTGCAACCCATTTACCAGAGCCTCGTACTCCGCCACATTGTTGGACGCCGGGAAGTGGAGGCGTAGCACGTAGCGTAGGTGCTTCCTGAGGGGCGAGACGAAGAGGAGGCCTGCGCCGGCCCCCGTCTTCATCAGCGACCCGTCGAAAAACATGGTCCAGAGCTCCGGTTGGATCGGAGCCGTCGAGAGCTGGGTGTCGGCCCATTCAGCCACGAAGTCCGCCAAGACCTAGGACTTGATGGCCTTCCGAGGGGCGAACGAGATCGTCTCGCCCATGATCTCCACCGCCCACCTCACAATCCTACCTGAGGCCTCTTGGGACTGGATGATCTCTCCCAGGGGGAAGGATGACACCACAGTCACCGGATGAGACTCGAAGTAGTGTCGCAACTCGCTGATGAAGTAGACTGGCCTCTGGACGGGCAATGCATGCCCTTCTTCTCGTCTCTCAACCACGATCGCGGCGCTAACCACCTGGGTGGTTGCGGCGACGTAGATCAAGAGGGCTTCTCCGGCAGCGGGGGGCACCAAGATGGGCGCGTTCGTGAGGAGCGCCTTCAGGTTCCCGAGGGCTTCCTCGGCCTCGGGAGTCCAAACGAAGCACTCAGCTTTCCTTAAGAGGCGGTACAGAGGCAGACCTCTTTCGTCGAGGCGGGAGATGAAGCGGCTCAGAGCCGTGAGACATCCCATGACCCTCTGTACGCCTTTCAAGTCCTTGATTGGCCCCATGCTGGCGATGGCTGCAATCTTCTCCGGGTTGGCTTCGATGCCCCGCTCGGAGACGATGAACCCCAAGAGCATGCCTCGGGGGACCCCAAAGACACACTTTTCGGGATTAAGCTTCACGTCTTTCGCCTTGAGACATCGAAATGTCGCTTCAAGGTCGGAAAGGAGGTCGGAGGCCTTCCTCGTCTTGACTACGATGTCATCGACGTAGGCCTCGACCGTTCGGCCGATGTGTTTGCCAAACACATGGTTCATGCATCACTGGTACGTTGCCCCCGCGTTCCTCAAACCAAACGACATTGTGTAATACCCAAATTTGTAAACCATGGTAATGGAGATAATTCTCCTATTTGATTGGTTTCAATTTAACTAAGCATGTGAACAACCCCATTCAAAAGGATTAAATGACTAATGTTAACTAGACAACATGTGCATCATATTAGAGTTTTGTTTGTTGTGCATATAATAATAATAGCAACACTATTAACCAAAATATACTAATAATAAAATTGAATTGGAACTCAAAAGGAGATTAGGGTTTGAAAATGGAAATGGGAAAAAGGAGGAGAAAAGGGAAACAATATGCACTAAAGAAATATATATATATATATATATATATAAAATATATCACTTTAGGCTAGTAATTTTTATTTGTGCACTCGATCCCTGTGTGCAATTCATAAACAAATTTGAATTCAAAACATAAATTTGAACAAAACAGGGAAAAAAAAGGAAAGAAAGAACCTTACCCCGCGTGGGCCGAATGTGCCTGGGCGGCCCAACTCCCCACTCCGCGCAGGCCACTACTCACCTCGCTCGCTTGTGGAGTGGCAGTCACCGCGCTGTGGGACCGTCCGGTCGGCTTCATCGCTTCCTGTGTTCTCGGTCGAAGTCGTCATAACAGAACCAAACCAAAGCTCGCGTGGATCTCGCCGGTTGTTTCTCACCTCGTACTCTGTCGATCCCTCTATAAAAATCGCGCGGTCGTAGCCCTTTTGGTCGTCCAGCGGCCGGAACAGAGAGAATTCCTCAAGCTTCCTTCCCCAATTCCGAGGCCTCCCTGTTCCCTCCTCCAGTCTGCGCGCATGCCGGGGTGGCCTTCGCTGGATTACCGCCACAGCAGAGAATCCGCATCGCCGCTTGGTGCCGTTGAAAAGCTCGGGAGCCCCCAGCTCGAGTTCTTCTTCGCCATGTCGCGCTGGGCACGACCATGGATTTGCCGGGGCGAACCCATGCTCCGACGTCACCTTGCCGCCATCACACACGTGCCAGGAGCCCCGTTGCATGGAATCGAGGGAGAAGACCGCCACCTCCGTTGAAACTCGTGACGCCTTGGCGCGGGCGTACCGTACGCACGAAGAACCGGCCATACGGTCGTCCTACCCTCGGAACGGGCGTTGAGGGCACTGCTGGTGGGTGCTGAAGATTTCTGTGGCCGAACGGTGCGACGATTTGGCGCGGAGTACACCGGGAGCCCTCACCGGACTCTATGGATTCGCCGCGGGCCATACCTCGCCGTGGTCTGCGATACCTGCGTGACAATCTCTGGTAAGACCCTACTAACCGAATCGTAGTAGACTTCTCGTAGTTTTTCGCCCAAGCGTGTAGAGTATGGAGGTGTGGGGAGAGTTCCGGTGTTCGGCAGTCATGGCGCCGCCGCATGGATGGGTGCGCTGCCGTGGGTGTCCGTCGGGAGGTGGAAGGGACATCCCTGGCCGTCGGATCGGACGCGGGTGGCCAAGATTAGGTATTCCCTTACCCGTTCGCGCGATCAACAGGCACCGTAGATCTGCCATCCCTCGGCTCAGATTAGATCTAGCTTCATTAAATCGTGGCCGTGGATCTAGGATCCCGCGGCTAATAGCGCTTACCGTTTTATTTGAGTTATATCTAATCTGCGCCACACATTGTTCATCGGACGGTCCAGATTAGAACTTACCCTTTCGGCTGCAAGATTTACATTTGAACCCTTATGTTATTACAAAATAAAACCCGCCGTCCCGTTCTGCTGTGCACTGAGTCTTGGGACTTCTTGCACCGAACCCCCTTCGTTTCTGTTTAATATGCGCGCAGTCCAGAGGTCATAGGAATTGAATAAATAATATCAGGAAATGATTTTTAGTGTGAAAATAAATGCTAGAAACATGTAAAATTCATATTTAATTCATTTTAGCTCCAAATTGATTCATTCCAGTTGCAATAGTTTTGTTTTAATATTATCTATCAACTAGTAGTATTGTTTAGCCATGAAACTTGAATTAAAATTGTTCATTTGGATTAATCTATTCTAAGCATTAAATAATTTCGAAAATTCATAACTTAATAACTGTAGCTCCAAATTTAGTGGTTCTTGTTTCTACGATCTCGATATGGCACGTAGATTATTATTATGCAATGTATTCTTATGTTTGGTGTAATGTTAATTTTGCCTATACACTGTCTGTTTGTAATGCTACGACTAGCGTGAGGACACGTGTCATCTGAAGATCATCCTGGTACCTGGAATCTCAAGTCCCAGGCAAGTTGTGCCCTTGATCACTTCTTTTACCCACTCATGTTCTAATTAATCATAATGATCTGCATAGGTTAATTTTGATGGGACCCAATAGGTTACCCTAGTTTTTCTATCTTTATACCTTGTTTACCACTGAACTTTTTGGGTAGTACTTGCTAGTGCTTTATGTGGTTTTGGGTATGAAGATACATTATTCATGATTACACTTTTATTATCAGTTTATTATTTCTGTTCATGATAAGATCATTATGTTAATTGGAACATGGAGAACCACCCGGGAAAACAGTGCTACCACAAGGGAGGAATGGGACCCCTTGG
The DNA here is from genome assembly GCA_029449295.1 of Zea luxurians. Classification (NCBI taxonomy): domain Eukaryota; kingdom Viridiplantae; phylum Streptophyta; class Magnoliopsida; order Poales; family Poaceae; genus Zea; species Zea luxurians. The sequence continues at coordinate 711,293 of JAOPSE010000107.1, forward strand.
CTGATTAATTAGGAAAGCTAGTGGAAGACTACCTTACCCGAAAGGGGCAAGGGCAGTAGGGGAGTGGTCAGTGTAGGGAGGCCCTCGGGAGGATTTTGCTGCGATGGCGGTCCTGCAAGGGATTCCTGCATTGGAACTTCCTATAAACTGTAGCGGGTTTTCTGAAGCTAGTGGAACTTTGTAAAGGCCTCGTAGTGTTACCCTGCCTCGCCTCCTCGGTAGAGGTGTATGGGAAGTCGCGATCCCTTGGCAGATGGGTAACATGACTTGTGGGTAAAGATGCGCAACCTCTATAGAGTGTAAAACTGGTATACTAGCCGTGCTCACGGTCATGAGCAGCTCGGACACTCACATGATTAAATTATGGAACTAAATTCAATTTGTCATATGCATTGCATCGCAGGTGAAGTTGTTACTTTTGATCTACTACTTAATTGGGTTTGGTATTTACTTATACTTAGTAACTGCTAATAAAATTTTGACCAACTTTAAAAGCAATGCTCAGCTTCAACCATCCTCTTTGGTAAGCCTTACACTTCACGTGAGCTCCCACCTTTGGCGAGTTCATGCACATTATTCCCCACAACTTGTTGAGCGATGAACGTATGTGAGCTCACTCTTGCTGTCTCACACCCCCCCACAGGTCAAGAACAGGTACCGCAGGATGATGCGCTCGGAGGATGCTGTGAAGTGTTCGTGAGAGATCTAGGCCGTCGTCTCCCAGTCAACTTTGGGTTGCTGGACCGTTGTCTCCTTATAATGTAATTATTTATTTTGTATAGAACTCCTGTTATATATAAAGATGTGACATTCGATCCTGTGCCATGATTCATCATATGTGTGAGACTTGGTCCCAGCACACCTGGTGAATATGTTTACGCCCGGGTTTTGGACCCCTAAAATCCGGGTGTTACACATTGTAACATAGCAGTACATGCCGAAGGGTGTGATGAATGAAGTCACGAGCTGGTCGGACTCCTTCATCCGGATCTGGTGATACCCTGAGTAGGCATCGAGGAAAGATAGGGTTTCGCACCCAGCAGTGGAATCCACGATCTGATCGATGCGAGGCAGAGGGTAGGGAACCTTCGGACATGCTTTGTTTAGACCGGTGTAGTCTACACACATCCACCATTTCCCCCCTTTCTTTCTCACTAGCACAGGGTTGGCAAGCCATTCGGGATGGAATACCTCTTTGATGAACCCTGCCGCCAGTAGCTTGTGGATCTCCTCGCCTATGGCTCTGCGCTTTTCTTCGTCGAATCGGCATAGAGGTTGCTTCACGGGTCGGGCCCCAGCTCGAATATCCAGAGAGTGCTCAGCGACTTCCCTCGGTATGCCGGGCATGTCCGAGGGACTCCACGCGAAAACGTCGGCGTTCGCGCAGAGAAAGTCGACGAGCACTGCTTCCTATTTGGGGTCGAGCTCGGAGCCGATCCGGATATGCTTGGAGGCATCGTTGCAGGGGTCGAGAGGGACGGACTTGACCGTCTCTGCTGGTTCGAAGTTGCCGGCGTGGCGCTTCACGTCGGGCGCCTCCCTAGAGAGGCTCTCCAGGTCAGCGATGAGGGCCTCGGATTCGGCGAGGGCCTCGGCGTACTCCACACACTCCACATCGCATTCGTATGCGTGTCAGTACGTGGGCCCGACGGTGATGACCCCGTTGGGGCCCGACATCTTGAGCTTGAGGTAGGTGTAGTTGGGGACGGCCATGAACTTGGCGTAGCATGGCCTCCCCAGCACTGTGTGGTAGGTTCCTCGAAACCCGACCACTTCGAATGTGAGGGTCTCCCTTCGGAAGTTGGAGGGCGTCCCGAAGCAGACGGGTAGGTCAAGTTGTCCGAGGGGTTGCACGCGCTTCCCGGGGACGATCCCGTGGAAAGGTGCAGCGCCCGTCCGGACCGAGGACAGATCGATCCGCAGGAGCCCGAGGGTCTCGGCGTAGATGATGTTGAGGCTGCTGCCTCCGTCCATGAGGACCTTGGTGAGCCTGACGTTGCCGATGATGGGGTCGACAACGAGTGGGTATCTCCTCGGGCTCGGCACGTAGTCCGGATGGTCAGCCCGGTCGAAGGTGATGGGCTTGTCGGACCAGTCTAGGTAGACTAGCGCCGCCACCTTTACCGAGCAGACCTCCCGACGCTCTTGCTTGCGGTGCCGAGCCGAGGCATTCGCCACTTGCCCGCCGTAGATCATGAAGCTGTCGCGGACCTTAGGGAACCCTCCTGCCTTGTGATCTTCCTCCTTTGCGTCGTCGAGGACCTTGCCACCCTCCGCGGGTGGCCCGGCCTTGTGGAAGTGTCATCGAAGCATGGCACACTCCTCAAGGGTGTGCTTGACGGGCCCCTGATGATAGGGGCACGGCTCCTTGAGCATCTTGTCGAAGAGGTTGGCACCTCCGGGAGGTTTCCGAGGGTTCTTGTGCTCGGCGGCGGCGACAAGGTCCGCGTCGGCGGCGTCGCGTTTCGCTCGCGACTTCTTCTTGCCCTTCTTCTTGGCGCCGCGCTGAGTTGACGCCTCGGGAGCATCTTCCGGTGGGCGGCCCTGGGGCTGCTTGTCCTTCCGGAAAATGGCCTCAACCGCCTCCTGGCCAGAGGCGAACTTGGTGGCGATGTCCATCAGCTCACTCGCCCTGGTGGGGGTCTTGCGACCCAGCTTGCTCACCAGGTCGCGGCAGGTGGTGCCAGCGAGGAACGCGCCGATGACATCTGAATCGGTGACGTTGGGCAGCTCTGTGCGCTGCTTCAAGAATCGCCGGATGTAGTCCCGGAGAGACTCTCCCGGCTGCTGGCGGCAGCTCCGGAGATCCCAGGAGTTCCCAGGGCGCACGTACATGCCCTAGAAATTGCCGACGAAGGCTTGGACCAGGTCGTCCCAGTTGGAGATCTGCCCCGGGGGTAGGTGCTCCATCCAGGCTTGAGCGGTATCGGAGAGGAACAGGGGGAGGTTGCGGATGATGAGGTTGTCATTGTCCATTCCACCCAGTTGGCAGGCCAGCCGATAGTCCGCGAGCCACAGTTCCGGTCTCGTCTCCCCCGAGTACTTTGTGATAGTAGTCAGGGTTTGGAACCGGGTCGGGAACGGTGCCCGTCGTATGGCGCGGCTAAAAGCCTGCGGACCGGGTGGTTCGGGCGAAGGACTCCGATCCTCCCCGCTGTCGTAGCGTCCCCCACGCCTGGGGTGATAGCCTCTGCGCGCCCTGTCGTCGAGGTGGGCCCGACGGCTGTGATGGTGGCGCTCGTTGCCGAGGCGACCCGGGGCCACAGGCGCTGTGTCGCGCGTGCGCCCGGAGTGGACCGAGGCTTCCCGCATGAATCGGGAAGTCGCGGCGCGATGTTCTGAGGGGAAACCCTGCCTTCGGGAGGCAGAGCTTTCGGCCCGTCGGACCGCGGCGTCCTCCAGGAGATTCTTGAGCTCTCCCTGGATACGTCGCCCTTCCGTGGTTGATGGCTCTGGCATCGCACGGAGGAGTATCGCCGCTGCAGCCAGGTTCTGGCCGACTCCGCTGGAATCCGGCGGCAGCCTCACCCTGGTGTCGTCGGCGATGCGGTGCTGGATGTCCTGGGGGAGACGACGCGCTTCTCCGGCCGGGGGTTGGACAGCCCATTCCTGCCCGATGTCCTGATGGATCGGCACAAGCGTTCCTGCTCCCTCGTCGAGCCTGGCCTGCCTCTCGCGGATATGCTCGAGCTGTGGGTCAGGACCCCCCGCCGGGACGGGGACCACAGCTAGCTCCCGAAGGATGTCAACGCGAGGCACGGGCCTAGGGGGATCACCGTTTTTCCGGCGCACCAAGATGGTTGCCTTCGCCGGGACCCCCTAGATCGACGTGGAAACATTCACGACTTGGGCTGCGGTCCTCATTGTCGAGGTCGCGGCTGCCGTCGGAACAGTCGGAAAGGCAGTAGTCACATGCGGTCATGAAGTCCCGCACGGCACTGGGGTTACCAAGTCCGGAGAAATCCCAACAGAGGTCGGGCTCGCCATCTTCCTCGGACCCCGAGGACTCGTAGGTCGAGTCGGCCGTCAGTCGGTCCCAGGGTGACCGCACACGATACCCCAGTGGGTTCGGACTCGCCTCTATGAAAGTGTTCACCGAAGCAGAGTCGCTTGGTGGGCCGAGGCCGAATCCAAAAGACACGAGATGGGAATCGGTCGGTACCTTTCGGTCGACGGTCGGTGACGAGGTCACGTCTGGGACTGACTGCACCGTTGTCTCGGGTACGAGGGTGACGCCCAGCAAGTCCTTCGCGAGCGTGCTGGCGTCGTGCGTTTGCTTGAGATCGGCGTGTTGCGGGGAGGCGGCGCTCGTCTTCGTCTCAGACGCGAGATCGATGCCCGACGCGCCCTCCGTAGGGGCGCCGGCGCCGTCGACTCGCTCGACAGCCAACGAGGTGTCGCTTTCTGCTTGGCCTTGGTTGCCCCGCCTCCTCCTCCGTCGGCGGGGGAGGGGACGGGACAAGCCCGAATGTCGTCCTTCCACCACGTGGGGAAGGCGTCGTCGATTTCGCCGCCGGCGAGCGGGTTGTCGACCGCCATTGTCGCTGTCGCACGGCGGGGGAAGGAGTATCATGTCGTAGCCGCCGTCGAGGGACATGAACTCAAGATTCCCGAAACGGAGCACCGTCCTGGGCTGGAAAGGTTGCTGGAGACTGCCCATCTGGAGCTTGACGGGAAGCTGTTTGTCAACGCGCAGCAGGCCCCTACCTGGCGCGCCAACTGTCGGTGTTTCGAAACCCGGGGGGTCCCTGGACCGACAAGTGAATTGTCGCCGCGTGCCCCAGCCCAGATGGGTCGACGTGAGGCGGAACGCGAAGGGGGGAAAGGAAGCAGCCGGAGAGAGGCGGACGTGAGAGAGTGGATCCCGTGGCCTTCGTGTTAGCCCCGCGCCTGAGTCGGGTGCGCTTGCAGTAGGGGATACAAGCGTCCACGCGGGAGTGGGAGCGAGCGGCCTTGAGCGAGCGCCGTCCCATCCTTCTCCGCGCGGGCCAACCCTCTGTAAGAGGGCCCTGGTCCTTCCTTTTATAGGCGTAAGGAGAGGATCCAGGTGTACAATGGGGGGTGTAGCAGAGTGCTATGTGTCTAGCGGGGGAGAGCTAGCGCCCTAAGTACATGCCATCGTGGCAGTCGGAGGGGTTTTGGCACCCGGTTCGTGTGGTGTCGTGGCCGTCGGAGGAGAGCTGGAGCCTGGCGAGAGGGCAGCTGTCGGGGCTGTCGAGTCCTTGCTGACGTCCTCTTGCTTCTGTAAGGGGGCCGAGAGCCACCGTCGTCACAGAGCGTGCGGGGCGCCATCATTGCCTATCTGGTGGAGCGAGCCAGATGGGACGCCGGTCTTGTTCCCCGTAGCCTGAGTCAGCTCGGGGTAGGGTAATGATGGCGCCTCCCGTCGACGTGGTCGGTCCGCGCCCTAGGTTGGGCGATGTGGAGGCTCCTCCGAGGTCGAGGTCGAGTCTGTCTCCCGTGGCCGTGGTCGAGTCCGAGCCTCTGGGTCGGGCGAGGCAGAGACCGTCGGCTAAGGCCAGAGCTGAGTCCGAGCCCTGGGGTCGGGCGAAGCGGAGTCCGTCGTCTCCTGAGGCTGAGCCCACGTCTGAGCCCTGGGGTCGGGCGAGGCGGAGTTTGTCGTCTTCCGGGGTTGAGCCCGAGTCCGAGCCCTGGGTCGGGCGGAGCGGAGTTCGCCGTCTTCCGGGGCAGAGCCCGAGTCCGAGCCCTGGGTCGGGCGGAGCGGAGTTCGCCGTCTTCCGGGGCTGAGCCCGAGTCCGAGCCCTGGGTCGGGCGGAGCGGAGTTCGTCGTCTTCCGGGGCTGAGCCCGAGTCTGAGCCCTGGGTTGGGCGGAGCGGAGTTCGCCGTCTTCCGGGGCTGAGCCCGAGTTCGAGCCCTAGGGTCGAGCGAGGCGGAGTTTCCTATGACGCCCGAGGCCGGCCTTGGCTGCTGTTAGCCTCACTCTGTCGGGTGGCTCAGCAGTCGGAGCGGCGCAGGCGGCGCTGTCCTCTTGTCAGACCGGTCAGTAGAGCGGCGAAGTGACTGCGGTCACTTCGGCTCTATCAACTGGAGGGCGTGCGTCAGGATAAAGGTGTCAGGCCACCTTTGCATTGAATGCCCCTGTGATTTAGTCGGTCGGCGTGGCGATGTGGCCAAGGTTGCTTCTCGGTGAAGACTGGGCCTCGGGCGAGCCGATAGTGTGCCCGTTGCTGGAGGGGGGTCCTCGGGCGAGACGTAGGTTCTCCGGGGTCGGCTTCCCTTGCCCGAGGCTAGGCTCGGGCGAGGCACGATCGTGTCCCTCGAATGGACCGATCCTTAACTTAATCGCACCAATCAGGCCTTAGCAGCTTTGTGCTGATGGGGGTTACCAGCTGAGATTTAGGGGCCTTGAGGGTACCCCTAATTATGGTCCCCGACAAATGTACGAAAACAATGTATACCTGAGATCACGTACGAGTCCAGCTAACGGTGGAGAAGGTCAAGTCGGAAGAACACCTATGTACAAAAATACTATTGTCAATAAAAAATTCGGCAGCACCTCCCCTATAAAGTGGTGTTTCTAAAACCTGCAAATAGACGACAACATGATGGTTGCCAACACAGAAAACTGCACGATAGCTACATAATAAACAATATGCTAAACATGTAATATCAATATGCTACCAATTTACTAACTATATAATCACTAACAATATGCTAAACACTAACAATATGCTAAACAAGTGAATAGCTAACTATTTACTAAACACTAACAATATGCTAAATAAGTGAATAGCTAACTATTTACTAAACACTAACAATAGCTAACAATATGCTAAACACTAACAATTTACTAACTACATAATCACTAACTATATATACTATCAAATAAATATCTAGCTAACTATTTATACTAACAAGTGAATACCTATCATTCTATGCATTAAACAAAGTAAATTAGTTAACTAATTACTAAAAACTAAGTAAAACTAAGTAAATTACCTCCTGGCGGTGGAGGAAGCTCCTGGTGGCGGGCGGTGGCGGCACGCATGGAGGAAGCTTCGGGGCCGCGGCGGCGGGCGCGCGCAGTGGCGGGCCGCCGGTTCGCGGGGCGCGCGGTGGCGGGCAGCCGGGCGGCGGGGCGCTCCGATGAGAAGAGGCGGCGCGATGAGAGAAGAGAGGAAGCGACGGTGAAGAAACGCGGTGAAGAACTGACGGTGCGACTAAATCCTAGCTCGGCGCCAAGATCTGTGGCGCCGAGCTAGGTGCCACGCGGGCTGCCACATCAGCCCTGGCCGCTACCGCCACGTCAAAGCTCGACACCATAGCCTATGGCGCCGAGATGTGTTACATCGGTGCTATAGGCTATGACGACGAACTAAGGGTCTAAAAATATTATTAAATTTTTCTAGAGTCTAAACGTGATTTTATTTCCGATAAAGGGCCAAAATGCAAAAAAAAAAAAAAGTTTCGCGACCCGTCGGACGCGGCTACTTTTCATATTGCGCAAACGGTCGTCGCATCGGCGGTATATGCGCGTTCGCATCCGAACCCCGCTGGGCCGCTGGACACAGCCTTACGTCCGTCGTAGTTGCAAGGTTTTCTTATGGCCGGGCAAGATCTCGATTTCATGCTCCAGCTCGGCATGACTCAGCTGCCGTTACATTTGTCAGGTGGCGACAACATGTCTTTTGTTTTCTCCCCCAGCCAGCCTAGTATAGCATGTAGTAGCAACAAAATGGTACGTGCGGGCTACAGTAGGTTCTAGAGAAGAGAGGAGAATACACAGTTACACACACGCCTTTGCCTTTTTTCTTTCCAACGGGAGTGTGACGTGGTTCCACGCATTTGGAAAAAAGTAGGCCAAACTTCTTCCCATGCCGATCGGTGGCCGACGACGATCATCAGGTCGCACTGATCACCGTGCCTGCTGGTAATGGTAGCTAGTACTCTAAAAAAAATTCAGCCGGGCGTACCAATTCCGCTTTAGAGAAAGTTATTATTATCATTGTTTTATACGCAGCACTGCAAGTCTGCAACTGCCATCACTAGTCTAGTACCATGGCATCGGCCAAAGAACATTTCCCCTGGCCTGCATCACCGCCGCCTAGTATCTTTAGCTTCTCCCTCCCCCGTCACGTGCACGCAGCAGCCCCGCCCGCGTGCACCGGACGCCACCCAGAGGCCAGAGAGAGCGAACCACGAACGCAAGGCACGCAGGGGAAGGAAAGCATCTGCAGACTGCAAGTGAAGTGGTGAACGCGTCCGCAGCGGCGACGCCAACCCCGCACCGACCCGTACGTTTCTCTACATGGGAGATAAAGGTGCTTTTGGGAACGAAAAGCGGCTCGAACAATACTACGCCGTCCTTTCCGCGTCCAGGTCCAGCCTGGGAGAATCTTGCGTGGCCGGGTTGCTTTGGTCGATCGGGTGGAGCCATTGCATCTCGATTCCGGACCGGACCTGGTCGGTCGTGCTCGTGCACCAATCGGTCCATAATAATAATATAATACCGATAGCCTCTCCGTAGGCTGTAGCGGCGTAGCCATGCCCATGCGTAGCTTTCGGGTGCGCCGTCGCCATCGGTGCTACGGTCGGCGGCAACAGTGGACCGGTCGCCCCCGTTCGTAGGCGAACGTGCCGCAGGTCAAATTGGTGGTGATCGCGCGCTGACTACGAGGGTCACACTCACAAGTCGCATGCGCGGCATGATCAATTGATCATCGTGCCGTGTCATAATCAGTGCTTACCGATGACCGGAGCACAGCAGGGACGACGTCGTTCAAACCCATAATTGTAGATTATTAGCTATCAGGATGATGTAAGAAGCTACCGCGGTCTGCGATGCGGGGGGTGAAACGGCGATACAGAAAACGTGACGAGCCAGAGGAGAGATCACGGGAGTCCCCCAGTGCTAGTGGGGCGCAACGCAACGCAAATGGCACGCAGCACCCCCACCCAGAAGAAAACACGCGAAAAGAACCGGGAAGAGGCGACGGCGCGACGCCTTTCGGCTCGTTTCCTCCCCGCCCTGCTGGAGAATTTTGCAAACATGACACTGTCTACGGCGGGCTTCAAACTTTTGGCACCGCCGTCGTGGCAATTGAACGGGTGGCACTGAAATCTCCCTGCAATTGTAAATTTGGCATCGCGCGCGCTTAATGGTGTTTAGTCCTCGTGCAGTGCCCGTCCTGCCCTCGCGCCGTTAGAAACTTGCCGCCGTCTTCCTCTTCTACCTCTCTCGCCCGTGAAGGAGATCTCCCCGTGAAGGTCTCGTATTCCATTCTCTCTGTGCCCTGGCCGTCGTCTTCCTCGCCCCAACTCTACTCGCCCTAGCCGTCGTGTTCCTCGAGCTGCTGTCTTTGTCTCCGCGCACTGGGCCCTGTCCTTCTCCGGAGCTCGCCCTTCCCTGCGTCGCCGGATTCCTGCGCCCGTGGTCCATTGCGCTGAGGGCCATTCCATTGCGCGGTTGAAGTCCCCCAACGCCGCCGGCTCTGGTAAGAAATTCCTTTGCTTCGTTCCTTTCCTTTGCGCGGTTCCATTTAGCGTAGTAAACAATACTACAGGTTACCAGCCAGTGAGCACCATTTTATGTGCAGTGTACTATGAATAATACTCCCAACAAAGAGGCAGTTCCCACCATGGACGAAACCACTGCATACACTGTCCAAGAAGACGAGTGGACATTGACTTGTATTGGGACACAGCCTACAGTGGTCAGTAGTTTGAATTAATTGTATGCAAGTTAGTAGTTACATATTACATAACAACTGTTTCTGGTGAATAGGCGAGTGGCCATGGAATTCATGAAATTGATTGGGATTCAATAATGTTAGAAGAAACCAACAACGAAGAAGGAAGAAATGATGTAACTAGTGAACAAGGTCTATATTATCAGCTTGGACTGCATTCTCAAGATGATAGAAGGGAAGATGATTCAAGTGCTTCCCGTTTTGGAAATAGCATTCCCTGTGAAGATGAATTGGGAGAAGGCATTCCGTGCTCTGATGCAGTCCTCGATGAGACTAGGACCATATATGATATGAACAATCCAGTCATGGAGCCTGGCAGCTTGTATGCAACAATGCAGCAATTCAGACTCGCAATTAGGCAATACGCCATAAATAAAGAGTTTGAGCTTGGAATTGAGGCAACAAATAAGACTAGATTTAGAGGGTATTGTAAAGGGCCTGATTGCCCTTGGAGCATTCATGCTAGACCGGAGACGAAAGGTTCTCCTACAATTCAAGTAAGCTGAGATTATAGCTTTTTCACTTAACATGTACAATTCAAAGAATATAGGTATTTGACAATTTAACCAATTTTTCAGGTAATTGTCTTGAATGACAAACATACTTGTACATCAAGTGGTAGACGTAAGACGACTACACCTATCGGAGCTTGGGTTGCTGCACGTGCGCTTCCTTTGCTTATGAAGAAGCCTCATATGGGTGCTAAGGAGCTTCAAACTACATTGCAGGACACTTTTGGTTGTACAATTGCATATGACACAGTTTGGCATGGGAAAGAGAAAGCTTTGAAGGAATTATTTGGAAGTTGGGAAGAGAGCTTTCAGCTACTTTGGCGTTGGAGAGAAGCAGTTATGCAAAAGTCACCAGATAGTGTCATTGAGCTTGATGTCAAAATGGATGAGGGGCGTCCTTTCTTTAGTAGATTTTTTTGTGCGATCGGTCCATGCATTTCTGGTTTCAAGGGTGGGTGCCGACCATACCTAAGTGTTGACTCCACAGCTCTCAATGGAAGGTGGAATGGTCACCTATGTTGTGCAATAGGTGTTGATGGGCACAATTGGATGTATCCAGTAGCATATGGATTTTTTGAGGCAGAAAATACAGAAAACTGGACATGGTTCTTTCATCAGTTGCACAAGGTTGTGGGGGATCTGCCTTTGTTAGCATTGTGTTCAGATGCCTGCAAAGGGCTTAAAAATGCTATGAACAATGTCTTTCCGCATGCTGAAAAAAGGGAGTGTTTTAGGCATCTCATACAAAACTACATAAAGTTGTTTGGTGGGTCCGAGTACATGTATCCAGCAGCTAGGGCTTATAGGAGAGAAGTCTTCGACCACTATTTTAGTACCATCCAAGAAATCCCTAGGGTCAGTAGTTGGCTAAATGAGCACCATGACTATCTTTGGTACAGAAGTGGCTTCAATATGGACATCAAGTGCGACTACGTGACTAACAACATTGCAGAGGTTTTCAACAATTGGATTAAGGATTGGAAGGATCTGCCTGTGTGTGATTTGGCTGAAAGGATAAGGGAGGAAATTATGGAGATGTTTCACAGGCGGAGGAGGATTGCACAGAAGTTGCAAGGAAAGATTTTACCGTCGGTTCTGCATATCCTACACGGCAGAACAAGAGGTTTAAGTAATTTATCAGTTCGTAAAGTTGACAACTACATTGCTGAGGTAAGGGATAACAATGATGTGCATTCAAAGCACATTGTCAATGCTCATTTGCGGGAATGTTCTTGCAAAGAGTGGCAGCACACGGGCAAACCATGTAACCATGCATTGTGCTTGATAACAGCACAAGAATTTAGGGATGTCAGAATGGAGGAATTTGTCGATGACTACTACTCTGTATCTCATTTCAGAACAGCATACTCAAGGGTGGTTCCACCTATTGGTGACAAATCATTTTGGCCAGAAGTCCCTTTCGCAAAAGAAGTTGGTGCTCCAATTGGAAAACGAGCTGTGGGTCGACAGAGGAAAAATAGGATGAAAGGATGCCTTGAGGGAGGTAGTGGAAAAAAGAAAGTTAACACTGACAGTGGTAAGCAAAGCATTCGGGGCAAGATCAAGTGTCCAAACTGTGGTGAACTAGGGCACAGGAAAGCAAGCTACAAATGTCCATTAAATGGGACAAAGAAAAGGTTACATTTAATCTGTCTATTTTATGATATTAAGTAATTTATGTGACGGAATTGTCTATTTTATTGCTATTAACTAATATCTCTGAAAATAGAAAGCGAAAGCCTAGGAAAAATTCAACAAAAGGCTGGTTCCCCAAAGATGTACCTGAGTCATCACAGGCAAATGTCCAAGAGAATGAAGCTAATGAAGACCTTGTTGAAAGATCAGACCTTGCAATTATACCAGCTATTGAAGATCTTGTTGAAAGACCTTCGTCGCCACCCGAAGAACGTGTAGTTCGTGTCCTTGTTAAAAAGATCACACCTAGGAAAAAGAATGTTTGAGTATGAGACAGTGGTATTTCTGTAACTTACCTATGTGACATTTGTATGACCCTGAACCTACGGTATTTCTGTGTCATTTGTATGACCCAGAACCTATGTACCACACCTAAGTAACATTTCCTCTTTTTTCTGTGTATTTCTGTGTATTTCTGTCTATTTGAACTCATTACTGTGTGAGCAAATGTTTTCTGGGCAAATTCCTGGGCAAGCAGCAAGCAGAAATGGAGGTAGCAGCAAACTTGATCTTGCCAGCAACTCATTTTCTGGCAACTTCCTGGGCAAACAGCAACTCATTTACTAGCTGCTATTCTTTTTGGCAACTTCCTGGGCAAACAGCAACTCATTTTCTGGGCAACCAGCAAGCACCAAGCACGCATGGGTTTCCAGCCTTTTGTTGATACTGCTACAAATGGAGCAAGCAACAGAAAATGAGTTCAAATAGACAGAATAGCACCTAGTATTTGAACTCATTACTGCACTCATGGAGCAAGCAACAAAAAATAGCAGCTATTCTGTTAACAGAAAATGGGCAAGTAGCTGCGCAACAAACACTCATGGACCAATGCTTGCAAGCACCAGTGCTTGCTTTTCTGTCACAGATAATGGTTTAACATGACCACTCTTGCTTCAAAGTAGATCAAACAATAGAACAGAACTAGTCATTTCATTTCATAGAAGATAACAGGTACTTCATTTCATTTCATAGAAGATAAGTACCCACAAGTAGTTCAAAATGTCTTACAATTTGGAAATCACGCATTACAATACCATAGCCATTGCTACACTGATCCAGTTCATCTTAGTGAACTCATTACAAAAGAACTACACAAGCCAAAGTTACACTGATCTATCCCAGATCTCATTGTAATTAAGCCCCCACTTAGCACAGTGCTCAGCACGTGTCTCGACTTCTAATGGTTGATTCATTATTTCTCGGTCACGGAATACGTCCTCCCACACCGCACTATCTTCACTAGCATAGCCAGCTTCTAACATACTTGTTGGATCCATCATCGAGACCTGGCAGTCAATTGCAGTTACTTCAAGCATTTCAGCTATCTCGTCCATTGAACGAGCTACTTGAGTCAGCTTGAAACCGTCTACAACATCTTCATCTGTGTAGCACAAAGAGGCAGTTTCTTGAAGTTTCTTAGCCGTATCACTCATTTGAGACATGGCATATCTGAGTGCTTGCGCAAGTTTTTGGTTCACCTGAAAACAAAATTTAAATTAGAATATGGACAGCCATTGGTGCTACAACTGAACAATGAACCACATACCATGAAATGAACCACATACCATGAAATGAACCAAACTGGCTGACACATGCATATGCCCTCAGTTTTTTTAAAAATCATCATATGTACTAGGCAGTTGTAAACATCATAGGGCAACTACTAATTTGAACTCAACTGCAAAAACAGGCTGAAAACATCCACAGCAGTCAGACTGCCAAAGTGAGCTGAGGGTTCAGGGTCATCTTTGGAAACCAGCAAACAGGCTGAAAACAGCCATATCAATAATACTGAACTGGAGAATTTTGCAAACATGGCACAGCCATAGCCCTCAGTCATTTTTGGAAACAAAAAGAACAAGTGTGTAGTATACAGTTTACTAATTTCAAAGAAAACCTCACAGGGCTAATCAAGTAGATCATCTTCCATTAACACAAGCATCAGGTAAATTTCTTCAATTAAACAGCATGAAACAGGCTGAAACAGCCATAGCCCTCAGTATTTTTTTAACATAAAAAGAACAAGTGTAGTATACAGTTCACTGTTTTCAAAGAAAACATCACAGGGCTAAGCAAACTGTTAATCTCAACGCACAAGCCCCAGGTCAAATTATTCAATGAAACAGCAACAAACAGGCTCAAACAGCCATAGCCCTCACAAATTTCATCGCATCAAAACAACAAGTGTAGTATTCAGTTGACTATTTTCAAAGATTTCATCACAGGGCTAAGCATTTCCTCACTTCAAATTTCCTCACTTCACATTTCCTCACTTCACATTTCAATCACAGGGCATAAGTTTAAGAATACAAACCTCAGAATATTTGGCCACTGTCTCCTTAGCACAATCGACGGCTGCAGTCGCCTGTTTGTAAGATCGCAAAGCACTATTTTCCGCAGCCACAGCGGATTCAAGAACATCCAGAGTAGAAACCACATCGTTACCTAACGAAAATGTGGCGCAATAATCACCAGCAACAATACTCGCGGCAGCAGAAGCTTTCAGTGTGTCACGGGCTGCAACAGCCGCCAAGGACAACTTCTGGGCACAATGCTCGGCGGCAGAATCCATGCCGGCTTCCTAATCTGCAAACCCTAGGGTTACAGAACAAGGAAAGCTCACCAGCGTCGGAGGTAGGCAATGGAGCACGGGCGCAGGAACCGGCGAGGCAGGGAAGGGCGAGATCCGGACGAGGACAGGGCTCGAATGCACCCAGTGCGCGGAGACGAACAGAGCAGCTCGAGGAAGACGAAGGCCAGGGCGAGAATAAGGAGGAGAGGAGATAGGAAGAATGGAATACGAGAGACTCACGGGCGACGGTAGAAGAACGGACGGCGGCAAGTTTCTAACGGCGCGAGGGCAGCACGGGCACTGCACAAGGGCTAAACACCATTAAGCGCGCGCGATGCCAAATTTACAATTGCAGGGAGATTTCAGTGCCACCCGTTCAATTGCCACGACGGCGGTGCCAAAAGTTTGAAGCCCGCCGTAGACAGTGTCATGTTTGCAAAATTCTCGCCCTGCTGGGGGCCACCGGGCGGCTAGCCACCACGCGCACACCGCCGCGCCCGCGCCGCTCCCCAGCCAAGACATGAGCCGAGCCAGCCCGACCACACCTGACCCGTGGGCCGCAGTGACCATATCCCCAACCTGGCTCGGCTGCAGCGACACGAATCCCCAAGCCCACACGCACACACGCATCCGTTCCATCTATCTGCATCCTTCCGCTGGTGTTCTCGCAACGCAACTATCATCGGTCGGCAGTCGGCACCGCACACACCCTGCCCAGTGCCCACCGTCTTCGAAGCTTCTCTTCTCCTCCTCCCTACCGGCTACCCTTCTCTCCTTCCCTCGCCGGTCGCCACCCCCTCACCACGAGACGCACAGCCGGCAGCGAATCTCCTCACCAGCCCAGACGCCGCAGCGCAGCGCCGAGCCCTAGTCCGCCGGTCCAGCGAGGTGATTATTCTCTCTCTCTCTCTCGGGCTCTACAAGGACTCGTGCCGTTGGGCGGTTGCTCTGCGTTTCTAGGCGAATCGGGGTGCGCGGAGTCGGGCGATTTGGGGGCACGATTGTTGGCCGGATCTTCCGGCTTCCCGTCTGTGCCTGTGGTATGGGTTGATGGCTTAGTTCGTCGTTTTCTGATTTTAGTACTACTGGTTATTAGTGCTAAGGTGAGTCCAGTCAGGGTACAGGCCGGGCGTTCTATTAGGGTATCTTCGGAGAGCGTGGTGGATGGTTGGTTCACTTCGCGAGGAATTTTGCGTAATTGTGTGTGGTGGGTGGGCACTGCAGTCACTGGATCAGTTTTACTCACCATTTCCATGTCTGATAAAAGCTCCCCAGCCATGGTTCTAGGCATGCACCTAGTCACCGACACCGCCCTTGATACGGTTCCAGCTTGTGCTGTCCGAATCTCTGGCTGTTGGGTTTCTGCAACGCTCACCGGAGAATTGGCGCGCCTAGTGTTAAACTCAGTTCGGATTCGGCCGTTACTAATGGAGGATCCGGGTGACGCGTTAAAGATTTCCGAGTACGACAAACTGCGGTGCTATTAGTGGCATGCCGAGGCTGGAGTGTGTACACTTGTTGTACCATAGATTTGTGTGGCGATTTGGATTATTGTCGTAGGTTACCTTTCTGTTCTCTGTGGACCGCGTTTCAAGTTTGCGATAACTGAAGGAAGTTTGTGTTCATGTGCCGATATAATCGTCCTCGAGGATTCTAGAGGGAAAGAACAGAAATTTCCATAACAGAACATCTAGTTGTTTGATTCGATTTGTTTTCAGTTGGTGCTTATTTAGCCCGTTTTCCGTTACATGTCGGTATGGTCTGGGAAGTGCTTTTCAGTTACGTGGGCTTCACCTTCCAAAATTTCCTTTTAAGCGTCGGTACGTTATAAGCCAGTAACCATCGAGGAACCTAGATTTTATGATCTGAGCTGGGTAGGATACTTTTGATATGGTTATGGCTTGTCCACTCTTTGGGTCATCACTTGCCTTTTTGTGCTGCAGATTATAGTGTTATCTTTTTTAAAATTTTGATATGATCAGTTTGTGCACTACACATGTAAGCTATTTTTTACCACATGCTAAATTGACACCAGTGGGTATACAGAGTTGCTGATGTTTTCTTTCATGCCAGCGTCGCTGAACTCTGGGATATTATCTAATAGCAAAAATTCTTGAATACTTGAGTGCAGGCAGAAAGTTGATACCGCTTTGGCGTCTCCCCTATGGAACATCTTCCCTCAACACTAGCATGGATCTGCAGTGCGTAGCATGAGTTTGCATGCACGTTTGGCTTTTGTTCGTCATTGAGGCTGGTGCACTTCTATAATGGGTTCACGATCAAAGAACGAAGATGACAAGGCTCTTGTCTTGTGCCAGGAAAGAAAACGATTTGTTAGAGAAGCTCTTGACGGGAGATGTGCTTTTGCAGCTACTCATTTCGCTTATATTCAGTCACTGAGGCACACGGGATTTGCTCTGAGAAAATTCGTAGAGCCTGAAGTGCCGACAGATTCGTCATTGTTCACATCAACATCTGCCACTCCAGAGCCTCCTACAATCATGCAGAAACCGATGACCATATCTCCATCCCTTTCACATCATGCTAGTGACTCTTTCTCCCCAGTTCCCTCACCATTATCTTCAGGACGTTTCCATGTCAATCATATGAAAGGTGGGGGCAATTCAGTGACAACTGTTAAGGAGAAGGTGATTGAACCTGTGACCGCAACTCTCGAAACATCATCCCCTGTGCGTGGACAAGCTATCCATGACCTGGATGACAGTTCAACGTTTGAAGCTCCTCCTGGAACACCACCATGGGATTACTTTGGCCTTTTCCAACCTGTTGAGAGCCAGATGTCATTCCATGATGACAAGGAACTTGGTCATGACTTTGAGAATGATGATGATATCAGGCGTCTCCGGGAGAAAGAGGGAATCCCAGAACTTGAAGAGGAACTGGAGAAGTCTCCTGCTTATCCTGATTATCTAAAGCGGCGCCTAGGACAGAAGAAACATCCAGATCTCAAAGATGTTGAGAAATCTCCTATGAATGGTGGAGAGGATGATCTTGCATTGTCAGAAGATGATTTTGACAATCCAACATCTGAATCTTTAGTGCGGATGTTCAAGAATCGCAATGATACA
Organism: Zea luxurians; assembly: GCA_029449295.1. NCBI lineage: Eukaryota > Viridiplantae > Streptophyta > Magnoliopsida > Poales > Poaceae > Zea > Zea luxurians. Next base: position 728,871 of record JAOPSE010000107.1, read on the forward strand.
CCCGCTGCACATATTGCAACAGATCATTCATCCACATCGCTTCCTAAAGATGACTTAGTTTCAGAAACGATTGATTCTCAGCCTGAAAGACCAAAAGATGACAGAGCAGTTGATCCTCAGACTGAAAGACTAAAAGATGTCACGCCAGATGATCCTCAGACTGAAAAAACAAAAGATCATGCCGGAGTTGATTCTCCTACTGAAAAAACAAAAGATCATGCTGGAGTTGATTCTCCTGCTGAAAAACCAAAACATGACATGAGGGTACTGGACATTAGCATGTATGAAAGTGACGAAACGCCTGTTACAAGTCCTCCAAAAGAAATTTCATCTTCAACTGCCGCGTTTCAAGTGAATGGGAAATTCAAGGAACCTTTACATGATGTAAGGAATGTGGCAAGGGACTTAAACTCTTGCATTAAGGAGATTGAGATCTTGTTTATCAAGGCATCTGATTCTGGGAAAGAAGTCCCAAGGATGCTTGAAGCAGACAAAGTCAATTTCCGCCCTTTACTACCAGAAGAAAAAGGTTGTATTTTAGTAGGTTTCTTTACATTACTGTTCCATACCTCACGCATTGGGAGTTTTGATTCAAAAAGAAAGATGGAAAGTAGAAAGGTTTTGGGCTGCGTGCACATCATGATATGGAATTTTCCTATTTATTTGTTACTTGTTAGCAACTTAGCATTGCTGTAGCTTCAGCTAGTGTCCATTATTTTTTGTCACTCCATCTATTAATCTGTTATATTGTACTTACTATTGGAGTTATCTTGATACTTTGGTGCAGCGCCAGGATCAACAGCATCAGGTTTTTTTGCAACATTATTTGCTTGTTGCAGAGAGGAAGTCCCTCTTCCTCAACGTAAGTTATTTTACTCTTAACTTTAATTACTACATTTTTTCCTTCCCCTCATACGGCACAAGTTCCTATAAATGATTGTAGCACAATGTATTGTTTGTCTGACACTATGCAATTTTTGTTTAGTTCCACTTATTTTTTGGTACTTATGGAGCGTATAAGTTTGGTCATTGATTGTAATAATATGTTAGTTGTGTAGTAGTATCATATACTTAGATGCTGGAGGCACTTTTGGAAACAATAGTATTCTCATTGCCGTGTGGTCACTTTTTGTACTGCAGTATAATATGGTTGAAGTTGAAATAGCTAAGTAGCTAATGCAGATTTGGAGGTAGTGTGTTAGCCTATACCTTTCGCCGCGAGTAGTCAACATGCTTTGCTAATGCTTGCTGTGCCTGCGGCTGCGGCTGCAGTTGTTGTGTAACTGTTGCAGAGACTTGCGGCAGCTGCAGCCACAACAATCAGTACCGATCAGGCTTAGTAGCGCTTTTACTATCGCCCACCATGACTTTGAAATGCCTCATGTTGTGATACAGCTCCTCCTCAGGCCGAAGTGAAGTACCTTACCTGGCATAGATCAATGTCTTCACTTTCTTCATCATCTAGAATTCCTCTTGGGACAACATCGAAGGAAGACACTGACGGTCTCAATGGAAATATCTTTGGTGGTGTATACATGAATTCAGGCAGTCATGCCTCCACACTGGACAGGTTGTATGCATGGGAGAGAAAGCTTTATGATGAAGTCAAGGTAAATTTCTTTCTCCCTTTTCTGTTACCTGGCTGCTTTATGACTTCTATTATGTGTGACGATATATAGCAAGAAAGATTTGCTTCTTTTATGCAGTTATTCAACTCTGAAGAATATTAGCTTACTTTTAATGGGATTATTTTTTTTTCTGCTCTGATCTCAATTCTTTCCCCTTTTGGTGGCATCTTGTTGGGTTTCAACTCTAGCCTACCCTAACTTGCTTGGGACTAAAAGGCTATGTTGATGTTTGATCTCAATTCTTGTAAAAATTCCACTTTGAAGATGACTACAAGATGGAACAAATAGATCATACTAATACCCAAAATGTATTTGTACTGAGGTTCTGCCTCACTGATATGGTTGCAGCAGCAAAAGGGCCTCTAGCCTTATGTTTAAGGCTTCCGAGTAGCACCTCCAGATCCCGGGTTCGATCTCCCTCGGGGTGAATTTCTGGTTTGGTTAAAAAAAATCCTCTCGCTGTGCCCCGCCCGCTCCCGGGTTACGTTCTGCGCGCCACCCTCCGGCTGGGCGTTGCAAAGTGGGCGGTGACGGCCCGCTATTGATGGGGGCCAGGGTTCAGAAATTTTCTCGGCCAGAACCATGTTTCGGTCTCTTTTTAATATAATACCGGGAGGACGTCCCCCCCCCCCCCCCCCCGACGTTTTTTTATATGGTTGCAGGTTGCAGCACAGAGCTTCAGTTGTGCTGTAACTTCACATGGCTATGTAGCGGGCATTACCCATTTATCCTATAGTAAAATGCTTAAACAAACGTTTAACTTAAATGTATCTAGTTACAATAATATAATTGATGTATATTGTGGAACCATATACCTTTTGTTGTACGTTGGCAAAATATGTTGATTTCACAGTTTTCCTCCATTCCTATTCCTTCAGGCAAGCAGTGTAGTTTGCAGGCAATATGATGAGAAATGTAGGCAGCTAAGACACCAGGAATCCAGAGGAGAAAGCCAAATGAGTATTGACAAAACCCGTGCTGTTGTGAAGGATTTGCACTCCAGAATTTTAGTGGCCATTCAGAGAATCGACATGATTTCGAAGAACATAGAGGATCTTAGAGACAAAGAGCTTCAACCACAACTAGAGGAATTAATTGGAAGGTATATTTATCCCTGCAGTTCAATCCAATTGGCATTTTAATATAGTCCTGAATATCTTTTTGGCCCAGGCAGCATTGTGGCTCGTTTTGTAACTGATTAAGGAACCTAGGCTAACATGGGACCCTAAAATAAATGGAAAGTCTCGCTAGGTGGCCTGAATTTAACTGGGCCAGCTCTGGTCTGGTCCTGGTGTTCTTCAGGTCTCACCATAATAAATGATATAAGTAACTAAGGCCTGAATTAACTGGGCCAGTCTCTGGCCAGGCCCTGATGTCATTTAAGCCTATCTTTTAGTTATAGTTACATGGTTGATTGGTAATTACTTACTGTTTGTGATGCAGCAATGCCAAAGTTCTTTTAGCTTATGAACTGTCGTAGGATGTAACAGAACTCTGGTTTAGAGCTGTGGGCAATGCACCTTTCAAAGTCTTTTTTATGATACATGTATTGAACAAATCAACAAATACAATATTTGTCCCATTTGCAGTTTGACTCGCATGTGGGCAACAATGCTTGAGTGTCACCGGCATCAACACGATATCATTAAACTAGTATCCAGCACTCGCAACATGAAGACCTCAATTCGGTCAGAATCACAGTTCCAAGCAACTCTACTCCTTCAGGTTGAGCTGAACACATTATGTTCAAACTTTCAGAAATGGATAGCATCCCACAAAGCATATTTGCAGAGCCTAAATTCATGGCTACTCAAGTGTGTGAAGGCACTACAAAGGAAGAGGAAGAGTTCCAGGAAAAAGAACATCAAAGCTGATCCAATAACAAAGTATGCTGTTGCGCCCATATTTAAAACCTGTGAGAGCTGGATAAATTTGTTGGATGATTTACCAACGGATTTGGAGGATGCTATTAAGGACCTTGCTGCTGATATAAACCGTTACGTGCCACATCAAGAGAAGCAACGAGGCGGTTCAAAGCTAACTCTCTCGTTGTCCCGTAGTGGAAGGTCAAACGGCGAGATGGGTGAAGTCCACAGGAGTTTTACCCCTATGGATTTACAATCAAGTTTGGAGACATTTATAGGGAAGCTTGAAATGTTCTCTGATGTTTCATTGCAGAAGTACATGAAGCTCAAAGAGGATATTGATGAGGCGAAGGAGAGGTATGAGGAGGCGCAGGCAGCCCAGCGGATTTAATTTCTGGCACAGAACATAACTAGTCATGTAGAGATGTCATCTAGTGTCGGTGTATGCTTGTTGAAATAATAGGCATAAATTACTTTTGCCATTTTGTAAGTTGCAAGATAAGCCTAGGAACAAAATTGTAGAGTACATGCTAAAATATGCCGCTGAACTGCGGTTGTAAATGTGAGGTGGTGATAATTGAAGTCGAAGTTGCGGGGGATATAAGGTGTACATTCATCTTGGGGCTATATCAATACATGAGGTTTCATTTTCTTCATTGTTCTCATCTATACAGAGCTTACAACTTAAAGTATTTGTGTACAAGGCGATGCATTGTCCCTATCTTTCACTATTTTAGACCTTATTTGGATGCCCTCACGATATTCATCTTAATCCATGTGTGCTGTGGGGTGTCACGGTATTTGTTTGGAGTGGTTTAGAGTAAATTTTAGTTTATTTTTCATCATAACCTATTTTAATATAAGTGAATTAAGTTAGATACGAGTGTATCCAAACGAACTATTACAATGAACCTTTGAATTGCTGCAACTATATATCTCTACTACACCTTAAGTTGACAGCGAGGGCGTCCACACCTCGCCGTGCCCCCGCCTGTCTCCCCACGCGCAGCTTCCTCCCCCCACATGCTGCTTTCAACGCTGGCGGCCGCACCCCAAATTTCTCCCCACGCGCTGCTTTCTCCCCACCAACGGCGCCCTTCCCCAACGGCTGCGGAGTGCGGCTGCCACCCTCGCCCCAAATCCTCGCCCGCCTTCAACGCCGACAGTCGCACCACAAATTCCTCCCCACGCGTTGTTTTCTCCCCACCAATGGCGCCCTTCCCCAACGGCTGTGAACGCCAACGCGCCTCCCCAACGGCTGCGAACGTCCTTCCCCAACTGCTGCGAACGCCAACACGCTTCCCCAACGACGGATCTTGCCCCAACGGAGCCCGAGCCCGAGCCCATGCCGCCTTCTACGACGCGAGCGCCAACGAAGCCAGAGCCCGAGCCCATCCCGCCTTCAACGTCGGATCTCGCCCCAAATCCTTGCCCGCCTTCAACGCCGGCAGCCACACCCCAAATTTCTCCCCACCAACGACGCCCTTTCCCAAACCCCTGCCCGTGCCGTCGTGGAGGTGTGTGTGAAGGCCGCCTCGGGGAAGCCCGGCATGCTTGGCGACTGTGAGTGCTCCCCACCCCACACCTCCGTCGGACAATTCCGCCCGGATCCCTAGCCATTTCACTGACCGTGGTTTGCTTTGATCTGGTCTGGATGGAACTAGAACTGGATCTTGCTGCCGGCAGGCCCATTCTCGCAGAGGGTGTTGCTCATGGTGGAGGAGAAGAACCCCTACGAGGTGAAGCTCGTCGACCTCGGCAACAAGCCCAAATGGTCCGTCTCCCTCCCTCTCAACATTCTGCAGCCTGCACGTGGTGTCTCACCAGTCGCGACCGGTTTGGCAAAGTGTCGCACTTCATTTCCAGAGGTACGGTGACCTCACCTTGGTAGACCGGGAACAAGATTTGAGACATGGAAATTCTTTTCGGTTGTTTCCTTGTTTTCTCTGGAGAGTCTAATGTGGATGATTTTTAGTGGATTCATTAGATGCTGTAATTGCACTGGGGGAAAATCCACACAGATTAGTCATGAATTCTATACTATTTAGCCCCCATGTGTCAGCCCTTTTCTCAATCGTCGCCTGCTGGAAAGAACATACTGGAGCTTGGTGTTGGGACATGGCCTAACTTCAAATACTATGCAAGTGAATATGGGTTAATGTAATTGGAGTGGACTCTAACAAGCACATGGAAAATTAGGCAAGGACTGCTATTGTGTCTGCTGGACTCCCATCATCAAGCTTCACATTCAGAAGAGGTGTATTGTCTTTGTCCAACCTTTTGGTATTGGTGTTGTCCATTTTCACATTGTTAACTTTGTTTCCAATTTAAATATAACAACTGCATTTGATGCACAATGTTATTAGGTTGTTGAAGCCTTGCCAGCAGAAGACAATTCCATAGATGTGGTGATCGGCACACTGGTATTGTGTTCTGTAAATAACATCGACATGGCACTGAGAGGTAATGGTTAAACTTTATTAGCCGGGAAAATAATGACTATTTTCTTTTTTATGATGACAGATCGTTCGAATCACACCAACATGTATGGGGTCTCATTTTGATTTCGATAATACATAAACACAGATAAAATGCAACACATTATATCTCGTTGTGGCTATTTTCCACAAAATTAACATACACTCAATTCCTGATTCTTTACCGTCGTATTTCTATCTGCATTTCACGTGCTCAACATTTTCTCATTTTAACAACTAAGAGCCATGTTTCTATATAGAAATAAAGCGAGTCCTAAAGTCCAATGGTCTCTACGTGTTCATTGAACATGTCGCCACACCAGGTATTCAAGATTAATAACCAGCAAACGGAGCTACTCTTACCACTCTACTCCTAATGTCGCTTTTTTATTTTTTATGTTTATTTTTACAAGAGCATAGAAGCATCGTCAACGAGTTGGGCATTACTGATTTGGTGTTGCTTTTTTCTGTGACACAGATGATACGTTGCTCTGCTTGGTTCAAGGTGCGCTTGATCCCTCGCAGCAAATTTGTAGCCGACGGGTCTGAGCCTGTACAGTGTCCGACTGTCAAATGCCTACATCATTAGCCCTTATGTTTATGGCATAGCCTGCAAGTGAGGTATTTCCTCTTCCGCCATCTTTTAAAATAGTTGCAAATGATGTCCCGTGTCTTCCATCAATAAGCGGTTTGTGGAATGTAAAGTTGTTTCAAAAGAAATCATTTGTTTTTTGGTAACCATTCCTTAAAAACTTCATTCGTAAAACCCTTCGACAAGCCGACTAACTTGCAGCTGTAACTACAATGGGAAAAATTCACATAACTTATTCATGAATTATATACTATTCAGTCCCCATGTATCATGCTGAACTGATCTCTCCAGTGATCTTTTGTTGCTGATCTGAGACGGCCAGGTGGGTTCCTCCTCATAAGGTGTGTCATCCGTTACACATGGATTTAATAATATCCTGCATCATTCTATTAGTTCCTACTAAATTAAATAAAGACCACAATGCCCATATGGACTCTGCTAAGGTAGAGAAGTATGTGCGCACTACCGGTGGTGGAAGCCTGGTACTGTTAGGTAAGTACTGCACTACTGCTCAGAAAATAGATTGCATTCCTTCTAGAATGTCAAGGATGTATCAGTGACCAATTTAAACTTTGATGGTAAATTTTTATGTTTCCACATGAATTTGTGTATCAGAGAAGACACACAAAATATCTTTTGACGAATCCCGATGTCAATTCTACATACTATGATCCAAAACCCGCTCCATGAGGGAAGACCCCTTGCCAGATGTAGATCCAAAATGATAAGTTCTACGTGGTAAGTAATCTCTACTACTCTATAAGGACCTAATGTGGGTGTCCACAATGCTTCACTGAGCCCCCGCCTGCCTTCGCCCCCACGACACCCCAACCCCTAAACCATGCTCGCTCCCCGCGCAATGGCCGCTCATCCCGCCATCGTGCCCATCGCTCCATCCACCGCATTTATGCCCGACCCCACCACCACACCTCCGCGGGGGCGCAGCTCGTCGATGTCACCCAACCGCGTCGTCCTTGGTTCCATGCCCCCGCCTCCGTCTCCCGTCTACGCATCCTCGCTTGTCCCCGCCCGCACGCCTCCATCACGCCTGTCGTGCCCTGCCAGAATCACGAATCTCGCCCACGGTCGTGGCTCCTCCGACACCACTGCCGCGCATTACACTTGTGATGTAAACAATCTGTGACTTTTGTTTGGTTTCTAGGTAATCAGCCAAATATAGTATGTGGTCTGGAGTTCATATTTTTGCTACTTTTCTGGCGCGACGATGTGGCGGAGGCGATGGCAGGGCCTAGAACGGATTGGTCGTCCTGCTCTGTGTTGGAAGTTATGTGAATTTTCTGCCTCCTAGCGCTAGACAGATGATTTTCTTCATTTTGCCAACTCCTTGTCATTGCTTTCTACCGTTGTTTGTTTATTTTAGTGCAGCAACGGAGCCTATGAAGAAGCCCTATTTTCTGCTGCTGTTTGCCAACTCTAAGCAGATCGCTCGCTGAAGAAGCCCACCCTCCTCGCTATAGAGGGTATGTGTTTAACAGATATGAAATGTTGTTCTGAAACAGCATGGAACAACAAAGAAAAATAATAATAAAAAAGAAAGCACAAAGTCTGAACTTATGAACTTCTGAAACCTACAGATTATTCTAAAATTTCTATTAAGTCTAAAATTGTGAAATTCGTGTTTAGTCTGAACTTCTATAATTCTGAAAGTCTACAATCACCTGAACACTGGCTGAAAGTCTGCAGCCACCTGAAAGTCTGCAAATAAAGCACAACTTCATCTTTAGCCGACCACGATAGTGGCGACGATGTCGTTCTCCATCCCGGATGCGCGGGAGATCCCTGCGGCAGTGGGTCAGAGGGGAGGGCTGAGCTCTGCCGCGGTGATGGGAGGGAGTGGTCGAGGTGCTCGAAGCTCTCACTGACAGCAGTGGGGGACAGGAGGATATAAGTTTACTGCGGCTAGGGGAGGAGAGCGGGAGAGGAGAGCCTATACAATAGAATTCGTAGGGATGCATGGGCACCTAACTTTTTTATATAATAGTGTTGATCGACCTTTGGTTTGGCTGCTACACTTTGCATTCAGGCTAACAAGGCAGAGAATAAGATTTCATGGCACATGTCTCGGAAAGAGGCATATCCTGCTGCCTTATTCAGATAATACATAAACTACAGATGCCATGCAGAAGCCACCAACTTGCTGGTGGAGTATCTAGAGTCGTTCGCATTGACTACTTGATCATGTTTGTTTTTGCGCTTATCCTTATAATAGGGGAGGACATTATTTAGAGTACTTGTCTTTTTTCTGTAAAGTAGTGGCCATTGGTCAACAAAATATTACCTTTGCCAAAGAATTAGGAGATGCAACTGCATGTTGGTCACTTCTCTCTTTTTCCTTGAAAACCTGAAAGTTCAATTTACTTAGAAACTAGATGAAACACAAGTTGTTATTTATCCTCAAGTAGATTAATTACCACTAAGATAACTAAACACCATATAGGTATTCACCAAACAGTCACTGTAAGTCGATAACTCTGAAGTCCAAAATAAGGCATGTTGTAGCAAGCAATCATTCAACTATTTCACTGATATTAGTTCAGTTCTCACTAGCTGATGGGCAGAGGTTTGATCTATGGTGTAAATAGCTATTTTTTCTTGTTTATTTTCGTAGTCGTGATCTTGTTTTATGCAATCATATGTACTTACCATTTTGCATCGTTTGAGGTGCAGATCAGTGGGGTGCACTCAAAACTGAGAATTTGTTTCCCCAAGAAGATTCTTTATTTGTTTTAACAAACTAGATTCATCCATGTTGCTTTAAGATTCATCCATGTTGTTTTGCATACTGAATATTACTTCTAAAGAAACATGTTACATCCATAATTTTTGTTTGGAACAATTGGATCTATACCATTAAAAGATCCAAACTTTAGATATATACCATGGACCCCACATGTCATTGACTCATGTGGACCCACATGTAAGTGAGATAGTAATGGTATGGATCCAAAGTGGTGATCTTTTAATGGTATGGATCCAAATTTCCCTTTTTGTTTTGGGCTATTACACAAGAGACCATTTTCACTGCACAGGTAATAGCCATTGTTTATATTTTATCTGTTCTATCCAGATTTTTATCGACTACAGTTTTGTACTAACCAATTCTACCTACAGAAACAAGACCTGCCTACAGTGACGAACTTGCTTAATATAAAACACACGAGCCCTCCTCATCCACCACCGATGGAGGATGGATGGCATATATGATTCTCTAGGCATATGTTATGTACTAATTGAATTTTAATTTCAGTATACACTGTGTAATGGTAAAAGGAGAAAACTTGATGAATGGAGAATGTACAAAGATCAAAGTATGGCTAAATGACCTTGCTGGAAGTGAATGGGCAGCAAAGACAGATGCACAGGGAGAAAGGTTGAAACAAGCACAGAACGTAAACAATTCACTTTCTACACTTGGTGATGTCATATGCACTCTTGTAACGAAGACTTCACATATACCCTTTAGGTATTTACATTTTAGTTCTTTATTTAAGTTTATATTTAGTCTTGTAACTCAATTTTGACCACTTGTAGGTCGTTGCTGTTTTAAATTATAGGAATTTGAAGCTAACACAGTTTCTAAAAGACTCACTAAGTATGTAATCTTTTGTTTATATAATGCTATAATCTTATACATTAGTTTTATAATTCAATGTTTAAACAGTACAGGTGGAGATTCTAAAACTTTGATGTTTGTTCAAAATAGTCCTAACGAGAATGGCGTGGGTGAAACTCTTTGTTCATTTAACTTCACAAGCAGAGTACAGAGCATAGAGCTTGGACGGGCTAAAAAACAAGTCGATGTTGGAGAATTGTCAAGATACAAGCTCATGGTATATTATAGCATTATGTCGATATATGTATGTGCAAATATAATGTAAATTTTGAAGTTAACTAAAACATAATTATCTAATGGTTCTGCTAGGTTGGGAGAGCCAAGAGGGATAGCAAGAATAAAAATGCTCATAATATGAGTATGGAAGAAAGGATACAAGCACTTGAAGTGAAGAATAAGGCCAAATACATGCTCACTCTGAATCTCCAAGAGAAAGCGAACTCAACCCAATATCTTGTCATGGAACCAAACCCAATAGATACGCAATCAGGATTTAACAATAGGCTATCCATCATTATATATGCAATCAGGACCTACCAACAATGTGTGGTACACATAATAGAAGGTGTTGTCTTAGAATCGTTACACTAATATTTTGCCAAATATTTTGTATGTCGTTGCAACGCACGGGCACGTAACTAGTAGTTATATAAATAGGGAGGTGATGAGTCATGATTATAAATAGAGAGTATGAATTGTTGCAACTATATATAGTTATATAAATTGGATAGTTATATAAACATGGAGGTGATGAGTCGTGATTATAAATAGATAGACAGCGTAAAGCACCATCAACGCTTACACTGCGATAGTTAGACCTTAGTAACCAGATTTTTGGATCGATGACATAAACAAAACGAGAACATGGTACATAACACATTACTAAAATTAGATTTTAATGCTACGGGAACGAGATTGTTCATACGTTCTCGAAACAGAACAAACGTTCCCGAAATGAGAAACATGGTTAACTTCCTAGTTCTCAATATTTAAGGGTTAGACGGGTGTGGCATAGACAAGTTAGCTTATAATAAGTTAATATTTATTGTATACTTAGCATATATGTGTTAAATTGTTATGACTAGTGACTATTGTATTTTGTATATATACATATATTCTATTTATTCATATTATAACTATAATTATATGTGTTGGCCCCACTAAAGAAAAATTTTGGCTACCCCACTGGTTGGCGAGCTGGCTCTTTTGGTGATGTTGCTTTGGATGCTTTTGGATTTGAAGTTGGAGAATCCTTTTGTTGCCTAACTGCAAAGGTATCTTAATTCTTCCGGAAAGGTTGATTGTGAGGATGATCCTTCTGTATATATCAGCTGTTCAGCTACTCGTAACAAGCAGCAGCAACAACCCGCTGTTGCCTGCTCGGCTCAGCCAAGCCCCAGCCGAGCGCCCCATAACACAGTCACAGATCTGATGGCACAATACAGTCAATTATAATTTTGGAACCCACTGCATTCATTCTACGCTTTTCCAATTCTATATAAAAAAACATGTGATCTGAATGAAGATCTTTCCTTTCACTAGTTCATACTCCACTAGTCTTGGTTGTAATATTAATATGCCTCAAATTCCTTAGATGCGAGCAATTCTTCCCTCTTGTCCCATTAGGCCATTACACCTTCTAGTGGGCCTTGCAGCCCAACACAGATAGCAGACCCAAACAAAATCGCCGATTAGTCCCCTTCGCTCCGACAAAGTCCAGATATACCCTTCCCATTTCTCGTGGCGCCCACGGGCCACGGCCACGCCGTAGATCTCCTCCTCGTCGCAGGGCTCCGGCGGTCTCGCCGGCGGTGAGCTGAAGCGATGGAGCTCTGGAGCAAGCTGCGAAACCTGGATGCCTACCCGAAAGTGAACGAGGACTTCTACAGCCGCACCCTCTCCGGCGGCCTCATCACCATCCTCTCCTCCCTCGCCATCCTCCTCCTCTTCTTCTCCGAGATCCGTATGTATCATCCCCTCTTGACCTCAGATTTCCCCCTCGATTTCGCTTGCATATCTGCGGAAGAGCTTGATCTCGCCGCACCATCGGGTGCCTTTTTTTTTTGTTCGGCGCGGAACGAGAGTTGATTGTGGTGGAATGAATTGTGCGTCTTTTCATGCTATGGTGTGAATTGGAAGTAATACTTTGTTAAAATTCGTGGCCCGGTTAACCTGCACCGGAAGCCGGGTACGACAGAAGCCGCTTGGTATAATATAGGAGGTGTAAAATTGCAGTACGTGTATTAATTTGTGCAGCGTGTGATCTCGTGACGGTTTTGTTGATGTTGTATGATAATTGGTGTCATCAGAAGACTGGATAGGAGTTGGTTTTGTAGCTTGTTTTTATTGTGAGCAGCTCATCTATCTCATCCCCTATTTCAAACCCCACTCTGCAAACAGCAAATTCCCTATTTTACACGGTTCACTGAAGACAACCTTAGGTGAGCACTTGCGACGAGTTAGTTTTTTGTGTAACTTGCCCGACCAGGTTCCATCTAGTTTTTGGAATTGCTCCATCGTTTTAGTGTTTGTCTTTGATGCTAGGTTCCTGTTCCCTTTATTTTTGCAAGTATGGTTGCTATATGCCGCTATTTGTGTGATAACCTTTACCCATACTATGGGATACTTTTTTCATGCTAAAATCACGAAGAACAAATTAACTTGTTAGATGCTGCAAGTACCTTCTCTCACAATGTAGCTTGCTCCATGCCTCCTTATCTCGAATAATAGTCTATTAACTGTATACTAACTTAATATTCTGATAACTTTCCTGTAGGACTTTATCTATATTCTGCCACGGAAAGTAAGCTCACTGTTGATACCTCGAGAGGGGAAAGACTACATATCAATGTTAGTACCAATGTTATCTCCCCATTGCAAACCTTCTAACTTGTATTTTCTAGCAGCTCTTGCGTATTTAGAAAGTAGGCTATCAAAACTTAAGTTCTTTGTCATCTTTCATCCACTTCAACTTAGTCTATGGTCTATTAGTTGTGTCAAATTTGGATTATTTTGCTCAAAGATTTGACCTCAGATTGTCTTCATGTTATGTTCTTGGCAGTTAGAACTTGGCAGGTAGTGAACAAGCTATTTGTAGTGTTTATACAACCAAATATGAAATAACAATAAGCAAGCAGCTAGTTGAGAATATTCACAAATTACTAATTTGGCGAAGCCCAGGTCCAGAATATGCCATTTTTTTCTGTATGTGAAGATGCTGCTTTATTTTTGGATTGTTAATGTACCTAATTGTTTTTGCAGTTTGATGTTACGTTCCCGGCCCTTCCTTGTTCTCTAGTTGCTGTTGATACGATGGATGTTAGTGGAGAGCAACATTATGATATAGTCAGTGCAACAATTTTTGCCACTTTCCGCTTTTGTGCTTTGTTTTACATCATGTAAGTTGTTTCCAAAGCTCTACCACATAAACTATTTCCTGATGGGCTAAGCATTCATTTTGCAGAGGCATGACATAATAAAGAAAAGAATTGATCATCTTGGTAATGTAATTGAATCAAGAAAAGACGGAGTCGGTGCCCCTAAGGTATATTGTTCCACTTCTAGCTTGAACTGGCATATGAGTGTTGTCCTGGTTTTGCAATGATGTTTAGTTTACCAAATTGGACTTGCTTTTAGCCAATGTGATGGTTTTTTAGTTCTTACTCTATAATATAGCCATTTGGGCGTATTTTATTGGTTATGTTTTAGACTATCAGGGTTGTTCATGTGAGCTTATGCACATTGCATAGAACTTACTGAAGGAGAATAGAATTAGTATAATTGGATGGATGTATTGCATTGAGCCCTTAACAGTTCATATAGAGTACAAGATTTGGGAGACAAGACAACCCACAGATACATATGGTAGCCTATGATACGCAATACCACAGATTAATCGCGATTGATCCAAACCGACTTGGACGATTAATCAAACGACTTGAAAACAATGCTTCGTGCGCAAGGGCGCGGCGGCCTGCCGGCCTCAGGCTCATAGGTAGCGCTCCAAGTCGTCAAGACTTGGAGGCAAGATAACCCACAAATACATGTGGTAGTCTACAATACACTTGCAGTTTCAGAAAAATTTCACAGTGGAGCCAATAGAAGATGATAGCTACTGTTTGTATGCATGAACCATAATTCTGCCAGACCATCACACAAAAATAATATGGCACTCAGGGGGGGCTGGTGCCATCCTTGTCTGGACCATTGCATGTGATTACCTAATGGAAGTTGGCTTCACAGTGCTAAGGTGAAATTTTTCTACTGCGCAAAGGTTAATCTCCTACCACCCGTTAGATGCATACCTGATTTTGTTGGAAATCTGCCTCAGATGGATTCCACAGATTTGCTAAGGTTTCATGATACCGTTGTTTGTTGGAATGCAATTTCTGATGGGAACCAGAGCTTTCCTTTTGTTCAGTACCTGTGATGGTTTTATGATAATTCTATTCTGCATGGTTCCCATTTTATGGACATGTATCGGAAACCGGTGATGATATTTAGCTCTGAAACTCCCATATCTACATCAGACTTTTCAAACGTGCCTGCATTAGTTTGTGTGTTCGTTTATAGAATATCTACTAGCTTATGTTTGCAACTTACAGAAGATGGAACCTTCACCAGATAAAAATGGAAGCCATGCTTTATATAAAACTGAAAACTTATGCCGCACAATAGTATAGGCCATTGAGGTTTGCAACTTATAGAAGATGGAATATTCACCAGTTAAAAATGGAAGCCATGCTGTATAAAACTGAATACTTATGCTGCAATAGTATAGACCATTGAGTAGACAGTTTATTCTGCATCTCAAAGAACATTGAGTTGCTTGTCTGAGGTTTTTACTGGGTGCTGAAACATCAGTTGCCATTGGTCTCCATCTCCGATCCAGCAACTGAAATGAATGGCCAGATAAGGAGGGTGCCAGCCCCCCTGGATGCAATATCTGCTTTGTTCTGGTACTCAATGCAGCACAACGGACTGCCTAAGGGCTGCATCTCACTGAGGACCAGCTTGGATCAAAATTGATGCTCCATGGGCATATAACATGTTGGAGACCAATGTAAAGATGACAGGGACCAATATGTATAATGTCGATTTCAAGCTTGGTGGTGGCATTAAGAGGCGGCCATCTTCCTTCACTAATTGTCAAATGTGGAATAAAGACATATTTCTATTGCAAGATGTCCTTCCTTGAACTAACTCTGTCTCCCCATCCTGGTTTCTCTTCTATAGATTGAAAGACCATTACAGAAGCATGGCGGTAGGCTTGACCACAACGAGGTTTACTGCGGATCTTGTTATGGTGCTGAGGAGGTATACATTTCTGACATTGTTACATTGATGTTACTTGTACATGCAATATTTTCACACTGATCATATTTGTCCCATGGTTAGGGTGGTAACGAACTCTAAATTTTGCACTATAAAATGTAAGGATCAGATCATATTAGGATCAGGCTCTATTTCTATTAATTTTTGAACTAAAATTAATTAAGGGCTCAAACGAATCGTGAAGAAACATTTGGATCGTGATCCATTACCAGCCCTACTCATGGTTTCTCTGTCACTCCAGTCAAACACCAGTAGATTTCTCCTTAAGTATTTTATTGCATTATCTAATAAGTCCTAATATTTGTGCCTGCAACATCACCAGTCGGATGATCAGTGTTGCAACTCCTGTGAAGAAGTTCGTGATGCGTATCGAAAGAAAGGGTGGGCTGTCAACAACGTAGAATTAATTGATCAGGTATTGTGTATTTGTGTGCTCTATTAATTTTGGCCTGTCTTTCAATGTAGCACAATCATGTCCATTCAAATGGGTCTTAACTTTTAACTAACCCACTATCATGAATTTGTGATGCATGATTGGTCCTTTGGTCCTTAGTCAGGTTATCTGGTACATTGGGAGCATTATTTTTTTTTGCTAAATAGATAGTCTCTCCATGATTAGAAATATTCAATAGGTCTTGTGTGTTAGAGCTTGAGCTGACTTATGCTTACACTAATTATGCTTTCTAGGTGAGTGTTTCTTTATCATTTTTCCCAAGAACATGCATGGGCACATGTTTCATGAAGAGCAGTGTTTCTATATCATCTAACAAATTATTGTGAGGCAACCACCTCCTGGAGTCCTGGTGACATAGTCATTATATGTTTGTACTATTGGCAAGGATACTGAATAATAGGAGTTATGATTCATATCCCTATTGACTAATGACCAGACACCTTTTTCTTAACATGTACTTGTGTCCATTTCTTTAAATTTTAAACCTACAAACAGTGTGTAAGCCACCTTAATTTGTTTGTGCATGTTGCTTCCTATTACTTTGCTAATGTTTTCTGCTGTATGCAACTAATTCATGTAGAAGGTTCTCGTTCTTTAGTTTTACTTTGTTCTTATGTTTGCTTAATCAAGTGTACTCAAACTTGCAGTGCAAGAGGGAGGGCTATGTACAAAGGTTAAAAGATGAACAAGGGGAAGGATGTACCATCCATGGATTTGTAAATGTGAATAAAGTAGCTGGCAACTTTCACTTTGCCCCTGGGAAAAGCTTGGACCAGTCATTCAACTTCCTGCAAGACCTGTTGAACCTCCAACCAGAAACTTACAATGCAAGTAGAGCTAGATTAAATTCTCTTTATCCTTACCGGAGCACTTACAGTATCGTTCAAAACCGTAAACTGATAATTGTCCATTCCCCACTTCACTGGAAACAGATAAGCCACAAGATAAATAAGCTGTCCTTTGGGGAAGAGTTCCCAGGTGTAATCAATCCTCTTGATGGGTATTCTTTGGAACTTGAACTAAACTTCAGATCATAATTTGCATTGCACTTTGCTCTACAACTTTTCCATGGCCTAATTTTTCCAAGCATTCCAGAGTTGAGTGGATACAGGATAACTCCAATGGATTAACGGGATGTACCAGTATTTTGTAAAGGTTTTTTTTTTTGAAATTACTAGTCATATTCTTCAATATGATTCGTTATGTTTAATCTGTGACGTGAACATGAAAATATATCAATACAGATTTCAGTGGCTTCAGTTTGCTGATTATATCTTTTGCACAGGTTGTTCCAACAATCTACACAGATATCAGGGGGCGCAAGATTCACTCAAATCAGGTAAATAGCCTCAGCTTCTTGCCTAGTTCTACTTGTGAAGCATAAGGCCCTGTTCTAATCTCGCGAGATAAACTTTAGCAGCTTTTTTTAGCTACTTTTAGCCATTTGTAATCTAGACAGGAGAGCTAATGGTGGTAATTGAAACTAAACTTTAGCACTTCAATTCATATAGCTAAAGTTTAGCAGAAAGCTAAAGTTTATCCCGTGAGATTGAAACGGGGCCTAAGTCTGTGAATAATTCTCTGTTTTCTTTTGAAGTTTTCTGTGACAGAGCACTTCAGAGAGGCAATTGGCTATCCTAGGCCTCCACCTGGTGTATATTTCTTCTACGAATTTTCACCAATCAAGGTGATGAACGATATCCCTTTGATCATTCTGTATCAGTATCAGTCAGAAGGGCTGGCAAGCATTCCTTTTGTATCCAGCCTGAGTCATCCACTGTGACCATTGATAGCATGCAACTTTTGATATTGAATCGACCTGTTGCTCTAAAAGCGCAGAGCAGGCACTGCATTTATTACTTGGAATCGACACTTGACTTTTCTTATCATGTTGGTCCCTTTTCGATAAAATGCGAAGCTCTCCATCTGTACAGGTATTGGTCATCCTCTTATGTTAAAGTCACTGGTTTGTCTGACTGTTCCTTGACAGGTTGATTTTACTGAGGAAAATACGTCGCTCCTTCACTTCCTGACGAACATATGTGCTATTGTTGGAGGTCTGTCACAACTCTGTACCTGCGACTATTTTGAGCTTCCTCAAAAAAAAAAAGGAAATGTTTTTTTGGTGGTATGTAGAACCGATAACAAGCAAGAGTCTAAATTTCTAACCCATCGCTGTGGGCTTCTGGCAGGTATCTTCACGGTTGCTGGCATCATAGATTCTTTCGTGTACCATGGTCACCGCGCCATCAAGAAAAAAATGGAGCTCGGGAAGCTTGGGTAACCGCAGTTTTCGGCATATAGCAGCTAGGACCATAGCGGAAACGAGTTGAACTTGTGTTGCACTGGCCCCCAAAAAGAGGAGGGATTTTGATTCGCTGTGATGCATCTGTAGTCATTCAGAATTGCCAGGCAAGGCAACGTTTGTGTTATTATTATTTTTTTTTGCAAAAGTATATTGCAATGCGCAACTCAAACTCGCTGTTAAAATTTGTGATTCTGCTCCATGCCGCGCGTATGGCTTGCTTGTGCGTCGGTCGCCGTCTCCCCGCATTTAACTCTTTGGATCTGGATGAGGCCGGGAGCCGGAACAATTTCCCCGGCACGCAACGCCAGCGGCCGTGCGGCTGCCCACGTTGCCGTCCCAGCTGCCGCGCGCGCGGTCCGGCGTGTCGGAAGGAGACCAGCGGGAGGGGAGGGGAGGGGAGGCGAGGCAAGCGCGCGGCCAGGGCGGGCGCCTGTCTCCCGGCCGGCCCCGGCGCGTCGTCACTCACTCACTCCCAGGGGTGGCGAAGCGCCGAAAAGGAGGTGTCATGTGGGCTCCAGTCCACCCCATCATTGTCTCGTTCCAGACCGACGCGTCCCGGACGATGGATCGCCCCAGCACAAAAGGAGAGGAGATCCTCTCCGTCGCAGCGAGTGGTGATTGGGGGGAATGAATGTGCTGATGTGCCCGGCCGAGGAAGGCCTGGACAGAGGGAATATATCGCCAAAGGCTGGTTGGTCTGCCCGGCCATCATTGATGCCAGATGGCAGACGGCAGAGCAACCAGCAACGAACGGACTGCTGCCGCGGCGTAGCACTAGCAGTAGCAACGAACCGGATGGGCAGTGCAAACGGAGGTTATTCACCAGTTCAATGTATGCTTGCGCGGACAGGTCGCTGGATGTCCCGTCCCGTGCAAGAGTTTGTATTAAATGAGAAAGAAAGGCAAAGTGACGTGTCGGCCGCTTCCTCCTTGTATAAACGTACGATGGAGGAAATGGCCGATCGGCTCTGCAGATACGAGAGCGCCGGCGCTTGTGGTGGTACGCGTACTGCTACGTCCCGTCCTCTGAAAGTGCTGCTTCGTAAAAGGCATTAAGACCGTCATGCGTATACTTCCGTTTCCATCCGTCCGTCGTCAGTGACTCCGATGTGCTAAATGAGACATCACTAGCAGGGTTTTTTTTTTAAAATCAATCTATGGCCCGGTGCCATTTGACTGTCTCTTACGGCTGAATCCTGGTACGTGGCAAAACAGAGGCGAAGCATGGGACACAGGGCCTCGGAGGTGTTTCGCGTGTCCACGTTTTCTCGCCAGCTCAAGCATACAAATACATACAACACACTCGTGGGTGTAAAAAAAAAAGAAGGCAAGAAAGTCCCTTAAATTTCCCTTGACAGCGACCTCTGGTGCCGTGTCTACATAAACAGCATCTCTGGTAGTACACCAACAAGAGGATACGTTAGAGACGGCCGGGGTCCTTTTTATCTGTAAATAAACACTAAATGTTTGAGGCAAAAAAATAAAATAAAGGGGCGCAACAAGGCCCATGAATAGCGGTTGTGGACCAGTGGCCTTGTCCCCGGTAGTGGACAAGATTGCTTCCATTTTGATAATATCCCCTGGCTTGCCCCTTTAGTAGAGGACAAGTTTGTGAAGTTGATGCCAGGACAGGTTAACGGACAAGTAGTATTAGTGTTATGTAGAGTGGAGTAGGGTTCATCCATTTCTCTTTAGACTAGTAGTGCGGTGTCGCTGGATTTCAAGGTAGTACGTACACCTTGCAGAGAATACTAGTACTCCTGTTAAGGCTTATTTCCATTTACCATATATTTATCTTAATCTATGTGTGTTGAGACAGGTTATTACTATAGAACTTAGTTTAAGCTCTACACTAAGGATTTTAGCGGACGAATGAGAAATGCACATGGATCAAGTCCGATCTTACCCTTTTTTTTTCCCGGACGATGGAACTTTTGAGAAAGGCATCAAGACCTGACGGGCGAGGAAAAGAATCGCAGCAGAGCACTGGGAATTGGGAAACGGGGACGAAATCAGTTTAGCGTTTCCCCTGGATAAAGCTTTTTTTCAACAGCGACGCACTTCCTGTGACCACAAGCAAGCAATCTGCTGCTGCTGCTCGTGCGCCTCGCTGCCGGTATCTTGTGCGCTGCGTTGCTCATGCCTTCACTCTTCAGCGAAACCTTTTTTTTTTTTTCTCTCTGCGTGTGCGTGTGCCTGCCCCTCGACGAAAAAGGCAGGTACGTGCGTACGTACTCTTGCGGCAACAACGAACGGAAACAAAGACCCGGCCCCAACCAAATCTTTGATTGGTCACCAAGGCAGGCTTCAGCCATTCCAAGTTCCAGCAGCGGACGGCCGTGTACACGGTGGACTGGACGCAGCTGCTTGGTGCATTGGTTAGGGAGAGTACTGAGTACGCCAGTCGTGCGGGAGATACTCTCCTACGGAGTTGTGGAACTGATATGCTAGCGCTCGTCTCCGAAGCTTATCTAAAACCGATCCCGATCCCGATCCTGGTCTCGGAGCGGCTGTTTTTTTGTCATCGCCCACGAAACGGACGCCATCAGCGATCACATCAGAGGACTGGGGACGATGCACGCAGGCACAGCGCGAAGGGACTGGCCCGTTAACCCAACCACCGTCCCATCCCAAGAGAACCGTCTCTTTTTTTTCGTGTGCCAGCTGCAAAACTAATCCATACCAGCCAAGAAACAGCACAGCCGTTAGCACATTAATTAATGGTGGCCAAACGAAAACGAAATGTGCTAGTAGTACGTACTCCGTATATATACTCCTACGAAACAGCTTTTTTTAATTAAAAAAGAAAGAAAGAAAGAGTGTACTCTCAACTCTCTCTCTCTTTTACCCTACCTTTTTTATGAACTCGCTTGTCGCCGTCCTTCACCAGCTCGCTCCTACTGAACGCACACTAGAATATACCCAATTAAGTCCAGGGCCGTAGCTGAGCTGCCCCATTACACCAAGGAAAACCGAAAATGTCAACTAAATCAAGAGACAACTTCTTCTATCTACCACTAACAGTCCACCCATACATCCTTCACCTAACGCGAAAACGGGACACGGAGACCAACAGCAGAAGTTGGTATCCGACTATCCGTGGACGAAAACCTAGCTAGCTAGCGTAGCGTGTGCACAGACAGGCCAGTAAGCAACGGAATCAAATAGCTGGAGACACATGTGTTCGTGCTGCTAACCCAACCCCCTTCTCTAACCGCTACCAACACAGGCAGACTCAGCAGCGCATGTTTCATAATCTCTTGTTATCCATAAGTCAATCTCAATGCTGCCCTGCCGGCAGCCGGTGGTAGAGCTGGGAGCGAGAATCCCACATGTCTCCAGCATTAGCGAGAGACACGGTCCAGATAGGGCCGCATCTCTCCAACCGCCATTTTGACGTCGCCCTCATCTTCATGAGGATCGTACGTCGATCGATCAACAATAATACATGTCCAGTATGTTTGCGCTGTATAGATTAAGAAAGCTGACCCAGATGATGATGTCGGCTTACACTGTACTAGCTAGTATTCAAGCATGGACGACTGACAAAGCTTCTCCTAATCCAATCCCTAACGCTAGAGCATCTCCAAGAGCTCCCTAGAAAATCACTCCTCAAAATCAGTTTTAAGGGATATCTAAAAAATTAGTGAGGTATATTTTTAATCATTTCTCCAACAGATCTCTTAAAGCGGCAGATTATTTATGGGAGCCAAAAAACACACATTTGTAAGGAGTTTTAAGGGCTATGAAAAAGTTGGGTAAGTTTTAGGAGAACTGTTGGAGACATGTTTTTTTGTGTTTTTTCCCGAAAAAACTTGATTTATGAGAGAATTCTGGGAAGCTCTTGGAGATACTCTAATTGCAAGTTGGCGTTGTACCTGTAATATAGATGGCCAAATGAGTCGCGCTAAATAAGCGGGCACTAAGCACGACACGGCCTGTAGTGCTTCGGCACAACACGAGCACGATTCATATAGTGCCAGTGCCTAACGACACGAGTCTAGTGCCGTGCTCGGGCCACCACCCCGGCACGATGGGCTGGCACGAGCACGACACGATTAAATGATCGGCGCGGTTAGGCACTACTTACACCGACCAATGGTATATAGATGCGATTGTGATATGTGCACGTGATTGAAAATTATTATTTGTTATGATTTTAAACATAATGAATTCACTTTATAATGTTATAAATATTCAAGTTTTAAAATTATATGTATAATCTTAAAGATCTTCTATGTTTTTGAGCTTTTAAAAATGAAATAGTGTCTGGCCTGGCATAAACATTATTAGGTGTTAGTGTCGTATAGCGCCGGCACAACACGATTAGGCACTATAGTATAATAGACCGCTGATTAGTCACTAGTACCGATACGGTACGGCACGATTATTAATAGTATTTAATAGTGACGTGACTAATAGTGCTAGTACCATGCCTACGGTCTGTTTGACCATCTATATCTGTAAATGACCCGAGGAGGACGACGAGACTGCATGTAGTTACCACTCTTGGCAATACAGTAGGAAGGACAAGAGCGCTCGCATTGTTAAAAGTTACTCTTGCGAGATACGGTCTAAAATGATCGCTCGAACAGAACGAGCGTCACTGCTGCCTTCGGGCAGGAGTGGATAAGGGCAAATCTCGTGTGATTTTCTCGTTTCCGTTTCGCAAAAAAAAAAACATGAATAGACTTCGAATTGCCATGTTGCAACTCTGTGGTTTCGTCTCAGAGCTTTTACAGACAAGAGTTGATTCAAAATGTGACTGACTGCTTCATTTCCGTTCATGATAGCATCAGAATGCACTGTGAAGCTGGCCGGCTGGCTGGCGCTGCCCACTCCATTCTATACTAGTGTTTTTTTTTTCACAAGGATATCGTCAGGAGCTGACTGACAGCTGAGGTGAAGCGAGCGGAGGAGCAATCTAGCTAGTTGCCGTTGCCCATTGGCCAATTAACAATGCTCATTGCCATGGAGCAGAGAGAGTCACACAGACTAGAAGCCGTTCATCTCGAGCAGGTAGGCGCGGCGCTTGCCGAGCGCGGCCACGGCCTCCCTCAGGGGCCCGTCGAAGGCGCCGGCGCCGAGCTCGTCGAGGTCCTTCCCGCCGGCGTCGCCGACGGGCTTGATGACCACGAGCGTGGCGCCGTGGATCCTGGTGCCGTCCGAGAGCTCCAGCAGCGGCGCGTAGCGCAGCTTCATGTTGCAGGCGGGCACCTGCGTGCGGTTGGCGGCGGCGGCCGCGGCGGCGAGCGGCCTGTCCCTGAACTCCCTGAGCTGGTCGCGCCCCATGCTGAGCGTGCCCTGCCCGCCGGCGTCCGTCAGCGCCACCCGCTCCAGGGTGGGGTGCTCCTTGACGATCTCGCGGAGGAGGTAGTGCCTGGTGGCCGCGGCGATGAGGGAGCTGATGGTCCAGACCACGCGCAGCTTGAGCCCGCCGTTGGTGTACAGGGACTCCGGGATGCTGCCGCCGTCGTCGTCGCCCAAGGGGGGAGCGGAGGAGGGGGCGTGCGGCGGTCCCGCGGCCGCGGCCGCGGCGCGGTCCACCCTGGTGCCGCCGAGGATGACGCAGCTCTGCAGCGTGCTGCCGAAGACGGCCTTCCACCTGAGCACGACGCCGTCGTCGGTGCCCACGTCGGAGACCGGGAGCTCCATCCGGAGGCTGCGGATGCTGCTGAAGCTCCTGAGCACCTGGGCGGGCGAGTGGTGCTGCTGCTGCTGCTGCGCGTGCTTTTGCGGCGACGCGGACTTGGCGTCGCAGGTGCGCGAAGGGCTTGAGCACGGCGAGCAGCACGGACTTGAGGAGGTGCGAGAGCGCGGCGCGCGGGCGCGGCGCCCCCGCGTCGGCGGCGTCGGCGGGGATGACGCGGTCGATGCGCAGGCAGGCGTCGTCCACGAGCGGGGACCAGCACGCTGAAGCGGCGCGACACCGCGGAGCAGCGCCCCAGCGACCGCGCGTCGGCCAGCTTGTTGAAGATGAGGAGCACCAGGGAGTCGGGCACCCGGTCGAAGTGGTCCTCGCCCTCCGCGGCCGCCGCCAGGAGCAGGTCCTCCGCGAAGACCCGGTGCTTGGACTGCATCCTGTTCTGTGGATTGGATCTCCCCGTTGCGCAGCACAGAACAGCACAGCTCGCAGGCGCAGGCGGAGTAGGTGATGAGGCAGGGAGGGGAGGGTGGTGGTGGCGAGTGAAGGCGCGGCGGAGGCGCTTATAAAGGCGGGGGAGGAGAGCGACCGTTCCACCCACACATGGCTCGCTGTCGGGGTCGGGACGCCCCCCCCTACCTAATCATACCGTTACGTATTTTTCTACCGTCCCCCTGCCCTCTCAGCTCAGCTGGCCCTGCTGCTCTCCTAAGAGATTACTTTAATCTTCCATTCTTCCGCTCGTCTCGCCCGATCCTATGCCTGCAGAATCTGTGCAACGGTACTCTCAGTCAGTATCAGTAGTCACTAGTCAGCAGCCTCCGAGCCGGTACGGACGCAGAAGCACTTCTGAGTTCTGATTTAGAGCAGAGCAGTGGAGCAACCAAAAAAAAAAGCGCAAACAATACGAGACGCTTTCAGTTGCAAACAGCTAGTACTAGGGAGGGAGGAGGTAGTAGTAACTAATACGACTGCACGCCTGCACGACTCCACCGCAACAAACCCTAAACCCAACGAGCCTACCAAACCGATACGCCGGGGAAATCTCGGTCGCCACATGGTGTGGTGGCATGCGTAGTGCTTCGTCCTTTGTCCAGCGAATGAAGAAGTGCGGCCGGCGGCCGGTGCCGTGCATCGCGCGCGGTCCAGAGGAGGACGGGACGGGACGGCTGCACTCCAGTCCAGCGTGCACTGCAGCGTTTGGCTGCCACCAGCTTCTGTGTATTTTTTTTTCCCCTTTCAAAAAGAGGTGCGTGATGCTGAATTATACACACCGTCTTCCTCGGTTTCTTTTAGGCATGTCGGGCTCGTATTTCGTTAATAAGGAGCGGGCCTAGCGCAGCGACGAGAAGAAGACTATGGTGACTGGTGAGGGTAAAAAAAACAGCCACTAATGCAGTGCAGGCAACCTACGACCCTAAAAAGATGACCGAACGAAAAGTAAACCTGCAATCTAGAACTCCAGCTAGAAATCTTTCCCCTTAGATTGTTTAGAAAATTGGGTTCAGATTGCGCAATCCAATTCTTTGGTGAAAACAATGGTACAGACCAGAAAACTTCTAGGCCAACCCACCCTTTCCATCTCTATGTGTGTGCGTGCGTATTATACTCTGATATACACAGATAAAACGGACGAGAAAAAACCTGTCCGCCCACATGAAAGTAATATACATATACTAGCAGCATCGCGTTGTGCGTGCAACTGCGCACGAGCAATGTCGTCGTGCCGCCCGCGTGCTCCCGTGGCCAGCTTTGCACGCCGCATGCAGGGCCCAAGCGAGAACAACTCAACCGCCAATAATGCGGTAGCTCGGTGAGTTGTACATGTACACCATCATATGCAGGGGTGTCCAGTCACTCGTACCGTATGATTGGGAGATGCACATCATGCATGTATACTACAACACATATATATGTGTATCAATCATTCATGGTGTATGTGTATGTATGGATGGGCTGTATGATTAGCCGCGAACTGTCCGTACTCGTGCAGTCGTGCTAATACCAGCCAATGCAACAACTGATCTGGACAGTGCTTGGCTTATTTTAATTTTTTTTTTTAAAAAGAATCGCATGCATGGTTGTGACGATGCCATGTTGTTGCCGACGACGAGGCCCTTATGCTGTTATGCATCGCATAAACGATTATTGTAAAGTTGAGAGGTTATTCCCGACCACGAGGCCCTTATCCTTAGTACTCCCTCTATTCTTTTTTATTTGTCACGGTTTAGTTAAAAAATAAACAAGTAGACGATAAATATTAAGATAGTACTGTTTAAGCAAGAGAGTTCTCGATGTTGTACGACCTCCCGCGTCTCCATCCTTAATATCAGACTGACTAGGACGACAACAAAAAAAACTATGTATTCGAAACCTCTCTCTAGTGAAGAACTTGCATGTGTTAATTAGAGTGAATTAATTTTTTCGTTAGCGCGGTTGCTTCTTAATCTGACTACAATGTTCTATGAACTTTATCGACTCCATGTCCTCTTCGTCGATCAAACTGGAGCAAACACTGTTGCAAGTCACGATGAGATCATTCTTGACATTATATCTAATCTGTTATATGGATATGACAGTTTTCGCATATGTGCCTATCCCTAGTTCATTTAGCAGTTGCTTTAGGCATTAATTTAATCTTAAAGTGTGGAATTGTTTATCAATCCAAAAATCTAAAAAACACTTTAAGATGGGTAATAGCTTTGTTGATGCGATGAAACCTAAGGAAGTTTAGTGGATCAAATTTTATAAGATGGTCCATGAAACTTGATTTGTGGCTCACTGCTATGAACATGTCTTGGATCGTAAAGGTCCTTTTACTTGTTGAAGATTAGGCAAAGTCAGCAAGGATAATTGAGAGCACCTAGAGGGGGGTGAATAGGTGATCCTGTAACACTTAAAAGCTTAAGCCACAAAAACTTGGTTAAGTGTTAGCACAATAACTGCCAAGTGGCTAGAGAGGAATCTTCAACAAAACACAATAACCAACAAGATCAATCACAGAGATGGCACAGTGGTTATCCCGTGGTTCGGCCAAGACCAACGCTTGCCTACTCCACGTTGTGGCGTCCCGACGACGAGGGTTGCAATCAACCCCTCTCAAGCGGTCCAAAGACCCACTTGAATACCACGGTGTTTTGCTTGCTTTTCTCAATACCGTTTGCGAGAAATCTCCACAACTTGGAGCCTCTCGCCCTTACACTTGAAGTTCACAAAGAAACACGGAGCAAGGGAGGGATTAGCAACGCACTCAAGACAAGAAATCACAGCAACACCACGCACACAAGTCGCAACGAGAGCTCACAACACAACTCAATGAGTTCACCACTCAACTAGAGCTCTAATTGCTATCGCAAAGAATCAAAGGCGCGGAATCGATGTCTTGGTGCTTAGGAATGCTTAGGAGATGCTTGGTATCCTCCTCCATGCGCCTAGGGGTCCCTTTTATAGCCCCAAGGCAGCTAGGAGCCGTTGAGAGCAATCTTGGAAGGCTGATCTTGTCTTCTGTCGACTGGCGCACCGAACAGTCCGGTGCACACCGGACACTGTCCGGTGCCCGATTCCCTTCCAAAAATGGCGCAGTCGACCGTTGGCAGCCTGAGAGCCGTTGGTGCACCGGACATGCCCGGTGCACACCGGACAGTCCGGTGCCCCCTTCTAGCCGTTGGCTCGGCCACGTGTCCCGCGCAGATCGCGCGGCCGACCGTTGGCCCTGCCGACCGTTGGCTCACCGGACAGTCCGGTGAATTATAGTCGTACGTCGCCGGTGAATTCCTGAAAGGGAATTAGGCTTACACCTAGTTCCTAAATAATTTTGGTGGTTGAATTGTCCAACACAAATATTGGACTAACTAGTTTACTCTAGTGCATAAGTTATACAGGTGCAAAAGGTTCACATTTAGCCAATAAAAAGACCAAGTGTTGGATTCAACAAAGGAGCAACGAGGCAACCGAGGGCACCTCTGGTTGGAGGCACCGGACTGTCCGGTGTGCACCGGACAATGTCCGGTGCGCCCAGAGGACTCCAACTCCAACTCTTCGCTCTCGGGAATTCTCGGAAGCCGGCGCGCTATAATTCACCGGACTGTCCGGTGTGCACCGGACATGTCCGGTGCTCCAAGGAAGCGCGGTCTCCAGGAAATCGCCAGCCTCGGGTTCGCGCGGGAGCCGCTCCGCTAAAATTTCACCGGACTGTCCGGTGTGCACCAGACTGTCCGGTGTGCACCAGACTGTCCGGTGTGCCAGCGGAGCAAACGGCTCCCTGCGGCGCCAACGGCTCCCTGCGGTGCATTTAATGCGCGCGCAGCGCGCGCAGACGTCAGGATCGCCCATACCGGTGCGCCGGACATCAAACAGTACATGTCCGGTGTGCACCGGACACCCAGGGAGGGCCCAGATGTCAGAAGCTCCAACGGTCAGAATCCAACGGCAATGGTGACGTGGCAGGGGCACCGGACTGTCCGGTGTGCACCGGACTGTCCGGTGCGCCATCGAACAGACAGGTTCCAGCAACGGTCACTTTTGGTGGTTGGGGCTATAAATACCCCAACCACCCCACATTCATTGCCATCCAAGTTTTCCACTTCTCAACTACTACAAGAGCTCTAGCATTCAATTCTAGACACACCGAATAGATCAAGTCCTCTCCAAATTCCACACAACTCCATAGTGACTAGAGAGAGTGATTTGCTTGTGTTCTTTCGAGCTCTTGCGCTTGGATCGCATTCTTTTCTTTCTCACTTGTTCTTGTGATCATCACTCAATTGTAACCAAGGCAAGAGGCACCAATTGTGTGGTGGCCCTTGCGGGGAAGTTTTGTTCCCGGTGATTGAGAAGAAGAGAAAGCTCACTCGATCCGTGGGATCGTTTGAAGAGAGGGAAGGGTTGAAAGAGACCCGGCCTTTGTGGCCTCCTCAACGGGGAGTAGGTTTGCGAGAACCGAACCTCGGTAAAACAAATCCGCGTGTCACACTCTTATTCGCTTGCGATTTGTTTTTTGCGCCCTCTCTCGCGGACTCGTTTATATTTCTAACGCTAAACCTTGCTTGTAGTTATGATTATTTTTGTAAATTTCAGTTTCGCCCTATTCACCCCCCCTCTAGGCGACTATCAATTGGTATCAGAGCCCGGTACTTCATTAGAGCCTAACCGCTCGAAGTGATGTCGGGAGATCACGCCAAGAAGGAGATGGAGTCCGGCGACAAGCCCCACTACAAGCTAAGGGAGCACTTCATCTTCATCGGAAGAGTCCCGCACCAAGAGAAGAGAGAAGAAGAAGAACTCCTCCAAGCGGAAGGAGAAAAAGATCTTCCTCTTCTCACCACAAGGAGAAGAAGGAAAAATCTTCTTCTCACAAGCCGCATCGGAGTGGGGATAAGCACAAAAGGATGAGAAAGGTGGTCTACTATGAGACCGACACTTCATCGACATCTACCTCCGGCTCCGACGCGGCGTCCGTCACTTCTAAACGCCAAGAGCGTAAGAAGTATAGTAAGATTCCCCTACGCTATACCCTCGCATTCCTAAACATACACCTTTACTTTCCGTCCCATTAGGCAAACCACCAACTTTTAATGGTGAAGATTATGCTATGTGGAGTAATTTGATGCGATTTCATCTAACCTCTCTCCACAAAAGATTATGGAATGTTGTTGAGTATGGTGTACAGGTACCATCCGTAGGGGATGAGGACTATGACACGGACGAAGTGGCCCAAATCGAGCACTTCAACTCCCAAGCCACAACAATCCTTCTTGCCTCTCTAAGCAAGGAGGAATACAACAAAGTACAAGGGTTGAAGAACGCCAAGGAGATTTGGGACCTACTCAAGACGGCGCACGAGGGTGATGAACTCACCAAGATCACCAAGCGGGAAACGATCGAGGGGGAGCTCGGTCGCTTCCGTCTTCGCCAAGGGGAAGAGCCACAAGACATGTACAACCGGCTCAAGACCTTGGTAACCAAGTGCGCAACCTCGGGAGCGCAAAAATGGGATGACCACGAAGTGGTTAAGGTTATTCTAAGAGCCCTTATTTTCCTTAACCCCACACAAGTTCAATTAATTCGTGGCAATCCTAGATATCCACTAATGACCCCCGAGGAAGTTATCGGGAATTTTGTAAGCTTTGAATGCATGATTAAGGGCTCCAAGAAGATCAACGAGCTTGACGAGCCTTCCACATCCGAGGCGCAACCGGTGGCCTTCAAGGCAACGGAAGAGAAGAAGGAGGAGTCTACACCAAGTAGACAACCAATTGACGCCTCCAAGCTCGACAACGAGGAGATGGCCCTAATCATCAAGAGCTTCCGGCAAATCCTCAAGCAAACGGAAGGGGAAGGATTACAAATCCGTTCCAAGAAGGTTTGCTACAAGTGTGGTAAGCCCGGTCATTTCATTGCAAAATGTCCAATGTCTAGTGACAGTGACAGGGGCGACGACAAGAAGGGAAAGAGGAAAGAAAAGAAGAAGTACTACAAGAAGAAGGGCGGCGATGCCCATGTTTGTCGGGAGTGGGACTCCGACGAAAGCTCAAGCGACTCCTCCGACGACGAGGACGCCGCCAACATCGCCGTCACCAAGGGCCTCCTTTTCCCCAACGTCGGCCACAAGTGTCTCATGGCCAAGGACGGCAAAAAGAAGGTAAAATCAAGATCCTCCACTAAATATGAAACATCTAGTGATGAGGATAATGATAAAAATGAGGAGGATAATTTGCGTATTCTTTTTGCCAACCTTAACATGGAACAAAAAGAAAAATTAAATGAGCTAATTAGTGCCATCCATGAAAAGGATGATCTCTTGGACTCCCAAGAGGACTTCCTAATCAAGGAAAAACAAGAAACATGTTAAGGTTAAAATGCTTATGCTCTAGAGGTAGAAAAATGTAACAAATTATCTAGTGAGCTAAGCACCTGCCATGACACTATTACCAACCTTAGAAATGAAATGTTAAATTAATTGCTAAGGTTGATTCTCATGTTTGCATTGATCCTAGAAATGATAATGTTGATTTGCTTGCTAGGATTGATAAGTTGAATGTTTTCCATTGCTAGCCTTAGAAATGAGAATGAGAAATTAATGCTAAGGCTAAGGATTTGATGTTTGCAATACTACTATTTCGAACCTTAGAACTAAGAATGATTTGTTGCATGCTAAGGTCATTGAACTAAAATCTTGCAAACCCTCTACATCTAATGTTGAACATGTTTCTATTTGTACTAGATGTAGAGATATTAATGTTGATGCTATCCATGATCACCTAGCCTTAATTAAAAAACAAAATGATCACATAGCACAACTTAATGCTAAAATTAGAGAGCATGACTTAGAAAATGAAAAATTTAAATTGGCTAGAAGCATGCTCTATAATGGGAGACGCCCTGGCATTAAGGACGGCATTGGCTTCCAAAAGGGAGACAATGTCAAAATTAATGCCCCTCCAAAGAACTTATCTAACTTTGTTAAGGGCAAGGCTCCATGCCTCAGGATAACGAGGGTTACATTTTGTACCCTGCCGGCTATCCTGAGAGCAAGATTAGGAAAATTCATTCTAGGAAGTCTCACTCTGGCCCTAATCATGCTTTTATGTATAAGGGTGAAACATCTAGATCTAGGCAACCAACCCATGCCAAGTTGCCTAGAAAGAAAACTCTTAATGCATCAAATGATCATAGCATTTCATTTAAAACTTTTTGATGCGTCTTATGTTTTAACTAACAAATCCGGCAAGGTAGTTGCCAAAATTGTTGGGGCAAACACAAGGGCTCCAAGACTTGTGTTTGGGTACCCAAAGTTCTTGTATCTAATGCCAAAGGACCCAAAACCGTTTGGGTACCTAAAACAAAGAACTAAACTTGTTTTGTAGGTTTATGCATCCGGGGCTCAAGTTGGATACTCGACAGCGGGTGCACAAACCATATGACAGGGGAGAAAAGGATGTTCTCCTCCTATGAGAAAAAACCAAGATCCCCAACGAGCTATCACATTCGGGGATGGAAATCAAGGTTTGGTCAAAGGTTTGGGTAAAATTGCTATATCTCCTGACCATTCTATTTCAAATGTTTTTCTTGTAGATTCTTTAGATTACAATTTGCTTTCCGTATCCCAATTATGTACAATAATGGGCTACAACTGTCTTTTTACTGATACAGGTGTTACTGTCTTTAGAAGAAGTGATGATTCAGTAGCATTTAAGGAGTGTTAGAGTGGTCAGCTATACTTGGTAGATTTTGATAGAGCTGAACTCAACACTTGCTTAGTTGCTAAGACTAACTTGGGCTGGCTCTGGCACCGCCGACTAGCTCATGTTGGAAGGAAGAATCTTCACAAGCTTCTAAAGGGAGAACACATTTTAGGACTAACAAATGTTCATTTTGAGAAAGACAGGATTTGTAGCGCATGTCAAGCCGGGAAGCAAGTTGGTGTCCATCATCCACACAAAAACATCATGGACTACCGACAGGCCACTGGAGCTCCTTCACATGGATTTGTTCGGCCCGATCGCTTACATAAGCATCGGCGGTAGTAAGTATTGTCTTGTAATTGTGGATGATTATTCTCGCTTCACTTGGGTATTCTTTTTACAGGACAAATCTTATACCCAAGAGACCTTAAAAGGATTCTTGAGACGGGCTCAAAATGAGTTCGGCTTAAGGATCAAGAAAATTAGAAGCGACAACGGGACGGAGTTCAAGAACTCTCAAATAGAAGGCTTCCTTGAGGAGGAGGGCATCAAGCATGAGTTCTCTTCTCCCTACACTCCACAACAAAATGGTGTAGTGGAGAGGAAGAATCAAACTCTTTTGGACATGGCAAGAACCATGCTTGATGAGTACAAGACACCGGATCGGTTTTGGGCCGAGCGGTCAACACACCGCCTGCTACGCCATCAACCGGTTATATCTTCATCAAATCCTCAAGAAGACATCTTATGAACTCCTAACCGGTTAAAAAGCCCAATATTTCATATTTTAGAGTTTTTGGTAGCAAATGTTTTTATTCTTGTCAAAAGAGGTAGAAAATCAAAATTGCTCCTAAAACTGTAGAAGGCTTTTTACTAGGATATGACTCAAACACAAGGGCATATAGAGTCTTTAATAAGTCCTCAGGACTTGTTGAAGTTTCTTGTGACGTTGTGTTTGATGAGACTAACGGCTCTCAAGTAGAGCAAGTTGATCTTGATGAAACAGGTGAAGAACAGGCTCCATGCATAGCACTAAGGAACATGTCCATTGGCGATGTGTGTCCTAAGGAATCCGAAGAGCCTTCACAAGCACAAGATCAACCATCCTCCTCAACGCAAGCATCTCCACCAACTCAAGTTGAGGATGAGGCTCAAGATGTTGAACAAGAAGATCAAGAAGATGAGCCACCTCAAAATGACGGCAACGATCAAGGGGGAGATGCAAATGATGAAGACAAGGAGGATGAACCACCAAGACCCGCCACACCCAAGAGTCCACCAAGCAATACAACGAGATCACCCCGTCGACACCATCCTCGGCGACATTCATAAGGGGGTAACTACTCGATCTCGTGTTGCGCATTTTTGTGAACATTACTCGTTTGTTTCCTCTATTGAGCCACACAGGGTAGAGGAAGCACTTCAAGATTCGGATTGGGTGATGGCGATGCAAGAGGAGCTCAACAATTTCACAAGGAACGAAGTATGGCACTTAGTTCCACGTCCTAACCAAAATGTTGTAGGAACCAAGTGGGTCTTCCGCAACAAGCAAGACGAGCATGGTGTGGTGACTAGGAAACAAAGCTCGACTCGTGGCCAAGGGGTATTCACAAGTCGAAGGTTTGGATTTTGGTGAAACCTATGCACCTGTAGCTAGGCTTGAGTCAATTCGTATATTATTGGCCTATGCTACTTACCATGGCTTCAAGCTTTATCAAATGGACGTGAAGAGTGCCTTCCTCAATGGACCAATCAAGGAGGAGGTCTACGTTGAGCAACCTCCCGGCTTGAAGACAGTGAGTATCCTAACCATGTTTATAGGCTCTCTAAGGCGCTTTATGGGCTTAAGCAAGCCCCAGAGCATGGGTATGAATGCCTTAGAGATTTCCTTATTGCAAATGGCTTCAAAGTCGGCAAAGCCGATCCTACTTTATTCACTAAAACTCTTGACAATGATTTGTTCGTATGCCAAATTTATGTTGATGATATTATATTTGGGTCTACTAACAAATCTACATGTGAAGAATTTAGTAGGATCATGACACAGAAATTCGAGATGTCGATGATGGGGGAGTTGAAGTATTTTCTAGGATTCCAAGTCAAGCAACTCCATGAGGCACCTTCATTAGTCAAACGAAGTATACTCAAGATATCCTAACCAAGTTTGGAATGAAGGATGCCAAGCCCATCAAGACACCCATGGGAACAAATGGGCATCTCGACCTCGACACCGGAGGTAAGTCCGTGGATCAAAAGGTATACCGGTCGATGATTGGTTCATTGCTTTATTTATGTGCATCTCGACCGGACATTATGCTTTCCGTCTGCATGTGTGCAAGATTCCAAGCTGACCCTAAGGAATCGCACCTTACGGCCGTAAAACGAATCTTGAGATATTTGGCTTATACTCCTAAGTTTGGGCTTTGGTACCCTCGGGGATCCACATTTGATTTGATTGGGTATTCGGATGCCGATTGGGCAGGGTGTAGGATTAACAGGAAGAGCACGTCGGGGACTTGCCAGTTCTTGGGAAGATCCTTGGTGTCTTGGGCTTCAAAGAAGCAAAATTCGGTCGCTCTTTCTACCGCCGAAGCCGAAGTACATTGCCGCAGGCCATTGTTGCGCGCAATTGCTTTTGGATGAGGCAAACCCTGCGGGACTACGGTTACAAACTAACCAAAGTCCCTTTGCTATGTGACAATGAGAGTGCAATCAAAATGGCCGACAATCCCGTCGAGCATAGCCGCACTAAGCACATAGCCATTCGGTATCATGTTCTTCGGGATCACCAACAAAAGGGGGATATCGAGATTTCTTACATTAACACTAAAGATCAATTAGCCGATATCTTTACCAAGCCACTTGATGAACAATCTTTTACCCGACTTAGGCATGAGCTCAATATTCTTGATTCTCGGAATTTCTTTGCTAGCCTTGCACACATAGCTCATAAATATACCTTTGATCATGTCTCTTTTATATATGATATGACTAATGTGTTTTCAAGTATATTTCAAACCAAGTCATAGGTATATTGAAAGGGAATTGGAGTCTTCGGCGAAGACAAGGCTTCCACTCCACTCTACTACTCATCCTTCGCCGTCGCTCCGCATCATCTCTCCAACTTTGATATAATCCTCACTCATTCATTTATGACCAAAAAAGGGGGAAAAGTATTTCATTGGGCTCTAATAATTCCGTTTTTGGCGATTCATGCCAAAGGGGGAGAAAATATGAGCCAAAGCAAAAGGACCGCACCACCACCCTAATTTTCAAATTTGATGATTTTCGATGGTAAATTCAAAATTGGTATCTCTTTGTGTTCTAAAGGGGGAGCAAGTAGTATTTTCAAAATTGATGTCTTAAAACCCTCTTGAACACTAAGAGGAGACCTTATTTGAGGGGGAGTTCTGTCTAGTCAAAGGAAAAGCATTTGAACAAAGGAAGAAATTTCAAATCTGAAAATGCTTTACAAAATCTTATTCATTTACCTTTGACTATCTTGCAAAATGACTTGAAAAGAATTTACAAAAGAATTTGCAAAAACAAAACCTTTGGTGCAAATGAGGTCCAATATGTCAAAAACAAAGAAACAATCCATGCGCATCATATAAGTATTTATATTGGCTCAATTCCAAGCAACCTTTGCACTTACATTATGTAAACTAGTTCAATTATGCACTTCTATATTTGCTTTGGTTTGTGTTGGCATCAATCACCAAAAAGGGGGAGATTGAAAGGGAATTGGGCTTACACCTAGTTCCTAAATAATTTTGGTGGTTGAATTGTCCAACACAAATATTGGACTAACTAGTTTACTCTAGTGCATAAGTTATACAGGTGCAAAAGGTTCACATTTAGCCAATAAAAAGACCAAGTGTTGGATTCAACAAAGGAGCAACGAGGCAACCGAGGGCACCCTCTGGCTGGAGGCACGGGACTGTCCGGTGTGGCACCGGACAATGTCCGGTGCGCCCAGAGGACTCCAACTCCAACTCTTCGCTCTCGGGAATTCTCGGAAGCCGGCGCGCTATAATTCACCGGACTGTCCGGTGTGCACCGGACATGTCCGGTGCTCCAAGGAAGCGCGGTCTCCAGGAAATCGCCAGCCTCGGGTTCACGCGGGAGCCGCTCCGCTAAAATTCACCGGACTGTCCGGTGTGCACCAGACTGTCCGGTGTGCCAGCGGAGCAACAGCTCCCTGCGGCGCCAACGGCTCCTGCGGTGCATTTAATGCGCGCGCAGCGCGCGCAGACGTCAGGATCGCCCATACCCGGTGCACCGGACATCAAACAGTACATGTCCGGTGTGCACCGGACACCCAGGAGGGCCCAGATTGTCAGAAGCTCCAACGGTCAGAATCCAACGGCAATGGTGACGTGGCAGGGGCACCGGACTGTCCGGTGTGCACCGGACTGTCCGGTGCGCCATCGAACAGACAGGTTCCAGCAACGGTCACTTTTGGTGGTTGGGGCTATAAATACCCCAACCACCCCACATTCATTGCCATCCAAGTTTTCCACTTCTCAACTACTACAAGAGCTCTAGCATTCAATTCTAGACACACCAAATAGATCAAGTCCTCTCCAAATTCCACACAACTCCATAGTGACTAGAGAGAGTGATTTGCTTGTGTTCTTTCGAGCTCTTGCGCCTTGGATCGCATTCTTTTCTTTCTCACTTGTTCTTGTGATCATCACTCAATTGTAACCAAGGCAAGAGGCACCAAGTTGTGTGGTGGCCCTTGCGGGGAAGTTTTGTTCCCGGTTGATTGAGAAGAAGAGAAAGCTCACTCGATCCGTGGATCGTTTGAGAGAGGGAAGGGTTGAAAGAGACCCGGCCTTTGTGGCCTCCTCAACGGGGAGTAGGTTTGCGAGAACCGAACCTCGGTAAAACAAATCCGCGTGTCACACTCTTATTCGCTTGCGATTTGTTTTTTGCGCCCTCTCTCGCGGACTCGTTTATATTTCTAACGCTAACCTTGCTTGTAGTTGTGATTATTTTTGTAAATTTCAGGTTTCGCCCTATTCACCCCCCCTCTAGGCGACTATCAATTCCCGAGAGCGGCCGCTTCGCTCGAGCCAGCCTGGCGCACCGGACACTGTCCGGTGCACCACCGGACAGTCCGGTGCTCCCAGACTGAGCAGATTCTTGGCTGCCCGAGCCAAGACATTTTCAATTGGATTTTTCCTATTTCCAGCACTTTAGACACAATACATTAGTCCATAAAACAATGTACTAAGTCTGAGAAACATACCTTTATCCTTGGTTTGTACTTTGTCCACCATTTTACGCTTAAGCACTTGTGTCTGACACTAAATCACCAAAATACTTAGAAATGGCCCAAGGGCACATTTCCCTTTCAATCTCCCCTTTTTGGTGATTTATGCCAACACAACATAAAGCAAGTAGAACAAGTACAAAATCAATTCAGATTAGAACTCAAAATTGTTTTTGATTCAATTTGACATATATGGATCACTCTATGCCACCACTTGGTTTGTTTTTGCAAATCAAACTCAAATTTCTATCTCTAAGTCAAACACACATGTTAAGACATAAAGAGAGTCATTCCAAGAGAAATTGATTCAAGATTTCAAAAAACTCCCCTTTTCCATAATCAATACTTCTCCCCACAAGAAGCCAACTTTTGACATAAGAGACAATAAAAGAGTTTTGACAAACCAAAAGCTCTAATCTACTATTTTCAAAATTTCTCAAGTGGTAGCTGATCCATCTATTGCTTTGGCCTTTATTTTCTCCCCCTTTGGCATCAAGCACCAAAACGGGATCAATCTTTGGCCCTTTAAACCCCATTGCCTCACCAAAATCTTCAAATAAGAACACAAAGGCAATAAGAGTATAAAGATGAACTTGGAAAAGTTACTCTTTTCATCGGAGTGCAGTGGAAGTCTTGCATGGTCCAAGTCCACCTTTTCCCTTTCAATTCTCCTTGGAGACTAAAACAACCAAACTCAAGTACATGGTTAGTCTCAAAGGGTCAAGTTGTAGCACAGCTCCCCCTAAATATGTGCATCACTTGCAAACAGGACTTGTGAGGTCCAGGGAGTGTTTGTACAACTTGAGCACCACAATAAGCAACAACATGCAGAATGAACATGATCCAAAGGCATAGACACATATATGCTACATTCAAT
Source organism: Zea luxurians (assembly GCA_029449295.1). Classification (NCBI taxonomy): domain Eukaryota; kingdom Viridiplantae; phylum Streptophyta; class Magnoliopsida; order Poales; family Poaceae; genus Zea; species Zea luxurians. The sequence continues at coordinate 767,148 of JAOPSE010000107.1, forward strand.
CCAAGTTCCGCGAATCTAAGATATTGAGCTCACTACGCAGCCTGCAAAAGGTCTTCTCATCTAGAGGCTTGGTAAAGATATCGGCTAGCTGGTTCTCGGTGCTAACATGAAACACTTCGATATCTCCCTTTTGCTGGTGGTCTCTCAAAAAGTGATGCCGGATGTCAATGTGCTTTGTGCGGCTGTGCTCAATAGGATTTTCCGCTATTCGGATAGCACTCTCATTGTCACATAGGAGTGGGACTTTGCTCAGATTGTAGCCAAAGTCCCGGAGGGTTTGCCTCATCCAAAGTATTGCGCGCAACACTGTCCTGCGGCAACGTACTCGGCCTCAGCGGTGGATAGGGCAACGGAGGTTTGTTTCTTAGAGTTCCATGACACCAGGGACCTTCCTAAGAATTGGCACGTCCCCGAAGTACTCTTCCTATCGACCTTACATCCAGGCATAGTCGGAATCTGAGTACCCAATCAAGTCAAAGTTAGACCCCTTTGGATACCAGATCCCGAAGCAAGGCGTAGCGACTAAATATCGAAGAATTCGCTTCACAGCCACTAAGTGACACTCCTTAGGATCGGATTGAAATCTAGCACACATGCATATGCTAAGCATAATATCCGGTCTACTAGCACATAAATAAAGCAAAGAACCTATCATGGACCGGTATGCTTTTTGATCAACGGACTTACCTCCTTTGTTGAGGTCGGTGTGTCCGTCAGTTCCCATCGGCGTCTTTGTGGGCTTGGCGTCCTTCATCCCAAACCGCTTTAGCAAGTCTTGCGTGTACTTTGTTTGGGAGATGAAAGTGTCGTCCTTGAGTTGCTTCACTTGGAACCCAAGGAAGTAGTTCAACTCGCCCATCATCGACATCTCGAATTTCTGTGTCATCACCCTGCTAAACTCTTCACAAGACTTTTGGTTAGTAGAACCAAATATTATGTCATCAACATAAATTTGGCACACAAAAAGATCACCATCGCAAGGTCTTAGTAAAGAGAGTTGGATCGGCTTCCCAACCTTGAAAGCATTAGCAATTAGAAAGTCTCTAAGGCATTCATACCATGCTCTTGGGGCTTGCTTAAGTCCATAGAGCGCCTTAGAGAGCTTACACACGTGGTCGGAGTATCGTTCATCCTCGAAGCCAGGGGGTTGCTCTACGTACACCTCCTCCTTGATCGGCCCGTTTGAGGAAAGCGCTCTTCACATCCATTTGGTACAACCTGAAAGAATGGTGAGCGGCATATGCTAGCAAGATACGAATTGATTCTAGCCTAGCCACAGGAGCAAAAGTCTCCTCAAAGTCCAAACCTGCGACTTGGGCATAACCTTTTGCCACAAGTCGAGCCTTGTTCCTCGTCACCACCCCGTGCTCGTCCTGTTTGTTGCAGGACACCCACTTGGTTCCCACAACATTTTGCTTGGAACGAGGCACCAGTGTCCAAACTTCATTGCGCTTGAAGTTGTTGAGTTCCTCCTGCATGGCCAACACCCAGTCCGGATCTAGCAAGGGCCTCTTCTACCCTGAAAGGCTCAATAGAAGAGGCAAAGGAGTAATGCTCACAAAAGTTAACTAATCTTGAACGAGTAGTTACTCCCTTGCTAATATCACCCAATATTTGGTCGACGGGATGATCCCTTTGGATCGTCGCTCGAACTTGGGTTGGAGGTGCCTGAGGTGCTTCTTCCTCTTCAACTTGATCATCCTGTGCTCCCCCTTGATCATGCGCCTCCACTTGAGGTACCTGTTCGTCATCTTGGGTTGGGGGATGCACCATAGTTGAGGAAGACGGTTGATCTTGCTCCAATTGTTCCTGAGGCCGTACATCTCCAATCGCCATGGTGCGTATCGCGGCCGTTGGAACATCTTCTTCATCTACATCATCAGATCAACAACTTGCTCTCTTGGAGAGCCATTAGTCTCATCAAATACAACGTCGCTAGAGACTTCAACCAAACCCGATTGATTTGTTGAAGACCCTATACGCCTTTGTATTTGAATCATAACCTAATAAAAACCCTTCTACAGCTTTGGGAGCAAATTTAGAGGTTCTACCTTTCTTCACAAGAATATAACACTTGCTCCCAAATACACGAAAATAAGATACATTGGGTTTGTTACCAGTCAGCAGCTCATATGAAGTCTTCTTGAGGAGGCGGTGAAGGTAGACCCTGTTGATGGCGTGGCAAGCCGTGTTCACGGCTTCCGACCCAAAAGCGCTCAGGGATCTTGAATTCTCCAAGCATAGTCCTCGCCATATCTATGAGCGTCCTGTTCTTCCTCTCTACCACACCATTTTGCTGAGGTGTGTAGGGAGCGGAGAACTCGTGCTTGATCCCTTCCTTCTCAAGGAACTCCTCCACTTGAAGGTTCTTGAACTCGGACCCGTTGTCGCTCCTTATCTTCTTCACCTTGAGCTCAAACTCATTTTGAGCTCTCCTGAGGAAGCGCTTGAGGGTGCCTTGGGTTTCAGACTTATCCTGCAAAAGAACACCCAAGTGAAGCAGGAAAAGTCATCAACAATAACTAGACCATACTTACTTCCTCCTATGCTCAGATAGGCGACGGGTCCGAAGAGGTCCATATGCCAGCAGCTCCAGAGGTCTTGATGTTGTCATCACATTTTGGTGTGATGAGAGCCTCTGTCACCACCCGGCTTTAAGGAACAAAGCCAGGTGCATCTCATACATGCGCCAAGAAGACAACATATATAATAACAGAGTGTATAGAGATAAATGTCATTAACATCAGAGTATTTATTACATAGCGGAAGACTTATTACAAAATAAAATAAAATAATAAAGATAAAACGAACTAAGGATCGTCGGCGCCAATGTCGACTGAGAAACGCCACCTAGATCAGATCGAACTCCTCAGTGTTAGGCAGCTCCTCCTGAACCACCTGATCTTCTCCTGTGGGGGGGTGTGAGACAGCAAGGGTGAGCTCACACATGATCATAGCTCAACAAGTTGTGGAGAACCAGTGGACATAAACTCACAAAGGTGTGAGTTCATGTGATGTGTAAGGCTAATCAATGATAGGGGTTAAAGCTGAGCATTGCTTTTAAGTAGTTGGTCAAAATTTTATTAGCCGTTACTAAGTGTAAGTAAATACCAAACCATAAGTGAAGTAATAGAACAAAATTAATAACAAACCCATGCAATGCAAATGACAAAATTGAATTTAAGTTCCATAATTTTAAACATCAGAGAGTCCTGAGCCGCTCATGACCGTGAGCTCGGCTAGTATACCAGTTTTACACTCTGCAGAGGTTTTTACCCTTTACCCACAAGTCATGTTACCCATCTGCCAAGGGGTCGCGAATCCCATAACACCTCTACCTAGGAAGCGCGGTAGGGCAACACTACGAGGCCTTTACAAAGTTCCACTAGCTTCCGAAAACCCGCTACAGTTTATAGGAAGTTCCAATGCAGGGTTCCTGGCTGACCGCCATCGCAGCAAATCAACCAGGGACCTCCCTACACTGACCACTCCCCTACTGCCCTTGCCCCTTTCGGGTAAGGTAGTCTTCCACTAGCTTTCCTAATTAGTCAGCCAAGGGGTCCCATTCCTCCCTTGTGGTGGCACGTGGTTCTCAAGTTAAGCTCTATGTTTCCAATTAACATTAATGATCTCAACATGAACATAAACAGAATAACAAGAATAATTGGAACATAGATATAATAAATGATTATCCCAAAACCATGTAAAGCATTAGCAAACTACCCAAGTGATTCAGGGGTAAACAAGGTAATGAGATAAACAAATCTAGGGTGACCTATTGGGTCCCATCAAAATTTAACCTATGCATGGATAAGTGATAATTAAAGAACATTATTAGGTAAAAAGTGGTCAAGGACACAACTTGCCTTCAATGAGCTCCTGCTCAGCTACTTCAACCTGCTGCACTCCAGGATCCTCAGCAACGGGTTCTTCTACTCGCCACAATACAAACAAGCATAGGATACAGGGAAAATTAACATTACACCAAGCATGTAAACAAAATACACAGAGATATTCTACATATTAAAATAAAAACCTAGAACTGGAATCATAATTTTCTGAGTTATAGATTTTAAGTTATGCATTTTCAAAGGTTTTATGTGCTTTAAATAGGATTAAGTGAGAAATAAACTTCTTACTGTTTTTCATGACAAAACAGAGACTCTAGGTGATAGATAATAATATTACAAAATTTTAGGAACTGGAATGGAGTGATTGGAGCAAGTATGAATTTTCTATGAATTTATTAAGTTCTAGCAATTATTTTCCTATTAAAAATCCATTTTCTATTTCATTTGTTCAATTTAAATGATCTCTGGACTGGGCGCACTATTTCCAGAGAACCCAGGGGCTAATCTACTAAATTCCAGAGACACAGAGCTACAGCCGCATGGACGGCGGGTTAATTCTGTAAAACTACAGGGGCTCTTTAACAAATGTGTTGGCCGAAGGGGGGTACGGGGACACTACGGCCGTTAGATCTAAAGAGTGCGGCTCCAGATTAGATTGCCATCAAATGTGAACCGGTAAGTTTTCTGGGCCGCAGGATCGAGGATCAACGGTCAGGAACGGATCGCTGCGAAGGCTATTCCCCCGATCCATCTGTAGCTGTTAGATATGAATCCAACGGTCGGATTAGGGCGCGTGAAGGGGTATCTAGACGCCTAATCGCAACCGTCTATTAACCATCCCAATGGCCCGAGACCATTCTTCCCCCATCGGTCCACATAATGGCTGAGTGAACGCCCTGAGCAGCGGCGCCCGACCACGGCGGCGCTCCATGGCCGGACCACCCTCCCCCCACATACGGACACGCAAACTCGAATCCACGGGTGCTACGCGATGAGAAGGCGTAAGGTGAACACATAGGAAGACTTCTTACCGGCGATTATGGCGCGGAGGCACACGGCCACGGAGGGGGGTGCGGAACCGCGGCGGTGGTGAAGTTTCGGTGAAAAATCGCCGGCTTAGGATGCTCCCAACCCGACGCCGGTTGCACGCACACCCCACCTAGGTCCCGGCGATTGCTACCCGACCGAAAATTCCGGGGCGGGGCGCGAGCACAGCAGGGATCACACCGTCGCGCGGGCGCGGGGATTAGTCTAGCGGAGGCGTGGGACGCAGCTGGCGTCAATGGTTGGGGCGAGCGATTAGAGAAAAGGGGCGTACTGGGTTCGCAGGCGTGTTGTGGTCAAGAAGGAGAGAGGGACTCCCGAGCTTATAGGCTCGCCATGGCGCTTCGCTCGCGAACGCAGCGCCGTGGTCTTCGCGGTTCGTTGCGGCGGCAACGATGCAGCTGACCCTGTGGGGACCATCGGCCAGAGCGCGCGCGGTAGAAGGAGGAGGTTTGGGCTGCGCGCGGGGTTTAAGATTTAATGGGCCGCGCAGAGGGAAAGTAGTTGTGGGCCGAAAGGGATGAAGTCGGCACAGCTGCCAGGTTTTGGTCTTTTCCTTTTTATTTTCTGTTTTTTTTATTTCTTCATAATTATTTTGAATTCAAATTTGAACTTTTGAATACGAATTTCAACATTGTGTCAAGTGTACAATTTCAAGCTTCTAGTGGAGGGATAATATATTTTTATTTACTTATTTTTATCCACAAAATTCTTATTTTCTTTTTTTTTCTAGATTCAAGAATTTCTTTTAGGTTCTAAATGTCTTAGATTCGCGGAACTTGGATTGAATGTAGCAGACATGTATTCATGCTTTGATCATGTTCTTTCTGCATTTTGTTGCTTATTATGGTGCTCAAGTTGTACAAACACTCCCTGGACCTCACAAGTCCGTTGCAAAGTGATGCACATGTTTAGGGGGAGATGTGTTACAACGTGATCCCTTGAGGACTAACCATATGCTTGAGTTTGTTTGATTTAGTCTCAAAGGAGAATTGAAAGGGAAAAGGTGGACTTGGACCATGCAAGACTTCCACTGCACTCCGATGAGAGGGTAACTTATTCCAAGTCCATCTCATTAACTCTTATTGCCATTTGCTCTTAATTGAAGATTTTGGTGAGGCAATGGGGTTAAAGGGCCAAAATTGATCCCGTTTTGGTGCTTGATGCCAAAGGGGGAGAAAATAAAGGCCAAAGCAATAAATGGATCAGCTACCACTTGAGAATTTTGAAAATAGTAGAATAGAGTTTTTGGTTTGTCAAATTCGTATGTTGTCTCTCTTGTCAATAACTGGCTTCTTGTGGGGAGAAGTATTGATTATGGGAAATAGGGGGAGTTTTTGAAATCTTTGATCAATCTCTTTTGGAATGACTCTCTTTATGCTTCAACATGTGTGTTTAACTTAGAGATAGAGATTTGAGTTTGATTTGCAAAAACAAACCAAGTGGTGGCAAAGGATGATCCATATATGCCAAAATTGAATAAAACTTAAATTTATTTTATTTGAAGTGAGTTTGCACTTGTTCTAGTTGCTTTATGTAGTGTTGGCATAAATCACCAAAAAGGGGGAGATTGAAAGGGAAATGTGCCCTTGGGCCATTTCTAAGTATTTTGGTGATTGAGTGCCAACACATGTGCTTAATTGTGAATTTATGTACATGGATGAACAAGGTGCAAATCATGAGATAAAGGTATGTTTCTAAGCCTTAGTACATTGGTTTTGTGTACTAATATATTTGTCTAAGTGTTAGAAACAGAAAGAAGAAGAAGAGAGAAGAGGAGAAAATGACTTGGCTGTGTGCAGCCAAGACTCAGCTCGGTCTGGAGCACCGGACTGTCCGGTGTGCACCGGACTGTCCGGTGTGCACCGGACAGTGTCCGGTGCGCCAGGCTGGCTCGGAGCGAACTGACCGCTCTCGGGAATTCGCCGACGGCGTACGGCTAAAATTCACCGGACTGTCCGGTGTGCACCGGACTGTCCGGTGAGCCAACGGTCTGCCGGGCCAACGGTCGGCCGCGCAATCTGCGCGGGACACGTGGCGGAGCCAACGGTCGGAAGACGGCACCGGACTGTCCGGTGTGCACCGGACATGTCCGGTGCGCCAACGGCTCGCAGATCTCCAACGGTCTGCAACGGTCGGAAGCGCCAGATATGGAAACAAATCGGGCACCGGACAGTGTCCGGTGTGCACCGGACTGTCCGGTGCCCCCGACGACAGAAGGCAAGGATGGCCTTCCGGATTTGTTCTCAACGGCTCCTAGCTGCCTTGGGGCTATAAAAGGAGCCCCTAGGCGCATGGAGGAGACACACAAGCAACCTTTGAGCAGTCTTGATCATCCACACTAAGTCTCTGCGCATTCGTTTGTGTTTCTAAGTGATTCGAGCTCTGTTCTAAGTGAGAACTCTGAGATAGTCTTGTGAGCTCGATTCTTGGCCGTGTGTGTGCGCTTTTGCTGTGGATTTGTGTGTGTTGCTTCCCTCCCTTACTCTGTGCTTTCTTTATGATCATATACTTGTAAGGGCAAGAGACTCCAATTTGTGGAGATTCCTTGCAAACGGGATAGTGAAAGGAAAAACAAAACACCGTGGTATTCAAGTGGGTCTTTGGACCGCTTGAGAGGGGTTGATTGCAACCCTCGTCCGTTGGGACGCCACAACGTGGAGTAGGCAAGCGTTGGCTTGGCCGAACCACGGGATAAACCATCGTGTCATCTCTGTGCTTGATCTTTTGTGGTATTGTGTTTTGTTGAGACTTCACCTTAGCCACTTGGCAATAATCGTGCTAACACTTAACAAGTTTTTGTGGCTTAAGTTTGAAGTTTTTACAGGATCACCTATTCACCCCCCCTCTAGGTGCTCTCATCTACTCGCCACAATACAAACAAGCACAGGATACAGGGAAAATTAACATTACACCAAGCATGTAAACAAAATACACAGAGATATTCTACATATTAAAATAAAAACCTAGGAACTGGAATCATAATTTTCTGAGTTATAGATTTTAAGTTATGCATTTTCAAAGGTTTTATGTGCTTTAAATAGGATTAAGTGAGAAATAAACTTCTTACTGTTTTCATGACAAAACAGAGACTCTAGGTGATAGATAATAATATTACAAAATTTTAGGAACTGGAATGGAGTGATTTGGAGCAAGTATGAATTTTCTATGAATTTATTAAGTTCTAGCAATTATTTTCCTATTAAAAATCCATTTTCTATTTCATTTGTTCAATTTAAATGATCTCTGGACTGGGCGCACTATTTCCAGAGAACCCAGGGGCTAATCTACTAAAATTCCAGAGACACAGAGCTACAGCCGCATGGATGGCGGGTTAATTCTGTAAAACTACAGGGGCTCTTTAACAAATGTGTTGGCCGAAGGGGGGGTACGGGGACACTACGGCCGTTAGATCTAAAGAGTGCGGTCCAGATTAGATTGCCATCAAATGTGAACCGGTAAGTTTTCTGGGCCGCAGGATCGAGGATCAACGGTCAGGAACGGATCGCGCGAAGGCTATTCCCCCGATCCATCTGTAGCTGTTAGATATGAATCCAACGGTCGGATTAGGGCGCGTGAAGGGGTATCTAGACGCCTAATCGCAACCGTCTATTAACCATCCAATGGCCCGAGACCATTCTTCCCCCATCGGTCCACATAATGGCTGAGTGAACGCCCTGAGCAGCGGCGCCCGACCACGGCGGCGCTCCATGGCCGGACCACCCTCCCCCACATACGGACACGCAAACTCGAATCCCACAGGTGCTACGCGATGAGAAGGCGAAGGTGAACACATAGGAAGACTTCTTACCGGCGATTATGGCGCGGAGGCACACGGCCACGGAGGGGGGTGCGGAACCGCGGCGGTGGTGAAGTTTCGGTGAAAAATTCGCCGGCTTAGGATGCTCCCAACCCGACGCCGGTGCACGCACACCCCACCTAGGTCCCGGCGATGCTACCCGACCGAAATTCCGGGGCGGGGCGCGAGCACAGCAGGGATCACACCGTCGGCGGGCGCGGGGATTAGTCTAGCGGAGGCGTGGGACGCAGCTGGCGTCAATGGTGGGGCGAGCGATTAGAGAAAAGGGGCGTACTGGGTTCGCAGGCGTGTTGTGGTCAAGAAGGAGAGAGGGACTCCCGAGCTTATAGGCTCGCCATGGCGATTCGCTCGCGAACGCAGCGCCGTGGTCTTCGCGGTTCGTTGCGGCGGCAACGATGCAGCTGACCTGTGGGGACCATCGGCCAGAGCGCGCGCGGTAGAAGGAGGAGGTTTGGGCTGCGCGCGGGGTTAAGATTTAATGGGCCACGCAGAGGGAAAGTAGTTGTGGGCCGAAAGGGATGAAGTCGGCCCAGCTGCCAGGTTTTGGTCTTTTCCTTTTTATTTTCTGTTTTTTTATTTCTTCATAATTATTTTGAATTCAAATTTGAACTTTTGAATACGAATTTCAACATTGTGTCAAGTGTACAATTTCAAGCTTCTAGTGGAGGGATAATATATTTTTATTTACTTATTTTTATCCACAAAATTCTTATTTTCTTCTTTTTTTTCTAGATTCAAGAATTTCTTTTAGGTTCTAAATTCCCTTTTTGGTCTTTAATATTTTTCTTGTCACAAAATGCACACAAAAATGAAATATTCAGCATGATGCAACGATTTAGTAGCATATCTTTTTATTAATTGTTCTTGGACATGGTGTTCACCTATGATGATGCATAAAGATCAAACTCGCATAAAGAGAGAAATTGTTTTCTCTATTGGTATTTTATCTAGCAATTACAAAGTGGGTGTTACAAATCCTACCTCCCTTAAAAATAATCTCGTCCTCGAGATTTAAGAAGAACGAGGGAAAAGGTGGGGAAAATCTATGCGAAGCTCTTCTTCTCTTTCCCAAGTTGCTTCATCTTCACCGTGGTGACTCCATTGTACTTTACACATCTTTATCACCTTATTTCTCGTAACCCGAGTCAAAGTATCCAAAATCTTGATCGGGTACTCCGTGTAAGTCAAATCACCTTGAACACTGAGCTCTTCCATTGGTAACTGTTCCTCGGGCACACGGAGACACTTCTTTAGTTGAGACACGTGAAACACATTATGCACATCCGATAGACTAGCAGGTAACTCGAGTTGGTATGCCATCTCCCCAACTCGCCTAAAGATCAAGAATGGTCCAATATAGCGAGGGGACAATTTTCCCTTGACTTTGAATCTCCTCATTCCACGAAGTGGTGACACCTTGAGGTACACATAATCTCCTTCTTCAAATTCCAGTGGTCTTCTTCTATTATCAGCGTAGCTCTTTTGCCTGGTTTGAGCCACCCTCAAATTCTCTCGAATTATACGAACTTGTTCTTCTGCTTCTTGAATCAATTCAGGCCCAAAGAACTGTCTCTCTCCAGTCTGATCCCAATATATAGGAGTCCTGCACTTCCTCCCATATAAAGCTTCAAAAGGTGACATCTTCAGACTGGCCTGGTAACTATTATTATACGAGAACTCAGCATAAGGCAGACTCTTATCCCAACTTCCTCCATGCTGAAGGGCACATGCTCTCAACATATCTTCCAATACTTGATTAGTCCTTTTAGTCTGTCCATCCGTCTGAGGGTGATAAGCTGTACTGAAATTCAACTTCGTGCTCATGTTCTCATGAAAGCTTCTCCAAAATCTTGAGGTAAACTGCGAACCGCGATCAGACACGATCTTCTTTGGTACTCCATGTAAACACACAATCCGAGCCATATATAACTCTGCTAGCTGAGAACCTTTATAAGTAGTCTTGACAGGAATAAAGTGAGCCACTTTAGTCAATCTATCCACAATCACCCATATAGCATCATATCCTTTCTGGGTGCGAGGCAATCCAGTAATGAAATCCATACCAATCTCTTCCCATTTCCACTCGGGTATCTTCAGTGGATGCAATAATCCAGCTGGCCTCTGGTGTTCAGCCTTAACTCTTTGACATACATCGCACATAGCCACATGTGCAGCTACATCTCTTTTCAATCCATACCACCAATATTTCCGTTTCAAATCCTGATACATCTTGGTACTACCAGGATGAATAGAATAATCCGAGTCGTGGGCCTCCTTTAAAATAGTCTCTCGCAGGCTTTTAACATCAGGAACACACATCCTGTCCTTGAACCATACGGTGCCCTGCTCATCTTCCGTGAATTCCGGAACTCGACCTTCAGTAATCAGATCCTTAATCTCTTTTATCTTAGCATCACCAATTTGTCCTTTGCGGATCTCTTGCTCCAAAGTAGGTTCCACATCAATAGTAACTCCTTCAGTATGAGCAACTATCCCCAGGTTAAGTCTCCTGAAGTCCTCAACAATCTCATCGGGTAGCTGGGCAACGATAGCTGAATGAACATGCTTTTTGCGACTCAAGGCATCTGCAACCAAATTTGCCTTGCCCGGGTGATAGTGAATCTCCTAATCATAATCCTTAATAAGCTCTAACCAACGGCGTTGCCTAAGGTTGAGATCCTTTTGAGTGAATATATACTTCAAACTCTTATGATCCGTATATACTTGGCACCTGGTTCCCATAATGTAATGTCTCCAAATCTTAAGCGCATGCACAACGGCTGCCAATTCCAAGTCATGAGTGGGGTAGTTCAATTCATGTTTGCGTAACTGACGAGAAGCATATGCAATCACATGTCCTTCCTGCATGAGCACACATCCCAAGCCTTGGCCACATGCATCACAATAGATATCAAATCCTTTCTGTAGGTCTGGCATAACCAATACTGGTGGCGACATCAACCTCTCCTTCAATAGATCAAAGCTGTCTTGACACTTCTCGTCCCACTTAAATTCTTTTCCTTTCTCCAAAAGCGAGGTCATAGGTTTAGCAATCTTAGAAAATCCTTCGATAAACCTCCGATAATATCCAGCAAGTCCCAAGAAACTTCGAATCTCAGTAACTGTAGTGGGTACTCTCCACTCCATTATCTCCTTAACTTTAGCAGGATCCACTGCTATTCCTCCATTAGAAATAATATGACCAAGAAATGGCACCTCGCCAATCCAAAACTCGCACTTGCTGAACTTGGCATAAAGTTGATTATCTCGTAGCTTCTGTAGCACTAACCTCAGATGCTCCTCGTGATCACTATCACTCTTGGAATAAATGAGAATATCGTCGATGAATACCACGACGAATCTGTCCAAATACTCCATAAACACTTTGTTCATCAAGTTCATAAAATAAGCTGGTGCATTAGTCAATCCAAACGACATAACTGTGAACTCATATAATCCATATCGCGTCGAGAAAGCTGTCTTAGGAATATCCGATGGTCTAATCCTCATCTGATGGTAACCGGATCGGAGATCAATCTTCGAGAATACTCTAGCACCTCTCATCTGGTCAAATAAATCCTCAATACGGGGCAACGGATACTTGTTCTTCACCGTAACATCATTAAGAGATCCATAATCCACACACATTCGCTGCGATCCATCCTTCTTCTGTACAAACAGTACCGGCGCTCCCCATGGTGAGGAACTCGGACGAATGTACCCAGCCCCTTGTAACTCAGTTAACTGCTTCTTAAGTTCCTTCAACTCCTCTACGGACATCCTATAAGGCCGTTTAGAAATAGGGGCGGTTCCAGGTAAGAGGTCAATAACAAACTCAACTTCTCTATCAGGTGGCATCCCTGGTAACTCCTCTGGAAAGACATCCGGAAAATCTCTAACCACCCGGATGTTGTCACCAACAAACTCCTCAGGTATAAAGAACATTGCACGCATGGGTGAGGAGGTTACTGCAATATTAACTTGAAACCTTTCTCCTTTAGTGGTAGTGAGTTCTACGGTACCTCTACCACATGCTATAACGACCTTTGCCTTTCTTAGCCATGACATACCAAGGATCAAATCTATACTGCTTGACTCTAATATTATAGCAGTGGCTCCAAATTCTCTACCCATAATGGTCAATGTCAATCTACGTGTCATTTGATTCGCCTCAACAGGCCCTTTAGGTGTAATTACTATCATGGGTTTTCTCATATTTAGCAGTGGTATTTCATTTGTGTTGGCATATCTAGCAGACATGAATGAATGTGTAGCACCAGAATCAAATAATATGGTTGCAGGAATTGCATTAACATAAAACATACCAAGTACGAGGTCCCCTCCATCTGGAGTAGCATCAACGCTGACTTGATTAACCTTGGCAATAGAATATCCCTTGCCAGAACTTGGAGTTTGCTGCCTGTTCTGAACTGGAGTAGTAGCAATCCTCTGTGGGCAGACATTTGCATAGTGACCAGCCTTCCCACACTTGAAACAAGTAGTGCCTGGACTCTGTCCTGAAAACTTCGTCGGGGTGCCAGTAGGGGTAGCCTGTCGAGGAGGTGGAGTCCTCAGTGGTGATTGCTGAACTGGGCGTGGTCCTCCTGGTCGAGTCGGTGTACCCTGTGGTGAACTGTAGCGAGGACGAACACTGCTGCTTCCTTGTCCTTGAGATATTGCCTTTCTCTTCAAATCTCCCAGCTGAACACGCTTGTGTTCAATAGCCAGTGCCTTATCAAGCAGCCTCTGAAATGATGGAAATGTGTGTGCCATAAGAGCATACTGCAGTGGTCCATTAAGTCCTTCAATGAAATGCTCTTGCTTCCTCTCGTCTTTAGCAACTTCTTCAGGGGCATATCTGGATAACTGAATAAACTTGTCGCGGTACTCGCTGACTGACATACTTCCTTGCTTCAGCGACAGAAATTCCTTCTTCTTGATCTTTATCATACCAGCTGGAATATGGTAGTTCCTGAACTGTGTACTAAACTCCGCCCAAGTAATAGCATCTGCAGCATCATGGGCAGCAGTATACGAATCCCACCAGTCAGCAGCAGGACCTGTCAGACGTCCAGAAGCATATAAAACCTTCTCCCGGTCCGTGCACTGTGCAATATTCAGCATCTTCTCAACGGACTTCAGCCAATCATCCGCGTCCAGTGGATCAGGTGAGCTAGCGAATGTAGGTGGCTTATGACTCATAAACTCCCGGTGCTTATCACGAGGTGGAACTGGTGGTGGTGGTGGAGGCAGTGGCACTTGTTGCTGCTGTTGTTGCTGTTGCATTTGTTGTTGCAGCTGCTGTTGTTGCGCCCTCCTTTCCTGGCGTATCTCATCTCGCTCCTGGCGCAACTCCTGTCGTATATCTTCTCTTTCCTGACGCATCTCCTGGCGTTCTTGCTGCATCTGGGCACGCATATCAGCCATTGTGTCCGCCATTTGCTGCATCACCGCCATCTGAGCAGCAACCAGTGGGTCAACTCCGCCTGGTGGAGGATTGGGAGGATTCATCTCTGCAGGCTGTGGCTGAGGTTGTCTATATATCCTTCGAGTGTGTTGGTTAGGAGGCAAGTCGATTCCACCACCCCGCCTGGTATTGACCATCTGAGTTAGATACATATGGTAAGAGAATAGCAGACAAGGCAGGTATTTACAATTCAGGTTACTTTGGGGAATTTTATTAGCTAAGCAGATTAATATTTTACCTACCAGAGCTAATTCAACACCTTATGTTGGTACATGCTAAGATGTCCATCTATAATTCAATCAATCAAAGAAGCAAATCAGGCATTTAGCACCAGCACAATCAAACAACATTTTTAATAGAGAAAATAGTTTTAATTTTGTCTTAGGTTCCCTATCTCTTAAAATGTCATAAGGGTAGGGATTCCAAGGTGTGAAATCCATCTAGTCTTAGAGTAGAAAAGGTAAGAATGATCAGAGTAGAACAGCAAAAAGGTGAGACAGGATCAAGATAAGGTAAGTATGGAATGAATCAGAGTAAGATAAGTAGGTAAGGGTTTGTCCATTTCTATCTAGGTTTCGTCCTACAGTCAACATTTCCTCTGATACCATTTCTGTCACACCCGGCTTTAAGGAACAAAGCCAGGTGCATCTCATACATGCGCCAAGAAGACAACATATATAATAACAGAGTGTATAGAGATAAATGTCATTAACATCAGAGTATTTATTACATAGCGGAAGACTTATTACAAAATAAAATAAAATAATAAAGATAAAACGAACTAAGGATCGTCGGCGCCAATGTCGACTGAGAAACGCCACCTAGATCAGATCGAACTCCTCAGTGTTAGGCGGCTCCTCCTGAACCACCTGATCTTCTCCTGTGGGGGGGGTGTGAGACAGCAAGGGTGAGCTCACACATGATCATAGCTCAACAAGTTGTGGAGAACCAGTGGACATAAACTCACAAAGGTGTGAGTTCATGTGATGTGTAAGGCTAATCAATGATAGGGGTTAAAGCTGAGCATTGCTTTTAAGTAGTTGGTCAAAATTTTATTAGCCGTTACTAAGTGTAAGTAAATACCAAACCATAAGTGAAGTAATAGAACAAAATTAATAACAAACCCATGCAATGCAAATGACAAAATTGAATTTAAGTTCCATAATTTAAACATCAGAGAGTCCTGAGCCGCTCATGACCGTGAGCTCGGCTAGTATACCAGTTTTACACTCTGCAGAGGTTTTACCCTTTACCCACAAGTCATGTTACCCATCTGCCAAGGGGTCGCGAATCCCATACACCTCTACCTAGGAAGCGCGGTAGGGCAACACTACGAGGCCTTTACAAAGTTCCACTAGCTTCCGAAAACCCGCTACAGTTTATAGGAAGTTCCAATGCAGGGTTCCTGGCTGACCGCCATCGCAGCAAAATCAACCAGGGACCTCCCTACACTGACCACTCCCCTACTGCCCTTGCCCCTTTCGGGTAAGGTAGTCTTCCACTAGCTTTCCTAATTAGTCAGCCAAGGGGTCCCATTCCTCCCTTGTGGTGGCACGTGGTTCTCAAGTTAAGCTCTATGTTCCAATTAACATTAATGATCTCAACATGAACATAAACAGAATAACAAGAATAATTGGAACATAGATATAATAAATGATTATCCCAAAACCATGTAAAGCATTAGCAAACTACCCAAGTGATTCAGGGGTAAACAAGGTAATGAGATAAACAAATCTAGGGTGACCTATTGGGTCCCATCAAAAATTAACCTATGCATGGATAAGTGATATTAAAGAACATTATTAGGTAAAAAGTGGTCAAGGGCACAACTTGCCTTCAATGAGCTCCTGCTCAGCTACTTCAACCTGCTGCACTCCAGGATCCTCAGCAACGGGTTCTTCTACTGAAAGGGAAATGTGCCCTTGGGCCATTTCTAAGTATTTTGGTGATTGAGTGCCAACACATGTGCTTAATTGTGAATTTATGTACATGGATGAACAAGGTGCAAATCATGAGATAAAGGTATGTTTCTAAGCCTTAGTACATTGGTTTTGTGTACTAATATATTTGTCTAAGTGTTAGAAACAGAAAGAAGAAGAAGAGAGAAGAGGAGAAAATGACTTGGCTGTGTGCAGCCAAGACTCAGCTCGGTCTGGAGCACCGGACTGTCCGGTGTGCACCGGACAGTGTCCGGTGCGCCAGGCTGGCTCGGAGCGAACTGGCCGCTCTCGGGAATTCGCCGACGGCGTACGGCTAAAATTCACCGGACTGTCCGGTGTGCACCGGACTGTCCGGTGAGCCAACGGTCTGCCGGGCCAACGGTCGGCCGCGCAATCTGCGCGGGACACGTGGCGGAGCCAACGGTCGGAAGACGGCACCGGACTGTCCGGTGTGCACCGGACATGTCCGGTGCGCCAACGGCTCGCAGATCTCCAACGGTCTGCAACGGTCGGAAGCGCCAGATATGGAAACAAATCGGGCACCGGACAGTGTCCGGTGTGCACCGGACTGTCCGGTGCCCCCGACGACAGAAGGCAAGGATGGCCTTCCGGATTTGTTCTCAACGGCTCCTAGCTGCCTTGGGGCTATAAAAGGAGCCCCTAGGCGCATGGAGGAGACACACAAGCAACCTTTGAGCAGTCTTGATCATCCACACTAAGTCTCTGCGCATTCGTTTGTGTTTCTAAGTGATTCGAGCTCTGTTCTAAGTGAGAACTCTGAGATAGTCTTGTGAGCTCGATTCTTGGCCGTGTGTGTGCGCTTTTGCTGTGGATTTGTGTGTGTTGCTTCCCTCCCTTACTCTGTGCTTTCTTTGTGATCATATACTTGTAAGGGCAAGAGACTCCAATTTGTGGAGATTCCTTGCAAACGGGATAGTGAAAGGAAAAACAAAACACCGTGGTATTCAAGTGGGTCTTTGGACCGCTTGAGAGGGGTTGATTGCAACCCTCGTCCGTTGGGACGCCACAACGTGGAGTAGGCAAGCGTTGGCTTGGCCGAACCACGGGATAAACCATCGTGTCATCTCTGTGCTTGATCTTTTGTGGTATTGTGTTTTGTTGAGACTTCACCTTAGCCACTTGGCAATAATCGTGCTAACACTTAACAAGTTTTTGTGGCTTAAGTTTGAAGTTTTTACAGGATCACCTATTCACCCCCCCCCTCTAGGTGCTCTCAATTGGTATCGGAGCCGTTCTATTCACAAAGGGACTAACCGCCCGAATAGATGGATCCTAAGGGGAAGGGAATAGTGATCAACGACAAAGAGAAGGAGACCTTCGTCAACGAGCCGAAGGACGACAAGCCTACCAACTCCGGCTCGGGCCATAGACGGAAGGAAGGGAGGAAGAAGAAGACAAGGCGCATCAAGGAGATCGTCTACTACGACAGCGATGAGTCTACTTCCTCCCAAAAGGACGACCACAGCGACTACGAGAGGAAGAAATCGGTTAATTCGAACTTTTCTTTTGACTACTCTCGTATTCCGCAAAGTTCACATTCACATTTGCTCTCCATTCCACTCGGCAAGCCCCCACACTTTGATGGAGAGGACTACGGATTTTGGAGCCACAAAATGCGTAGTCACCTATTCTCTCTCCATCCTAGTATTTGGGAGATTGTAGAGAGTGGAATGCATTTTGATAGTTCGGATAGTCCCATGTTCATTAATGAACAAATTCATAAGAATGCACAAGCTACTACTGTTCTTCTAGCTTCCTTGTGCAGGGATGAATACCATAAGGTGAGCGGCTTGGATAACGCCAAGCAAATCTGGGACACCCTCAAGATTTCTCATGAGGGGAACGACGTCACCTTGCTCACCAAGATGGAGTTGGTGGAAGGAGAGCTTGGACGGTTCGCGATGATAAGGGGCGAGGAGCCGACGCAAACATACAACCGGCTCAAGACCCTTATCAACAAGATAAGAAGCTACGGGAGCACGCGATGGACGGACCACGACGTCGTCCGCCTAATGCTCAGGTCATTTACCGTTCTTGATCCTCACTTGGTGAACAATATACGTGAAAATCCCAGGTACACCAAGATGTCGCCCGAAGAAGTTCTTGGGAAATTCGTTAGCGGGCGAATGATGATCAAGGAGGCAAGATATGTGGACGACGCCTTGAATGGTCCGATCAACGAGCCGCAACCCCTTGCTCTCAAGGCAACACGAAGCAAGGAGGCGCTACCTAGCAAGGTGGCACAGATTGAAGCGGCTGGCCTTAATGATGAAGAGATGGCTCTCATCATCAAAAGATTCAAGACGGTGCTTAAAGGTCACAAGGGACAACCAAGCAAGACCAAAGCCAAGGGGAAGCGCTCATGCTTCAAATGCGGTAAGCTTGGTCATTTCATTGCTAACTGTCCCGATAATGAAAGTGACCAGGAAAAGGGGAACAAAAGAGAGAAGAAGAAGCAATACAAGAAGGCAAAGGGCGAGGCGCATCTAGGAAAGGAGTGGGACTCGGATTGCTCCTCCTCCGACTCCGACAACGAAGGACTCGCCGCCACTGCCTTCAACAAATCGGCTCTCTTCCCCAACGAGCGTCTCACTTGCCTTATGGCAAGGGAGAAGAAGGTGAGTACTCAAGACTCCACTTACGCTTCTTCTAGTGATAGTGAGTCTAGTGATGATGATGACATAGATTATTCATGCTTGTTCAAGGGCTTAGATAGATCTAAGATAGATAAAATCAATGAATTGATTGATGCATTGAATGAAAAGGATAGGCTTTTAGAAAAGCAAGAGGATTTATTGTATGATGAACATGATAAATTTGTAGAGGCACAAAAATCATATGCTTTAGAAATTAAAAGAAATGAAATGCTTTCTAGTGAATTATCCTCCTGTCATGAAACCATTTCTATTTTACAAGGTGTTAATAATAATTTGAGTGCTAAACTAGAAGTGGCTAGTAAATCAAATTCCTGTGTAGAAAATGTTACAATTTGCACTAGGTGTAAGGATTTTGATGTTAATGCCTGTAGTGAACACTTAGTTTCAATTTCCAAACTAAGTGATGAATTGGCTAGTCTTAATGCTCAACTTAAGACTAGCAAAAGTGAAGTTGATAAGATAAAATTTGCAAGGGATGCCTATACAATTGGAAGACATCCCTCAATTAAGGATGGGCTTGGCTTCAAGAGGGAAGCCAAGAACTTAACAAGCCATAAGGCTCCTATCTTCATCAAGGAGAAAGGGAAGGCCCCTATGGCTAGTAGTGCGAAAAAGAACCATGCCTTTATGTATAATGATAGGAGAAATGCTAGAAAGGCTTATAATGATTTTGATTCACACGTTTATGATTCTCATGCCATGTTTGCTTCTAGTTCTTCTTATAAGCATGATAGGGATATGTGTAGAAGAAATGTTGTACATATGCCTAGGAGAAATATTGCTCATATGCCTAGAAAGAATGTTATTCATGCTCATAGGAAAGTGGTGAATGAACCTTCTATAATTTATTATGCTTTAAACACTTCCTTTGCTATTTGTAGAAAGGATAGGAAAATAATTGCTAGGAAATTAGGGGCAAAATGCAAGGGAGACAGGACTTGCATTTGGGTCCCTAAGGACATTTGTGCTAACCTTGCAGGACCCAACATGAGTTGGGTACCTAAGACCCAAGCCTAAATTTGCCTTGCAGGTTTATGCATCCGGGGGTTCAAGCTGGATTATCGACAGCGGATGCACAAACCATATGACGGGGGAGAAGAAGATGTTCACCTCCTACGTCAAGAATAAGGATTCCCAAGATTCAATTATATTCGGTGATGGGAATCAAGGCAAGGTAAAAGGGTTAGGTAAAATTGCAATTTCTAATGAGCATTCTATCTCAAATGTATTCTTAGTGGAGAGTCTCGGATATAATTTGCTATCTGTTAGTCAATTATGTCAAATGGGATATAATTGTTTAATTACAAATGTAGATGTGTCTGTCTTTAGAAGATGTGATGGTTCACTAGCCTTTAAGGGTGTACTAGACGACAAGCTTTATTTAGTTGATTTTGCAAAAGAAGAGGCCGGTCTAGATGCATGCTTAATGGCTAAGACTTGCATGGGCTGGCTGTGGCATCGCCGCTTAGCACATGTGGGGATGAAGAACCTCCACAAGCTTCTAAAGGGAGAACACGTAATAGGTCTAACAAATGTGCATTTCGAAAAAGATAGACCTTGTGCAGCTTGTCAGGTAGGTAAACAGGTGGGAGGAGCGCATCACAGCAAGAATGTGATGACCACGTCAAGACCTCTGGAGCTGCTGCATATGGACCTCTTCGGACCCGTCGCTTACCTAAGCATAGGAGGAAGTAAGTATGGTTTAGTTATTGTTGATGACTTTTCCCGCTTCACTTGGGTGTTCTTTTTGCAGGATAAGTCTGAAACCCAAGGGACCCTCAAGCGCTTCCTCAGGAGAGCTCAAAATGAGTTTGAGCTCAAGGTGAAGAAGATAAGGAGCGACAACGGGTCCGAGTTCAAGAACCTTCAAGTGGAGGAGTTTCTTGAGGAGGAAGGGATCAAGCACGAGTTCTCCACTCCCTACACACCACAGCAAAATGGTGTGGTAGAGAGGAAGAACAGGACGCTAATCGATATGGCGAGGACGATGCTTGGAGAGTTCAAGACCCCCGAGTGCTTTTGGTCGGAAGCTGTGAACACGGCTTGCCACGCCATCAACAGGGTCTACCTTCATCGACTCCTCAAGAAGACTTCGTATGAGCTACTAACCGGTAACAAACCCAATGTATCGTACTTTCGTGTATTTGGGAGCAAGTGCTACATTCTGGTGAAGAAGGGTAGAAATTCTAAGTTTGCTCCCAAAGCTGTAGAAGGGTTTTTATTAGGTTATGATTCAAATACAAAGGCGTATAGAGTCTTCAACAAATCGTCGGGTTTGGTTGAAGTCTCTAGCGACGTTGTATTTGATGAGACTAATGGCTCTCCAAGAGAGCAAGTTGTTGATTGTGATGATATAGATGAAGAAGATGTTCCAACGGCCGCTATACGAACCATGGCGATTGGAGACGTTCGGCCACAGGAACAAGATGAACGAGATCAACCTTCTTCCTCAACGACGGTGCATCCCCCAACTCAAGACGATGAACAGGTTCATCAAAAGGAGGCGTGTGATCAAGGGGGAGCACAAGATAATCACGTGATGGAGGAAGAAGCACAACCGGCACCTCCAACCCAAGTTCGAGCGATGATTCAAAGGGATCATCCCGTCGACCAAATTTTGGGTGACATTAGCAAGGGAGTAACTACTCGATCTCGATTAGTTAATTTTTGTGAGCATTACTCTTTTGTCTCCTCTATTGAGCCTTTCAGGGTAGAGGAGGCCTTGCTAGATCCGGATTGGGTGTTGGCCATGCAGGAGGAACTCAATAACTTCAAGCGCAATGAAGTTTGGACGCTGGTGCCTCGTCCCAAGCAAAATGTTGTGGGAACCAAGTGGGTGTTCCGCAACAAACAGGACGAGCATGGAGTGGTGACGAGGAACAAGGCTCGACTTGTGGCAAAAGGTTATGCCCAGGTCGCAGGTTTGGACTTTGAGGAGACTTTTGCTCCTGTGGCTAGGCTAGAGTCCATTCGTATCTTGCTAGCATATGCCGCTCACCATTCTTTCAGGTTGTACCAAATGGATGTGAAGAGCGCTTTTCTCAACGGGCCAATAAAGGAGGAGGTGTACGTGGAGCAACCCCCTGGCTTCGAGGATGAGCGGTACCCCGACCACGTGTGTAAGCTCTCTAAGGCGCTCTATGGACTTAAACAAGCCCCAAGAGCATGGTATGAATGCCTTAGAGATTTCTTAATTGCTAATGCTTTCAAGGTTGGGAAAGCCGATCCAACTCTTTTCACTAAGACTTGTGATGGTGATTTGTTTGTGTGCCAAATTTATGTCGATGACATAATATTTGGTTCTACTAATCAAAAGTCTTGTGAAGAGTTTAGCAGGGTGATGACGCAGAAATTCGAGATGTCGATGATGGGCGAGTTGAACTACTTCCTTGGGTTCCAAGTGAAGCAACTCAAGGACGGCACCTTCATCTCCCAAACGAAGTACACGCAAGATCTGCTGAAGCGGTTTGGGATGAAGGACGCCAAGCCCGCAAAGACTCCGATGGGAACCGACGGACACACCGACCTCAACAAAGGAGGTAAGTCCGTTGATCAAAAAGCATACCGGTCAATGATAGGGTCTTTACTTTATTTATGTGCTAGTAGACCGGATATTATGCTTAGCGTATGCATGTGTGCTAGATTTCAATCCGATCCTAAGGAGTGTCACTTGGTGGCGGTGAAGCGAATTCTTAGATATTTAGTCGCTACGCCTTGCTTCGGGATCTGGTATCCAAAGGGGTCTAACTTTGACTTGATTGGGTACTCAGATTCCGACTATGCTGGATGTAAGGTCGATAGGAAGAGTACATCGGGGACGTGCCAATTCTTAGGAAGGTCCCTGGTGTCATGGAACTCTAAGAAACAAACCTCCGTTGCCCTATCCACCGCCGAGGCCGAGTATGTTGCCGCAGGACAGTGTTGCGCGCAACTACTTTGGATGAGGCAAACCCTCCGGGACTTTGGCTACAATCTGAGCAAAGTCCCACTCCTATGTGACAATGAGAGTGCTATCCGAATAGCGGAAAATCCTGTTGAGCACAGCCGCACAAAGCACATTGACATCCGGCATCACTTTTTGAGAGACCACCAGCAAAAGGGAGATATCGAAGTGTTTTATGTTAGCACCGAGAATCAGCTAGCCGATATCTTTACCAAGCCTTTAGATGAGAAGACCTTTTGTAGGCTGCGTAGTGAGCTAAATGTCTTAGATTCGCGGAACTTGGATTGAATGTAGCAGACATGTATTCATGCTTTTGATCATGTTCTTTCTGCATTTTGTTGCTTATTATGGTGCTCAAGTTGTACAAACACTCCCTGGACCTCACAAGTCCGTTGCAAAGTGATGCACATGTTTAGGGGGAGATGTGTTACAACGTGATCCCTTGAGACTAACCATATGCTTGAGTTTGTTTGATTTAGTCTCAAAGGAGAATTGAAAGGGAAAAGGTGGACTTGGACCATGCAAGACTTCCACTGCACTCCGATGAGAGGGTAACTTATTCCAAGTCCATCTCATTAACTCTTATTGCCATTTGCTCTTAATTGAAGATTTTGGTGAGGCAATGGGGTTAAAGGGCCAAAATTGATCCCGTTTTGGTGCTTGATGCCAAAGGGGGAGAAAATAAAGGCCAAAGCAATAAATGGATCAGCTACCACTTGAGAATTTTGAAAATAGTAGAATAGAGTTTTTGGTTTGTCAAAATTCGTATGTTGTCTCTCTTGTCAATAACTGGCTTCTTGTGGGGAGAAGTATTGATTATGGGAAATAGGGGGAGTTTTTGAAATCTTTGATCAATCTCTTTTGGAATGACTCTCTTTATGCTTCAACATGTGTGTTTAACTTAGAGATAGAGATTTGAGTTTGATTTGCAAAAACAAACCAAGTGGTGGCAAAGGATGATCCATATATGCCAAAATTGAATAAAACTTAAATTTATTTTATTTGAAGTGAGTTTGCACTTGTTCTAGTTGCTTTATGTAGTGTTGGCATAAATCACCAAAAAGGGGGAGATTGAAAGGGAAATGTGCCCTTGGGCCATTTCTAAGTATTTTGGTGATTGAGTGCCAACACATGTGCTTAATTGTGAATTTATGTACATGGATGAACAAGGTGCAAATCATGAGATAAAGGTATGTTTCTAAGCCTTAGTACATTGGTTTTGTGTACTAATATATTTGTCTAAGTGTTAGAAACAGAAAGAAGAAGAAGAGAGAAGAGGAGAAAATGACTTGGCTGTGTGCAGCCAAGACTCAGCTCGGTCTGGAGCACCGGACTGTCCGGTGTGCACCGGACTGTCCGGTGTGCACCGGACAGTGTCCGGTGCGCCAGGCTGGCTCGGAGCGAACTGGCCGCTCTCGGGAATTCGCCGACGGCGTACGGCTAAAATTCACCGGACTGTCCGGTGTGCACCGGACTGTCCGGTGAGCCAACGGTCTGCCGGGCCAACGGTCGGCCGCGCAATCTGCGCGGGACACGTGGCGGAGCCAACGGTCGGAAGACGGCACCGGACTGTCCGGTGTGCACCGGACATGTCCGGTGCGCCAACGGCTCGCAGATCTCCAACGGTCTGCAACGGTCGGAAGCGCCAGATATGGAAACAAATCGGGCACCGGACAGTGTCCGGTGTGCACCGGACTGTCCGGTGCCCCCGACGACAGAAGGCAAGGATGACCTTCCGGATTTGTTCTCAACGGCTCCTAGCTGCCTTGGGGCTATAAAAGGAGCCCCTAGGCGCATGGAGGAGACACACAAGCAACCTTTGAGCAGTCTTGATCATCCACACTAAGTCTCTGCGCATTCGTTTGTGTTTCTAAGTGATTCGAGCTCTGTTCTAAGTGAGAACTCTGAGATAGTCTTGTGAGCTCGATTCTTGGCCGTGTGTGTGCGCTTTTGCTGTGGATTTGTGTGTGTTGCTTCCCTCCCTTACTCTGTGCTTTCTTTGTGATCATATACTTGTAAGGGCAAGAGACTCCAATTTGTGGAGATTCCTTGCAAACGGGATAGTGAAAGGAAAAACAAAACACCGTGGTATTCAAGTGGGTCTTTGGACCGCTTGAGAGGGGTTGATTGCAACCCTCGTCCGTTGGGACGCCACAACGTGGAGTAGGCAAGCGTTGGCTTGGCCGAACCACGGGATAAACCATCGTGTCATCTCTGTGCTTGATCTTTTGTGGTATTGTGTTTTGTTGAGACTTCACCTTAGCCACTTGGCAATAATCGTGCTAACACTTAACAAGTTTTTGTGGCTTAAGTTTGAAGTTTTTACAGGATCACCTATTCACCCCCCCTCTAGGTGCTCTCATCTACTCGCCACAATACAAACAAGCACAGGATACAGGGAAAATTAACATTACACCAAGCATGTAAACAAAATACACAGAGATATTCTACATATTAAAATAAAAACCTAGGAACTGGAATCATAATTTTCTGAGTTATAGATTTTAAGTTATGCATTTTCAAAGGTTTTATGTGCTTTAAATAGGATTAAGTGAGAAATAAACTTCTTACTGTTTTCATGACAAAACAGAGACTCTAGGTGATAGATAATAATATTACAAAATTTTAGGAACTGGAATGGAGTGATTTGGAGCAAGTATGAATTTTCTATGAATTTATTAAGTTCTAGCAATTATTTTCCTATTAAAAATCCATTTTCTATTTCATTTGTTCAATTTAAATGATCTCTGGACTGGGCGCACTATTTCCAGAGAACCCAGGGGCTAATCTACTAAAATTCCAGAGACACAGAGCTACAGCCGCATGGACGGCGGGTTAATTCTGTAAAACTACAGGGGCTCTTTAACAAATGTGTTGGCCGAAGGGGGGGTACGGGGACACTACGGCCGTTAGATCTAAAGAGTGCGGTCCAGATTAGATTGCCATCAAATGTGAACCGGTAAGTTTTCTGGGCCGCAGGATCGAGGATCAACGGTCAGGAACGGATCGCGCGAAGGCTATTCCCCCGATCCATCTGTAGCTGTTAGATATGAATCCAACGGTCGGATTAGGGCGCGTGAAGGGGTATCTAGACGCCTAATCGCAACCGTCTATTAACCATCCAATGGCCCGAGACCATTCTTCCCCCATCGGTCCACATAATGGCTGAGTGAACGCCCTGAGCAGCGGCGCCCGACCACGGCGGCGCTCCATGGCCGGACCACCCTCCCCCACATACGGACACGCAAACTCGAATCCCACGGGTGCTACGCGATGAGAAGGCGAAGGTGAACACATAGGAAGACTTCTTACCGGCGATTATGGCGCGGAGGCACACGGCCACGGAGGGGGGTGCGGAACCGCGGCGGTGGTGAAGTTTCGGTGAAAAATTCGCCGGCTTAGGATGCTCCCAACCCGACGCCGGTGCACGCACACCCCACCTAGGTCCCGGCGATGCTACCCGACCGAAATTCCGGGGCGGGGCGCGAGCACAGCAGGGATCACACCGTCGGCGGGCGCGGGGATTAGTCTAGCGGAGGCGTGGGACGCAGCTGGCGTCAATGGTGGGGCGAGCGATTAGAGAAAAGGGGCGTACTGGGTTCGCAGGCGTGTTGTGGTCAAGAAGGAGAGAGGGACTCCCGAGCTTATAGGCTCGCCATGGCGATTCGCTCGCGAACGCAGCGCCGTGGTCTTCGCGGTTCGTTGCGGCGGCAACGATGCAGCTGACCTGTGGGGACCATCGGCCAGAGCGCGCGCGGTAGAAGGAGGAGGTTTGGGCTGCGCGCGGGGTTAAGATTTAATGGGCCGCGCAGAGGGAAAGTAGTTGTGGGCCGAAAGGGATGAAGTCGGCACAGCTGCCAGGTTTTGGTCTTTTCCTTTTATTTTCTGTTTTTTTATTTCTTCATAATTATTTTGAATTCAAATTTGAACTTTTGAATACGAATTTCAACATTGTGTCAAGTGTACAATTTCAAGCTTCTAGTGGAGGGATAATATATTTTTATTTACTTATTTTATCCACAAAATTCTTATTTTCTTTTTTTTCTAGATTCAAGAATTTCTTTTAGGTTCTAAATTCCCTTTTTGGTCTTTAATATTTTTCTTGTCACAAAATGCACACAAAAATGAAATATTCAGCATGATGCAACGATTTAGTAGCATATCTTTTTATTAATTGTTCTTGGACATGGTGTTCACCTATGATGATGCATAAAGATCAAACTCGCATAAAGAGAGAAATTGTTTTCTCTATTGGTATTTTATCTAGCAATTACAAAGTGGGTGTTACAGCCCCCCACCTGTTTCCCTGCTTGACAAGCTGCACAAGGTCTATCTTTTTCGAATTGCACGTTAGTCAAACCTATCACGTGTTCTCCCTTTAGAAGCTTGTGAAGGTTCTTCATCCCCACATGTGCTAAGCGGCGATGCCACAGCCAGCCCATGCTAGTCTTAGCAATTAAACATGCATCTAGACCGGCCTCCTCTTTTGCAAAATCAACTAAATAAAGTTTGCCATCTAGTACACCCTTAAAAGCTAGTGAACCATCACATCTTCTAAAGACAGACACATCTACATTTGTAAATAGACAATTATATCCCATATTACATAATTGACTGACAGATAGTAAATTATATCCAAGAGACTCAACTAAAAACACATTAGAGATAGAGTGCTCATTTGATATTGCAATCTTGCCTAAACCTTTCACCTTGCCTTGGTTCCCATCACCGAATATGATTGAATCTTGGGAATCCTTATTCTTGACGTAGGAGGTGAACATCTTCTTCTCCCCCGTCATATGGTTTGTGCATCCGCTATCGATAATCCAGCTTGAGCCCCCGGATGCATAAACCTGCAAGGCAAATTTAGGCTTGGGTCTTTGGTACCCAACTCTTGTTGGGTCCTACAAGGTTAGTCACAATTTCCTTAGGGACCCAAATGCAAGTTTTATCACCCTTGCATTTTGCCCCTAATTTCCTAGCAACTATCTTCCTATCCTTTCTACAAATAGCAAAGGAAGCATTTAAAGCATGATAAATTGTAGAAGGACCATTCATAACTTTTCTAGGAACATGAACAATACTCTTCCTA